>OY728162.1:1309161426-1310438426 GCA_963277665.1 Viscum album
CACCACTTGCGCGACCACCACACCTGCGCGACGGGAGCTCTGATTTCTCAAAGTGTTGAACTCCGTTAAAAATGAGGAGGGGTGGTCCAGTATTTATAGGCAATCTGACCACCCTGCGCGACGGCGCGCAAGTCACCAGCGCGACCCAGTTTCAGCGCGCAAGTCCCATGTCATTTGAGACACTTGCGCGACCAACTCCCAAACTTGCGCGAACCTCTTTATTTTGCTATATTTTGATCTTCTGATCTTGAAAAACATATGGCGCGCAAGTTTCCTATACTCCAAGTCCTCGGCGCGCAAGTCCTTTTGCCAAAAACACTTTTCTTCATTTGCCGATTTTCAGGCCCTAAAATTTGGCAAACACTGGAAAACGGCGCCACTTTGTATCTGTTCTTTTGTACCGCCTCCAGATCATCCATTCCTTTTATCGAAGTTCTTGAATCAAACATGGATCGTTGACCTCATCTCTTGAACTCAACATTCCACCATGAAATCCTCTTTGTCAACAAATTTGTATGTCATTGTTTTGCTTTGTCAACAATCACTACTCAGATGTCCACTTTGTCAACAAACACAATCACCTCAAAAATGCTTCAATGATACCTTGAGGGATTTTTTCCCAACAACATGAATGGGTTTTTATAGTTTCACGCCACTTTATTTCCAAAATTATTCCTCTACACTATTTTAAATTTATTTTTAATTAAATTAATTTTTTTTAAAATTCCATGGTATTTTGAGAAAAGAAAATATTTTTGAAGAATAAAGGATATTTTCCTCAAGAATTAAGCTCAAGTGTTTTATCAAAATTATTTTCCATCTACGATGATGCTCTTAAATAGGGTTATTTTTCTATCCCTAATTTTTCTATGATTGGATTGTGTTAATAATGGAATTTTATTTTATATGGATTATGTTATGATGGAATAATGTTTAAGAAACCTATTTTATTTCTTGGGTTATTCTATGATGAATGATTTATATTTTTAGGGCACATGTAATAATGATTTCACTATGAGATGGGTGGGATATATATCTCCATCCAATGCATTGGGTATAGATTTATATATCATGAGATAGACATGAATAGAACAAAAAGTAAATATAGTTTAGTAATACATGGCCAGAATGGAAAGTAAATCTGGTTCAGAAATACATTGCTGGAATGGCGAGTAAACCCGGTTCAGTAAGGGAATTTGTCCACTATGAAAATATTGGTAGAAATACCTTGGCTACAATGGGAATAATATTATGTGCTTATTAATTTTCCATAATCCCATGTTTTATACCATTTCTATTTATCATGGTAAATGTTCCTTTATGATCTATTCCTTCTGAACTTTCAAAATTTAATACATGACTCATGATTTTAATATTTAAACTTTATGTTCATGTTTTTACATTCTTATATTTATGGTTTGTTTTATTTTTTCAATTATTACCCTTACTGAGCGTTTGAGCTCACCCTTTTTATGATTTATTTTCACAAGGATATAAAGAAAGGTTTTAGGTTTGAAAAAAAAGGTGAAGATCTATATGAATAATGTTGAAGAACTTTCAAAAAGTAAGAAGACTATGTTCCAAGTATAAAATGAAACTAAAATAATATGGTATTTGGGTGTATATTTGTGTCATGTATTAAGTATTCGACAAAGGTAATGTAATTTCCATGTTCTTAAATCTTGGGTATCTTTAGTTGGTATCAGAGTGAAGGTTTAGTCAACCTTTGGAAACTAGGATGTGAAAGCTTTAGTGAGACCCCTATAGATATTTTAATGATATGTTTAGGGATGTCCTAAGGATAAGTAAATTATAGTTTACAAACCTAGGTTTTTTGTGATTATAATGACTAGCATAAGGTTAAACCAAAGATATCATAGATTGAAGTATTTTAAGTAATTTACCTTACTTATGTGTTTCTAATCTCTGATATATAGTTCTCACACTTTTCTTTTTGGTCTTAGTCAATAGCCCGAACTACAAATAACAAAGTTAACGAGTGAATGTTTCATATTTGAAAATTATATAAATTATAAAGATCAATTTCCTATGTGGGAAATCATGAAGTTAATCATGAAAATGGTACAAGTATTGGTCATACTACTGAGGAAAAAGAGATTGTAAATGACATGTTAAAGGTATGTGATTTTCTTCCAATATTTTTTACATTAAACCTATGAATCTTGAGGTTGAGAATCCTTAAGACATGATTCATATTTTAGGAAAGACGAAGAAGATGGATTCAGAGTAATGGTTTAAGAATAATTTTGGACGATTGAGGTGTAAATGATTTGTAATTCAAAGATTATGTAATATGAATCATGAAATATATAAGTATTTTCAGTATAATATTTTATTCAAGGATTGGAAAGGATATATTGAATAGTTCCAGGGAGACAAAAAAGTTATTTAAGGGTAAGGTGATATACTTGGAGAACAAGTGATTAAGGGGAAGATAACCCTTATTATGTCCTTTATGTTATGATAATGATGCCTGGATAAAGATATGTTGGGTTTGAATAAGTAAATTAGAAGATGCTAGTTTCTTCAAATCTAATTATAGAGTTATTGACAAGTGGGTAATTCTATCATGGATGAAGTATACATCTTTTTGAGACTTAAGGAATATGACCAATAAATTTTGGAATAAGGAAACATGCGTGTTTTTAATAAGGATATTTGATAATTCAGGTTTCTACCGTGACTCAAGAGAATACATGACTGCGGTATTCACATGTTTGGAATGTGAAAACCAAGAACTACCTTATGTGATATGGGAGATAAATGTAAAACTGATTTAGTTCACCTCTTTCTAAAGTTTTAGATTTTAAGTTTTTGGAAGGACTGTAAGGTTTTCCATTTATGGATATTATAAGTTATATTTTGGATTAAGTTTGTTAGATTAATGTATTATCTTACTACAGGTTGATTTATGCATATTTTATAACATGTTCTAAACTTTTTTGAGACAAATATAATAAACTATCATTATATCCCATGATCCGCTAACACTTAAAGAATGAAAAATTCAACTTCATTTCATTAAATTAGAAATGAAGTAGAAATTGTTCAGGGAAAGACCAACAGTGAGATTGTACAGAAATCAAGTAAGTATTTCTCCTCATATAAAAATTAATCAACTTTAGGAAAAATACCTTGAAACCAAAAAATGTTAACCTAGTACCTTATTATCTGATGAATCTGATAGTTCCCTAAATCATCTCAAATTTATGGATTTATTGTAGTTAACTTTCTCCACACCTTATTCTCAACCACTATCCATCATAACTTGATGGTTATTTTTATCTTACATATCCATGTTTTCACTTCCCACCTATGTTCTCCTATGTGGAAACCTAGTGATCAGTAACTTTGGGTAACTGTTACGTTTCTATCATTCCTTTTTTAAAATTATGTTTTAGTATTCCTTTTTATGATGTGGGTTTATATAGAAGAAACTTTCAAGTATTAAACCTTTTATAACCCCAACAAATTTCGAGGGTGAAATTCATTTTATGGGGGGAAATGCAACAACCTGAGATTTTATGAGACAAATTATTTTTAATTTCGTTAATGTATTGTGTGGTATGATTCACCAAGATTATCTTTCACTATATGCAACACTGTATTAGCTTACAATATACACAACACTATTCTTGGCTTGTGTTACACACAATTTCAAGTTATTTTGATAGAATTCATTTCACACAACACTGATTATATATTTTGTTCAATGTATAAAAGAACTATTTTTATAATATGTTATAAGAAAAACTGATGTATGATTTCACAAAATGTAACAATGACATGGATTCCATTACACGCAAGAGTAACATTCCTTAATAGCTTGGGTTGTACGTAGTACTGAGTTTCACTAAACAATGATATATTATTAAAATATTATTATTTAATGGGATATAAACTAGAAGTTATGAATAATATTAACCACATTTATAAGTTTATTTAACACTAACATTCATATTATGTATTTTTTAGAACATGATATTAGAAAAAATTCAATTTTTCAGACAAAGAAGTATTTTCCAAAAAAATGTTTTTTTGATGCCATTTGATGGAACAAACTTTTTAAATCTAGTTTGGAACACTTTTATATATTATATTTGACAAACTAAAATTCTTATTTGGAAGAGTTACATAAAAATTTACCTTTGTTAAGTTTTTGGTATTTTTCTGATAAAATTCACATTTAAATGAATTGTGTAAAATTCTACATTTTAATTCAAAACAGCCTTCAATTCAAATTTATTTATATAGTTAGATTATTTTTTAAATTGTTTTAAATTTTAATTTGATTATGTTCTTATAATTTAATCCATTGTTGGTCATTTTAAGTAATTTCACATTTAAATTGGATATAGACATATGCCAATATCTTGATAAGTTGTTTACTTCCTAAAACCTCAATTTTTTTGTTTTGGACAACGAAAATTAATATTAAATTAATTTCTACGAATTATGTGTTTTGAATTATGAAAAATGGATTAAATATTTGGAATCAGTGGGTCAAAATTATTTTAATAGGTAACTTCTGTTTATGGATATTATGAATAGTAACTACGATAATTTTTATTTAATGCGGTTAAAGTTAAATCTGGTAAATTAGTGTAGAAAATAATATGATAAAGAGAATAAAATGATCCTAAAACATATAAAAATATTATTGGATGATTAAAATTACACCATTTACATCTTAGTTTCGAAACATAGTCATTTAAGGTCCACTTGATAATGAAAATGACATAAATATTAATAAAACCAATGAAAGATACAAAATGTCAAACTCACATATTTTATAATTTTAATAATTTTAATATAGGGATAACTAGGAAATATCTAGTAAAATAAATAGTACATGGAAATATAAAAGTATTACCTATATCATGGTAATTTATTTTTAATTTTTAGGAAATAAATAATTACCTTAAAGTCTTATTCATTGATAATGTAAAAAATAATTAATTGATGGGAAATCAATGATACAATTTTTATTAAATTCCTAATTACCATAAAAATTTACAAAAACATGAAAAAATATTATTGGTAGAGTATATCGTGACCATAATCATCCAAATGTCAAGCTAGTGACCATTTGGAGCCTTATATAATAGATTACGACCTTTATATTATTTTATTTAAAGTAATGTTAAAGTTCTCACATTCAAACTTTAATAAGTGTAACATTTTTAATGTTTTATTCTATCATAGATAAATTATACTACATATATTCTAATGCAATATATTAAATTTATCTGCATTATAGTATTTTAGTTTTAAATTTTAATCAACAAATAAGTATATTAAATAATTACCCAAAATCATTGAAGTAATTATTTTATTAATGTAGATATCAAATAAATGTCATTAAAAATATTAAAATAAATATATTTTGGGATTATTAATATGTAAAATGAACTTTATAGATACAATTGACCTCATTTTAATATAATAAAACAGTTTTTTTATGTTAACTTGTTATATTTATATTTTTAAAAATCAATAAGTTGAATAGGGTCAAAATTGTCACTATTGATTATTTATCAAAATAGTGTTTTATTAAATTATATAAAAATAATAAATCATTTTTAAAAATATATAATAATTATTATATGGTAAAAAATGTTCTAATGTATTTATTTAAGATCAAATTGACATCAAATAAGTAAATATTTTACCCTTATAATATTGAAATATTTGGTACCATAGTTAAAATGAAATTGAATAACTAAGTGATAAATTGAAAAGATAAGGTTTTAATGGACATAGAAACTTGTATAAAATTTATTGGTTGATGATATTACAACACTATCAGTTTTAATATTCTAAATTGGTGCATTTTGGTGGTTTTTGAGTGGGTTTTGATTTTATTATAAATTAATAGTTTCGATGATTCCAAAAGTTCCCATCTCTTAAATTATAAAAGGGAATATTCTCCATCATTTATCCAGAACTAATTAATCCTTAATGTTCTCCCATACCCAAACCATATATCTTATAAACATTCCTACTTACATTCTAGATGTTCTGTTTGGCTCAATATACCAACTCTAGTTCCATTAAGAAGAGATCAAAAGAGGGAAAATCAAAGAAGAGGTAATCTGCTCTACCGATTCTTTCATATTTATTTCTACTTTTCATTCTACTCCATGAGTTGTTTAATTATATAATAATAAATCAATTATAAATTATATATCAAGATATTATTATAATTATTAAATAACCATATTCAACTTTCTATCCATCCTATGAAAGACGAAATCACCACGCGTGCGTACGTATGACTTACCATCTCCATGCCATGGTGTAATCTATTTTTCACCACCCACTTACATGAATGGGTATACAAATGGATTTAATGACTATATATGAATATTATAAAATGATATTTATTCTGAAATAGAGTACACCATTCAAATCAATACCATTACACAATTATGAGAATGATATTGTCCCTCATGTGTACGTATGACCTACCATCTCCACGCTGCGAGGTGATTCGTTCTACATGATAACCACTCATGAATGATTATATAAATATGTAGAATGAAAAAATATTTAATTTATTTTGTTAATATAATTTTTCAATGATAAAAATATGACCCAAAATGGCGAACCAAAACTTATTCGACAAAACATGCATATAATCATAAAGTAGTTAAAACCCAAATAATGAGTAAAAATGAATTTTTACAAACAAACAAAGTAGAATATGACCATATATAATGACCAAGATTCTGTAATAAGTTAATAAAAATATCTAAATCATTATATTGGAGTTTTAGACACATATGAATCATATTAGACATAAGGTAAGGGATGATTTTGTAATCTCATTTTTATCCAAGACTGTTTATATGTAAGTATTTACTGGGGATATATTTATCATATATGTCCATGTTTTATTAAAATGTATTCATAAAATGTTTACTATTATTATATATATATATATTTTTTTAGTCATTTTAACCATTTTTTACTTTTACTAAATGGTATGGAAGGAATATTTATTTTTCTTACCATATGAGGTGCTTTTGAATTTCCGAAAAAAGTATGAGGATAATGTTTTTAACTTATAGAGAAGGAATTGATTTTTTTTTACAATTTCATGATTAATTATTTCCATGAAGCTTACTTGACACTATTTCAACTTTATTTTTAATTAAATTATTTTCTTTAAAAATTGAATTTTATTTTGAGAAAGGAAAATGTTTTTGATGAAGAAATGAAATTTTCATTAAGAATTAAGTTCAAGTGTTTTATCAAAATTATTTTTCATCTAAGATGACACTCTTAAATAGGGTTATGTTTCTATACCTATTATTACTATGAATTGATTGTGTTAATGATGGAATGATATTTTTTATGGATTATGTTATGATGGAATGATGTTTAAGAAACCCATTTTATTTTCGGGGATATTCTATGATGAATGATTTATGTTTTTGTGGAACATGTAAGAATGATTTCACTATGAGATGGGTGGGACCTATATCTCCCTCCAATGCATTTGGTAATGATTTATATCTCATACAATAGACATGACTAGAATGGAAAGTAAATATGGTTCAGTAATATAGGGTTGGAACGACAAGTAAATCCAGTTTAGTAATACATGGCTGGAACGACATGTAAACCCGATTCAATAATGGAATTTTTCCACTATGATGGTCTTGGAAAAATAAATTGGCTACTATTCGAATCATATTATGTGATTATTTATTTTCCAAAATCCCATGTTTTATACAAATTCCATTTTATCTTTATTAATGTTCCTTTATGATCTATTCCTTATGAACTTCCATGATTTATTTCATGACTCATGATTTTGATATTTAAACATTATGTTCATGTTTTTACATGATTATGTTTATAGTTTGATTTATGATCTCAATTATTACCCTTACTAAACATTTGAGTTCACCTTTTTTATGTTTTCTTTTCCCCAAGATATAAAGAAAGGTTTTAGGTGTGAAAACAAAAGATAAAGATCTTTATGGGTGTCGTTGAAGGACCTGCACCAAGTTAGAAGATTATGCTCCTTGTTTCCGAAGACACTAAACTAATACAGTCATTGAGTGTCTTTTTGTGTAATGTATTTATTATTCCACAAAAGTAATGTAATTTACAATTTTTTTAATCTTGGGTCTCTACATTTGGCATTAGAGCAAAGGTTTAGTCAACCTTTGGAAACTAGGATGAAAAAACTTTAGTGATATCCCTAGATATATTTATAAGGATATGTCTAGGGGTGTCCTAAGGGTAAGTAAATTATAGTTTACATACCTATGTTTTTTTAATCATGACTAACCTAGGTTTAAACTAAAGATATCATAGATTGAAATATTATACATAATTTACCTTACTTATGTGTTTATAGTCTGTAATATGTATTTCCCACACATTTCTTTCTGATCTTAGTCAATAGCCTGAACTACATAGAACATAATCTACTAGTGAATGTTTCATATGTGGAAATTATGGAAATTATGAAGATTGATTTCCTAAGTGGAAAATCATGAAGTGAATCATGACGATGGTATGATTATTGGTAATACTGTTGAGGATAAAGAGATTGTAAACGACATGTTAAAGGTATATGAGTATCTTAAACTATTGTTTACATTAAACCTAAGAATATTGTGGTTGAGAAACCTTAATACATGATTCATCTTTTAGGAAATACGAAGATGATGGACCATGTGTAATTATTTAAGAATAAAGTTGGATGATTGTGGTGTATATGTTTTGGAATTCAACGATTATTTTTATGAATCATTAAATATATAAGTGTGTTTAGTATAAGTTTTTAATTAAGGATTGGAAATGATATTTTGAATAGTTCTAAGGAGACAAAAAAGTGATTTAAGGGTAAGGTGATATATATGGAGAACAAATGATTAAGGGGTAGATAACCCTTAATATGTACCTTATGTTAGGATAATGTTTCTTGGCTAAGGGTATGTTGGGTTTGAATAAATAAATTGGATGATGCTAGTTTCTTAAAATATAATTATGGATTTATTGATAAGTGGGTTATGGTATGATGGATGAAGTATACAACGTTTTGGGACATACTTAATATATACAATACATTTTGTAATAAAGAAACATGCATGTTTTCAAAAAGGATATCTGGTAATTCAGGTTGTTACCATGACTCAATAGAATACATGAGTACGGTATTCACTTGTTTGGATTGTGAAAACAAAGAAATACCTTATGAAATATGGGAGATAAATGTAAAATTCATTTATTTCACCTCTTTCTAAATTTTTTGATTTTTAGGTTTTGGAAGGATTTTAAGTTTATCCATTTATGGATAGTATAAGTTATATTCCAGGTGAAGTTTGTTAGATTAATGGATTGTCTCACTATAGGTGGATTTAGAAATATTTGATAACCAATTATATCCTTTTGGTTGAGACATATGGAATAACCTATCATTCTATCACATTATCTAGTAAGACTTCAATAATGAAATGTTCAACTTCATTTCTTTAAATACAAGATGAAGTGGAAATTGTTATTTGAACAACCAACGATAAAATTGTACAGAAATCAGGTAAATATTTCTCTGCATGAAAAATTTCATCAACTTCAGGAAAATGATATTGAAACCAAAAATGTTATCCTAGTACCTTTTTATACAATGAATCAGATGTTCCCTTAAATTATCACATATTTATGTCTTTATAGTAGTTAACTTTCTCCAAACATTATTCTCTATCACTATCCATCATAACTTGATGGTTAGATTTCTCTTCTTTATCAATGTTTTCACTTCCCACCTATATTCTCCTATTTGAAACCCAATGATGTGTTACTTTGGGTGAAAATTATTTTTCCCACTTTACTTTTTTAAAATGAAGTTTTAGTATTCCTTTTTTAGGATGTGAGATTCTATAAAAGAAACTTTGAAGTAGTAAACCTTTTATAAACCTGGTTAATTTTGGGGGAAAATTTCATTTTAAGGGGGGTAGAATGTAAAACCCATTGATTTTATGTGATAGATTTATTTTATTTTATTTTATTTCTTGTGTTTTATGATACACTAAGATTATCTTTCACGATACACAATATTGTATTAGACTACAGTATACACAACAATATTCATGTCCTGTGTTACAAAAAATTTCAAGTTCTTTTGATAGAGTTCAATTCACACAACACTGAGTATATATTTTTTTTCAATGTATAAAATAAATATGTCTGGATTATGTTATAAAAAACACCAAAGTAATCTTTTACAAAATGTAACACTGACGTGTCTTTCATTACACACAACAGAGACCTTCCTCGATAGCTTGTGTTGTAAGCAGTACCGAGTTTCACTAAACAACGATATATTATTAAAATATTATTATATAATGGGATATAAAATATATATTATGAATATTATTAACCACATTTTTATTTTTATATAACATTAAAATTCATCTTATGTATTTTTTTGAACATGATATATGAACAAATTCAATTTTTCGGATAAAAGAAGTATTTTCTAAAAAAATATAGTTTTGTCGTCTTTTGATGGAACACCCATTTTAAATCTAGTTATTTAAGATTTTATATATTATATTTGACAAAATAAAAATATTATTTGGAATAGGGACGTAAAATTATATTTTATTTTGAATTTTTGGTATTTCAATGAAAAAATTCGTATTTTAATGAATATTGAAATATAATACATTTTAATTCAAAACTCTCTTTTCATTTAATTTATTTTTATAGTGAGATTTTTTTAATTGGTTTTAAAGTGTAATTGGATTATTTTATTATAATTTAATCCAAATTTTGTCACTATAAGTAATTTTACATTTAAATTGGACATAAATAATGATAATCTTTTGATAAGTTTTTACTTCTTAAAACCCCGCTTTTTGGTTTTTGACAAAGGAAATTTATTTTAAATCAATTTATTCAAATTATGTGTTTTGAATTATAAAAAATTTATTCCAAAATTTGAACCAGTGGGTAAAAAATATGTTAATATGTTACTTTTATAATTTGGATTTTATGAATAGTAACTACAGAAATTTTTATTTAACGCGGTTAAAGGTAAATCAGGTAAATTTTTGTAATAAATAATATGATATGGATAATAAAATGTTCCTAAAACCAACAAAAATAATATTGGATGAATAAAATTCTACCCTTAACATCTTAGGTTTGAAACATAGTCATTTAAGTTCCACTTGATAATGAAAATGATATAAATATTAATAAAACCAATGAAATTGACAAAATGTCAAACTAAAATTTCTTATAAGTATAATAATTTAAATATAAGGATAACTATGTGATATCTTCAAAAAAATATGTTAAATGGAAATATAAAATAATTACTTAAATCATGTTAATTTATTTTTTATTTTTATGCAATAAATAATTACCTTAATGTCTTATTCTTTGATGATGTATAAATTAAATAATTGAGGAGAAATCAAAGAAACAATTTTCATTAAAAACCTAATAACCATAAAAATGTCCAAACACATGACCAGATCCTATTTGTAGAGTATATCTCGACCATAATAATTCGAAGGTCAAGCTAGTGACCATTTGGAGACCTTTAGAGTATATTACGACCTTTATATTATTTTATTTAAAGTAATGTTAAAGTTGTCACATTCATACTATAATAATTATAACATTTTTAATGTTTGATTTTATAGATTATAAATTCGACTACATATATTATCATGAAATATATTTAATTTTATTTAATTATTGTATTATATTTTTAATTTTTACTCAATATATAAGTATATTAAATAATTACCCAAAATAATTTTAGTAATTATTTTATTAATGGAGATATCAAATAAATTTTATTAAAAATATAAAAATAAATATATATTCAGATGACTAATATGTCAAATTAATTTTTAATATATATATTACCTCATTATAATATAATAAAATAGTTTGTTCTAATCTAACTTGTTGTATTTATATTTTTAAAAATCAATAAATTGAATAGTGTCAAAATTGATACTATTGATTGTTATCAACATAGTGGTTTATTAAATTATTTAAAAACCATAAAATTTTAAAAATCATAAAAAAATTAAAATATATAATAATTATCATTTGGTAAAAATTTTCTAAATTATCTATTTATGATCTAATTGACATAAAATAAGTAAATATTTTACCCTTTTAATATTGAAATATTTGTTACCCTAGTTAAATTGAAATAGAATAACTATGTATAAAATCCAAAAGATAAAGTTTTAATGGACCTATAAACTTGTATAAAATTTATTGGTTGATGTGATTAAAACCCTATATCATTTCATCTTTAAAATAGGCACATTTTGGAGATTTTTTATTGGGGTTTTATTTTATTATAAATTAATATTTTGAGGTTTCCAAAAGTACCCCTCGCCTCAATTATAAAAGGGCACCTCCTCCCACATTTCTCCACAACTATTTCCGACTTCATGTTCATCAATCGCCTTCCCATTTCTCTTATAAACATTACTTGTTAGAGTTTATTGTCTTCTCAAAAGACCAACTCTAGTTCTATTAAGAGGAGGTCTAAAGAGAACACGTCAAAGAAGAGAAAATCTACTCAACCGATTCTTTCATATTTCTTTATACATATACTTATACATTATGAGTTATTTCATTATAGAATAATAACTATAGATAAAATTATATAAGGAGATGTTATTATAATTATGAATCAACCATATTCAACTTTCTATCCATCCTAAGAAAGGCGAAATCACCACACGTGCATACATACAGCTTACCGTTTCCACGTTGTGGTGCAATATGTTTTTCACCACCACCTTACTTGGATGGGTATAATAAGGGATTTAATAACTATATATTATTATTATAAAATTTTATTGGTGATGAAATATAGTACACCATTCAAATCAATACCATTCAACAATTATGGGAATGGTATCATCGCTCATGCATATGTACAGTCTACCGTCTCCATGATGCGATGTGATTCGTTCTACATGATAACCACTCGAGAATTATTATATAAATGTATATAATGAATAAATTTGGTATTTTTCTTGTTAATATTATTTTATATTGATATAAATATGTACTAATAAGGAGAACCAAAACTTATTTGACAAAACATGCATACAATCATAAAACAGTTAAAACCCAAATAATGGGTAACAATGAATTGCTTCAAACAAATGAAGAAGAATATGTCCATATATAATGACCATGATTATGGATTAAGTTAATAAAATTACCTAAATCATTATACAAGAGGATCAGACACATAGGAAGCATATCAACCCTAAGTTAAGGGAAAATTTTTCAATCTCATTTGTATCTGAAATTTTTTATACATAAGTATTTACTGGGAATATATTTATAATCCATGTCCATCTTTTCTAAAAATGTTTTCATAAAATTTTTACTATTCATATATAAATATTTTTATTCATTTTCAACCATTTTTAACTTTTACTACATGTTATGGAATAAATCTGTCTTTTTTTTACCATACGTGGTACTTTTTGACTTTTTTTGGAAAAAGTACGAGGAGAATGTTTTTTAACTTATACGGCACGGATGAATTTTTTTATAGTTTTTTAATGCCTTATTTCCATGAAACTTCCTATGCACTATTTTAAGTTTATATCTAATTATATTATTTTCTCTTATAATTTCATGGATTTTTTGGAAAAGATAATGTTTTGAATAATAAAGGATATTTTCCTCAAGAATTATGTTCAAGTGTTCTATCAAAATTATTTTCCATATAAGATGACACTCTTAAATAATTTTATGTTTATATCACTATTATTACAATGATTTGATTTTTTTAATTATGGAATGATATTTTATATGGATTATGTTATGTTGGAATGATGTTTAAGAAACCCATTTTATTTCTTGGGTTATTCTATGATGACTGATTTTTGGTTTTGTGGAATATGTAAAAATGATTTCACTATAAGATGGTTGGGGACTACATCTCCATCTAATGCATTAGTCAAAGATTTATATCTCATGATATAGACATGAAAATAATGGAAAGTAAATCTATTTTAGTAATATAGGGCTAGAACGACATGTAAATATAGTTTAGTAATACATGGATGGAAGGGCAAGTAAACTAGGTTTAGTAATAGAATTTTTCCACTGTGATGATCTTGGCAGAAATGCATTGGATACTATGGGAATCATATTGTGTGATTATTTATTTTCCACAATCCCATGTTTTATACAAATTCAATTTTATCATGGTTAATGTTAATTTATGATTTATTCCTTACGAATTTCCAAGATTTATTTTATGACTCTGTATTTGGATATTTAAACTTTATGTTCATGTTTTTAAATTCATATGTTTATGGTTTGTTTTATGTTCTCAATTATTTACCTTTATCTGTATTTGAGCTGACCCTATTTATGTTTTATTTTCCCCAGGATATAAATAAATGTTTTTCGTAGGAAAACAAAAGGGGAATATCATTATAGGTGATGTTGAAGAAATTTCACCAAGTAATAAGATTATGTTCTATGTTTACAAAGACACTAAACTAATACAGTTTTTAGCTGTCTATTTGTTTCATGTTTTATGTTTTCTGAAAAATTAATGTAATGTCCATGTTCGTCAAGCTTGAGTCCCTACAAACATCATGGTAAATGCTGTGATCGATTCATTGAAGGATTTGACCGTTCGTCTTCTTGTTCAGATTTTTCCACTCCACATTCATGGTTGAATCGGGGTTGACACCATCATTATCCATGGGTTCAAAAATATCTTTATCATTGAAGAGATCTATCATTTGATATTTCTTAATTGAGTAGTTCGAATAAGTAAACATGATCATCCTACCTGTGGATTATCCCCCAATTGAATTTTAATTTTGCAAAAGTTGGGGAAGATTATGAAAAATAGAGCTCACAGTTGCATCCTTAATGGTATAAAATGGTGGAATTGACTCCTAGATTATCGAAATTGGAGACCTATTGATCAAGATATGATTAAAATAGTATCAATGACGGAGATTTTCTGATGATGTGTCGATGATATGGCACACCAAAGCAGCTATTGAAAACTCACGGGAAAATTCACTAACACCAAAACATTACCTTCTTCCCAGCAAGGGGTACTATAGCACCTGAAGTTTGACCAAACTTTGACTGGGCCTAGGAAGCTCGTTTTAGCTCTATTTTTGATGTTGTTTATCCTGTTGTAATCATTTCGACATAGAATTTTAGAATATTCCTTCGAAACAGAATTCGAGGAAACATGATCTTTCCAGTCACTAGAAAATTTCCACTACCCATCGCCATTTCACTGGAATATCCTCTTATACCACTTATTGCGATTTGCTAACAACAAATAGAGAATAATGGAGAGGGAAATCAGCCTTTATTTTACCAAGAACAAAGCATTTACCAAACTCCCTCTCTTCCCCCCTCTATCTCACACATGGAGCTCTCCCAGATGTTTTTGGATACAATAGAGCTCTCTTGGCTTGAATTAGTGACACTAGAAGGATCCACATGCCCTCCTTTTATAGACATGGTGGGGGTGTCAAATTTTACACCACCCCCACCAATCTCTCCACAAACCATTGGACTTCCACAATGGGAAACCGCCTACCTTTGAAGTCATCTATGGTGTCTATGGTTGGTGCACAAACTAGCTACCATGGAATCTGGAAAAGAACAAGGTCCAATATGTTTTTCTTGTACATATTCAGATTTTTCACTCCCTATGAGATGATGTGTCTGAAAAAATTCTAGTGTCCTCACAGGATTTATTTGGAGGCTTTTAATGATCATGTGGCATGTCAATGGATAGCCTGTATACAATATTAAAATGCTTCATGCGAGAAAATAATAAATAAAAAATCCAAAGTTATAATCCTCTCATGATTTGGAATATACAATTTTTTATGTGAAGCCTTGTGATATTAGAATAGATTCGAATAAGAATCATTATTTGATCACATGATCTTCAAAAACTATCATGTTGGATTCATGCTATCGCATGATCAAATTCCATGCAATGGATCTATCCTTGAAATCACTACATGCATGATGTGAAGTAAACCTTTGTATTATATTTATTTCAAGAGATGGGGTAGAGTATAGATAAAAAGTAAACACTCAACAACCACTGGTGGCCTAATGTGATGGTTTCTTGGAACCTAGTGACTATTCACACCCTCTTTTTGATCATCATTCACTCATGTGATTGCTTTATGTGAAAACCATGACTGTATTGATGATTATTCGAAAGAAAAATCATGCATTATGTTTCATATCTCATGATGAATTTATGCGATGGATTTGATGGGGATGCAGCACATGGTGGATACGTGGTTCATGTAATCCATAATTCTTCATGTGATAGATTCATGTAATAGCCCACAATGTTCATATGATTTTTTCGATGATTTTTGAATGTATATATACTATTTTTCATGTTACCATGATGTATTGATGATTTTATCAATTTAATCATGTGATACATAGAACCTCTCATGAAAAAATAATTCAATTAACTCTCATGACCATCTTTATGAGAAGTCCTAATTCGTTGAGGTTCCACATGCATGAAAAATGAAGCTGATTTCATGCCTTAATAATGATCGTGATCCTCATTTTTCATGGGTAGAGATGGTTGTCAGAAGGTTGTTAGGTGTTGAATCTGATAAATTTACCATCTTATAACCAATGTTAATTCATTCTAGAACTATTATAGCTAACAATTTTTTGAAACATCTATCCTTCACATAAGAATCATCTCACCAATCATTAAACATAAACTAGTGTAGAAAAAATAAATCATCATCCATAATTTTATTAAAAAAACTCCCCCATTATATCTTTTTCAATATTTTTCATATATTCTCCCATTTATTAACAATAAATCCAAATATAATAATGAAATGATTAATATAAATTCTCTAATGAAAGGAGTCAGTAATCATTCATATTTGCTTCTATTTGATCTATCATAGTGTCAAGTAAGAGTGATTAATTATAGAAATAATTTTTGTCCCTAAACAACTCATAAAAAATAACTCTAAAAATTAAGTCATGAAGTAGGAGATATCAAATTCAGTAAAGATATTTCCTTTACTTACTCAACCAACACATCAAAAAAACTCATAAAAAAGAAGAATATTATATCCCTTATAAATAAAATCTCTTATTTATAAAATTATTTGAATATATATAAATAAAGGAGGAAAAATAATAATAACATACCTATGTGATGGGAAGTGGGATGCACTTTGATTTATAGCCTTATTTTTTCAAAATTTTCAATTATAAGGGGATTTGTTAGGATATATAAAATCTATTCCATATAAAGAATAAATTACAGATTTAGAATGCATTTATAAACCTTTTATTAAAAAATTGTATTTATATAAATCTATTAAGATCAAGAATATTACATTGGATTCTTAGAAAAATTAACTAGTCTCTAATTCTCATAATCTATGATCGAAGGGTTTTTAGCTTCAATATTAAAATTATTTAGATATATCTCCATTTAAATCATTTGGGTTACTACTTGTAATGAAACCACATATTTAGACTCTATGAACTCAAGGTAACTAATGTTTACTTATTTGAATGGAATTATAGATAGATTCTACCAATGAAAATCAGTCAACCATATATATACTTTTTTTGTCTACAACACCTTCTAAGTCAGTATCTATAGAACCACTTAGATCCATATCACAATTCTTATTATATATAAAAACATAACCACATGTGGTTGAAATATATCTCACAATCCTCTTTGCTACCAAAATATGTTATTATTTATGATTTTATTGATATATAACATAAAGGGATACTTCATAAACAATATCAGTCAGAATGATACTAAGTACCTAAGACTGCCCGCTAAACTTTTAAATTACTTCTAATTAACTATTTTTTTCACATTCATCCTTTATTAGTTTATTTCCCACTTGAATTGGTGCATACACTATTCAGGATATTTAAATATAAAAATTCTTCAAGATAACCTTAACATATTCTTAAAATGAGAGAAAAATTTAATAAAATTATTAGGTAATGTATAAGAAAAATATAAAATTTCATCTATCTAAGAACTGGAATTTCAAATCTTCCATTCATGTGCTGTAATGCCCAAGAAATTCCATATTTTTTTTAAATTTATTAAATTAGAGTGCATGTGCAGTTTTCGAAACATCCAATAGGGTACTCGGATTAAGAAACTGAGGCACTATTGCGTCCGGAATGATTACTTTTACTTAAGAAGGACCTAACATTGACCAGTGCAGGTCGAGGGTAAAAGTTAATTTTTGAGTGTTTAAGGAAAAATAAAATAAACTCAAGAAAGTTTATTATATTAAAAAAAATGTTTCACTGCAACACAACATCAAGCCATCTATTTTATTTCATTAATTAAACAGCATAACGATGTTACAACTCAAGCGTAAGAGAAACACTGTTTCATTTCATTAATAAAATAGACTAACAACTTGGTGACTTAGCATAACAGAAATGCTGAAACATGTTTCCTCTATTTAGTTCATTAACATAGATACATGATCATGGGAGGATCTTGAAGTTTTCTCTGAATCCTTGGAGGAAATTAATTGGAAAACGATGAGCAGTGACGAATGACGAATATCCAACAACAAAGAATGCTCTATTCTCTTCGAATGTTTTCACCAATGATGACGATTTTCAGATTGAGGATTGGCGAACGATGATGGACTGGATTTGTGCTTCGCCAACAGCTGATCCAATCCCAAGTAGCGGTTTTATTTTTTCTGTGTGATTTTCTTTTTTCCTTATTCTTCTTTTCTAAACGACGAACATGGATCAACCCACTAATAGGTAGATCCGCGAGTCAATAAATCTTAAGATATAAGGATTACCTTGGGGGGGTTAAAAAGGGGTTAAATCTCAATGATTCTACTTTAGTTCTTCATGATTAAATGGGAAATGAATCTTAGTGATTTTAAATTGGTTCTTGGTGATCCTGCAAACAAGAAATATTTTGGGCTGACCCAAAAAGGCTTGGATCGTTCTTTGGATGTTCTTGTTCCTTCCCCTTCCCCCAATATTCATGCTTTCTTGATTCTTGAAACAAATGGTTGTTTCACCCCCAACTAGCTGTGCAAAAACCTGAAATTAAGAACCCGATACCGTAGCGAATTCCCATGAAGATGTGATGGCAGGCGCGATATGACACGGGGCCGCCGGCGAAGCAGCCAATGGTGGAAGTGACACCAATTCGGTGGTGTGGATGGGCTAAGAAAATGACCCCCAGAAAGGGAACTAGTGGTGGTGGAAGGACACAACTAGGTGGGACACAATGGATACGAGAGTCTAAGGCCATGCAGGCTACCGGCTTGTAGGCCGAGAATGAAGGATCTTGTAGAAACCACCGTAGGCGATGGATAGGGGCCACTAGTAGGTGACTGGAGGTGCGCTGCGGCGGATGTGGAAGGTGGTCAGTGTCACATAGCTAGGAACTGCAGTCTAGCTATACGATGGTGGAAGACTGATGACATCTGCTGCGGGTGGGGCATGCGGCAGCCTACCGCATTGCAGGTAGCGGCTGACCACATTTAGAAGGCAGGGACACCCCCTACCACATTTCGTGTGGATCACACTAGCCCACTCCAGCTGGATGGGCTAGGCAAGCGGGCTGGGTCGACTCGGCGGGTCGGGTCGGGTCGGGTTGGTTCGGCCGGGTCAGACCGGACCCAGACCCAACTGACCCCTTTCAACTAAAACACTCATAACTATCAAAATTTATGTCTGATTGATGAGCCATTTGTGGTCTTGGGACACTCACGAAGAGGAGTAAATTTTGAGATACTCTATATGGGTTTTCTTATTTTTTATAATATGCACTTTTTCTTTAGGATAAAGTTATCTTGGCATGAGCGTGCTATGAGCGGAAATCCTATGGCTGGATGTGATGAGAAGACTATGACTACAAGTCTAAGTGACTCACCAGGTCTTAGTGACTTATAAGGTGTGAGTACTCAGTTTTTCTAAGTGAATCAATGGGTATAGGTGACTTAATGAGTCCGAGTGACTCAGGGGATCTGAATGTCTCATCAGGTCTCAATGAGTTAGCGGGTCTAAGTTACTCAACAGTACTAGGTATTATGTGATTATATCTGATAGTCTTTCTTTTCATACATTAGATTTATACCTATGTGATATAACAATACTTCATGTGTAATTTCCTTTGTGGTTATTTCTTTGTGGTTATTCCTTTGTGGTTATTCCATTGTGGTCTTTCCTTTATGGTTTGGGGTCCTTACTGAGTACTATTTTACTCACCCCTTCACAAGATTTTATCGCACATGTTTTATCTTGTGCAGATGAAAGAAACTTTGGTAGAGACCTAGTTGGTCCAAGAACAGGTGGTGACATGTGAGATCAAACATGTGAGGCATACTCTTACAGCTTCAGGCATCTACCCTTCACTTACCCTTCAAGTAGGATTTTTTTCAGATGGGTTTCTAGTGACTTGTGTACTCACTTGTTTATAGATTTTGTTTTGTTGGGATTGTATAATAGTCCCTTTAAATTTTATTTTATACTATTACCCTTAGTGTATGTCTTAGTGACATGTAGGGTTTACTCAATGTTTACTTTTTAGAATTTGTGGGTTTTCAACTATGTGTGTGCATACAGGATTAAACTAAATTCCACCGATTTTTGATATATTTATACTCAGCACTAGTCTCCATCCCCTAGACTATTGGTGGTGGGCTTGGGGTATTCACGACATGAGGCCCCACTAGGAAGGGTCCTGATAGAGTGGTATTAGAGTGGTTTGGTTTCACATTGGGACTAAGAGTCTGTGAGATTGTTTTGGAGAAACAATGTTAAGTACTTTGAGATTGGATTTCAGGACAGATACTCTAGTGTCGGTGCGGCGGCTGACATATCCATACACCCAGACTCTGTACACCATCATTCTAACTCAGAACATAAAAACACTGGTTTCAAGGAAATAAATGTTACATGAATCATATTGGATTTTGAGTGTGTCATGTTGTCCTTCTTGAGTCAGCTCACCAGGTATACTCTATTAACTGTAGTTCATCGTGATCTATTTTAGGATGCCACCACATAGACAGCCCACAAGGATTTTGTTGAAATAGTGAGGAAAGTATTCCTAAGGATGTGGCATTGGTACATGGACCATTACCGTAGGTATCCCTACCGGGTGGTTCACTAGTGTTACCACTACCCATCAGTCAGTAGTTGCTACCATCATTACTTATAGAGGATTCATGTAGGATCAATGAATTAAAAAAGTTACATAGGAATATTCTTTTTAGGTTTTGGGGTGATAATGAGCCCCAGGTGGTTGAGGATTGGCTCAAGGTAGTTACGCGAGTCTTTCTTCTAGTGGGGACACCTCTTGAAAAAATGGCAATCTTAATTGCGATCCTTTTTTAGGGCTGAACAGAAAGAAGGTGGAGCTTGACGATCCAGAGGCATAACGAGGTGACCCTCAATTAGAAAAACTTTTAGAACCCCTTCAATGAGGAGTTCTTTATGTGACATTACACTCTCTGCGTATATAAGATCTATTTAACCTATAGCTGGGTAGCATGACAGTAGCGAGACACTCAGTGAGGTTTTCTAAGCTTTCTCACTACTCCACAGACATGGTGTGAGACCTATTATTCAAGGCCCGGGATTTTGAGCAAGGAATATGTCAATATATCAGGGATTCCATGGTGTATCTTAGAATCCCTACTCTAGTTGGGGTGCTGGAGTGAGCTCTACTTGTGGAGAGATTCTTGGCAGAGGATGTGCTAGTAGCAGGAGCTACCAATAGACACGGGGTGGTGAAACCTTCAGCTGTTGGTAGTAGGCATCAGACATAGGGACCATAGTGGGTCAAGACTTCTAGGGGATGACCCTAGGACATAGGGTCTGCGTTATGACGCTCTCAGGGTAGATGGAGTTAGCAGAAGAGAAGGGTGTGCTACTCATGTGGTGGTCAGGGGCACATGGCTCGTGATTGCCTGACTCACCATACAGATGACCCGAAAACGGTTAAGGGACCACTGAGGCTGAGGTAGAGGGTTGATAAAGGTGGTATGTAGTGTGGTGGATGTGGTATGGGTGCATGCAGAGTTGCAGGTGATGGGTGGAGGTTCGAGATACTACCACCTCCACCCCTAGGTGGTCCTCCATGGGTGTCGGGAGCCGATGGACAAGGGCGGGCCCATCTTCAAGTGCTATAAGCCTATGATACCAACTCTCCAGAGATGATTAGAGGCATGATCTATGTCTTATCTATCTTAGTTACAGTTCTTATAGACACAGGTGCAAGTCACTCTTTCCTTTCCACAGACCTTGTTCGAATCTCAGAGATTCCTGTGAAGCTGTTATCTTGATCCTTACACATAGAGACTCCTACAAGAGGGTATTAGACTAGCATGCACTAGATCCAGTAGTTCAATCTTTATCTTTTAGGATAGATCTTTGGCTGGGATCTCCTAATAGTGGTGTTTAGGCCTTACGATTTCATTTTGGGTATGGAGTAGTTATCCACATCCTATGCTTATATTGACTATTTCAGGCATAGAGTGTGGTGTGTCCATAGCGGTGGGACCAGGTTTTCCATTACTGTAAAAAAGGTAATGGTCGCAGTGTAAGATGAACTTTCTTGGAGGAGGGTGAAACCAATCACTCACCAGTTGGATAGCCTTACCCTCAGTGCGGTGGATGAGAGGAATCCTCAATTTCCTACAGTGGTGGATGAGTATGAGGAAATCTTCCTTGAGGCTGTTCCAGGGTTACCTCCTCATAGGGAGGTTTACTTATGCATTTACTTGTACCAAATTACAACACCAATATCCACACTGATATATCGGATGACTCATGTGGAGCTTCGTGAGTTGAGGGTATAGCTAGAGGACCTGTAGAGGAAGGGATTTGTGAGGCCCAGTGTTTCACCTTGGGAAACCCCAGTTCGATTTGACAAGAAGTTAGATGAGAGATTGAGAATATGTTTGGACTACCAAAACCCAAATCAGGTGACTGTGAAGAAAAAATATCCACAGATGAGAATAGATGACCTATTCTACCAGTTGAAGGGAGCGAGGCAATTTTTTAAGATTGACCTCAGGTCTTTATATCATTATCTTCTTGTACAAGATGATGATGTACCAAAGACAGACATTAGATTTCGGTATGGACACTATGAGTTCTTAGTGATTCCATTCAGCATAACCAATTCCTCATAAATGTTCATGGAACTCATGAACATGATCTTTTAGCCTTACCCCGACCGATGCATCATTTTCTACATTAACGACATCCTGGTGTACTCAGTGTCCAAGGAGGATCACATGACACACCTGAGGATGATCTTGGATACAATTTGAGAGAACCAGCTATATGGGAAGCTCTCGAAGTGTCTATTCTGGATTCGAGAAGTTTTATTTCAAGGACACATCATTTTAGGGGCTAGAGTTTTAGTGGATCTGATGAAGATAGAGTTTTTGATTTATTGGGATCTTCCCATCAGTATGATCAAGGTGAAATGTTTATTGGGTTTGGATAGATACTATAGGTGGTTCATGCTCGATTTTTCCAGGGTAGCAACACCCTTATCAGTTTTGACACGGATGGGGAAACCCTTCGTGTGGATAGAAAAGTGCGAGCATAGTTTCCAAGAGTTGAGGCAGAGACTGACGAGTGCCCCCATACTAAAATTTATAGAGGAGATCATTGAGTATGTAGTGTTCTATGATGCATTAGGTACCAGTCTAGGTTGTGTCCTAATGCAGGGGAATGCGGTAATTGTCTATGGTTCACAGTAGTTGAAGTAGCAAGAGAAGAACTACGTAGCCCATGACCTTGAGTTAGCAGTGGTGGAATTTTATTTTAACATGTGGAAGAACTACTTGATGGGTGAGTAATTTATCATATACTCTGAACACAAGAGTCTTGGGTATATCTTCTCCCAGAAGAACCTGAACCTAAGGTTATGATGGTGGATTGGATTTTTCCTGGATTATGAATTCGAGATAGTCTATACTTCTGGGAAGGGGAACATGGTGACAGACACTCTCAATAAGAGATCTTGGTTTCATTTACTGAGTGAGGCATCGAAGCAGTTAGCCGCGATGCAGATATCCTTCATAGATGTCAATGGAGTAGCTTATCTTCAATCGATGGTTTCCATCCTTACACTCTTGCAGTGAGTGAGAGAGGAACAACTAGGGGATGTCGATTGTGGTACTCGGCGTGCTTATTTATCCACATGGAAATCCTCTAACGGATATTTGATAGGCGGGGATCAAATCTTCTTTTTCAGAGGGCGCACCATTGAACCATTTCCATTGTGAGTTGAGGTTTTGAGGGAGTTACACTCCTCCCCTTTTTTGGAACATCCTAGAGTGGAAAAATGTACTAGGATCTCCAAAGTCAGTACTGGTGGCCATCAATGAAAAAGGTAGTGTAAGTGTTCATATCTTGGGGCCTCACTTTTCAGCAAGTGAAGGTAGAGCATCAGGTTCCAGCAGGCTTGGATCAACCACATGAGGTGACAGAGTGGAAGTGGGATAGTTTATCGATTGAATTTTTGATAGGTTTACCACACAATTCTAAGTGGAATGATACCATTTGGGTGATCCTAGAGTGACTCAGTAAGTTTCTCCACTTCCTACCCATCCGAGAATAGATTTTGGTAGTGATCTTGGGAAGCCTCTTTGTTTTGGAGATAGTTCGGCTTCATAGGGTTCCTTTGACCATAATTTAATATAGTGATTATAGCTTCACATCTCGGCTGTGGAAGGGATTGTAGGAGTCATTCAAGACTTAGGTAAACTTGAGCATGACTCTTCATCCCTCGATGGATGGTCATATGGATAGGACTATCTTGGTTTTAGAGGGCATGATTTTTTTTGTATCTTGGACATCAGTCACAGTTGTGAGGACCACATACCTCTAGTGAAGTTTACATACAACAACAGATACCACTCCACCATTGGTATAGTACCATTAAAGGCCTTGTATGGGTGACCATGTAGTTCACCGCTATATGAGATAGACCAAGGGGAGTCAACACACGTGTGCCCATAGTTGGTGCAAGCTACCACTGAGAAGGTTAAGGTCATCTAGGAGTAGATGAGGACTTCACTAAATAGGAAGAAATCATATTCTGATAGAGGATAGATCCCCTTGGAGTTTGAAGAGGGATACCATGAATTCTTATAGGTATCACCTCAATGGGGATTGTGGAGATTTTTCCAGGGCGTCAAGTTGTCTCTGAGATTCATTGACCGTTTACAGATTTTGAAAAGAGTTGGAGAGGTATCATACCGCCTAGCTCTTCCCACATAGATGCATTGGGTGTGTGATGTATTCCACATGTCACAGCTAAGGAGGTAAATGCATGATCTATCACACATCATCGAATGGGGTGATCTAGACATTTATGATGGGGTGATGTTTGTGGAGTTCCCGGTGGAGATTTAGGATTAATATGAGAATGTCCTTCCTGGATGGTCAATTCGTATGGAGTTCATTCAATGGAAGCACGATAATCTGTAAGAGAGAATTTAGGAGTAGGTGTCTTAGATTTATGCTATGCACCCCCATTTTTTAGTTCTTGTTTTGGCATATGAGGATTTGAAGCCTTAAGGTGTGGATAATGTAATGTCCCAAAAATTCCATGTAATTTATTTAGTTTATTAAAATATCATGCACGAATGGTTTTGGTAACATCCAAATGGGTTCCTAGATTATGAATCCAAGGGCACCTTGGCATTAGGAATGACAACTTTTTCTTAGTAAAGACCTAACCTTGACTGGAGAGGGTATAGGTTAAAAGTTAATTTTTGATAATTTTAAATAAAAATAAAATAAACTTAATAATGTTTATTTTATTCAAAATATGTTTCGCTACAATGAAAAAATTGAGCGATATGTTTAATTTCATAAATGAAACAGCATAACTATACTGCAACTAAAGAGTAATAGAAACAATGTTTCATTTCATAAATGAAATAGCATAACGACGCGACAACTCAGTGTAACAGAAACACTGATACATGTTTCCTCCATTTATTTGATTAATAAAGATACAATATCATGGGGGGATCTTGGAGTTTTCTCTGAAGCCTTGTTGGAAGTTCAATGGTGAATAAGGAGTGGAGACAAATGAATAATCACCAACAATAACAAATGCCCCATTTTCTTAGAAGGATTTCACCATCATTGACGTTTTGCGTATCGAGGATCAAAGAACAATGGCAGTGCAGCTTTGTGATTCACCAATGAATGATCCAATACTAGGTAGGGGTTTAATTATTTTTTTATGATTTCCCTTTCCCTCTTTTTTCTTTTATAAATTATGAACGTGGATCAAGCCACTAACAGGTTGATCCACTGGTAAATTTTTCTTGTGGGATAAGGATTACATGGCTAGTATTAAAAATAGGTTAGATCTCAGTGGTTATTCTTCATTTCTTCATGATCAAATGGAAACTGAATTTTAGTGATTTTAAATTGGTTCTTCGTTATCCTGTTAATAAGAACACAATTGGGAAAACCTGAATAGAGGAATTGATCGTTCCTTGGGTGTTGTTGTGCCTTTCCCTTTCCCCCGTTCTTTGTGATATCATGATTCTAGAAATGAATGGTTGTTGGGCCCTTGAATCAAGGTGCAACAACCCAAATATCAAGAACATGATACTGCAATGACCTCCCACAAAGATGCGATGACATGCACAATACGAGATGGGGATTATAGGGGAGCGGTTGATAGTGGAAGCGACACTGACCTGGTGTGCGATCGAGCCAAGCGGACGACCGCTGACAAGGGAGCTAGTGGTGGAGGAAGGTTGTGACCAATTTGGTTGTGGGGGCGATGGGGGTTGTGGCCAGGTGGGTCACGACGGTGGTAGGGGCTGGTGGCTCGAAGGATTTCGAAAGAGGAGCCCGCAACAACTAACGCGGGTGGAAGATAGGGGCCACCAGTGAGCCACATCATGTGGATGAGAACTGCGTTCCAGTTGGACCGTGGCAGAAGACCCATGACGTCAACCACGGGTGGGGCATGCGGTGGCTGACCTTGTTGTACGTGGTGGTTGGTCACATTCGGTAGGCACAGGCAGTATGCCTACCGCGCCCTAGGTGGATCACATCACCAGCAGCCTAAGATGGGCCCAACCGATCCAGGCGTGGCCTAGTGGGCCAGGTCATCTCGGTGGTTTGGGTCTGACCCGACGGGTTGGGTCAGTAGGACTCAAGCCAGATCGGGTCACACCAAACTAGACCCATACCCAACTAGCCCTTTTTCACTAAAATGCTCCTAACTATCAAACCGTACGTCTGATTGATGATACATTTGTGGTTTTGGGACCCTCATAACAAGGCAGTCCTTTTGCGATACTATATGTGGGTTTTCATGGAAGTCGACATACAACCTTTGTCTTGAGGATAATTTTCTCCCAACATTATCATGCTACGAGCATGAATAATGTCGCTGGATGTGGAGAGAAGACTATGAATATTATGCTAAGTGACTCAGTGGGTCTCAGTGACATAGTGGGTCTAAGTAACTCAGTGGGTCTGAGTGACTCAGTGGGTCTAGGTGACTCAAAAGTTCTGAGTGACTCAGCGGGTCTAGGTGACTCAACAAGTCTAAGTGACTCAGTGGGTCTAAGTGACTCAACAATATTAGGTGTTCTATGATTACATCTGATAGTCTTACTTTTCATAATTTTTATTCATACCTGTGTGAGATGAAAATACTTCATGTGTACTTTTCTTTTGTGGTTATACCTTTTTTGTCTTTTCTTTGTGGTCTTACATTTGTTGGTTTGCGGTACTTATGGAGAACTGTTATAATCACCCCTATACAGGATTTTCCCGCACATGACGTATCTTGTGAATACGACCAATGCTTTGATAGATACCTAGGTGGTCCAAGACCAGGATGTTCCTAATGATATCAGACAGGCGATGCATACTCTTAAAGCTTAGGGCAACTACCCTTCACTTACCCTTTAGGTATGGTTTTCTATAGACGGGTTTCTAATCAATTGTGTACTCACTTATTTATAATTTTTTTGTTGGGGTTGTATACTGGCCCCTTTACTTTTTGTTTTGTACTATAACTCTCTGTTATTTTCTTAGTGGCATGTATGGTTTACACAATGTTTACTTTTCCGAATTTCTGGGCTTGCAGCTATGTGCATACATATAGGTATAAAGGCAATGCCTCCCATTTATGAGATATGTCTACTAGGTTCTAGTTTTCAGCCCCTGGTCTATTGGAGGTAGGTTTGGGGTAGCCACGCCATGGGCCACACTAGGATAGGTTGTTACTAGTGCATTGATAATTATTCACATAAACGTTTCTCATTACATGAAAATATAATTTCATCAACATACACCATCACAAAGAGTGGTGTGTTGTTGGTATTCATTACATTTAAATTGATGTCAACCTAATCGTTCATGAATTTTATGCTTCTCAGATATTAGTCATACTTAAAATACCAAGATCTAATGGTTTTATTAAAACTATGTAAATCATTATTAATCTTACACACATCACTACCATCTATGTCAAGAATAAATTCCCTAGGTTTCTCCATGCATACTGCTTCATCAAGATCACCATTCAGAAAATAAGATTTAACATTCATTTAGAGCACTTAAAAGATACTCTAAGTTATAATATGTAAAAATATCTTGATAGATTCATATATAAAAACTAGAGAAAATGTTTCAGTAAATTAAACCCCTTTAAATTATGAATAGATTTTTCATACCATACTGGAATTATTTTTACCCACTTCACTTATTTCATCCAACTTCTTCTTAAAAACCCATTTTTAACCAAGAAAAATTTCCCCTTAGATCTTGGTGTAAGATCCCTTATTCCATTATTCATAATTTGAACCAGTTCTTCCCTAATATCTTGAATCCATTCCTTTTTCTTAAAGGATTCATCTAATGATTGTGGTTTAGTACTTGAGGGAAATTAGTGTGACTAGTTTATATGATTCTTCTCTTAAGCCACACTCCTTGATTCTGATCTTTAATAATATGGTTATCGGGCGGATTAGAGTACCCAAGAGGGGGGGGGGGGTGAATTGAGTATCTATAAAAATTTCTCTTTAAAAATCATTTTTAAAAGGTTCCCCAATAAAATCAATACAACCCAGTTAATCAATGTAATATGGTAATGAAAGTTTGAATGTTTAAATATCTTCTCAAAAGATTGATTAATTCTTAGTAATCTTAATATCAATTATTAACATTAATTTTGAGGATATTCTAATAAGGAAAACAATTATAACTTCTTTCCAATATTAACTATCAAAGTAAATTTAGTGATTTCTAAATTCTATAGAAAAACACATAAAACTAAATTAAACAACACACCAGATATAAAACAAGTGGTTCAATATCAATTCGAGACCTAATCCACTCCACATGGTGATCACCAACCACCAAGAAGCTTATATTAAAAAACTTGATCCACACCCTTGGTCGGGGTTAAAAAACAGTACACAGAACTATCCAGGTCACATGACCTCTTCCACAGTTCTTCCTGGGTATGAACTCCCAGATCACACAGGGACCTCTTCAACACTTATCCATGGGAATAAACAAATTTAAAAAGATCTTGGAGTAAATATATTTTATATCCCCCAGTTTAATACAGAAGACATTCTGTGTTTTTATACAGACAGACACACACACTTCTTAAAAGCTAAAAATAGTACACAATTGAGAAAAAATGATGAGATAAGGTTATAAGTTCTTTGAATGTTAGTCTATGTAGCTCTGGACTTCTAGGATGAAGTAGATGTAGTAACTAATTCTTTTTGTGGAAAATAGAGTATTGAAAGTCAGTTAGATCTGGAACGTATTCTTCATGGAGATGATAGTGTGAAGATGTTCTCAACTCTGATCTATGGTATCTCAGATTTTTGGATTCAATAATGATTTGTGTGTTATTCAGGAATGTAGAGTTTCATGTGTTAGTTTTTTTCTCAAGAATTCTCATGTTTCTTCGTTATCGCACTACTCTTATTTCTAGGCCACACATCTCTATTATTCTTGACGTGCATGTGTTGGAGCCAAAAAGATGCATGTATTATGCACCTCACACCTCGTACTATCAGTTGACATGTCTAAAAAGAAACATTAATTATGTCAGTGCATTTAAAAGACTCAAATATGAACATTAGATATTAAATTGAAAAATGAAAAAATAGATTAAAGAACGGTGTCACAGCCTGTTTGGAAACAGTGTCACTTGGAAGCGGTGTCTCTATGAAACGATGTCTCCTTCTTTGCCTTTTAGAGGTAAGACATTTATGATGTCACATTTTTATATAAATCAGTAACTTTTAGTACTAATGTAATGTTAGGAACATGATGTCTTGTCCTTTTCCAAACATCAAATGGTGTCTGGTCATGGTGTTTGGGTCAAGGTGTCTGGGTCATGATGTTTGGTCACAGTGTCTGGGTCATGGTGTCTAGTTCATAGTGTCTGGTAACGGTGTCTTGGTCATGGTGTCTAGGTCACGGTGTCTGGGTCCTTTTCTGGAAATACATAACAGGTAAAAGACTCATGGTTTCTCAGACTTAGTCAAATATACGTTTATAGATTAAACAAATAATATCCAAAGAATTAATTAGACTTAAGCATTTATCAAGAAAATCCATTATAACACAAACTAAAAATAGTTTACAATAATTATTTAAGGCATAAATAAACCAACTGTCTGTACACTTGATTTGAGATGGATTAAATAGGATTAACAAGCTTTTACAGAAGTATATGAGTTGTGATTATTTATACAAGATTAACACATGATGAGTCTCACAGTCTCCCCCTTTTTGATCATCACAAATCATGTGAATAAGATATATAATCTTAGTGAATGTGTATCTACATTAGTGTGTAGTTAGTGTTCATGTATAGCATGTCTCTCTCCCTTTTGGGATTATCAAAAAGAGTTAAAAATCAAAACAAAAGTAGATAAGAAGAGTTCTCAATGCATTAGATGAATAAAAAGTGCCATTACAAACTGTAGGGAATTAAAACAAATGAAAAAATGACTACTATCAAAGTATAGTAGTCACTTTTCTTCATCACTGGTTGTCTTATCTTTTCCTTTGGAAGTAGCATCAAGAGAATCCATAGGAGAAAGTGTTGATGTTTAAGAAGGGATAGACCTAATAGACAACGAAGTTATAGGGACACCTTCAAAAAATATAAGGGGCTATGGTAGGTGCAGTGAAAGACCAAGGCAATTGTCGATCAAGGATAACTGGTCTGATCTGACTCATAGCCTGAGAGATACACATAGAGGTAGAGGCAAGGATAGTGGATGTGAAGTTAAGAAAACCAGATATCAAGGGTGCAGATGCAGGAGCCACAATAGTTGTACTCTATACATGAAGATAAGGCCTTAAAATATTAATAAAGTCAACAATAAGCTCTCCACCATACTTCAAGGCTTTCTCAAAGTCAGTTTTTTTCTCCATAAATTTTTACAATAAAGGAGTGAAATCTTTGAGCTTCTGGGCTTGTGTTTTGAAATCATGAGTAACAGGAGGGATTATCAGATTCTCTACAAGGTACTTAAAGTTATTGGTCATGTAATGCTTGGAGAAGATCCTATTGAAGTAGATGTCCACCTTCTTAGTAATATCCTCCTGAGCATCATTTTATATTTTGGAATGGATCCTTATGAAATCAAGAACTTTTTCACTACTCTCAAAAACTTCTGATAGAGATTCTCTGTCAAATCCACTGATCATTGATTTAAGTCCTTCCTTAGAAACTATTCTGATTAGATCACTATCCATAGAGGGTTCAGATGACTGTCCAGAAGTAGTAAAAGCTGTAACAAATGAAGTAAGGTACTTAAATTGATTCCAAACATTCTGGAGAAAACCCTTATACTCATTAGTTAACTTGTTAATACCAATAACAAGCTCACACATCTCTTGAAAAATTTTCTTGTTTCTTTCAGCTACCATGTCAGCCAAAGAGATTGGATTAGGTTGAATCTGGGAGGAAAATTCCTATGGAATATAACGACCAATATCCTCAACAGGATGAGAAATAGGTTCTAGTCTTGATTTCATCACTCTCTACATATCGTCAACCATACCTCTGAGAGTCTTCACTTCATCACTCAATTGTGTATTCTCAATTCTGGTTTATTGAATCTCATAAAGCATCTTGGGCTAAATCTGCCATATGATCTTTTCCAACAATAGAGTAGCATCCCTTCCACTCAAATGTTTCATAAGAGTAGGTTGAGTATTCATGATCTTTTCAACTCCAACCAATAGGGTATCTCCAAAAGCTTTTAAATCACCCTTATTCACCAAGGAGGAAGGTTCTTGTAACTATTTGGTAATAGGAGCTGAGATAGGCTCAGGTTATTTTGTAGAGAGAAGATCAGAGATTAATTTCAATTTAAACATAGTAGAGAGATCAATAAATTTTATTGAGACTTTATGGGAGTCATTCACATAAAAATAACTCATGAATTTAAACCATGTATCCACTGAACTTGGATCAACTAGATTAGAGAACCCAACAGGTTCCAGACTCGGGTGCGGCTCCCCCTAAACAAGTGAATCTTTCTCATAACTAAGAGATTTATATCCATTATCTACTTCCATGATTTCATCCTTTATATCCTCACTCATTTATTTTCTAGAAAACTGAAAGGCTTGATCCATTGTATCTTCATAAGAAGGGATAAACTCCGGAACAATTTTTTCTTCCACATGTTCCCCATAAGAAGCTTCTTTCTCAAGAGAAAGATTTTCTTCTATATACTCTTCTAGAACATCTTTTTCACTTTCCTTAGCTGCATGTTCTTCTTTAGAATCATGTTGTTCTTCTAGATCAGGAACTTCTGTAGGAACAATCATTTCTTTCTCAGTTGTGTCTGGGAGAACAGGTTCACTATCTTTCTCATCCAGAACAGTTTCTCTAGTTGGTGCAACAACCTCTTCCACTTCTTCCTCAATAGAGTACTCAACAATTTCATCTGGTTCGAAACCAGGATCAGAAATTTCTTTAGGTATATAAGAGTGTTTAACAAGATTGAACTTTTTATAGATCCTCTCATTATCTTACACCCATTATTTTCTCCATGGATTCCAACTGATTTTCAATATCTGTACTGTAACTTTTGAAATTGAAAATTCATAATCCTTAAGAACTTCTTCATCTGGTTCAACCAACCCTTTTTCATGAAGCACAACTGAGTTCAATATTGAGTAGAACAGGGAGGTTGGTTGGAGGTTGTATTGATCAACTCAAACATATGGAGTATAACATACTTTCATAGGTTGATCTTGTGTCCATTTTTCATGATATGTATAAAAAATACATCATGATACTTGATTAAAAAGAAATCACCTTTTTTGGGGAGAATAATATTCTAATCAAATTAAAATAGAAGTCTGGTTTCTCCATCTTTCTCAGCAACTATAGCTCTCCTCTTAGTTACATTTCCATTTAATCTTTCAAAGCTTCTCCCAAAATAAAAATCTCACTTGGAGGTGTATGAACTCTCTAATAGTCCTCAAAAATACCCTCATGAGGTATCCTAAGGCATGAATCCCATAACCTCAAAGAAAAGTTACATCCATGGACATTGATCCAACTTCTCAGAACAAATCCATCTTCTGTATCAAAAGAGAATTGAACATACTGATAAAACTGTGCAACTAGTTTAGGATAAATTGTCATATCCTCATTTGTGAACTAATCCTGCCATCCCATCTCTCTAAGTACTTTAAAAACTAGAGACTTACTTGACAGCAGCCACTTGGGGAAAATTTCTTTTTCGGTAATGACTACTATGTTCACCAGGTCCGGATTTAAAGGGAATTCATGCACTAATTTTGGTGATATTTTCATCTTCATCTTTGAATTGCATTTATCAAGAGTGGATGAGGATGGGAGTTTCATCTTAGGAATTCAGTGAAGGTTTGATAGAGATAGAGAAAGAAAAATTAATGGTTGAGAGAGGGCTTATGATTTGAGAGAAGAGTGCTCACTTGAATAAATGAGTGAAACTTATTAAGTTTTTATCATTTAGGGATACCAAGAATCACAGGATCAAAACCATGGGAAAGTAAAAGGGTAACATAATTAATTACGAAAACATGGTTTATAATGTGTAAATAAAAAGATAAAGCATATTTATGGTGAGATAATATCAAAATTTCACTGTGAGACCGTAATAGGTTTTCACAGTGAGTTGTTTACCATGAGATTTATAAACTGTGAAACCGTATTGTTTGAGACAGTAAGTGTGAGACCATAAAACAATAAACATTAACTATGAGACCATAAACATGAAACAAAATTTTTTAAGAATGTAAAAATATAGAACTATTAGAGTTAAATATTAGTCCCGAGACAGTGACGTGTGAAACCGTAAACTGTGAAACAGTACGATTTGAAACAGTAAGATTTGGAACAATATGATGTGAAACAGTAAGATGTGAAATAGTAAGATGTGAAATAGTAAGGTGTGAAATAGTAAGATTACTAATTAAGTTATATAATACCCAATTCATGTATGATGTAGTCTATTATTTCAGAATTTAATGGGTTGGAGAATATATTAGAGGGATGATATTCAGTTCTAATGAATTTCAAAGTGGTATCACCTTTTTGATAATGATCTCTTAAAAAGTGATGTCTTACATCAATATGTTTTTTCCTAGAGTGTGAAGAATGATTTTTTGAAATGTTAATAGCACTTGTATTGTCACAATTTATAGGTACATGCTTGAACTGATATCCATAATCTAGTAGTGTGTGTTTCATCAAAAACATTGTTGTACAACAACTACCGGTAGCTATGTATTCATCTTCTGTAGTAGATAACAAAACCACTTTTTTTCTTACTACACAGTGATACTAGTGGCTTGGATAAAAAGTGACATGTTCCAGAGGTGATTTTTTCTATCTAACTTATAACCACTAAATCCAGCATCAGAATAACTAACTAACTCAAATGATTGTCCTCTAGGATAGAACACGCCTAGATTGGGTGTATGCTTGAGGTATTTGAAAATTATTTTAACAACATTTAAATGATATTCCTTAGGGTTTTCTTGAAAAAGATCACACATACATACACTAAACATAAGTTAGCAGTTAGGTTGAGTAGGCTTCCAATATTTCCTCTTTAAGTGGTTTGATCAACAGATTTTCCATCTTCATCAAGATCCAACTTACAAGTACTATTCATTGGAGTGTCACTACATTCAGTGCTATCCAAACCAAAATGTTTTTGAAGATATTTAGTTTATTTTCTTTGATTTAAAATAATACCATTATTATTTTGAAATATTTGAAATCCAATAAAAAATTTTAGTTCACCCATTAAACTCATTTCAAATTCATTTTTCATCATTTTAAAAAATTCAAAACATAATGAATTCTTTGAAGATCAAAAAATAATTTCATCTACATAGATTTAAACTACTAAAACATCATTGGAAATTCATTTTATAAAAAGGGTAGGATTAAGTATTACTTTTTTAAAACCTTTGGAAATAATAAAAGTACTTAATCTATCATACCAATATATGAGATCTTTTTTTAAACTATATAAAGATTTTGATAATTTAAAAATATGATTTGGAAAATGAGGATTTGTAAAACCAGGGGGTTTCTCAACAAAGACATCCTCAGCTATATACCCATTTTGGAATGCAATTTTAACATCCATTTGATATAGTTTGAAATTTCTATGTGCATCATATGTAATTAGTATTTTTAGGGATTTAGGTCTAGCTACTAGTGTAAAGGTTTCATCATAGTGAATTCCTTCTTCTTGACTATAGCCTTGTGCAACCAATCTAGCCTTGTTTCAAACTATGTTACCAGATTCATATAACTTATTTCAAAATACCCACTTAGTGCATAGGGTGAATGTGTCTTTGGGTCTGTTAACAAGTTTCCAAACTCTGTTCCTTTCAAACTGATTAGGTTCTTCTTGCATAGCCATTACCCAAAATTCATCATTGATTGCATCATTAATGTTTTACGGTTCAATTTGTGACAAAAATACTTGATGTTAAACCTGATTTCTAAGAGAAGCTATAGTTTTAGTGCCTTTATCTAATTCTCCTACAACAACATCTAAATGATGGTTGTTAAGAGTCCTAACGACTTTAGAAAAATAAGGACTAATGATTTCAGGTTCTTGTTCATTGTGACTTGAATCTGAAGAATTTACAGAACTGGAAGTTTCCACAGATTTTTTCATAGGATGGTTAGAGTATTTTGAATTAATTTCAAGATTTTATATATCATCCTCAAGGTTATAAGGAGTGGTTTTAGGCTCATGTGGATATGTTTCATAAAATTTGACATGAACATATTCTTCCACACATTTAGTTCTTTTATTAAACACTCTAAAGGCTTTACTAGAGATTGAATATCCTATAAATATTCCTTCATCTCTCTTGGATGAAAATTTTTCAAGATTTTCCTTAGTATTATGGATATAGACTTTACAACCAAAAACATTAAATCATCTTACTTTGGGTTTTCTATTATTCCATAACTTACATGGAGTTCTTTTATGAATAGGTCTAATCAACACTCTATTGATAATATAGCATGATGTATTTACAACTTCAGCCTAAAAATAAATGGTTAAGTTATATTCACTAAGCATGGTTCTAGAAATCTCTTGCAAGGTTCGATTTCTTCTTTCTACAACTCCACTCTATTGTGGTATTCTAGGGGCATAGAAATTATGACTGTATCCATTTTGAAAGAAAAAGGGTTCAAACTCTTTATTTTCAAACTCACATCCTTGATCACTTCTTAAGGATTTAATTCTAATTCCACTAATATTTTCTACAGACATGGCATATTTGATGAATTAAGAACATGATTCACTTTTTTTAGCCAAAAATAATATCCAAGTATATATAGATAAGTCATCTATAAGAACACAAACATAGCGATTCCAATTTAAACTAGAAAATCTATATGGTCAAAACAAATCCATGTGATCCAGTTCAAGAGGTTGAGAATTTGATACTTATTTCTTTGGTTTAATGGAAATTTTGTGTTTATTTCCCTTTTGATAAGGATTACACACTTTATCATTTGGAAACTGAAGTTTGGATAGATCTTTGACTAATATTTTTATAGTTAATTTTCTATGGGAGTGAATATTACAGTGTCCTAACATCCTATACAAAATCCAATATTCTTTTTGAAATACACTTAAACATGAAACATTTTGAGAGACTAAATAAAATAAGTTAATAGAGTATACATTTTCATTTCTTAATGCATAAAACACCAATTCATTTTTAGAATTAAAAACATTTCAAGCATCATATTCAAACTTAACATGAAATCCATCATCCCATAGTTGTGAAATACTAAGAAGATTATATTTCAATCCATCAAAAAAAGTAATTTGGAAATTAAAACTATTTTACAGTTACCAATTTGGAAAAGGATAATGATCTTTACTCTGACATTATGACCAAAGGTGACATTACCACCATCAAATTTTGTTAAATTCTTGAAGCATGAATAGCCCTTGTCTTGTGTCTTGAACACCCACTGTCTGTGTACCATAATATTTTACAATATATCTTTAAGAAAATTTAATATAATATAGTCAAATAAAAACATATTTTGGTACCCATATTTGTTTGGGTCTAGTAATATTAGTGAATAGTTTTTTAAGAACCCATGTCTGCCTCATAGGTTTCCTATAAGCATTATGTAAAGTACTTGAAAAGTAAACTCTATTTGATTCATAAAATCTTGAAACAATAGAGAGTGTATCATAACATGAAATAGTTGAATTGTTTAAAGAACTGGGAGTAAAGATGTATGTCCTAGAATTAGAAACAAAATTATTTCTTCCAAAATTTATTTTACCAGGTTGATAGCCAATATGAGTTGTATATTTAGGAGCAATCTATTTTCCTAGAATTTTTTACAAGAGTATCTTTACCATTAGTAAACATTTGAATATCCTTTTTCAATTGCTCATTAGATAGTTTTAGTCCATTGTTATCTTTAATTAATTGAGAAGTTTTCTCCATTTCTATAGTAAGTTCAGTTTTAATAGTTGAGGTAAGAGTATGATGTTTCTTTAAATAGTTCTATTTATATTTTAGTTCATTACATATCTCTTCAAGAATATTAAAATATTCAAATATTTATTCGTTATAAATATTTTCAGAGTCACCCTCATCTCCAGTATAGTATGAATTGTGTAATGGGGATTCCAATGTTACCTCAGACGTGTTTGTCATAAAACACATATTGGCTTTGTTAGCCAGTTCACCATGTGAAGATTCTGAGCCACTTGAACTGTCCTCATAAGCACTCCACGTTGCTTTAATTTCCATTTTATACTTTCTATCTTTGTACTCATACTTCTTTTTGTAATTGAGATTGGGATATTCAAAATTTATATGTCCCTTTCACTTACATTCATAGCATACTGTCTCATCATACCTGTCATTTCTTTTACAGTGTTTCTTCCAGCTTCCTTTTTATATCATACCTTCCCTTGAAGTTAGTCTCTCTGAAAAATTTCTTCTTCTTGTAAAATCTCTTAAAACATCTATCTTATTGATCCATCTCTTCATCACTGTTAGGTGATTATTTTTGACTGCTGTAAATTTCTACAGAGACTTCTAATTTTTCTTTCTCTTTGTGTTTAGAGGTGGTGGTCTTAAATACAACTAATTTTTTGTTGGGTTTATCCTCCTCTTCCTTTTTTACATTCAACTCCTCTTATTACATCATTATTTTCCCAATAAGTTCCTTTAAATGTTAATTTCTGATGTCACATGATTCTAAAATAGAGAAAGAGGTTCCTCTCCCTCTATCAGGTAAGCATATGAGAAGCCGCATGATCTGTTCTATGGTAGTGACTTTTCCTCCAATAGAAATCATTGTGTTGACAATTTCGTTGAACCTGATATACATGTTAGAAATAGGCGCATCAGGTTTAATTTTAAAGTTATCATATTTAATAGTTCAAGTATTAAGTCTCATTTCTTTAACACTATAAGTTCATTCATTCGAAATAGATAAAGTATGCAAAATTTCATCAGTAGTTTTATATGCAGAAATTCTGTTAAATTCCTCATCTCCTAAATAGAAATATAAAGTATTCATGGATTTGAAATTTTTATCATAGGAAATTTGGGTAGGATCTTCCAAAGTGAATCTATCAGTAGAAGGAATCTTATACTCATCTATAATTAAAGACCAGATTTCAAAACCCATACATTCTAAATGCAACTTCATTTTAATTATCCTTTGAGAATAATTTGATCCATTAAAGAATGGTGGTATGTTTGCTGTATCACCTTCCAATCTATTATCCATAATAAAAAACTTTTAAAGAGCTATAAATTTAAAATTAATAGAAATTTAAAGATCTTTAAAGTACAACTACAATCACAGTTGAATAGGGTAAAAACCAGAGTCTTAATAGGATTAAATAATTCATTTGATACCAAATTTTGGTTGGAATAGAGTACTCTAGAGGGGGGAGGGGTGAATTGAGTATCTATAAAAAAAATTTGTTTAAAAATTATTTTTAAAAGGTTCCCCAATAAAATCAATACATCCCAATTAATCAAAGTAATACGGTTATGAAAGTTTGACTATTTAAATAACTTCTCAGAAGATTGATTAATTCTTAGTAATCTTAATATCAGTTATTAACATTACTTTTGAATCTATTCTAATAAGGAAAAACAATTATAACTTCTTTCCAAGATTAACTATCAAAGTAAATTTATTATTTTTTGAATTCTATACAAAAAATAAGAGAACTAAATTAAACAACACAGCGGATATAAAAAAAGTGGTTCAGTGTCAAGATGAGACCTAATCCAATCCACTTGGTGATCACCATTCATGAAGTAGTTTATATTAATAAACATGATCCACACCCTGGATTAGGGTTAAACAATAATACACAAGACTGTCTAGGTCACATGACCTCTTCAATAGTTCTTTATGGGTATGAACTATCAGGTCACACAGGGACCTCTTCCATACTTATACATGGGAATAAATACGTGTAAAAATATGTGACATGAAAGATATATTTTATCCTCCGATTTAATGTAGGAGAAACCGTGTGTTTTTATAAAGAGACACACACCCTACTCGAAAGCTAAAAATAGTAAAAAAGAGAAAAAATTATGGGATAAGGTTAGAAGTGCTCTAAGTGTTAGTCTATGCAGCTCTGGACTCCTAGGATGAAGCAGATGTAGGAAATAATTTCTTTTGTGGAAAACAGAGTATTGCAAGTCTGTTAGTTCTGGCTTGTTTTCTTTGTGGAGTTTATAGTGAAAAGATTTTCTTGACTCTGATCTACGATATCCCAGCTTTTTGGATTCAAAAATTCTTTGTGTGTTCTTCAAGAATGTTTAGTTTAACCTATCAGTACTTTTCTCAATAATGATCATATTTCTTCATTGTCGTGCTACTCTTATTTATGGTTCACACTTCTCTTTTATTATTGAAGTGCATGTGTTGGATCCGACATGATACATGTATTCTGCACCTCGTACGTCATACTATTAGGTAAAATTTCTATAAAGAAACATCAATAATTTCAGTGTATTTAATAGACTCAAATATGACCGTTAGAGTTTAAATTTAAAAATGACAAAATAGATTAAAGAACAGTGTCACATTTTTTTTGGAAACAGTGTCACTTGGAAGCGGGGTCTCCATGAAATAGTTTTCCTTATTTTCCATTGAGCGGTAAGATAGTTATGAGGGAAAAATTGTATATAGATTAAGAACTGGTAGTATGGATGTGGTGTTAGGATCACTGTGTCTGGTCCTTTACCAAACTTCAAACGGTGTCTGGTCACAGTGTATAGGTCATGGTGTTTGGGTCATGGTGTCTGGTCATGGTGTCTGGGTCACGATGTCTGGGTCACGGTGTATATGTATTTTTGCAGAAATAAATAACCGGTGATAGACTCATGGTTTCTCAGACTTAGCCAAATATTTGTATATAGACTTATACATTAATATCTAGCGAATGAATTAGTATTAAGCATTTATCATGGAAATCCACTATAACACAAACTAAATTTTTTTTACAATAATTATTTAAGACAAAAAGAAACCAACCATCTGTACAGAAGATTTGAGATAGATTTAAAAGGATTAACAAGCTTTTACATAATTATTTGAGTTGGGATCATTAAAACATGACTAAAACATGAGGAGTCCAATGATGACCAATATCAACATGTTTATTAATCCTACAATTTTCTTCTTTAGACTTCTAATCTCCATCATCATAACTAGAGTAAATAGATATACATCTTTTCTATGAATATTTTTATTCGTTACAATTTCATCAACATGCTTATAATTTACAACAACAACAACATCATTTTTAATGATTGGAGTTTTTATATTCTCTTCTTTTACAAAAACTAGGACATCTTTACGGTCAACAATTTTATAATATTTTTTATTGTAACATCTGCATGAACTTCCATTTGATGTGTATCAATGAAATGTTCTATATTATTCGTTCTCATGAAATTTACCACCCCTTATATATATTTTTATTAAGCAGGGACCCAAAACATCCTAAAGTTATAAACATTAGAATTATTTTTGAACCACATCTCATAGGGAGTGATATCAAAGTTGGTACTTAAGAGACATCAGTTCTGAATAATTCCAGAGGTGTTTTTCCCATTTCCAGTAATAACTTGATGTGTTATTATTTCCAATAATTTTCATTTCCATATACACTAAGCTTATATAATTCCTTTAATATGACCCGTTTTGATGGGGTGTATATATAATATTAAATTAATGAATGATTATAGGCTTATCAGTATATTTATTAAAATGTTTGTTCGAATATTAACTATCATTATCATATCATTTTCCCTTTAAAGGTAGAATTTTTTATTTCAGTTTGATTATTTTAGAACTCTTGAATTAGTATAAGTCCTATGATTTTAGTGTCATGAAAATAGTTAATATCATTCTATTGATGTCCTATATGAATGTGATGAAATAACTTTCTCCTCTTATTGAATTATTTTTCCTAGGTCTAGAAACTACAGATTGGAAAATCTTAAGAGGCTTTGTAGTTTTGATTTTGACTCCATTAGGAATTTTATTCACCATCATTCCCTTTTGATAAGTTTTAAAAATAGTGGAAGTGTCTTCTTTTAAGATTAGGATATTCCTGATAGCCTCTTCTCTGATGAGTTTATTCATGTTCTTTTGGAAAAGATGGCCATATATTTTATGCCATAAATTATTTTATGCTTGCTGACTCAAATATTAGTTTGTTCTATCTTCTATAACATGAAATATATTACCTAGGTTTGTAAACTATAATTTCTATATATTTTAATCTCTTAAATAAGAAACCATTTTATTTATAGATAACTTCATTTGTTTCATCTCAAATCTTTTATACACTAAATAATTTTTTTAGTTCACTAACAAATGGGACATTATCAGGACTAATATGATTTCTCCAAATATCAGATGTTCCAACTCCTTTAATATTTAGTGATATATCATTTCCCAAAATAAAACCCCACCATACATTTCAAATTTTATTATAATTTTCAAATCACCAATCATGTGAGAATAACAACCACTATCCATGATGTAATATCCCACCCAAACTAATTGGATTGGGAGGAGGTACAAGTGCTACTAACCATATGTGGAATCCCCCAAACACCAAAGGATAGAAATAAATTCTAGTGTTTTAAGCACAAGAGACGTGGGGGAATGATATACCCTATTTATAAATACAAAAATTCAACAAGATAGAAAAATATAACTAGATACATCTTTATAAATTATGTATGCAGAAAATCCCAAACATGATAAAAGTTAACAATCCTTCAATAGATAAAAAAATTGGGAAAAATATCATTGTATTAATAGAATATAAAGAGATATATGATAAAACTTCAATTAAATAAAAGACCTGACATAAAGTTGGAACCACAACTGACCAAGAAGGAAAATAAATCCAAGATCCAACTCCACCATCTATGACCATTTCATCAAAGAATTCTGCTAGATGATCAAGAAACAAATACATTTCATGTATCGTAGAAAACAACATCTGTATACGCACCAAAGTGCATATGCAAGGGGTGAATCATCATACCCTTTTGGAAACCACAAATATTTTACAACATTCCACCAAGAAGAGAAAAAAGATATCTTATGTTATATAAAATAGGCAATAGAATATCAAAGTAGTAAATAATTTTCACAACATAACACATTTCAGAAGAATGGGTTTTCCGAAACCATTTGATTAAAATAAGTTTATCTCTCCAAAAAAAAAAGTAGTCCATAAATTCCAGTTTGGAATAATCAACCCATTTTTCACACACACACATGGATGTATGCCGAAAGGCACCCCTATGCTCATGAGTGGTGGTATGTTGTAACAGTCTAAGATTTTGAAAGAAGAATATTACATTCGGTAGAGTATGTGACAAAAAACACTTAACCAAAATGACCCAAGATTATTTAAATAAGACCATTGTAACTTTGCTACTAAATTGGTGGGTATGAATAGTATTAACTAATTTAATAAATTAATATAAAGTTAACTCATAAAATAATTGTTTTTATAAATTCTTAGCAAAGAAACACTTGACTTTTTAATAAAAATGTTTATTTCAAAAATAGATTTTCATTGATTTTTTGAGAGAATATTTTAATTAGATTATGTAAATTTAAGAAATAATATTTTATAAAATTAACAACATTTTTTAAATCATCTTATTGATATTAACTTAGGGAGAAAGTTTGGTATTTTTCAGAAAGTATTAATTTTTCAATGAATAGTAAAAATACCGATTTTTATAAGCGTCTTTTTAAAAAAAATGAAGTCCCATTATTATTTTAACATGATTTAAAATAAATAAAAGTATTATTTAATTATATTAAATTCAATTAATCATATATAAATTATCTGTATAGTATATTTCAGTATAATTTTATTCATAGGTTTAAAAACTCCTTTTTTCTGAAAACTATCTTTATGTGGACAATGTTTCCCCAATTTAATTAATTAAAATAACATATAAGGAGGAATTATTTAAATTAATTTTATAGATTATATGTTAAGAAATATTAATTTAAACTACATTAATTATGATCACTTTTCACATAGTTATTATGATATTATCTTATGCTCGACAAGAATGCATTTCTTAAAAACCGTTTTTTGTAAATATCTATGAGATTAATTTTTAAATTAAATTATAAACATAATATTGGAGAAATTCAAAAAATTTATTCCATATTTGGAATAAAAAATTTATATTATCTAGTAATGTCAACTTAATTTTTCCTTTAATCAATATTGAAAAAATTATAAATTATCTACAACGGTTAAGGTAAAAACAGGTTTACTGAGAGTTAAACAAAGAGGATAATGGTTAAAAATGTTCCAGAACGTTTCTAATTACTATTTTATGGTTATATTTAGACCTTATAACCTATTATTACCAATAATTTCACATTTTTTATTCTTGTGTCTTGTGAAAAAATGTGGGTGTAATTCTTTCTTTTTAAAAATTCCAAATATGACATCTCTCTAACTTATAAAAGGATGCTCACATTACTATACTATTTAAACATAAAAAAACCCATTATTTTAACCAAAATATTCATAAATAATTTACTTACTTCCATACCATCATCTTAGAATCATTTTCTTGATCATAAATCCAACCTATAAAGGCTTTGGATAAAAACAAAAAGAAGTTGTTCAAAGAAGATGTAACGTCCTTAAACCAACATTTTATTTATACTTCCACCTCATTCAAATAATATTAAAATATGCTGGTATAAGAACAAAAATATCTTTAATATAATTAGATGTTTTATGTTATGTTAATTTTCAAAAACCATCTCCTCCTCCCTCAAATGTGAAACAAAACCATTGATCGTGTGTATGGAGGCTACCACCTTGTGAACTGACATAATTTTTTTCATCACTTCTTCTCATGACTATATATAATGACGTATTAAATATTTAAATATTTATATATTATATAATTATACTTATGTAATTATAATATCACCCACTACTTGTAAAACCCCAAAATTATAAATTACAACTTTGTATTCAATAGCATGTATTACATGAAACACCAAATGTGTAAGGGAATATAATATCCCAAGACTCTACTATATATTTAACATTTAGAATAACTTCATCACATGATATTTCTTATATTGAACTCAACACTCAGTAATATTCCATTACACTCAATAGTGAACCTCATCGATAGCTTGTGTTACAGGCAATAACAACCTTCCTCGATAGCTTACGTTACACGTTAGACTAAGTTTTACCAAAAAATAATAAATTATTAAAATATTATTATTTAATATAAAGTGATATAAACTAGCTGTTAAGTTAGTTTTTATTAATATTAATAACTAACTTATATAAAATATGGTTTCCACCAATATAAACTGAATTATTTTGTTAACAATTAATGAGAAATGAGAATAATAACCAATTGGATATAAAAAGAAATATTATTATTTTTATACATTCAAATCACTTCTACCTTAATAAGAATAACTAATTAATAATATTGAATTATTTTAATTAAAAATATATTTTATATATTCAATGAAATATCTTTTATATTTATCCATTAGGTTTGATATGCATAAGATAAGAACAAACTCTATTTCACACATAAAAACCTATATTTTTATAAAGAGAATTTTACCACCTTTTAATGGAAACCCTATTTTAAATCTTAATTTTTACACTCTTATAAGTTTAATTTTAAAAAACAAACTTCATTATTTAATATATATTTTCAAAATTATCCTAGGGTGAATTTTTGGTATTTTTCTGAGAAACTTCATTTTTTGATGAATAGTGAAAAATACTAAATTTTTGTTAAAAACTAACTTTTTGTTTAAAAATTTATTAAGGTTAAATTATATTTTAATTTTTTTATAAATTCAAATTATTTCAATAATACATCTATTAATACATTTTATTTTAATAGAATCAATTTCACATTGAAATTGAATATAAAAACTCAATAATCTTTTGAATATTTTTCTAGTAAAACCAGTTAAACAGTTTGTCTTCAAGATTAGAATTAATATTACTTTTGTTGTTTTTATGATTTGAATTTCAAAAAATATAAATAAAAATTGTAATATAGATGATATTTCTAGTGTAATAAGATCAAATTAATTTTTTACTAAAATGATTAGTGAAAGTGATTAAAATTAATTATAGTGATTAAGGTGTATTTTGGCTTAAAAAGGACTAAACCTTATATTTAAAGGACAACATGACCTATACACTTTTCTTACAACCTTTTTATGCTATTATTCTTCCATGAACCTTACATTCGTGAGTTTTTTTGGGTTGGTATAACTTTTTTTAGTTAAGAACATGTGTACACCTAACTTGTTTCCAAATATTCCAAGTGATACATCTTCCTTCCCTATTAAAGGCCACCAACTATCCCCCTTCCTAAAACCTCTCAATACACATTTCCTCATCCGAAATCTATCGAGGTAGCCTTCTAACATCCCCTCCCTCATCCTATAACCCTCTCTTTGGGAAGAAAGCAATCCAAGGAAGCTTTTGGTTCAAACCAAAAGAATTTACCCAATTAAGAGGTAACATCTTCTCTCAAGATTTTTTAGTTTAATTTTCATTATGAAACCCAAATAATAATATTATTCTATGATTACATAAAAAAAGTAGTATTGAAAATATATTAGGATGTTTTTATGTTAAGATTTATAACTACACTTAAACACACCACATTTGGCTAGCCACCATAGATGAGTTTTTACCCATCATTTTGTAAACCGTCTTGTGAATGGTCTTGACGGTAAAGGTACCATGTACTTGAGAAACATGAAATCCAATAATAATTCATTTTACCTCATTTATATCAACTTATTATTCATCCATGAGATTTCGGGTTGATATATCTATGTATGTATTTCATTTTTTGGATACGGTTATTATTCATCCATGATATTATGTGTCAACATGTCTATGGATACATTTTATTTTCAGTTATTTGGATGGAATATGATTAAGTTTCTTACCATAACATATATATTTTTCTTTATCTAATTATTTTAATGGAATGTGTTTCAAATTATTAACTTTCTATATTATTTACGCACTTCCATTAATTTTATTGATTATATGGAATGTGTGTTCAACCAATTACTTTTCTATATTAACTATTCTCATTGATTCATTGTTGCTTCTTCTTTACATACCATTATTGAGCATTTGGGATCACCTTTATTTTGTTTCTTTCCCTAGGTATCCCAGAAAAATACTATGAAATATATGAGTGGATTCACTAAATGGATTATAGTTACCCTTGAATTTATTTATATATATTTTATAAAGAATAAAAAAATTATGTTGTAATTAGTGTATTCATTTGTAATAAAATACTTGTTTATATATCTAGTCTACCAAGACTACAAAACTGATCAGTACTTCAGGGCTTGATTCCATGTAATTATACCAATTTAACCGATAGCTGACACCAGCTCTGGTCTATCTAAGGTTGGTCTCTATATTTTGTATCAAAGTAAGTTTAGTATCAACTTTGAGAACTATATTTAGGAAAACATAGGTTAGATAACAGAACCCTAAGGTAGAATTTGTGGAAAAGTATATATGAGAACCATAGAATTTGGGTAAAGTATATATTACGTGGGTCTTCTTAGAAATACATCTCAATATGGATACAACAAGTGTGTGTGGTTCAAAAATAGATGTACCTTGGATTAAAAAATCTTACAAGGTGTCCCACGTCTGAGTCAAGGTAACCTGATACACAACAATGCACCTTATTGCACACCTTGTTTGAAACTCATGGGGGATATGCTTAGGATAATTCACATTTTCTTTACAAACCATTATGAATAATTTAAATGGATAATGACAATGAATGACCTACGTTAATCCTAAGGAGTTTTATATTGAATATAATGTGCCATGATTATAAATAATACAAATGATATTATGGATAATCCTTATACCAAGGAAGAACCTATGTTGAAATAAAACTAGTGAAGTATTTACGTTTTGAGTTTGTATCGCAAACCTTAGTTAAAAATCTATTTAGTGATTTACCATATTTCAAGGATATCCATTTGATTTATTTTTGATGTTATATTAATATTGTTTTAGAAAAGAACAACCTTCTTGCTGGGTGACAACCAATCAAATATGGGAAGGCTACGAGTCTTAAATCCATGACCGAAGGACGATAAGGATTTTATGCCAACCACTAACATACACAATTTCCTGGTTAATTTTTCCTAGTATTTTGTTACATAATTTTATGAAAAAATGTTATTGATGAACCATTAGTATCAATTTTGAGGATTATAGATTAATATACTAATAATATTGTTTTTGGAAGATAGTTAAAGACAAATAGTTGGACTTTTCGCACTTTTATAGGCCTGACGATCCTTTAAAATTTTCTTTTAGTGATTCAGGCCTAAAAAATCATCATTGGTAATTAATTTCTAGTATTATAGGAATGAATTATAATTTTATCAAAGAATAACCAAGAGTTAGTATTTTCCACATGAAATTGAAACCCATATGGTATGGATATTTCCTTATATTGAAGGCTAGTAAAATAATTTCCCAAAAATTGGAAAATCAATTAGAAATAGAATTTTGACCTAATTCCTTAATTTTTATTGAATAGATTTTCTCTTAAATCATCACGAATTTATGGATTTGAGGACCTCAAATTTTTATCGATCATGAACCTGTTTGTGATTGATGACCTCAGTAAATCCCTATAAATATTTACTATTTTACTCCAATTATGTGTCTCTACTTTCCAGTAATTGTCTTATACATAGAAACCTAGATACATGGTAGTCCATGTGACCCTTGTACATCCCATTCTATCTTTTTTGGGTGATTTTTTACATACCCTTATCACGATGTGGTATTTCAAAAATAAGAAGTATCAAAAAATATATCACCATGATTGAGATGAAATTTTGAGGATTCAATTTAATTAAGGTGTGGAGAATATAGCACCCCAAAGTGCTAAAGTACAAATTTGTATTTAATAACATGTGTGGAATTCAACACCAAACACATAAGTGAATATAATATCCCAAGACTCTAATATATATTTAATAATTTAAATAACTTCAACAAATTATTTTTCTTGTATTGCATGAAACATCTAGTTAGATTGCGTTAAATGAAATATACAACATCCTTGATAGATTGTGTTACATGAAAAAGCAACCTTCTGGTATAGCTTGCGTTACACGCAAGACCGAGTTTCACCAAATAAAAATGTATTATTTAAATATTATTATTTAATATAATATGATATAAACTATCCATTAAATTAGTTGATATGAATATCAATAACTAACTTATAAAAATTATGGTTTACACCAATATAAAATGAATTCATTGGTTAACAATTAATGATAAATGAAAATAAATAAAAAGAAATATTTTTATTTTTATTCTTCTAAAGGAGTTTTACCTTAATAAACACAGCTATTTAAAAATAGTGAATGATTTTAATGAAAAATATATGATATATATTTGATATTTTTTTTATATTTATCAATTTGGATTGATATGCATAAGATAATAACAAACCATATTTCACTCATAAAAACCTATATTTTTATAAAAGTAATTTTACAGCGTTTTAATGGAGAACACATTTTCAATATTAATTTGAAACTATTATAAATATAATATTATAAAATAATATTCATTAATTATTTCCAAATTTAAAAATTATCCTAGGGTGAAGTTTTAGTATTTTTCTGAGAAACTTCATTTTTTGATGAATAGTGAAAAATTCTACATTTTACTTAAAACAGAATTTCCGTTTAAATAATTATTAATGTTAAATTATATTTTAATTTATTTATAAAGTCAATTATATCAATAATAAATATATTAATACAATTTAGTTTACTATAATTAATTTCACAATTAAATAGAATATGAAAACTCAAAAATCTTTTGAACATTTTTCTTCTAAAACTAGTTAAACCGTCTATTTGTAAGATTAGAATTAATCTCAATTTTTTCACTTATATGATTTGAATTTAAAAAATGTACATATATAATTTGAATAATTATGATATTTTTGGTCTCATAATATCAACTTAATTTTTGACCAAAATTATTAGTGAAAGTGATTACAATTAATTACAGTGATTAAGGTCTAATTATGCTTAAAATGGACTAAACCGTATATTTAAGGGTAAAAATGACTAAAACCTTTTCTAAAACCCATTGTATACCATAATTAGGAATTTAATCTTAAATTATTGAGTATTTCTTATTTTTATGACTTTATTTAGGTAAAAACATGTGTACACCTAACTTGTTTCCAAAAATTCATAGTGAGTCCTTTTCATTCGCTATAAAAGGCCACCACCTATCCCCTTCCTCACACCTCTAAAGAAATATTGGATCATCCAAAAATTACCAAATTATTATTAAAACATCAATTACCTTATCCTATAATCCTCCACTTGGTAATAAATTAATCCAAGGAAGATTTTGGTTCAAACCAAAAGAAGTTACCCGATTAAGAGGTAACAACTTCCCTCAAGATTTTTATTTTCATTTAGATTGTTAAACACATATAATATTCTTATTCAATGATTACATAAAAACGTATTTTAAATATTTTAGTTTGTTTTTATGTTAATATTTCTACCTACACTTAAAAAACATCTCCATCTAATTGGTAACAAACATAACTTTTCTGTGTATGGCGAACTATTGGCTCATGAAATGACGATTGTTCATTTTTTCATTTCCAACATTCATAGTTGTCCATTATGATGGAAACACAATTTATATATATTATATATGATATTTATTATGTATTTAATCTTATTTTATTCTTTCACAATACATACCCATATACTTTCCATTTTTCATTAATACGATAACATTGTTTGAGGAAGTGTGGACTACCGCCCCCTCAAGGAAATGGGATTCGTTCACACGATCAATGGAATGTATATAGTATTATTATAATTGAATATATGATATTTAAAAAACATCAATATTATATTAATTATATAATTAAATATATATCTATATATATCATTTTTTTATTATACTTTCACACACTAAAAAGTGGTAATGTCTGCCGTGGATGTGTGGACTATCGCATCCATGACACGATGTGGTTCTTTTTTACATCATTATAAGTTTATATATAAGATTATATGACTAAATAATATTGTATTCATAATATTATTATCATTAAGTAAATATATAAATCTACTTACCTTCTTTCCATAATGATAATTGAAAACTGAGAATGTTACTCATGCATACAAAAGACCTATAGTCTCCATGATTGTAACGTTGAATTATTTTTCATAACCATATCTAATGATTGATTTTAAAATTATAATTAATTTATAAATATGATAATTATTTAATTGTTATTTTTATTATTTATATGTTATATATTGAACTATTTGACCATAGTTGACATACCAAATCTGTGTTTGACACATATCCCAAATTTAGTCAAAAAACCTGATGTAAACATAATTGTTTAAGTAATTGTATAAAACATGGTAATAAGTGAAATAAAAGTAATTATATAATTTAAAGAGGTTATGAAGAAAGTATAAAATTGACATAAGTTTATTATACATGAATTTAAAGGGTGTTCATCCAAAAGGAAAGACAAGGTAAAAGATTGTCATCTAACTTTTTTACATTTGTGAGATAAATGTCATGTATAAAACTTACATATTTTTGGTGGTGCATCTATTGTACATTTTTTTATGTTATATAATTAATACTATTATATTTATGGTATCCTAAGAATTCATTTAATATTATTCCTTCTTGAGGTTTATGATTTAAAATGTTTCAAAGTGGTGTGGGACACATTGGAATGCTTAAAGATTATTTTACTCAATAAAAACATTAATAATCTTTCAATGATACTTCCATTAAAAAAGGTTTTATAAAAATTTCTCAATAAAACCATTCATTTTTTCTACTCTGTTTATTCATGAACATTTTAAATTATTAGTACCATTTTTTCACTTTTTTGTAATCAATGTGTTTTAATTTTTTAGGAAAACCTGACATCATTTTCGTCTTTAGTCAGAGGACATGTCTTATTCTAAAAAACATGTTTTATTCTAAAAAACATGTTTTATTAAAATGTTTTCAAAGATTATTTTCAAATTATTTGGTAATGATTTTCCCTTTTTTACAAATGTTTTTAATGGAATATTCTTGTCACTTTCCAAAAAAGGATTTTTTTACCTTTCTATCATGTAAAAAGAAATGTTATTTTTACTATGTATGGGATGTATGGATTTACCCTCCATAATTACTGTAAGTATTCCTATGCACGAGTAAAAGGTTAATTTTCTTAAAAGGGTTTTTTTGATATTTATTTTCAAGATTTGTTTTGAAAAGGTTTTTCAAATAAAAATGATATTTTCCTTGATTAGTGCTTTAATATATACTTTTATAGTATTTATATTCATTAACAACATTATCCCTTTATTTTTAATCCATAAGGGATTTATTGTATTGATACCATCCTTATTCTTCTTATGGAGGATTTTTTTTTCAATGGATAGTTTTCACATTCACTTCCTTGAATCATTTGTTATTCTCATTAGAATATTCAATCTCCTATGATCATTAAATTCCACCTAATTATTCGTATCATCTATCATGGATTTTACTAATTCCTAAACCATATACCATTTTACATATAGTGTATACTTGGGTATTTATTTGATTTTTTGGGTAAATATTGATAAATCTATATTCATTATTTTCTATGGTTATTTGATAAGGCATATTATTTATTTCAATTATTCAATATGAGGAATGTTTTGGACTGGTATGAAACAGGTGGATCCCATTTATAGATATTACCATGATGCATTGGTAGTCTCATGAGATTATTTATTTGGGTAGCTTCATTAGATGGGGGTTTAGCCAACATTTTGTAAACCATCTTCTGAAAGGTATTGATAGTAAATGTACCATGTACTTGGGAGAAATGGCATCCAATAATAAATAATTTTAATTCATTCATATTTGATTATTATTCAAACATGAGATTTTACATTGAAATATCTATGGGTTTATTTCATTTCTAGGATTTATTTTTTATACATCCATGAGATTTTGTGTCAACATATCTCTGGATAAATTTCATTTTCACTTATTTAGATGGTGTGTGTTTCAGTTTCTTACCTTTCCATATATATTTTTTCTTATAAATTTATTTTAATGGAATGTGTTTCTAGTTATTACCTTTATATAATGTTTACACACTTCCATTTAGGTTATTTATTATATGGAATGTGTGTTCAATTTTTTACCTTACAGTACTGAATAGTCTCATTGATTCCTTATTTATTCTTCTTTACTTACCCTTACTATGAATTTCATCTCACACTTATTATTTTTTTCCCCAGGTATCCAAGAATAATTGTATGAAATATATGAATGGATTTACTAAATCTATTAGAGCTAATCTTGAAGTTATTTATATAGATTTTAAAAATAAGAAAAAAAATATATTTTAATTATTTTATTCATTTTTAATACAATACTCATTTATATATCGAGTTTACCAATAATATTATATTGATCAGTCCTTTGGGGATTGATTACATATAATCATAAAGATGTAATTGATAGTAGACATAGGATCTTGGATATCTGGGTTGGTCACTAGAGTTGGTATCAAAGGAAGTTTAGTAGAAACCCTGGGAACTAGATTTAAGAAAACATAGGTTAGAGAATAGAACCATAAGGTAGAATTTGTGGATATGTTTATAAGATCACAATAAAATTTTGGAAAAGTATATATTATTTGGGTCTTCCAAGAAATACATCCCTGTCATGATACTACAAATGGATGTGGTTCTGGAACAAATGTACCATGGAGTAATAACTCTGACAGGGTGTTCTGATCCTCACTTGGGGTAACTTGGTACATGAAAATGAGCCTTAACGTGCCCCTGATTTGACACTCATGGGGTATATTCTTAGGATTATATAAATTTTCTTTATAAACCATTATGAATAATTTGAATGGATAATAATAATAAATAACTTAGGTTTAACCTAAGCAGTTTTTGATTGAAGATAATGTGTAATGATTAGAAATCATATAAATGATATTATGGATAATCCTTTGACCAAGGAAGAACCTATGTTGAAATAAATAAAATGAAGTATTTATATGTAGAGGTTTTATTTAAAACCTTAGATAAAGTATATTTAGTGATTTACCATATTTTAAGGATGTCCATTAGATTTATTTTTGACGTTAATATGGTTTTAGAGAAGGAAAACTTATAATCCGGGTGATAACCAATAAAATTCAGAAAGGTCATGGGTCTTGAACCCATGACTGAAGGATGATATGGGTTTCATGCTTTCTACAGACCTATGCAATGTCCTAGTTAATGTTTCATTGTTTTTAGTTAAACAATTTAATGAATAAATGTTAATGATGAACCAGTAGCATCGATTTTGAGGTTAAATATTAATCTATTAACTGTATTAGTTTTGGAGGATATTTAAAGAAAAATTGTTGTAATTTTCAATCTTTTATAGGCCTTGGAATCCTTTAAAATTTTCTTTTAGTGCTTTAGGCATAAAAAATTTATTATTTGTAGTTAATTTCTAGGATTATAAGAATAAATTAGAATTCGATCGAAGCATAACCAAAATTTAGTATTGTTCACATGAAATTGAAACCTATCTGGTATGAATATTTCATAATATTAAAGGTTAGTAATATAATTTCCCAATAATAAGAAAATTAGTTATCAATATAATGATTTCCTAATACCTTAATTTCTATTGAACCCATGCTCTCTTAAAGCATCGCAGATTTATGGTTTTGAGGCCCTCAAATTTCTATCAATAATCTGTTTGTGATTGATGGACTCATTATATCTTTGTAAATATATATGATTTTACTCTAATTCTATGGCCCTAATAACCTATAATGACTTCATACATAGAAACCTAGATACATGGTAGTCCATGTGACCCTTGTATTTCCCATTCTCTATTTTATAGAGAATGTTTTATATACCCTTCTGACGATGTGGGATTTCAAAATTAGGAAGTATCAAAACAAATATATCACCATGATCGAGTTTAAAATGAAATGACAAATTTTAATTAAGGTGGGGATAATTTAACACCCTAAAATTCTTAAGTACAACTTTGTATTCAATAATGTGTATGACATGTGATACAAAACGGGTAAGGGAATATAATATCCCAAGAATATACTATATATTCACTATTTTAAATAAATTTAACTCATGATATTTCATGTAATGCATGAAAAAATTAGTTATATTGTGTTAAATTCAAGAGTTAACTACCTCATTAGCTTGTGTTACATGTAAGGTCGATCATCCTTGATAGCTTGCGTTACATGCAAGACTAAGTTTCACCAAATAAGAATGTATTATTAAAATATTATTATTTAATAAAATATGATATAAAATTTCAGTGAAATTAGTTTTTATGAATAATAATAACTAACATTGAAAAATTATGGTTTACACCAATTTAAAATGAATTAATTGGTTAACAATTAATGAGAAATGAAAATAAGAACCAATTGGATATACAAAGAAATATTATTTTTTTATGCTTCCGAAGGAGTTTTAACTTAATAAAAATAAATAATTACTAATAGTGAATGATTTTAATGAAAAATATATGTTTTTTATTCAATAAAATATTTTTCATATTTATCCGTTAGGTTTGATATGCATAAGATTAGAACAAACCGTATTTCACACATAAAAGCAATGTTTTTATAAAGGCAGCTTTACCACCTTTTAATAGTGAACCTATTTTAAATATTAATTTGGAATATATTATATATTTAATTTAATAAAATAAAATTCATAATTTAAAAACTATCCTATGGTCAATTTTTGGTATTTTCCTAAGAAACATCATTTTTGATGAATAGTGAAAAATACGGCATTTTATTTAAAAATTTCCCTTTATTTTAATTAATTTTTAATGTTAAATTATAAAATAATTTATTTTATTAGGTCACATTAGGTCAATAATAAATATAATAATACAATTTATTTTACTAGAATCAATTTCATATTGAAATTGAGTATAAAAACTCAACAATATTTTCAATATGTTTCTTTTAAAACCAGTTAAATCATCTATTTGCAAGATTAACATTAAAATTAATTTTTCCTCTTATGATATTTTAATTTCAAAAAAAGACATAAAACTTTTAAATAAGTATCATATTTTGAGTCTAATAAGATCAAATTAATTTTTTACCAAAATTATTAGTGAATGTGATTAAAACTAATAGCAGTGATTAAGGTGTAGTTATATTTAAAAATGGACTTATCCGTATATATAAGGGCCCAAATGACCTAGAAACTTATCCAAAAACAATTTTATTCCATACATAGTATATCAAACATAAATTCTTATGTTCTGTTTGTTTTTTATGATTTTGTAGGTAAGAACAACTGTACACCTAACTTGGTTCCAAAAAATCCAAGCGAGTCATTTTCCTTTGCTATAAAGGCCACCACCTCTCCCCTTTCTAACACCTCTCAAGACATATTAGCTCCTCCAAAATTTGACGAAGTATTCTTAAAAAATCCCTTACCTCATTATTGAAGTTTCCCCTTTGTAATAAAGTAATCCAAGTAAGATTTTGGTTCAAACCAAAAGAAGTTACCCGATTAAGAGGAAACATCTTCCCTTAATATTTTTAGTTTCATTTACATTCTTAAACCACTATAATATTCTTATTGTATGATTACATATCCAAAAAAGTATTTTAAATATAAAATTATTTTTTTCTGTTAATATTTTTACCTACACATACAAACATCTCCATCTAATGGGTAACAAACATAATGTTTCTGTGTATGGTGAGCTATTGCCTCACGAAACGATAATTGTTCATTTTTTCATTTCCAACATTCATGGTTCCACATTATGATGAAAAATATATATATATATATATATTATAGGATATTTATTATGTATTTAATATTCTTTAATTATTTCACAACACATTCCATTATGCTTTCCATTTTTCATTAATACGATAACATTGTTTAAGGAAGTGTGGACTATCACCCCCTCAAAGCGATGGGATTTATTCACATGATCAATGGAACATATAAAGGTTGATTATTATTGAAAATATGAGACATAAAAAACATAAATATTATATTAATGAAATAGTTAACTTTTTTTGAAATATATATGTACATATATATCATTTTATTTATTATTTTTTCACACACTAAAAACAGATAATGTTCGTCATGGATGTGTAGACTACCACCTCCATGACACGATGTGGTTATTTTTACATCATTAGAAGACTATATGTAAGTATATATGACTATGAAATATGGTATTAATAATAATATTATTATTATGGAAATATATAAATCTATTTATCTTCTTTCCGTAATTATCATTGAAAATTGAGAACGTTACTCATGCATACGTAAGACATATAGTCTCCGTGATTGTAACGTTGAATCATTTTTCATAACCATATATAATAATTGATTTTAAAAGTATAATTGATGTATAAATATGATAATTATGTAATTATTATTATTATATATATGTTATATATTGAATCATTTACCATATTTGACATTCCAAAGTTGTTTTTGACACATAAAACCGAATTTAGTCAAAACACCTAATGTAAAAATAATTGTTTAAGTAGTTGTAAAAAACATGATAATAAGTTAAATAAAAGTAATTATAAAATTGAAAAAGGTTATCAAGAATGTATAAAATTAACATAAGTTTATTATACATGAATTTAAAGGGTGTTCACCCAAAAGGAATGACAAGGTAAAGGATTCTCATCTCACCTTTTTACATTTGTGAGATTAATGTCATGTACACCACTTACATACTTTATATGGTGCATCTACTGAAACTTTTATTATGTTATATAATTAATACTATTATATTCATGGTATCCTAAACATTAATTTAATATTATTCCTTCCTGAGGTTTATGATTTAAAATGTTTCAAAGTGGTTTGGGACAATTTTGAATGTTTAAAGATTATTTTACTCAATAACAACTTTAATGACATTTCAATGGTACTTCCATTAGAAGTGGTTTTTGGAATATTTTTCGATAAAACCATTTATTTTATCTACTCTTGTTATTCATGACCATTTTAAATTATTATTACCATTTTGACACTATTTGGTACTCTAATTGGTTTAATTTTTTTTTAGGAAAACCCAATTTTCTCTTTAGTTAGAGAACATATTTTCTTCTAAAAACCATGTTTTATTAAAATGTTTTCAAAAATGTTTTTAAAATTATTTGGTAATGATTTTTTTCCCTTTTCTTTCCTTTACTAATTTTTTTAATGGAATATTCTTGTCTCTTTCCAAACAAGGCATTTTTATTACCTTTTTATCATGTAAAAGGAATGGTATTTTTACTATGTATGGGATGTATAGATTTACCCACCATCATTCCTTCAAATATTCTAATGGACGATTAAATGGTTAATTTTCTTAAAATATTTTTTAATATTTTTCTTCAAAGAAAATTTTTTTGAAACGTTTTTTCAAATAAAAGGGGTATTTAACTCATGTAGTGTTTTAATAGATCTTTTTATGGTATTTATATTCATCAACAATAACAACCCTTTATTTTTACTCCATTTGGGATTTTTTGTATTGATACCATCCTTATTCTTTCTATGGATGATTTATTTTTTATTTGTCAAAGGATAGTTTTCATATTCACTTCCTTGAATCATTTTTGTATTTCCATTAGAATATTAAATCTATTATGATCATTAAATTCTCCCAAATTATCTGTATCATATATCATGGATTTTACTAGTTCTTAAATAGTATACCATTTTACATAAAGCATCTACTTGGATAGTTATTTGATTATTTTGGAAATATTGCTAAATATATATTCCTTATTCTATATGCTTATTTGATAAGGCATATTATATATTTAGATTATTCAATATTAGGAATGTTTTATACTGGTACGACAAGGGTGGGGCTTGGTTATAGATATTCCCTTAATTCATCAGTAGTATCATGAGGTATTTCATTAGGGTAGCTGCCTTAGATAGGGTTTTAACCAGCATTTTGTAAACTGTCTTCTGAAAGGTATTGATGGTAAATGTACCATGTACCTGGGAAACATGTCATCCAATAAAAATGATTTTTCCCTCGTTTATATTCAATTATTATTCATCCATGAGATTTTACATTGACTTATCTATGGATTTATTTCATTTCTAGGATTTAGTTATTATCCATCCAAGAGATTTTGTGTCAACATATCTATGGATACATTTAATTTTCAGTTATTTAGATAACACATGTTTCAGATTCTTACCTTTCCATATTTACTTTTCCTTATCATGTTATTTGAATGGCATGTGTTTCCAATTATTACCTTTCTATATTTATTATGCACTTCCACTCAGTTTATTTGTTATATGGCATGTGTTTTAAATTTTTTACCTTTCGGTATTGAATAGTCCCATTTATTCCTTATTTCTTCTAATTTACATAACCTTAATGTGAATTTTATCTCACCCTTATTATTTTTAATTCCTCAAGTATCCAATAATCATTTTATTAAAGATATACATGGATTTACTAAATAGATTAGAGCTATTCTTGATGTTATTTATTTAGATTTTAGAAATAAAAAAATATGTTTTAATTATTGTATTCATTTTTAATACAACACTCATTTATGTATCCAGTTTACCAAGAATAATAAATTGTTTGGTCTTTCATGGATTGATTACATTTAATCATGCAAATATAATTAATAGTAGAAACTGGCTCTGGGCTATCTAGGGTTGGTCACTAGAGTTGGTATCAACATAAGTTTAGTAAGAACCTTGGGAACTATATTTTGGAAAACATAAGTTAGAGAACATGACCCTAAGGTTTAATTTGTGGATAAGTTTATAAGATCACAATACAATTTTGAAAAATTATAGATTATGCGGGTCTTCCAATAAATACATCCCTGTCTGGATACTACAAATGGACGTGGTTCTGGCACAAATTTACTTTGAAGTAATAACTCCAACAAGGTGTTCTGATCCTCACTCAGAGTAACTTGGTACACAATAATGATCATTACTACCAACATGATTTGACACTCCTGGGGGATATTCTTATGATAATTCAAATTTTATTTACAAACCATTACCAATAATTTGAATGGATAATAACAATGAATAACCAAGGTTAAAACTAAAGAGTTTTAGATTGAAGATAATGTGTAATGATTAGAAATCATACAAATGATATTATGGATAATCTTTATACCAAGGAAGAACCTATGTTAAAATAAATAAAATGAAGTATTTATGTGTTGAGGTTGTATTTAAAACCATAGTAAAAAAGTCTATTTAGTGATTTATCATATTTAAAGGATGTAAATTATATTTATTTTTGAAGTTATATTAATATGGTTTTAGAAAATTAAAACCCATAATCCGGGTGATAACTAATAAAATTCGAAAAGGTTGTGGGTCTTGGACCCATGATCGAAGGATGATATGGGTTTCATGCTAGTCACAGACATACGCAATGGCTTAGATTATTTCTTATTGTTTTTAGTTAAAAAATTTGACAAATAAACGTTAATGATAAAACAATAGTATCACTTTTGAGGATTAAATATTTATCTATTAACTATATAGGTTTTGGAGGATATTGAAAGAAAAATATTTGGAATTTTAACTCTTTTATAGGCCTCATAATCCTTTAGAATTATCTTTTAGTGATTTAGGCTTTAAAAATTCTTTATTGGTAATTAATTTCTAGGAGTATAGGAATGGATTAGAATTTGATCGAAGCATAGCCAAAATTAGTATTGTTCACATGAAATTGAAACCTATCTGGTATAGATATTTTATAATATTCAAGGACTGTAAAAGAATTTCCCAATAATAGGAAAATGAGTTAGAAATAAAATGTTTTCCCAGTACCTTAATTTCTTTTGAACCCATGGTCTCTTAAATCATCGTGGATTTATGTTTTTTAGGCCCTCAAATTTCTACGAATCATTTAATTTTTTGTGATTGATTCCTCATTATATCTCTATAAATATTTATTATTTTCCTCCAAGTCGGTTTCCCTAATTTCCTCAAATGAATTCATATATTAAAACCTAGATACATGGAAGTCTATGTGAACCTTGTATATCCCATTCTCTATTTTTTGGAGGATTTTTTATAAACCCTTCTCACGATGTGGTATTTCAAACATAAGAAGTATCAAACAATCTATCAACATGATCGAGTTTAAAATGCGATGATGAAATTTTATTAAGGTGGGGAGAATATAACACCCTAAAATTCTAAAGTACAACTTCGTATTCAGTAACATGTATGACATGCGATACCAAACACGTAAGGGAGTATAATATCCTAGGACTCTACTATATATTTACTATTTTAAATAAATTAAACACATGATATTTCATGTAATTCATAAAAAAATGAGTTATCTTGTGTTACACGCAAGAGTGACCTGCCTAGGTAGATTTGGTTACATGCAAGAGCGACCTTCCTTGATAGCTTATGTAACATACAAGACCGAGTTTCACCAAATAAGAATGTATTATTAAAATATTATTATTTAATATAATATCATATAAACTAGATGTTAAATTAGTTGTTATTAATAGTAATAACTAACTTATAAAAATTATGGTTTACACCAATATAAATTGATATCATTGGTTTAAAATTAATGAGAAATGAAAACAAGAACCAATTGGATATGAAAATAAATATTATTATATTTTATTCTTCCAAAGGGGTTTTAACTTAATAAACATAACTAATTAAAAATATTGAATGATTTTAATGAAAAATATATGTTATATATTCAGTCAAATATTTTCGATATTTATCTATTAGGTTTGATATGCATAATTTTAGAACAAACTTTATTTCACACATAAAACCAATATTTTTATAAAGGCATTTTTACAACCTTTTAATGGTGAAACTATTTTGAATATTAATTTTTAATCTCTTAAATATTTAATTTTATAAAATAAAATTCATAATTTCAAAACTATATTTGGGTGAAGTTTTGGTATTATCCTGAGAAGCGTCATTTTTTAGATGAATAATAAAAAATACTACATTTTAGTTAAAAAGTTACCTTTATTTTAATTAAATTTTAATGTTAAATTATATAATAAATTTTTTATAAAGTCACATTATATCAATAATAAATATATTAATACAATTTAGTTTATTATAATTAATTTCAAATTTAAATTGAATATAAAAACTCAATAATATTTTGATCATTTTTCTACTAAAACTAGTTAAATCATCTATGTGAAATATTAGCATTAAAATTAATTTTTCCGATTATGTTATTTTAGTTTCAAAAAATAGACATAAAACATTTAAATAGGTATTATATTTTGATTATAATAATATCAAATTAATTTTTTACCAAAATTATTAGTGAAAGTGATTAAAATTAATTACAGTGATTAAGGTGTATAATGCTTAAAAATAGACTAAACCTTACATTTAAGGGCCCAAATGACCTAGAAACTTATCCAAAAACAATTGGATTCAATAATTAGTCTATTAACCTTACATTTTTGAGTTATTTTATCTTTTTATTCCATTTTTTATGTAATAACATGTGTACACCTAACTTGTTTCCCAAAAGTCCAAGCAAGTCATTTTCATTCCCTATAAAAGGCCACCACCTCTCCCCCTTACTCACACCTCTCAAGCCACATTGGATCATCAAAAATCTAACCTAGTAGTCTTAAAAAATCCCTCACATCACCCTATAATTATCCCCTCGGGCTGAAATAAATCCAATGAAAATTTTTTCTCAAACAAAAAGAAGTTACCTGATTAAGAGGTAACATCTTCTCTCAAACATTTTAGTTTCATTTCCACTATTAAAACCCTATAATATTAATATTATATGATTAAATAACAAAACAAATATTATAAATATAATAGGATTTTTTTATTTTAATATTAATACCTATACTCACACACACCTTCATCTAATGGGTAACGAACATACTGTTTCTGTGTATCGAGAACTACTTCCTGACGAAACGATGATTGTTCATTTTTCCATTTCCAAATTTAATGGTTGGGAAATATTATAGAAAAAATATTAATATATATTATATATTATATTTATTGTTTGTTTAAGCTTCTTTATTTGTTTTACAACCCATACCCTTATACTTTCCATTTTGCGTTATTACAATAACATCATTTGGGGAAGTGTGGACTACCGCCCCCTCAATGCGATGTGAATCGTTAACATGATCCATGGAATGTATAAAGGATGATTATAATTGAAAATATGAGACATAAAAACCATCTATATTATATTAATTATTTAATTACCTTTATGTATATATATATATATCATTTTCTTTACTATCCTTTCACACACTAAAAAGTGATAATGTCGGTCGTGAATGTGTGGGTACCGCCTCCGCGACACAATGTGATTAATTTTAGATCATGAGAATTGTATATATTTGTATATATAACTAACTAATATGGTACTCATGATTTTATTATAATTTTGGAAGTATATAATTATTCTTACCTTCATTCTATAGTTATCATTGAAAAATTAGAACGTTACTCATGTGTACTAACGACTTACCATCCCCATGATTGTAACACTGATGCATTTTTCATAACTATATGTAATGATTGATTTTAAAAGTATAATTGATGTATAAATATTGTAATTATGTCATTATAATTATTCTAGATATGTTATATACAGACCCCTTTGACCATAGTTGACCTACCAAAGTTGTTTTTGACACATAAGCCAAATTTGGTCAAAACACCTGATGTAAACATAATTGTTCATATAGTTTTATAAAATATGGTAATAAGTGAAATAAAAGTAATTATAAACATGAAAAAGATTCAAAATAAGGATGAAAATTAACAGATGTTTATTATACAAGAATTCAACAGATGTTCACTCAAATGGAAACACAAGGTAAGGAATTCTCATCTCACCTTTTTATATTTATGAGATAAATGTCTTGTACACCACATAAATATTTTGTGTGGTGTATCTGTTAGGTCAGACAAGGTAATGGAAGATGGTCTAGATGGGGGGGGGGGTGAATAGACAAGATTAAAAATTTAAATCAAATAAAATAATTATCAAAGTTAATTATTAAATTTAATTAGCAGTAGGAAAATTAAATAACGCAAGGATGTTTTTTATAGTAGTTCGGTCCAAAGTGGGCCTAATATACTCTTATAACTCTCTAATCAGCGAGAAATACGTGTGCAATAAAAATGATTTGAAAGGGCAATCATATCCCAATTTCAAAATCTTTTTCTAGTGGAGAGATAACCACAACACTGACTTTTGTGTGGGGATTCACAACACTTACAACCTGACTTTAGATACTAGGAGTCACAACCCAAATAGTCTTGACTTTAGATATAGGGAGTCACAACCCTAAGATCCTGACTTTAGAATCCGGGAGTCATAACCCAAGGAAAAGAATAACAAATAATGCTTTTGTGTACAAAATCATAAACAGAATAAAAATAGAGTGCGTGTGAGAAATGGGAAGTAGTGTTACAGACTCAGAACCAGATGAAAGAGAAGATAAAAATTAAAGCATAGGGATTGGTTCTTTAGGTTGAGATCATCACGTATCATCAATGAAATTGTAGTCGAAGCAGAATTAATTCAGCACTTGAGAGACCGAGCAGGTGGTTAAGCAGAGTGTCACAGGATGTTGTAAATGCACAACAAATTCAAAGTTCACAGCACTTTCTCTTTGTATTGTGTTTTTGTTTTTCCTTCTAGAGAGAACTATATATATATGGAATAAAAATATCTAGTAGGTGCAGTAACTCCACTTCCTTAGGATATTCAAAACTAATTGAGTCAAAATATACCATAAATATCTCCCTGAAAATAGCAGCTCTATTGCTTCTTTATTCCTGTAGAATAAATAAATAAATTCAATATATTTTGCATAAGTATTACAATAAAATCTCCATAATAATAATAGAATTGAATGATTCAAAATAGAATTTTAAATCCATTTAAAATGATTTAAACGAAGTCAAAATAGTTACTGAAAACTAGCAGCAAATTCTGAAATTAAATTCAAACATTTAAATTTAAACAATCTTGAAACGTCCAAATTTATTTGTAAAAGGTGTTGAAAAACATTATTAATTTTTCTCTCTCAAAATAACAATAAAAACATTAAAAACTATTTCATTGTGATTCTTATATTTAAAGTGGATTTTACAAAAAAATCGTTAAAAAATAATCCATATATTTGAATAAAATCTATTTTTTTTTTTAAAATGCATGGAATGAACAGTAACATCAGAATGAACTGTAACTTTGGAATGAATAGTAACTTCAAAGTGAATAGTAATTTTGGAATGAATAGTAACTTCGGAATAAACAGTAACTTTACAGTGAATAGTAACGTAATCTAAGGTATGAACAATAATGTAACATAGGGTATGAACAGTAAAGTAACATAGGGTATGAACAGTAACGTAGGGTATGAATAGTAAAGTAAGGTATGAACAGTAAACCATACTTTCTTTAGATAAACAATGAACCCTACTTTTGAGATAAAAATGAACCATACATTTTAAATAAAAATGAACCATACTTTTGAGATAAAAAAATGAACCATACTTTTGAGTTAAAAAATGAACCATACTTTTGAGATAAAAAATGAACTATACTTTTGAGATAAAAATGAACCATACTTTTGAGATAAAAATGAACCATAATTTTGGGATAAAAATGAACCATACTTTTGAGATAAAAAAATGAACCATACTTTTGAGATAAAAATGAACCATACTTTTGTAAGAAATCTGGACAGAATGTTTTGAAAATTTTCAAAGAATTTTTAAGGGCTTTTAACATCCCATTCAGACTTTGGTGAAAACTAAGTATTTTTATAGAAACTTATAATCTTTCAAAAAAAGAGTCAATTAAAACTGACATCTACAGATCCTGAAATCATTAAAAAAAAGCAAAACAATTCTGTAAAAACTGCTACTACAAAACAGCATATCATAACATTATGTAATTAAAAGTACATTAAAATGATATTTTTAGACTTTTATGTAACCTAATTAAATCAAGATAAAAAAATTATATTTCCATAGAATCAAGTTTCATGAAAAGAGGAAAACTTTAGATGTTTCAGTAAAATAAATACATAAATGTTTTAAAACATTGAAATGTAGAGTTTCTAAAAACATAGTAGCAACTTCATTAAATTTTTTGAGAAATAGATAATCATTTTCAGACTTCCCCATTAACTAATAAAATATAGATAAATATCTTATATTTCCAACGTGATAAGATTCACAGAAATTCAAATAACATAAATTAAGATATCATCAAAATACTTAATAAAAGTAATCAAACAAAATCATATGAAATTACATTAAAGGAAATATGTACATGCACAAACAATATCCCCCTTTTTGTTTGATTACAAAACCAAAACATTTAAACCATAAATGAATTTTTAAAATGATAAAACCAAATTATTTCTCAACAAAACATCTCTCCAAAATTTCTCCCCCTTTTTTTAAATAAAAAAAAGTGAAAACATGGTCCCCCTAAACAAACGCAATAGATAAAATATAAAAATCCAACATACAAAGAGAAAATTTAATTTTCTTAAACCGAGAAGAGTCTAAAGGATTTGTAAAAATATCAGCAAGATGATTTTCAGAAGGGATAAATTCTAAAATAATATCACCCTTATTCACATGATCTTGAATGAAATGAAATCTAAGATCAATATGTTTTGTTCTAGAATGTTGTAAGGGGGTTTTAGAAATAGAAATTTCAGATGTATTATCATAGTAAATAGGGAGTTTATCAAGATAAACACCAAAATCACATAATGTTTGCTTAATCCGTAAAATTTGAGCAAAACAAATAGCATCAGAGATATACTCATCTTCTGCAGTATGTAAAGAAACATATAATTGTTTCTTATATGACCAAGAAATTAAACATTTTCCCAAAAAAATGACACATACCTGAGGGGATTTTTCGGTCAATTATATAGCCTCCAAAATCAGAATTAGAATAAGATGTTAAATCAAAACAGTTATATTTTGGATAAAATAAACCAGAATCAACAGTTCCTTTAACATATCTAATTATTCTTTTAACAGCTTTAATATGACGTTCTTTAGGATCAGTTAGAAATCTAGCAAATAAACAAACACTCAAAATGATATCAGGTCTATATGCAGTTAAATATAGAAAGCTACATATCATACCTCTATAAAATTTTAAATCAACAGATTCACCAGACGCATCACTATCTAATTTACAATTAGTACCCATAGGGGTTTTCATGGATTTAGAGGAATCAAGACCAAATCGTTTAGCTAAATCTTTAGCATACTTAGATTGATTAAGAAAAATGCCATATTTCCTTTGAGAAATTTGAAGTCCAAGAATAAACTTTAATTCTCTAATTAAACTCATGTCAAATTCAGAAGACATCAATAAAGAAAAATCATTACAAAGTATATCACTAGATGATCCAAAAACTATATAATCAACATAAATTTGAACAATTAAAATATCATCATAAGATCTTTTAATAAAAAGAGTGGGATCAAAATTTTCTTTTCTTGAAACAAATATTTAATAAAAATAAAGAAAGTCTTTCATACCAAGCATGAGGTGCTTGTTTGAGACCATATAATGCTTTGGATAATTTAAAAACATGGTTGGGAAATTTTTCATTTTTGAAACCAGGGGGTTGAGAAACATAAACTTCTTCAGTAATAAAACCATTTAAGAAAGAAATTCTTACATCCATTTGATATAATTTAAAACCTTGAAAATATGCAAAGGACAACAAAATTCTAATTGACTCTAACCTGGAAACAGGTGAAAATTAATCTTCAAAGTCTATACCTTCTTCTTGAGAGTATCCTTGAGAAACAAGTCTGGCTTTGTTTTTGACAATCTGATTGATAGGTCTAAATGATATTTTGTGTTGTTTCCCTTTCATGCAGGCATCACAAACATGAAGTTGTTCTTTATTCAAAGAAGGAAGTTATAAAACATTCTCATGCTTTGAGAGATTATGTAACATTCTGAAATTAAAATGATCTAAACGTCGATTCCAAAGTATGTAGTCATTCTGTACAACATTCAAAATCATTACATGTTGAATAGTTAGTTTAGAAAAATCAATAGTATAAATATTATCTTTTCGATTAGCATAAAATAATAAAGAATCATCTTTAAAAACCAAACATTTATCATTTTTAAATTTAACTTCCATTCCATCATCACATAATTGTGATATACTAATTAAATTATGTTTTAAACCTTCAATATATAAAACTTTTGAAATAAATGTAGAAATTTAAATACCAACATTACCAAAACCTTTTACTTTGCCTTTGGAATTGTCTCCAAAAGTAACAGTGCCTCCATCACATGTGTTGTATGATGTGAAATTTGATGGATCTCCGGTAATATTCCTAGAGCATCCACTGTCCATGTACCATATGTCGTTCTTGAGACATCCAAGGCATTTTTCCTACAAAAATCCATTAATTGACAATTTTGGTACCCAAGCTACTTTGGGTCGAATAGGATTAGTAATAAAATTTTTAGGTACCCATACAGAATTTAAACATGTATCGTAAGGTACTCTTGATAAAAAGGATTTAGAAATATTAGTTTTTGTAAATCCAAATGATTTTTTAAATCTAAGTGAACAGTCATTGGCATAGTGACAATTCATGCCACATTTAAAACAAGTAACAGTTGATGTACAACCATTTTTACTTTTAACAAAACAAGTTTTATACATTTGAGGTAATCTTTTATCATAACCAAAACCATATTTTTTTTTATAAATTTTAGTCAAAGACATCATCTCATGATATTTTTCACGACCTTGAATAAAAGCAGATAAATTTTGTTTAAGACATTCAACATCCTTTTTCAATTTCTCATTCAAATCTTGGGCAGTTTTCAAATTATCGTAAACTGTTGAATGAGAAGCAGAAACAGTGTTTATTAACCTTTTATTTTCTTGAAAAATTACTTTATTTTCAGAAATAAGTTTTTCATTATCTTCTTTATGTGTATTATATAAATCAGTAGCTTTAAAAATATCTTTTCTTAATCTTTCAATTCCTTTATTTAATTCAAAAACATTGGGGTTATCAGAATCATATTCAGAATCAGAACATTCAGAATAATAACTATAATTAAAAACCTTATCCAGTGATGCCATGAAACACAAGTTAGTAGATTTTTTTTTCATTTCCAGATGGTTCACTAGAATCAAATTCTTCAGTACAACTCCAACTAGTTTCCAATGCCTTTCTATCCTTCTTTTTGTACTTGTCTTTATTCTCTAGTTTAGGGAAATCGGGTTTGATATGAACTTTCTTTCTGTATTCATAACAAGTTACATCTGAAGCATTGTAATTTGTATCACCTTTCTTATCTCCCTTATGTTTTTCTTTTTGAGGATTTCTACTAAAATGGTTTTTAAAACCATTCTTTTTCATTATTTTGTAGACTCCAGTTACAATCTAAGCCATGTCTTCCTTTTCAATATCCTGTAGATCAGAATCAGAAGAATTATTAGACATAACATTTATAGACTTAAAAGCTACACATTTTCTTTTTTTGTCTCCTCATCAACTATGTTCTTCAGTTATAGTTCATATTGGAGTAGTGATCCAATCAATTCGTCAAGTGTGTACTCTTTGAAGTTCTTTCTTTCATCAATGGCAACCTTCTTTGCATGCCATTTATTTGGTAATACTCGTAGGACTCCTTCAACAAGTATATGATTTTCCAGAGATTCTCCAAGTGAATTCATTCCATTCACAATTCATGTGAATCTATGGAACATTTGATTTACAGTTTCATCTTCACCCATCTTGATGTCTTGATACTCAGCACGAAGCATTCCGAGTTTGGTTCACATCAATTTTTCAGAGCCAAGGTGAGTAACATGCAAAATCTTCCAAATATCATGAGCTATCTTGCATGAAGAAACATGACTAAAAACACTTCTGTTAATAGATCAATATAAAATATTAACGACTTTGTAATTTAAGAAATATCTAGTAGCATCAATTCATGTAAGAGTATCTGGATCAACTTTAGGCAGTAGGTATTGTTTTTACATGATAGACCAGTGCTCAATGCTCGACATTTTGAGGTATGCCTCCATTCAGGATCTCCAGTATCCATAATCATTACCATCAAAATGTGGTGGCTTCTGAGGAATCCAAGCATCATTTGGGTTCAATCCTGCCATCTTATAAAATCTTTATCCTTAGACTGTGAGTTCTAGGAATAGGTTAGCACAATAAAATATAAAAGCAGATAAAAGAAATGATTGGATAAATTCCTGAAATAACAACCAAGTATAATGAAATATAAAGATATAGAAAAACTATTCTTAATAATGTTACCCTTTGATACCAATTGTTAGGTTGGACAAGGTAATGGTAGATGGTCTAGAGGGGGGGGGGGGGTGAAAAGACCTGATTAAAAAATTTAATCAAATAAATTAATTATCAAAGTTAATTATTAAATTTAATTAGTAGCAGAAAAATTAAATAATGCAAGGATGTTTTTTTATAGTAGTTTAGTCCAAAGTGGGCCTACTCTACTCTTATACCTCTCTAATCTACGAGAGATACGTGTGCACTAAAAATTATTTTTAAAAGGGAATCATAACCCAATTACAAAATCCTTTTCTAGTGGAGGAATAACCACGACACTGACTTTTGTGTGGGGAGTCACAACACTTACAACCTAACTTTAGATAATGGGTGTCACAACCCAAACAGTCTTTCCATTAGATACAGGGAGTCACAACCCTAAGATCCCGACTTTAGAATCCGTGATTCACAACCTGAGGAAAATAATAACAAATAATGCTTCTATGTGCAAAAGCATAAACAGAAAAAAATAGAGTGCATGTGAGAGATGGGAAGTAGTGTTACATAATCAGAACCAGATGAAAGAGAAGATAAAAATTAAAGCGCAGGTACTAGTTCATGAGGTTTAGATCAACATGTCTCGTCAATGAAATTGTAGTCGAAGCAGAATTAATTCAGCACTTGAGAGACCAAGTAGGTGGTGAAGTAGAGTGTCACAGGACATTGCAAATGCACATCCGATTCAAAGTTCACATCACTTTCTCTTTGTATTGTGTTGTTGTTTTTTCCACAAGAGAGAACTATATATATAGAGAATAATAATATCTAGCAGGTGCAGAAACATTGCTTCCTTAGGATATTCAAAACTAATTGAGTCAAAAGAAACCATAAATATCTCCCTGAAAATAGCAGCTCTGTTGCTTCTTTATTCCCATAGAATTAATAAAGGAATTCAAAATATTTTGAATAAGTATTCCAATAAAATCTCTAGAATAATAAAAGCATTGAATTATTCAAAACAGAATTTAAAATCCATTTAAAATTATTTAAACGAAGTCAAAATAGTTCCTGAAAACTAGCAGCAAATTCTGAAATTAAATTCAAAAATTTAAATTTAAACAATCTTGAAACGCCCAAATTTATTTGTAAAAGATGTTGAAAATGGTATTAAGTTTTATCTCTCAATATATCACCAAAAACATTAAAAACCTTTCATTACGATCCTTATATTTAAAGAGTATTTTACAAAGAAATCGTTAAAAAATAATCCATATATTTGCAGAAAATCAATTTTTTTAAAAAAATGCACTGAATGAACAATAACATCGGAATGAACAGTAACTTTGAAGTGAATAGTAACGTAACGTAAGGTATGAACTGTAAAGTAACGTAGGGTATGAACAGTAAAGTAACATAGGGTATGAACAGTAACGTAGGGTATGAACAGTAAAGTAACGTAGGGTATGAACAGTAAAGTAAGGTATGAATAGTAAACCATACTTTTGTCAGATAAACAATGAACCATACTTTTGAGATAAAAATGAACCATACAATTTAAATAAAAATAAACCATACTTTTGAGATAAAAAAATGAACCATAATTTTGAGATAAAAAATGAACCATACTTTTGAGATAAAAAATGAACCATACTTTTGAGATAAAAATGAACCATACTTTTGAAACAAAAATGAACCATACTTTTGAGATAAAAATGAACCATATTTTTCAGATAAAAATGAACCATACTTTTGAGATAAAAAAATGAACCATACTTTTGAGATAAAAATGAACCATACTTTTGTAAGAAATCTGGACAGAATGTTTTGACAAATTTCAACGACTTTTTAAGGGATTTTAACAGTCGATTCAGACTTTGGTCAAAACTAATGATTTGTATTAAAACTTATTATCTTTCGAACAATAAAATAATCAATTAAAACCGACATCTACAAATTCAAAAATCATTAAAAAACAAAATCAAAACAATTCTGAAAAAAATGCTACTACAAAACAGCATATCATAACTTCATGTAATTAAAAGTCCATTGAAAAAATATTTTTAGACATTGATGTAAAATAATGAAATGAAGATAAACATTTTATCTTTCTAAAGAATCAAGTTTCCTACAAATCAGACAAATGTAGAAGTTTCAGTAAAATAAATACATAAATGTTTTAAAATAGTGAAATGTAGAGTTTCTAAAAACATTGTAGCAAATTCATTGAATTTTTTGAGAAATAGATAAGCATTTTCAAACTTCCTCATTAACTAATAAAATATAGATAAATATATTATATTTCCAACGTGATAAAAATCACAAAAATCCAAATAAAATAAATTAAGATATCATCAAAATACATAATAAAAGTAATCAAACAAAATCATATGAAATCAAATTAAAGGAAATATGCACATGTACAAACAATCTCCCACTTTTTGTTTGATTACAAAACCAAAACATTTAAACCATAAATGAATTTTTAAAATCATTAAAACCAAATTATTTATCACCAAAACTTCTCTCCAAAAAATGTCCCCCTTTTTGTAAATAAACAAAAAGTGAAAACATGCTCTCCCTAAACAAATACAACAGATAAAATTAAAAAAATCCAACATACCAAGAGAAAATTTAATTTTCTCAAAATGAGTAGAGTCTAAAGGCTTTGTAAAAATATATGCAAGTTTATTTTTAGAAGGGATAAATTTTAAAACAATATCAACCTTATTCACATGATCTTGAATGAAATGAAATATAAGATCAATATATTTTGTTCTAGAATGTTGTAATGGGTTTTTAAAAATTGAAATTGCAGATGCATTATCACATTAAATCGGTAGTTTATCAAGATAAACACCAAAAGCACATAATGTTTGATTAATCCATAAAATTTGGGCACAAAAACTAGCATTAGTGATATGCTCAGCTTCTGTAGTAGATAAAGCAACAGATAATTGTTTCTTAGATGACAAGGAAATTAAACAATTTTCCATAAAATGACACATACCTGATGTGCTTTTTCGATCAATTATACAGCCTCCAAAATCAAAATCAGAATAAGATGTTAAATCAAAACAGTTATATTTTGGATAAAATAAACCAGAATCAACAGTTCCTTTAACATATCTAATAATTATTTTAACATCTTTAATATGAATTTCTTTATGATCAGCTTGAAATCTAGAACATAAAAAAACACTAAAATGATATCAGGTTTATATGTAGTTAAATAAAGCAATCTACCTATCATACCTCTATAAACTATTAAATCAACTGATTTTCTAGATGCATCACTATTTAATTTACAATTAGTACCCATAGGGGTTTTCATGAATTTAGAGGAATCAATACCAAATTTTTTAACTATATCTTTAGCATACTTAGATTCATTAAGAAAAATTCCATATTTCCTTTGAGAAATTTGAAGTCCAAGAAAAAACTTTAATTCTCCCATTAAACTCATGTCAAATTCAGAAGACATCAATAAAGAAAAATAATTATAAATTATGTCACTAGATGATCCAAAAACTATATCATCAACATAAATTTTAACAATTAAAAAATCATCAGAAGATCTTTTAATAAAAATAGTGGGATCAACATTTCCTTTCTTGAAACCATTTTTTAATAAAAATTAATAAATTCTTTCATACCAAGCACGAGGTTCTTGTTTGAGACCGTATAAAGCTTTGGATAATTTAAAAACATGGTTGGGAAATTTTTCATTTTCGAAACCAGGGGGTTGAGAAAAATAAACTTCTTCATTAATAAAACCATTTAAGAAAGCACTTTTTATATCCATTTGATATAATTTAAAACCTTGAAAACACGCAAAGGCCAACAAAATTCTAATTGAATTTAACCTGGAAACAGGTGCAAATGAATCTTCAAAGTCTATACCTTCTTCTTGGGAGTATCCTTGAGCAAAAAGTCTGCATTTGTTTTTGACTATCTGATTGATAGGTCTAAATGAAATATTGTGTTGCATCCCTTTCATACAGCCATCACAAACATGAAGTTGTTCTATCTTCAAAGAAGGAAGCTGTAAAACATTCTCATGCTTTGAGAGCTTATGTAACATTCTGAAATTAACATGACCTAAAGGTCATTTCCAAAGGATGCAGTCATTCTGTACAGCATTCAAACACTTTACATGTTGAATAGTTAGTTCAACAAAATTTATAGTATAAATATTATCTTTTTGATTAGCATAAAATAATAAAGAATCAACTTTAAAAACTAAACATTTATCATTTTGAAATTTAACTTCCATTCTATAATCACATAATTGTGATGTAGTAATTAAATTATGTTTTAAACCTTCAACATATAAAACATTTGAAATAAATGTAGAATTTGAAATACCAACTTTACCAAAACCTTTTAATTTGCCTTTTGAATTTTCTTCAAAAGTAACAGTGCCTCCATCACATGTGTTGTATGATGTGCACTTTGATGGATATCTGGTCATATGCCTATAGAATCCACTGTCCATGTACCATATGTCATTCTTGAGACATCTAAGGAATTTTTCCTACAAAAATCAATAAATTCACAATTTTGGTACCCAAGCTACTTTGGGTCCAATAGGATTAGTAATAAATTTTTTAGGTACCCATACAGAATTTAAACATGTATTTTAAGGTACTCTCGATAACAAGGATTTAGAAATATTAGTTTTTGTAAATATCAAAGATTTTTTAAATCTAAGTGAACAGTCATTGGCATAGTGACCATTCATGCCACATTTAAAACAAGTAACAGTTGAAGTACAACCATTTTTACATTTAACAAAACATGTTTTATAAATTTGTAGTAATCTTTTATCATAACCAAAACCATATTTATTTTTATCAGTTTTATTCAAAGACATCATCTCATGATATTTTTCATGACCTTGAATAAAAGAAGATAAATTTTGTTTAAGACATTCAACTTCCTTTTTCAATTTCTCATTCAGATCTTGAGCAGTTTTCAAATTATCATAAACCGTTGAATGAAAAGTAGAAGCAGTGTTTATTAACCTTTTATTTTCATGAAAAATTACTTTATTTTCAGAAATAAGTTTTTCATTATCTTTTTAAGTTTATTATATAAATCAGCAGCTTTGAAAATATCTTTTCTTAATCTTTAAATTTCTTTATTTAATTCAAAAACATTGGGGTTATCATATTCATATTCAGAATCAGAACATTCAGAATAATAACTAGAATTACAAACCTTATCCAGTGATTCCATGAAACACAGGTTAGCAGATTCTTTGTCATTACCAGATGGTTCACTAGAATCAGATTCTTCAGTACAACTCCATCTGGTTACCAATGCCTTTCTATCCTTCTTTTTGTATTTGTCTTAATTCTTTAGTTTAGGGCAATCGAGTTTGATATGACCTTTCTTTCTGCCCTCATAACAAGTTACATCTGAAGCATTGTAATTTGTATCACCTTTATTATCTCCCTTATATTTTTCTTTTTGAGGATTTTTACTAAACTAGTTTTTGAAACCTTTCTTTTTCACTCTTTTATAGACTCCAGTTACAATCTGAGCCATGTCTTCCTTTTCAATATCCTGTAGATCGGAATCAGATGAATTATTAGACATAACATTTGTAGACTTAAAAGCTACACCTTTTCTTTTTGTTGTCTCCTCATCAGCTATGTTCTTCAGTTCCAGTTCATATTGGAGTAGTGATCCCATCAGTTCATCAAGTGTGTACTCTTTGAAGTTCTTACTTTCATCAATGGCAACCTTCTTTGCATACCATTTCTTTGGTAATGGTCATAGGACTCTTTCAACAAGTATATGATTTTCTAGAGATTTTCCAAGTGAATTAATTCCATTCAAAATACTTGTGAATCTATGGAACATTGGATTTACAGTTTCATCTTCACCCATCTTGAAGTCTTGATACTCAGCACGAAGCATTCCAAGTTTGGTTTGGATCAATCTGTCAGAGCCAAGGTGAGTAACTTGCAAAATCTTCCAAATATCATGAGCTGTCTTGCATGTAGAAACATGACTAAAAACACTTTTTTTAATATCACAATATAAAATATTAACAACTTTGTAATTTAAGACATATCTAGTAGCATCAATTCCTGTAAGAGTATCTGGATCAGCTTCAGGCACTGTGTATCATTTTGAAATGATAGACCAGTGCTCAATGCTCAACTATTTGAGGTATGCCTCCATTCGGGATCTCTAGTATCCATAATCATTGCCATAAAAATATGGTGGCTTCTGAGGAATCCAATCATCATTTGGGTTCAATCCTTCAATCTTATAAAATATTTATCCTTAGATTGTGAGGTCTACTAATAGGTTAGCACATTAAAATATAAAATCAGATAAAATAAATGATTGGATAAATTCCTGAAGGAATAACCAAGTATATTGAAATATAGATATAGAGAAAAACTATTCTTAAGAAGGTTACCCTTTGATAAAAATTGTTAGGTCGGACAAGGTAATGGCAGATGGTCTAGAGGGTGGGTGAATAGACCAGATTAAAAATTATAATCAAATAAATTAATTATCAAAGTTAATTATTAAATTTAATTAGCAGCGGAAAAATTAAATAATACAAGGAAGTTTTTTATAGTAGTTCGGTCCAAAGTGGGCCTACTCTACTCTTATACCTCTCTACTCGGAGAGAGATACATGTGCACTAAAAATGATTTTTAAAGGGGAATCATAACACAATTATAAAATCCTTTTCTAGTGGAGGGATAACCACGACGCTGAATTTTTTGTGGGGAGTCACAACCCTTAATACCTGACTTTAGATACTGGGAGTCACAACCCAAATAGTCTTGAATATAGATACATGGAGTCACAACGCTAAGATCCTGACTTAAGAATCCGAGATTCACAACCCGAGGAAAAGAATAACAAATAATTCTTTTGTGTGAAAAAGCATACAAAGAAAAAAAAAGAGAGTGTGTGAGAGATGGGAAGTAGTGTTACAGACTCAGAACTATATGGAAGAGAAGATAAAAATTAAAGCAAATGTACTGGTTCTTGAGGTTTAGATCAGCATGTATCGTCAATGAAATTGTAGTCAAAACAGAATTAATTCAGCACTTGAGAGACCGAGCAGGTGGTGAAGCAGAGTGTCACAGGACGTTGCAAATGAACAATAGATTCAAAGTTCACAGCACTTTCTCTTTGTATTGTGTTGTTGTTTTTCCCGCAAGAGAGAACTATATATATAGAGAATAAAAATATCTAGCAGGTGCAACAACTCCACTTCTTTAAGATATTCAAAACTATTTGAGTCAAAAGATCCCATAAATATCTCCCTAAAAATAACAGCTATGTTGCTTCTTTATTCCCGTAGAGTAAATAAAGGAATTCAAAATATTTTGAATAAGTCTTCCAATAAAATCTACAGAATAATAAAATAATTTAATGATTCAAAACATAATTTTAAATCCATTGAAAATGATTTAAACGAAGTCAAAACAGTTCCTGAAAATTAGCATCAAATTCTGAAATTAAATTCAAACATTTGAAATAAACAATCTTGAAACGTCCAAATTTATTTGTAAAAGAAGTTGAAAAACATTATTAATTTTCTCTCTCAATATATAACCAAAAACATTAAAAACTCTTTCATTACGATCCTCATATTTAAATAGGATTTTACAAAAAAATCGTTAAAAAATAATCGATATATTTGTAAAAAATTACTTTTTAAACAAAATGCATGGAATGAACAGTAATTTCGGAATGAACAGTAACTTCGAAGTGAATATAACTTCGGAATGAAAAGTAAATTCAGAATGAACAGTACTTTGGAGTTAATATTAACGTAACGTAAGGTATGAAAAGTAAAGTAACATAGGGTATGAATAGTAAAGTAACGTAGTGTATGAACAGTAACGTAGGGTATAAACAGTAAAGTAACGTAGGGTATGAACAATAACGTAAGGTTTGAATAGTAAACCATACTTTTGTCAGATAAAAAATGAACCCTACTTTTGAGATAAAAATGAACCATACTTTTGAAATAAAAATGAACCATACTTTTGAGATAAAAAAAATGAACCATACTTTTCAGAAAAAAAATGAACCATAATTTTGAGATAAAACATGAACCATACTTTTGAGATAAAAATGAACCATAATTTTGAGATAAAAATGAACCATACTTTTGAGATAAAAATGAACCATACTTTTGAGATAAAAATGAACCATAATTTTGAGATAAAAAAATTAACCATACTTTTGAGATAAAAATGAACCATACTTTTGTGAGAAATCTCGACATAATGTTTTGACAAATGTCAACTAATTTCTAAGGGCTTTTAACAGATGATTCAGACTTTGGTCAAAACTAATGATTTTTAGAAAAACGTATTATCTTTCCAAAAAAAATAAGCAATTAAAACCGACATCTACAGATCCCTAAATCATTAAAAAACACAAGCAAAAAAATTATGAAAAAACTGCTACTACAAAACATCATATCATAAATTCATGTAATTAAAGGTCCATTCAAACGATATTTTTAGACTTTCATGTAAAATAATGAAATAAATATAAACATTTTATCTTTCCATAGAATCAAGTTTCATGAAAATCGGACAACTTTAGAAGTTTTAGTAATATAAATACATAAAGGTTTTAAAACAGTGAAATAAAGAGTTTCTAAAAACACAGTAGAAAATTCATTGAATTTTTTGAGAAATAGATAAGCATTTTTAGACTTCCTCATTAACTAATAAAATATAGATAAATATCTTATATTTCCAACGTGATAAAAATCACAAAAATACAAATAACATAAATTAAGTTATCATCAAAATACATAATAAAAGTAATCAAACAAAATCATATGAAATCAAATTAAAGGAAATATACACATGCACAAATAGTATCTACTGACCATTTTTTTATTTTAAATCATTAATACTTTTATATTAATGGTATATTAAACTTTTATTTAATATTATTCCTTTATGAGGTTTATGATTTAAAATTTCTCAAAGTGGTATAGGACACTTTGGAATGCTTAGAGATTATTTTACTCAAGAACAACTTTAATGATCTTTAAATGGTATTTCCATTTGAGGAAAACTATATGGAAAATTTTCAATAAATACTTTAATTTTATATACTATTGTTATTCATGACCATTTATAAGTATTCGTACCATTTTTCTTCTCTTTGGTACTCAAAGTGTTTTAATTTTTTTAAGAAATCCCGACTTCATTTCTCACTTTAGTTGGAGAACTTGTTTTCTTCTAAAAACCATGTTTTATAAAAATGTTTTCAAAAATGATTTTTAAATTATTTTTGAAAGAAATTTTTACCATTTTTTATTTTACCTATATTTTAAATGGAATATTCTTGTATTTTTTCTTAATAATCCATTTTTCTTAGCATTTTATCATTCAAATGGAATGCTCTTTTTACCATGGACAGGATGTATGGAGTTACCCATCTTCATTCCTTCAAAGATTATTTTTCATATTTAAAAGGTTATTTTTTTAAAATTAATTTTTTTTTAAATTTACTTTCTTGGACAATTTTTTGAAAAGGTTTTTCAAATAAAAATGATATTTTCCTCAAGAGAGGGCTTTAAATATATTTTTTTTAGTATTTCTATTCATCATAAAGAACAATCCTTTATTTTTACTCCAAATAGGATTTTTTGTATTAATACCATCCTTATTCTCCCTCTGGAGGTTTTATTAATTATTTTACTGAGGATAGTATTCACATTCACTTCCTTGAGTAATTTTTTATTCCCATTGGAATATTAAATCTCTTATGATCATTAAATTTTCCCTAATTACTCATATAATCTATCATGGATATTACTATTTTCTAAACTATAGACCATTTTATATATGGTGGCTAATTTGACATTTATTTTATTATTTGGGGAAATATTGACAATTCCATATTCTTTATTCAATATAGTTATTTGATAAGTCATATAATTTTTTTGATTATTCAATATGAGGAATGTTTTGACTGGAATGACATGGGTTGGTCTTAGTTATAGATATCCCCATGATGTATCAATAGTCTCATGGGATGAGTCATTTGACTATAAACCTTAGTTGTAGTTTTACCCAGAATTTTGTAAACCATTTTGTGAAAGGTCATGACGGTAAAGGTACGATATGCCTGGGAAACATGGAATCCAATAATAAAGAATTTTCCCTAATTTATATTCAATTATTATTCATACATGTAATTTTTTATTGACATATATATGGATTTATTTCATTTTTAGGCTTCATTTATTATCCAACCATGATATTATTTATCTATATCTCTATGGATAAATTTTGTTTTCAATTATTTAGATGGCATGTGTTTTAGTTTCTAACCTTACAATATTTATTTTTCCTTTTCTAGTTATTTGAACGGCATGTGTTCCAGTTATTACCTATAGATATTGTTTATTCACTTTCATTTAGTTTTTTTATTATTTGAATTGTGTGTTCAATTATTTACCTTTACATATTGACTATTATCATTGATTCATTATTTCTTCCACTTTACTTACCCTTACTGAGAATTTGAGATCACCCTTATTATGTTTCTTTCCCCAGGTCTCCATGAAGAAAAATATGAAAGATATTAATGCATTTACTAAATAGTTTAGAGTTACCCACAAAATTATTTATTATGATTTTAGAAATATGAAAAAAATAATGTTGTAATTATTGAATTCATTTGTAATACATTAGTTTTTTATGTATCTAGTTTAACAAGACAACAAAACTAATCAGTCCTTTGGGTATTCATTCATTATAATAATTCCAATGTAATTGATAGAAAGTGTAGTCTTTAGGTTATCTAGGACTGGGTCACTACACTACTACTTACTTTACATTCCGTATAGAATATGATGACGTCGCTCGTGTGCACAGTGGACTACCGCCTCGCGAAATAATGTGATTATTTGTTCACTTACACATTACATAGAAGGTAATAAGGATTAATTTAATATTTATATATGATTATAATGACATATTAACCATTATAGGAAATTAATATATCATATAATATCATACCTTACCATCTATTGAATAAAAAATAATGTCGTTCTTGTGTACAAAGATCTATCACCTCATGAAGTGTGGTGATTCATTTTTATTACCTCATCACATTGATGGTATATGTAAGATTATTTATATAAATTATATTATATTTTTTATATAATTATCATTATATAATGTTAAAATAACACTCACCTTATTTCCATTATGATATTGAAAAAACATAAACGTTACTCATGAGTACGTACAACCTAACGTATCCATGGTTGTAACATAGTTCATTTTTCCTAAACATATATCATTTTGGTTTTTAAAAGTATACTTTATTTATAAAAATGAAAATTTTGTCATGATTAAAAATCTAGATATGGTTAAATAATAATATCTTTGACCTTAATCATCTTTCCAAAGTGATTTTCAACATATGAATTGATTATCGTCAAAATGTATGGTGCAAAATTAATTGGTAATATAATTGAAGAAGATTTGGTAAAGAATAAAATAAAAGGAATAATAAACCTGAAAAGGTTCTTATGAAAGTAAATAATTAACAGAAGTTTATTATTCCATATGAAAAGGAATACACCTGATGAATCTAGCTCATTGTAAGGTATATTTCTGACCCACCCTTCTCATCTGGTTAAACCCATTCTTTCTCTAACTCACTGTCTCTATTTAAAGATATGTAATAATTATAAATTATTTATATGTGTCTCTAAAATATATACCTAGGTTATTATTCATTTCTTTTATAGGGTAACACATTCCTTAAGATCATTTATCAAATTCCTTCATTATGAAATTTCCATTGATTATGATATAGAGAAATATTATGCAACCCATTTTATTTACATTGGTAATTAACCTCAATTCTCTTTTTTTTTGTATTTTTAAATAATCCTCTTTGTGGGTTATTAGTAACCAAAACATCAAGATCAAGATACATATTTCAAGTATCCAAAGTATCAAATTAAAAAAAAAACATTTTCCAAGGAGACCTTGAGCCATGTGTACCCACAACTGCCCTAAGTCACGATATGTCTCCAGCCATCATCATCACTTGACCTCATTCTTCATCCGTTCTGTAACCACTATCGTCTCTATCCAAAAACCAGTTTCTAGAGAGTTATCGCCACTGTAAACACCGAAGCTTGAACCACCGTTTATCTTCCACCACCGTAAAACACCATTGTAGAGCCAGCTCACCAAATTGAAACAAAAACACCAACGATGCAGAAGACCGTCGGAGACCGCTGAAAATGCGGTGAACATCGCACGAAGACATCGCCATTCCCCATCAGTAGGTAGAAACCAAAACACCAAAACCAGGAAGAAAAGAATAGATCCATTGAACCCATCAAACTACATGGCATCACACCAAACCATCATCAACCCCCAGCGAACCAGAAATAAGACAAACACCAGTACAACCATAAACACAAATCGAACACTACTGAAAATCAAATCGACCACCACTGAATAGAAAATAGACCATCTATATAGAGAAAACAAACCTTAACCAAAATATGAGAAATAAATCGGAAGAACCAAATCAAACACTGAATGTTGTGCACCTGGAACACAGACAGCCGCCGAACCGAACCTCCCAAAACATCAATGTTACCACTGCTCCAGATCCGACTAAGATAGGAGCAGCAAAATGTGAGGTCAGGGTAGAGGTTTGAGCGGCTGCGGGCTCCGAACGATGGCAATGCCGATGGAGTAAAAAACCAGGAGCCTTACAAGTATAATCAAACTGACCCAAGAAGCACCTTGAGACACATCGGTCACCGAATCACAAAACCCAAAATATCATGAACCACTGCGCCAAATCCGACCTGGATAGGCGGTGGGGAACTTGAGGTCAGAGCCACGAGAATAATGTCTGTGGACATCAGAGCATACAACCATCATCATAAGGGAGGAGAAGAAGCGCGGCAGAGCACCGATGCATTGCCAAATCTGCCGAGGAGGATTTAGGGGAAACCATAGAACATGTATTGTTTAGGGAAAGAAACACTGAGAAAGAGAAACTGATAGATAGGAGATAGAAGGAAGGAATGAAAAGAAGTGCGCCAGATCTCGGATGTGTCACCAACGCCACTGAGGAGGATTCCAGGAAGAAACCCTAGAAAATGTAGCACCAAAAGAGAGGGATCCCGGGAGAGTGTGGCACCATCCACTACAATGCTAATTATTATGTAAATCCCTATGATTAGATGAATGTCCTGAAGGCCTTCATTTTTTATTTATTTTTGATAACCAACCTTTTAAGGGTTTAAGGTTAACCCTAAAATTATATTTCCTATAATCTTGGAGACATTACAGGACTCGTAGGTCTTAAGGAAATCATACCAACTATGACAACTTGAATCCCCCCTCCCAAACACCTGCATCATTATCAGCACTCCACCTTTGCGTGGCTGTTCGACTAGCTATCCTATGTAGATATGCACAGTCCTAGTACTAATAGAAATTCCATACCCTCTCATTCTTCCAAATCTGTTAGCCATGCCCTGGTGAATGTGCACTGCTCTTGAATGCTCCTATAGAGGTGGTTCCTTGTAGAATCTGTCTGGGAATCTGCACATCAGGTGGCTAGAAGGCCTTAATGGTGGACTGAATGACTTACTGACATGAAGGTCTTGGTTTCCTGAAGGCCTTAAGGACTCCAAGCCCAAACTGGTGGCCCAAGGTGAATAGTTCTAGCTAGTACTGTACCGAATAGTACCTGCTACAGTAAGCACTATAGTACCTACTACAGTACCTATATAGTACTGCTATAGTTCCTACTACATTTCTAACTATAATTCCTGCTACAGTAAATATATATTACTAATAAAATACCCTGGAATTATGCCTCTTCATAGTTTCAAATATGGGTCTCATGGATGCACTTAGAGAGACCTCACCAACTAGGCTGAGAGTCATGTGCAAAAATGTGTGTATGATTAATGCTCAAATCTCACTGGGGGGCCCACCATTCCCAGACTACACCGTATGTTCCCTGGATAGGAAAATAGATTCAAATCATGCTGTTCATAATAAGCATAGTGGCTGAGTCTGGAGGGACTCGAGCCTGGGCCAGGTCCCATGGAGAGTGAGGGTTACAACCAATATTTACCACTCGACTAACACCCCATGTGATTCCCTATGATTGATAACATATATATAATGAAAATTTCATGATGTTTGTACCTAGATAGTTATGTAATGAACTAAGTAAATATTTACTCTCATGAGGTGTCATGTATGGGATTAGGGAGTTAACCAAATCTATTATGGGGATTTTCCCACCATGTGATATTATCTAGGAAGTTATCCTTGAATCATGTTTATGTCATGTTATATATTTCTACCACATTTCCCATGATCCCATGTTCTTATTAAACCATGGTCCCTATGTTATGATCCTATGAGATTTCTCCTGATCCTTATCTTCTATAATATCATGTTATAACTTTGCCTCAGAAGTTATGTTTCCTTGTCTTTTTTATTCCCTTATGAGGATTTTTATCTCGCATATTTATTTATGTATTCCCCAGGTTATCCTATTCATTTTTATGTGATAAAATGGATTTTAAGAGATCATTATGGATAATTAAATAATGGTTCCATGTTTTATGTCTCTTTTGATGTAATATGAACCTATTCTTCCAAAGGAACTACGCCTCACTATCTTTGGGAGTTTACTTCTTGGATATTTATATTTAATAATCATGTAATAATACATGTAAAAGGCATTGTTCACAATAGTTGGTATCAATGTTTTAGTTAAAATTTGGAAATATGATGATGAAAATTTAGTAATAATATTAGGGAGAAGTATGAGGATAAGACTAAGTATAAAAAAATATCATAGAATCTTGGTGAAGTATAGAGCGAGTGATTTTCGAGAAATTTCATCCCTTTCTAGATACTACAAGTGGATACAGTTATAAAACTGATGTACCTAGGGGAAAGAACTCTAAAAAAGGCATATCATTCTTCACTCGAGAATTACCTGGTATACGATAATGAGCCTTACTGTTCACCTAGTTTGACACTCATAAGGGATATGTTTTGGGAATTCAAAAACTCTTTACAAACCGTCATAAATGAATTGAATATATTACAATCAAGGATGAACTATGTTATACCTAAAGTGTATTAGGTTGATAATTCTAAAGTTGATGATAATTTAGAAGGAATAAATACTCATTTATAGGTTTTAATTTACAGAAGTATGAGATGATTAAGAGTATTGTTTGAGACATTTAGGAAATATAAACCATGGGTTCAGTATGACTTTAGTGGAAAAAATATTTGTGTAAGAATTCCCTTAACATAAGTTTAAAGGTATTAATTAACTTTAGGGTTTATACAATCTTTGTTGATTGATGTGATTTTGAGGCTCTTTATCATATTTTTTTGGAACATTATAAAAATTATATTAATTTCTTATATAAAGTGGACATCATGCATGTCGGGTGATAAATCATCAGATTCGATAAGGTCATGAGATTAAAACCTCAACCCAAAGTATGATAAGGTTTGAACACCTACCACTAAGCTATATGATATATTGGTTAGTATAAAATTGTTTACATAAATAATTTTGTGGATAAATATTAAGATGATTTTGAGAAAAATATTTTAGGATAAAATCCTTTTGTTTTTTTAGTATTTTTAGGTGACTAATAATATTTTGGGAAACTTTTTATTATGATGGGATATATATAACAATTAGGTTTAACATAAAGGATTATTTGGGAAGAATTCTATTATGTTATTGGATATGTAACTTCAAGGTTTTGAGATAACCTTTGAGGATAAAACCTTCTTTCATGTTGATATTATTGGGTTTATTTGGGATATAGGGTTTTATCTTGGAGATTAATACTTCAATTTTCATTTTTGGTTTGATCTGACATTGGGATAACCATAATAGTTTTAAAAAAGATTGGATTAATATATTATTACTCTTTTTTGGATGTTATGATCTGTTAAAAATTAATTTTAGTGCTTCATGACTAAAATATTTATATTGGATATTCATTCCTTAGATTAATAGGTGAAGTGGAAATTGATCAAATTGCAAGGAAATGATGAAATATTGTTTATTAAATAAAAATATATTATGTAATTATATGTTCTAATGTTATCTATATTAATAAAAAATAATCCTTCAACCCCATGAAAAGTATCTTGAAATAAAAATGTTATCCTACTACCTACATATTTAAGGAATCAATTTTATTTAAATTCATTATAGATTTATGGGTTTTTTGATGATAAATTTCTATTGATAAATCACTTTATTGTGAATAATTATCTCTATCACTCTCTATAATTACTTAAAAATTTTCTTTCATGTCCATACATTCACTTCGCACCAATTTTCTTATACTTGAAAACCATAAAATTTGTTATTCCAGATGACCATCGTATTTCTTTTTCTCTTTTTTAAGAGGATGTTTTATTATCCATTTTTATAATGGGGGTTTCCGTAATGTAATTTTCAAATTTAAATCCCTTTATTATTTAGAAAAAATTAAAGTTGTGAGGCCATAATTTATTTAAGTGGGTATAATGTAACTCCATGATATTTTAAAAGAACATTAATTTCAATAAAACATGGGTTACACAAAACTGAACCCAAAAAACATTGATATCATTATAACTTTACTATTAACAGGAATTTATTAATAGGATTAATTTTTTTTTAAAATTTATATAAAATTACTACCAAATATAAATGTATTTATAAACTCTTAGGAAATAAGTACTCAATTTTTAAATGGAAATAAATATTCAAAAAATGATTTTATTTATTTTTGTGAGAAAATAACATAAGTAAATATTTTAAATTATAGAAATGTTAATTTGTAAATTTTTTTTTATTTTTTATACAAAAATATATATATTAACCTAGGGTGAAATGTTATGATTTTTCAAAAAAAATTAATTATTAGTGAATTGTGAAATATATAGATTTTTATAAAATTATCATTTATTTTTAATAAATTTAGTCCCATTATTATTTTAATTCTATTTAAATATAAATTAATAATTATTTAGTTATATTAAATTGAATTTATTACATATAAATCATCTTCATACTGAATTTTATAATAAGTTTATTCTTAGTATTGAAAATGCATTTGTCTGAAAACGGTTTTAAAGTGCATAATGTTTGCCATTTTTAATTAATTAAAATAAATATAAATGAAAAATGATTTAAATGAAATTTATAGATTATATATATATATAATTATTAATTTAAATTTATTTAATTAATATTACCTGTCACATATTTATTATAAGATCATCTTATTCTTGATAAAAATGCATTTACTAGAAAATTATATTCTCGACATGTCTGCAAGTTTAATTTTTAAATTATTTTATTTCACTTAAATGAGTTGAAATTATAAAAAGTGATTAAATATTTTGACTAACAATAATTTATATTATCCAATAATCTCAACTTAATTTTTGACGTTAATGAACAGTGAAAACAGAAAACTAATATTTACTATGGTTAAGGTAAAATAGGTATTCCCGGGGGTTAAAATAAAATGATAAGGGTTAATACTTACATCAAACATGTCTAATTATTATTTTTTGGTAATATTTAGACCTTATAACCTATAAGAATCAATAATGATCCATTTTGGATCTTTTTTTTGTAACAAATGTGGGTATAATTCTTTCTTTTCCAAAACCTCATATGTGTTCTCTCCCCAAATTATAACAATTCACCCACATTCATCTCCTCTTAACACTAAAAAAACACATTATGTCATCAAATATATACCAAAATTTATTACAAAATTCCATCCGTTATTTCTATAATAATTTTCTTGATGATAAATCCAACCTTGAATGTTTTTAGGTGAAAACCTATTGAAGTTTTCCAAAGAAGAGGCAACGTCCTTAAACAAATGATTTATATATTATTATAACTCATTAAAATATTATCAAAAAATGATTACATAATAACCTCAGTATATTTAATATAATAAGACCTTTTTTTAATATCATTGATTATAACAATCTCATCCTCCCTAAAATGGGAAACAAAATAGTTGATCGTGTGTACGACGGACCACCACCTCATGAACTAAGAAAACTTGTTTTCAATCACCACTTATAAAGGGTAGATATAATGATGTATTTGATGTTTATATATTATATTTATGATACAATTATACTTTTTTAATTGTAACATCACATACACCTTCTTACTTTACATGACATATGGAATATGATAACATCACTCGTGTGTACGGTGGACTACCACCTCACGAAGTGATATGATTCGATTTATACTTATGTATTACATGGAAGGTAAAAAGGGTAAATTTAATGTTTATATATAACAATAATTAAATATTAAACAATCCTGAAAATTAATATATCATATAATATCTTACCTAACCATCTATTGAATAAAAAATATTTGCATTCATGTGTATGGAAGACTACCACCCCACAAAGTGATATGATTAATTTTTATTAACACATATCATTGATAGTATATGTAAGTGTATTTAAATAAATAATATTATATTTATTATAGAATTATAATTATATAAATCTAAAATAACACTTTCCTTTATTTCATCATGATCGTAAAAAAATGGAAACATTACTCAAGTGTACGTACGACCTATCATATCCATGTTTGTAACATTGTTCATTTTTTAGAACCATATTTAATTTTTGGCATTAAAATTACAATTAATTTATTAAAATGATAATTTATTCATTATTACCATTCTGGATATGATTAAATAAGAATCACTTCAACCTTATTCAACTTTACAATGTCATTTTAGACATATGTATCAACAATCATCAAAACATCTAATGTGAAATTAATTGGCTATGTAACTAAATATGACATGGTAAATAATAAAATAAAAGGACTAATAGAGTTAAAAATTGTTATTAATAAATAAATAATTAACATAATTTTTTTATGTAGGAATATATGGAATGCATGTGACTAATTTATCTCAAGGTAAGGGATATTTTTTACCCAGCCTTATCTTTGGGTTATAGACATTATCTATCTAACTAAATTTATCTCTATTTAAATTTACTAAATGATTCAAAATTATGAATATATGTCTCTAAAATATATAACTAGATTATTATACCCTACTTTTATGGTTAAATTCTTTCCTTTTGATTATTTCCTTAATTTCTTCATAATGAAATTTATTTTTATTATGATATGAAGAAAGATTATGCAACCCATTTTCTTTCCATGGGTAATTATTATGTTATGCGTCAGGATTGATTTACTTTATAAATAACACATAGATCATGAACATGGTGTGATAGGGGTGACTAGATAGCTCTTCGATTCATTGGGTAAATGTTTTGTCTCATGAGTCATCATATATGGGATTAGGGAGCAAACCAAATATGTTATGGGTCTTTTTCCACCATGTGATATTATCTAAGATGTTAACCCTAGATCATGTTTATGTTATGTTATATATTGGTTACACATTTCTTATGATTCCATGTTCTTATGATACCGTTCTAATTATACTATGATCCCATGTGATTACTCATGAACATTATCTTCTATGATATCTTGTTATACCTTTGACTCACATGTTATGTTTCCATATCTTGTTTATTCCCTTATTGGGATTTTTATATCACCAATTTATTTATGTTCTGACCATGTTATACCATGAGGTTTTAAGAGATCATTATGGATAATTAAATAAGGATTCTATGTTTTAAGTACTTTTTTGATCTAATATAGACCAATTATTACAAAGATAGTTGGACTCATGATCTTTGGGATTGTACTTGTCAGATATTTATACTCAAAAATAATCTAATAATATGTGTAAAATGAATTGTTCACTATATATATCCTCCACCAAGTAGCCTCTTGGTGAAAATTTCTACCTTATACATTTCTAGTCAATATTGAGCATCAAGTATATTTCAACAAGACCTTGTACAATGAAATAATGCACACACACCAACATATGCCTTTCTAGATGGAACTCACAACATATTATTCCAAGAACATGTGTCAAAACAACATTCATTAAGAAAACCCTTATCTTCAATTTAAAAATTCCATTATGGTGACATGAAAAATAAAATTTCAAATCTAACCAATAAGATAATTACCAACAGAGTTTTACCAAGGAAAAACAATTGAAAAAATTATATATTCTTTTAGAAACCTTAAATCCACTAAGTTCCAATTAAAATAGGAATGAGAACCTAACCTTTGATTTCCATAATGAATCACCCAAATATTTGTTTGAATCTGAGTATTGGAATTAAATATCATCATAAATCACCTAGGGTTACCCTATAATTTGAGTTGGAAAATAAAAAAACAAAAATGAGGCATTACACAACAGAAAGGATTAATAAATCATTGGACCCAATTTATTAATGACATGAATTATGAATTCATGTCTTGAATCCTCCAAAGGTAGAGTATGGAAAATTTTGTGATGCCTTGGTTTATGTTTTTTTAGAAAAACCAATTTCAGATGGTGAATAGTTTTCCGATATTGAATTAACCTGAAGTAAACCATTAACACTCTAAAACAACTCACTACATTTACCCCCACACAATTCACATAGTGAAACCACCATTTATGATGTGAATGTGTCACGCAACTAGATTCTTATTTATTTTCCTTTTACTCATCTTGATACTTCTAGTTAAACTATTACGCGACACTAAGAATAAAATAAAACACATAAAATGATGAAATTATACGAACCAAGTTTGCTACATTCTCACAACCATTGGGATTACTGTCATTGGGAAGCTGGAAAAAATATGGCCACCCTTCCCACATAAATTTTTCCAATTCTCATGTTTCCTCTCATACCTAACTATGCCTCCATAAAACTCACACCATTGAAATAGTTCTCCCTCGTAGGGTAATTTTATGTCTTTCCAGAATCTATATTAGTTCATAGATGAAAGTCGCACCTGGATTAAGAGGAACATGATCCCAAATAATAACATTGAAAGGATTTGGGTGATACCTATTTAGTTCAGAAAAATATAGATCGTTATAGAAAACACTAAATCCTAGTAGTAAGGATAAATGATATGAAATAGTTCGAATCCTATAAAAAATTTCAAATGGTATGACATAACATGGTGCTAACTTTCCATGTATCTACAAGAATAAATGAATAAGTCTTGGTAACACTTTAAAGGAGACTTGATAACTAATATCAAAATACAAAGGTCAGTGATGATTGCCTACATATGATTTATATCTGATTTGTGTTGTATCCATCTGCTTATGGATCATAAGAATTTTCTCTATATTCTCATGGACAAAGCTCAATCCAATCAATGATGTGTCTCCTATTTCCATCCAACATAGTGGAAAATTAAAGGGAAAAGAATACAAACCTTCAAACAAGTCCATTTTAATTATTACCTGAAAGATGTTATTATTGGATTATTCTAATGAAATTATATTATAAAGTCCCTACCCAGCTCACCTCTAAGACAGTGGCCAAACCAATGTGTCACATGACCTCAAGCACATCTCCCTCAACGCTAGAGGTTACCGACTGGTAGCAAGGTCCTAGGGTGTTTTTGTGGGGGATACTATGCCTTCATAAATCAGAGTATACACATTAATTAACATATAATATATATCTAAATAATAATAAGAATATAAAATACAAAAAATAGTTATAAATAATTGATAAAGAAATAAAAGGAGATAATTACCAATTTAATAAAAGTGGCCAACACTATATTATACAACAGAGGAATGCATTTCATGGTAATGATACTTAACTAAAATCAGTAAATCATATAGCATACTATGAATAAAGAAAATACATCAAATCATAAAGGATGTTCTCTATGATCATCTTGAGCTCTAACTCATTCTTTTTCCCCTAACTTCTAGGTACAAACAACACAACATAAGCAATCAATAATGGTTTGCAGTCCTACAAACAAGAAAGGTCTACTCTGGTACCCCAATGAAATAGCAGCATGAGTAGAGTCTGATATATAAATCTCAGTAGGATGACACCACTGATGTCTATCCCAATACATAAAATGAAATATAAATTAATAAGTTCTCCATATAAAATAAATGGTGAGTGATAACTAGTTAGTAATAGAAACATGGTATAGGTTCCTAAACGGAAACCCTTCCCATACTACCTATATCAGCATAAGATTGAATTGTGAATAAGGTACCAGTGAAAGCATAAAATGTATATTAGTTCAAAAAGTAACAAGGAAACTCAAAAAGTTACACCCTCAAGCTTGTGCTTAGGCTTGGGGTCTAATTCCATTGTCATCACATAAGTATGCTAACAAGAAAGAGATAAAAGTCACATGTGCATGATCTAATATAAATTAAAGCAATAATTATAGCACAAGAAATTCAAGCAAATTAGACATTCAATGAAATTCATTCAAATATAGAGTTAGGGTCTGAGTCCATCCTCAAGGTATCACTATGTCACATCCTTCAATTTATCGAATACCACCGAGCTAATCCAGGACAATCTTTTAAAAGAACAAGTGTCGTTTGAGGCATGGGGACTCTGAATCTATCATAGGTATCTCGCTAGAGTTCTGAGTATCACCCCATTCTTGGCGTAGTCATCTTACCACTAGGTCCATCCATGATTTCTCCCCTAGGGCACCGGTATCACTCAGAAGTATCTTAATCTGCATGGGAATCCCTCTCTTGTCAAACCAAAGAATCACCCCTATCATGTTGTGGTATAACAACTCAAGCATGGGAGTTCATTCATGATTCCTTAATATGGAACCCCTGTTCTCACCCGACCCACATCAAGTGAACTATAATATCCCAATCACATTGCAAGGAAAATATCAATACATATATCGCATGGAAAGAATATACATAAATATCTCTAATAAAACAAGAACCATGTGCCAAAATCTATTCAAGCCATAAAGTAAAACAATATAAGCCATAAAAATGGAATAAGTCATTTATCACAAAGGATAGAACTCAAAGATTTTATGAAAATGTTAGCCTTTTAATATCTCGAGTGAACAACCATAGAATATAGATCAAGCCACTAAAATAGGGCATACAAATTTAGAACTTTCATGAGTAATAGAATATAAACAAAAGCACATGGAATTAACATGCCTTGAATGATAAGTTATCAATGAAATTAAATGATAAAATATAAAAAGATCATTGAAGCATCGAATTAAATTCAAACCATCACATTACATTTGTAACAAAATGTATAAGGCAAAAAGTCCATTTAGGCTAGGCACACCCAAAGGGGTGGCCAAGAGAGAAGGAGAACACCCCAAATGGGTTTCTCCATAAAAAAATACCACAAAAAAAATTATAGAAAAAAATAAACAATTTAATAAGGGATAACAAGGATTTCTGGTAGGTTACAATGAGTGACACAAAGGCACGAAATTACATAAGTGACAACGTAAAGGGATGAGGGTAGACTACCTATGATGGGAATTATAATTTCATGTAGAGCCACACACTTAGGAATAGTCTTGGATCATCTGTCATATTTTTTCAAATAATAAATGTCATTTAGAAATAACTAAGAAGGGACATGTACAAGAATTCCATTTAATAATTATAATCTCAAGCATAATGTGACACCAAGGCATTAAGGAAGAAAAGAATAAAATTCTATCACTACATTTTTAGATTGAATGCATCGCACCTCAATAGAGGGGTATTATTATAAAACCATGTCTTTGTTTATCAAATAATTCCTTTTTTCCTCTTTAAACTTTTTATTCAAGAATTGAAATTCAATATAAACAAGAAAAATTACGAATTAGTTAATTTCAATTTAAGGCATTATTGAATTAAATAGGCCAGGGGAGGGATCCAACATCAAGTAGACCAAGACAACACTTGGCATTTAGAGATTTCTAACTCAAGAAGTATCCCACTCACATGCATGAACCTCCATATATATATATATCCTTAAACCATTGCATGTGTTCCCCGAGGCATGAGGGAACACACATACAGAAGATATATATATACAACTGGGAGTATGTATTTACACACTTGGAATAGTTCTCTATACCCAACAAAAATTCCCCCAGGTCTCATGAACACAACTAGAACCTATGTAGAGGGTGGGAAACAATTTAGTGGTATAAAAAATAACCTGAAAACAATGGAGGGTGGAATGAAACACTTTGAACTACTCTGCCTTCAGTGGCGGTTTCCATAACACAAATCAACAAAACCCGAGAGGTCATTTTCTTATCTTAATAACACAAGAAACACAAGAATATATAAAATCCCAACACTAGAGTTTTACAGAGAATGATTAGGGATACGGGGAGACCAAATCTTGGCTGGAAACGAAGAGGTTATGAAGAAAAACCTCTTACATTGAGGTGATGAAGGAGAAATTGAGGATAAATCTAGCCAAAATCGAAGATACAAGGAGGCCTAAGGGGAGGTGCTGCATGCTTATGAGAGTTTGGATAGGTGGTCTTGTGAGGGGTTGTAACATCCAAAGTAAGTAATGAATAATAGATATTTTTATCTATGTCTATTAATGAATTAGATAGTGTTTTAGATGCTTAAAATGAAAATAAATCCAATCTTAAGCATGGAATACACAAATATTCTTAAAAGATTATTTTACTGCCTTTTGATGGAAAACCATTTTTGAATCTATCTTTTGACAATTTTATAAACTATGTTTGTCAAAATAAACTTATTCTTTATGATTGGGACATCAAAATTTACTTTGTGTGAATTTTTGGTATTTTTCTGACAATGTTCATTTTTAATGAATAGTGAAAAATACTGCATTTTACATCAAAACTGCGTTTTAATATAATTTATTTATATGATTAGATTATCTTTTGAATTGGTTTTGAAGTGAAATTAGAATATATTTTTACCATTTAATCCAATGGAGGTCATTGGAATCAATTTCACTTTGAAATTGGACTTAAACTGGTGTCAATCTTTTGATACTTATTGTTTCATAAAAACACGCTATTTGCTCTGACAGCGGGAATTAATTATTAAATTAATTAATGTGACTTATATGTTTTGAATTTTGTAAAATAGACTTTATTTTTTAATTCAGAATATCAAATATAGCATAGGGTGAATTTTTGGTATTTTTCTGAAAAACATCAAATTTTGATGAATAGTGAAACCACTAAGTGGTACTTATAAAAACTGATTTTTCGTTTAAATGAAATTTTGCCACCTTTGTGTTTTGAATTTCAAAAATACGACATACATGGTTGTCATTAAGAAGTAAAATGTGGTTCAATGAGATTAAAATAATTTTTTGGTGAATAGTAACTTATTAAGTTTTTAATCGCGATTAGTGGTAATTAGTGTAGTTTAAGGTAAAAATAATGCTTTAATAATATAAAATGACCTAGAAACATTTTCTAACCTTATTGGATGTGTCATGGCCGACCAATTCAAGCCATGGGTCAACTTGGGAACCCCATGGAGCCACTTTGGTTGGGAAATGACATAAATAACTTTTTATTTAATGTAAAAGTAAAAATGACACAAACATAATATGTTTTATGAAAACAATTTTTATATGGTGTTATACAAGTCAGATTTTTTACTATAAATATTAATTGGAAAGCTAAAATTATTTCCTACATCATAGTAGTTTTTTTATAATTTTTAGACATTAAATAAATTAAATTATTTATGACATCATGATGATGCAGCGATGACCTCATTATTTAATGATTTAAATAAAATGGAAAGATAATGTAATATCTAAGACCTACACATGTCCAAAACCTATTGGATGAGTGGATTTCGAACCCTTATCACCTTATCCTCGAATTATGTCAATTTGGGACCTTTTGAATCCGAAACTCATTTTAAAATAAAGTAACTTATCTTTACTTTCCAAGAGTGCCCCTCCTCTCCTCTTATAAAAGGCCCCCACCTCTACCTCCTTACCCACACTCCCAAAGACTTTGGCTCGGACAAACCCTGCCCATTTTGTCTCTCCACTTCCATCTATTACTCCTTGAAACCTCACTTTTGGAATAATTCTTCCCAATGAAGCCTTTTATCTCAAACCAAAGGGAGTTACTCGATTTTAAGGTAATGTCTTCACTTGAGTCCTTTTGTTTTATTTTGCCCCTCCAACCCCCTAAACTCTTTTTATTCATTTCTTTTGTAACAACTAAAGTATCTTAAATATACTAGGATGTTGTTATAATAAGGATTCGAGCTAAACTTACAGACACCTACATCTAATGGTTAAATAACATACTGTTTTCGTGGATGGTGAATTTATGCCTCCCGAAACGATGATTGGTCAACATTCTTTTAACACCTTCAAAGGTGGCCATTAAGATGTCACTATATTTATATATGATATATAATATGTTTATGTTTTCCTTAAGCTTCTGTTTTTTTCTTTTTGGTCATACCTTTATGGTTTCCATTATGGGTAAACGCGATATCTTCATTTAAGGAAGTGCGGACTACCGCCCCATCAAAGTGATTTGTTTCGTTAAATACCATATGTGGGACGTATAAAGGATGGAACTATGATATTATATATGATATTATACTGGAATTATAATATACATTTATATCATTATGATTCCATTCTATAAAATACAAAATAGAAATGAAAGTAGCGTTCATGCGTACGTACGACTTACCGTCTCCATGAACGGTGAATTTCATTTCTTACCTCTAAATGATTATGTAATATTATAAATGCATGTATATACTGGATATATATGATATATAAATAATGATTATAATTTTGGATATAATGGATACATGAACAACATGTAATTATAAAGGGATTATTTTTGACTCAAGTACCAATGATCGTTAAAAAAACCGTTATGAACTTAAATAATTACATAGTGTTCATGACATGGAAATAAGTGATATAAAAGGAATAATGAACTTGAAAAAGGTTCTTAAACAAGTAGAAATAAACACAAGTTTATTATTCAGGAGATTAAAGAACGATCGAGTCACGTCGGACCCAAGGTATGGGACTTCGTCTCAATCTCCTTTCATTGAGGCATATTTTGTTTTATAAACAACCTTATTTTATATGGTGTATAAACCCCTTTGACTTTTACGATTATTCAAAAGGAATATTTTTTATACGAAGCATTTTACTAAACGACAAAAGGGAATGTTTTTGTCGTACGTATGCGGCGACAATGACTTCTCCGCCGCCGTGACCGTTATTTGAGTTTCGGCTTCCTCTACAAGTCATACCGTGTTTTTAAAAGTAAAATAAATACCATGTTTTACTTTTATTTTTTTTTGGTATTGAAAATGGTTTTCATGATGTTTTTATATCAATGTGTTGTATTGATATCTTGTGATTTAAAGGTGGAAATGTTATGTTTCATTTATGCATGTTTTATGTGATACGATTATGTTGAGGTTCTTGGGCATTATTATGAAGACGGGTGGTTGCGTGATAAACTAAGGGCGGGTGAGCCCGATATAGCTCTCCAATGCATTGGTTAATGCGAAGGAGTGAAACGTTAAGGTTTCTCCAAAGAGATTTAGGGAATATACTGTGATGGGTATTCCAAACGTAACCAAGAGGGTTACTCCCTACGTAAGAATGTTATGAATGCCTCAAGTTACCTTTATGTATTATGATTTCTATGATTTATTCATGGTTTGATGAGGTATGTTAAAGTGCCTATGTTTTATGGGTAAAGTATGATTTCATTCTTATGTATATATGAACTCATGTTTCCTTTCCATATTTTTTTATAACCCTTACTGAGCTTTTTATGCTCATCCCATGTTTTTGAAATGTTTTTCACAGGTCAAGGGAAAGGTACATGATGTGATGATAGTGTCAAGTATGTGTCAAGAAAGAATCCATGTTTCATTTTAAATATGTTTTCATTGATGGGAAGAATGAATAATTTCTTTTATGTAACCACTTTGTTTAAATGTAGAATGTAATGCAAGTTTCATGATCTAATTCTCTAAAACTCTAAACCTGAAAAGATCCTCAATGTGTAATCTTGTAATAACTCAAGATTAAGTAAGGTTTAAGGCTGGGGCCTTATAGTTGGTATCAAAGGTCGGTTTAGACAACTTTAGGAGTTATAAAATTGTTAAATTATAAATTAATTTATGGTATGACTGAAATGATATAGCATTCAAAGATTACCATGTTGCTTCGCCTAAGATATATTAGTGTTAGGAATGGTTTTTCATAGAGGAAACAAAGAAGTTTTTTTTCTGGGAAGGCATACAGAGGGAAATGACCTTTTATATTAGTATCCTGAGATGGTCAGAATCAGAACTAAACAATTTGTTGCAGTGATGGCTCAGTTGACTCAGGTTACTACCGAAGGGGTTGAAAAGAAAATTGGTGAATGCTCCAGTTTTAGAACTTCCTTCCAGGAATGGTGAGTTTGTTATATACAGTGATGCTTCATTGAAGGGACTTGGCTGTGTCCTTATGCAGAATGATCAGGTAATTGCGTATGCTTCACGTCAGCTGAAAACTCATGAGGTAAGTTACCCAACACATGATTTGGAATTAGCTGCTGTTGTTTTTGCTTTAAAACATTCGAGACATCATTTGTATGGAGTAAAGTGTGAAATATATACTGATCACAAAAGTTTAAAGTATATATTCACTCAGAAACAATTGAATATGAGACAGAGGAGATGGATGGAATTAATCAAGGATTATGATTGTACAATTCATTACCATCCGGGAAAAGCAAATAAAGTGGTTGATGCTTTGAGTCAAAAAAGTAATGCTTCATTAGCAATGTTGCGTTTGGAATGTGATCCTTTGGTTAAGGATTTGATGAACTTTGGCATAGTAGTTGTTGGTGCAGGAAGTTCTTCTGTTTTGTTTCAGGTATCAGTGAGATCATCTTTATCAGATAGAATCAAGCAAGAACAGAAGTAAGACAGTGAGTTGCAGAAAAAGGTAGAGCTGGTTCAGAAAGGTAAGTTGCCTGAATTCAACATTGATAATGATTAAGTTTTGAGATTTGGGAAGAGATTGTGTGTGCCTTGTGATTTAAATTTGAAGAGAGAGTTGTTATGTGAAGCTCATAGTTCTCCGTTTTCAGTTCATCCAGGCAGTACTAAGATGTATAGAGATCTGCGGGAGTATTACTGGTGGGATGGAATGAAAAGAGATATTTCTGATTTTACTGTGAAGTGTTTGACTTGTAAATAGGTTAAAGCAGAGTGGAAATTACCGAAAGGGATGCTTCAGCCTTTACCAGTGCCAGAGTGGAAATGGGAGAATATATCCATGGACTTTGTTGTGGGATTACCGAAGACATCTCTAGGTAATAATGAAATCTGGGTTATTGTTGATCGCTTGACTAAATCTTCTCAGTTCTTTGCTATACGAGATACTTTCTCTCTTGATCAACTTTCCCGTTTGTATCTTAAAGAGATAGTCTGGTTACATGGAGTTCCTCTCTCCATTGTATCTGACCACGATCCCAGGTTCACTTATAACTTTTGGAAAGGCCTTTAGAAGTCGTTGGGTACTGAATTAAATTTTAGTACAGCTTTTTATCCTCAATCAGATGGGCAGTCAGAACGAACAATTCAGACATTAGAGGATATGCTACGTTCTTTCTCTATGGATTATCAGGGAAGTTGGGACCAACATCTTTCTTTGGTTAAATTTTCATATAATAACAGTTTTCATTCCAGTATACAGATGGCACCATTTCAGGAATTATATGGGAAGCGGTGTCGAACTCCAGCATTCTAGGATGAAGTGGGTGAAATGAAGTTGGTGGGACCAGAATTGGTAGAAGAGATGGCAGAAAAAGTTCAGCTGATTCAGAAATACATGAGAATATATCAGAGTAGGCAGAAGAGTTATGCAGACAACAGGAGGAAGGATCTATCTTTTGAGGTAGGTGATCATGTTTTTCTCAAAGTATCACCATGGAAAAGTGTGATGTGATTTGGTAAGAAAGGATAGCTGAGTCCAAGGTTCATTGGACCATATGAAATTCTGGAGAGAGTTGGATCAGTTGCTTACCGAGTGGCTTTACCTCCGAGTTTATCTCAGGTACACAATGTTTTTCATGTTTCGATGTTGAGAAAGTACATGCCAGATTCATCTCATGTTTTGAGTCCAGAGGTAGTTCAGCTCGAAGAGAACCTATCTTATGAGGAACAACCGGTCCAGATTCTTGACCACAGGGAGCAAGTGTTATGGAATAAGGTGATTCACCAGGTAAAGGTTTTGTGGAAAAACCACATGATTGAAGAGGCAACATGGGAATCTGAAAATGCAATGAGGGATAAGTACCCCCATTTATTAGATAAGTAAATAAATTACGGGGAAACAATTTTCTAAAGGGGGGAAGGATGTGACATACCAAGTAAGTAATGAATAATAAATATTTTTATCTATGTCTATTAATGAATTAGATAGTGTTTTAGAGGCTTAAAATGAAAATAAATCCAATCTTAAGCATGGAATACACTAATATTCTTAAAAGATTGTTTTACTGCCTTTTGATGGAAAACCATTTTTGAATCTATCTTTAGACAATTTTATAAACTATGTTTTTCAAAATAAACTTATTCTTTATGATTGGGACATCAAAATTTACTTTGTGTGAATTTTTGGTATTTTTCTGACAATGTTCATTTTTAATGAATAGTGAAAAATACTGCATTTTACATCAAAACTGCCTTTTAATCTAATTTATTTATATGATTAGATTATCTTTTGAATTTATTTTGAAGTGAAATTAGAATATATTTTTACCATTTAATCCAATGGTGGTCATTGGAATCAATTTCACTTTGAAATTGGACTTAAGCTGGTGTCAATCTTTTGATACTTATTGTTTCATAAAAACACGCAATTTGCTCTGACAGCAGGAATTAATTATTAAATTAATTAATGTGACATATATGTTTTGAATTTTTTAAAATAGACTTTATTTTTTAATTCAGAATATCAAATATATCTTAAGGTGAATTTTTGGTATTTTTCTGAAAAACTTCAATTTTTGATGAATAGTGAAACCACTAAGTGGTACTTATAAAAACTGATTTTTCGTTTAAATGAAATTTTGCCACCTTTGTGTTTTGAATTTCAAAAATCCAACATACATGGTTTTCATTAAGAATTAAAATGTGGTTCAATGAGATTAAAATAATTTTTTTTGTGAATAGTAACTTATTAAGTTTTTAATCGCGATTAGTGGTAATTAGTGTAGTTTAAGGTAAAAATAATGCTTTAATAATATAAAATGACCTAGACACATGTCCTAACCATATTGTATGTGTCATGTCCGACCAAGACAAGCCATGGGTCAACTTGGGGACCCCATGGAGCCACTTTGGTTGGGAAATGACATAAATAACTTTTTATTTAATGTAAAAGTAAAAATGACACAAACATAATATGTTTTACGAAAACAATTTTTTTATGGGGTTATACAAGTCATATTTTTTACTATAAATATTAATTGGAAATATAAAAAAGATTTCCTACATCATAGTATTTTTTTTATAATTTTTATACATTAAATAAAGTAAATTATTTATGACATCATGATGATGCAGCGATGAACTCATTATTTAACGATTTAAATAAAATGGAAAGATAATATAATATCTAAGACCTACACATGTACAAAACCTATTGGATGATTTTATTTCGAACCCTTATCTCCTTATCCTCGAATTATATCAATGTGGGACATTTTGAATCCGAAACTCATTTTAAAATAAAGTAACTTATCTTTACTTTCCAAGAGTGCCCCTCCTCTCCTCTTATAAAAGGCCCCCACCTCTACCTCTTTACCCACACTCCCAAAGCCTTTGGCTCAGCCAACCCCTGCCCATTTTGTCTCTCCACTTCCCTCTCTTACTCCTTGAAGCCTCACTTTGGGAATAAGTCTTCTCAAGGAATCCTTTTAGCTCAAACCAAAGGGAGTTACCCGATTTTAAGGTAATGTCTTCACTTGAGTCCTTTTTTTTTATTTTTCCTCTCCAACCCCCTAAACTCTTTTTATTAATTTCTTTTGTAACAAATCCAGTATCTTAAATATACTAGGATGTTGTTATAAGAAGGATTCGAGCTACACTTACACACACCTACATCTAATGGTTAATGAACATACTGTTTCCGTGGATGGCGAATTTATGCCTCCCGAAACGATGATTGTTCAACATTCTTTTAACACCTTAAAAGGTGGCCATTAAGATGTCACTATATTTATATATGATATATAATATTTTTATGTTTTCCTTAAGCTTTTGTTTTTTTCTTTTTGGTCATACCTTTATGGTTTCCATTATGGGTAAACGCGATATCTTCATTTAAGGAAGTGCGGACTACCGCCCCCTCAAAGTGATTTGATTCGTTAAATACTATATGTGGGATGTATAAAGGATGGAACTATGATATTATATATGATATTATACTAGAATTATAATATACATTTATATAATTATGATTCCATTCTATAAAATACGAAATAGAAATGAAAGTAGCGTTCATGCGTACGTACGGCTTACCGTCTCCATGAACGGTGCATTTCATTTATTACCTATAAATGATTATGTAATATTATAAATGAATGTATATACTGGATATATATGATATATAAATAATGATTATAATTCTGGATATAATGGATACATGAACAACTTGTAATTATAAAGGGATTATTTTTGACTCAAGTACCAATGATCGTTAAAACAACCGTTATGAACTTAAATAATTACATAGTGTTCATGACATGGAAATAAGTGATATAAAAGGAATAATAAACTTGAAAAAGGTTATTAAACAAGTAGAAATTAACTCAAGTTTATTATTCAGGAGATTAAAGAACGATCGAGTCAAGTCGGACCCGAGGTATGGGACTTCGTCTCAATCTCCTTTCATTGAGGCATATTTTGTTTTATACACAACCTTCTTTTATACGGTGTATAAACCCCTTTGACTTTTACGATTATTCAAAAGGAATATTTTTTATACGAAGAATTTTAGTAAACGACAAAAGGGAATGTTTTTTTCGTACGTATGCGGTGACAACGACTTCTCCGCCGCCGTGACCGTTATTTGAGTTTCGGCTTCCTCTACAAGACATACCTTGTTTTTAAAAGAAAAATAAATACCATGTTTTACTTTTCTTTTATTTTGGTATTGAAAATGGTTTTCATGATGTTTTTATATCAATGTGTTGTATTGATATCTTGTGATTGAAAGGTGGAAATGTTATGTTTCCTTTATTCATGTTTTATGTGATACGATTATGTTGAGGTTCTTGGGAATTATTATGAAGACGGGTGGTTCCGTGATAAACTAAGGGCGGGTGCGCCCGATATAGCTCTCCAATGCATTGGGTAACACGAAGGAGTGAAACGTTAAGGTTTCTCTGAAGAGATTTAGGGAATATACTGTGATGGGTATTCCAAACATAACCAAGAGGGTTACTCCCTACGTAAGAATGTTATGAATGCCTCAAGTTACCTTTATGTCTTATGATTTCTATGATTTATTCATGGTTTTATGAGGTATGTTAAAGTGCCTATGTTTTATGGGTAATGTATGATTTCATTCTTATGTATATATGAACTCATGTTTCCTTTCCATATTTTTTTATAACCCTTACTGAGCTGTTTATGCTCATCCCAAGTTTTTGAAATGTTTTTTCACACGTCAAGGGAAAGGTACATGATGTGATGATAGTGTCAAGGATGTGTCAAGAAAGAATCCATGTTTTATTTTAAATATTTTTCCGTTGATGGGAAGAATGAATACTGTCTTTTATATAACCACTTTGTTTAAATGTGGAATGTAATGCAAGTTTCATGATCTAATTCTCTAAAACTCTAAACCTGAAAAGATCCTCAATGTGTAATCTTGTAATAACTCAAGATTAAGTAAGGTTTAAGGCTGGGGCCTTATAGGGGTGATGCGCAGTAGAGGGAGGTTGCAGAGAGGGTGGTCCTCCCATGGAGGGGAACTGCATATGTTGCACACTGGAGTGGTGGTTGGTGCATTTCTCCTCATGAGGAAAGAGGGGAGGCTGGTGTAGCATAGCCTAGATGGAACCTAGGAGGGCATCACAAGTGAGAAATAGGGGGAGTCGAACCCCCTTAGGTTTTCCAAAACAGAACCTAAACTAAAATAATAATAATAATAATAATAATAAATGTTAATAATTATAATAATAGTAATAATAGAAATCATAATACTAATTTAATTATTATTAGGATTAAATCCATTATTATTATTTTTCAATTTAATTGAAATTTAATTTTTTCCCATTTTTTAATTTAATTTAAATTATTTAGAAAAAATACACATCGCAGTGCCAACTCTCAGAAGGAAAAAGTTCTGATGCTTGGTAAAAAAAGTCTTACCAGTAAACAAAAAATTTAATTACCTTTTGTTTTTCATCCGGTTCAAAACACGGGATGTTACAACCTTCTTAACTTAGAACTTCTCATACCCAATAAACCTTAAGGAACAATGTAGACATCCCTCGACCTACAAGTGTCGTGAAGTTACATTAAAATGGTAGTTTTTCATATGAAACACCTAATACACATTCTAGAATTGGTTAGGAAAGCGGCACATAAGCCATTAAGATCTGATACAATGCTCATTTTCCAACTGAATCACAGATACAATACCTATCCAGACTCGTATAGCTAGAGACAACACCATGTCGTCAGGTCATTAAACATCAGGCCAAAGGTACTTTCCACCTTAGTGTTTAACGATAGAAAATGGAAACAATTGGAGCCACATCACCTTCCAGAATTGGAATATCCTAGAAGACATTCCCTTAATAATTTTAGCGATGCTTCCCACATGATTTTTGAAACAAAAGAAAAATGGTTGATTCCCATCAACCTCAAATCCCAAGTCAAGCCATCATTTCATGAAAATTTTTGGCCGAAAAAAACCACACTTGTATTTCCTTACGACGTGCTAAAAATAGACCATCACTGACCACTCTATAGAACAAGAGAGATAACTAGTCCAGAAAATCCACTCAACCATTCAATAAGATGCTCGACTTAGAGAACCAGTGTTTTATGATTTGAACAATGATTCATTTTCCCAAAGTATCTTGCATTCACCATGATCATGTCCACCGAAGCCCGTACTTGACTTCCAGTGACGTTTCTTGATTTAATCATCACCAAGATCGACAATAATCCCATTGTAACCTTGGATTAGCACAACATGAGTGAAATGAACTAAATCAATGTATTCCATACTCCAAATTTATGAGTGAGACGTTGGTATAAATCCAAGACGTCCTCATTAGATCATTGACTGAGCCCAGAGCGGCATCAGCCTAGCGGTCAATTTAGAAGAAATGATCGATGTATAAGAGGTCAACCAAGGAAATCCTAAATAGGAATCTAAGGGTCACTCATGACTAACCAATTCCTTGATAAGAAATATATGTCTATGTGAAACACTAATAAAACCACCCTTAACAATACCAACAACTATTAAAGCTTTAGTGTGGCATAAGACAGATGCTCTCTTAGTGTATCAAGGAAAAAGGAAAGATAAAGGGCATGCTCATCACTTAAGGAAGAGTACATTAAAAGGATTAGAGGATTACCAGAAGGATAATGTTTAAACAATTGGCACAAAAACCAAAACCACACCGACCGATGTGTGAAAACATTCAAGTCCCTGGAATTCATCCCAAGCATTGGGATGAACTTGATTACTTTAACAAACAAGTCACTCTACTATGGATATAACCTCATATGTATTTAAAAACACAAGGTTTAATGATTACACTTAACTCTTCTAGTTCATAACAACATTAAGAAGTCGACGACCACCATGTATGTGAACACATACTACCCTAAAATGACACAGAAGAAAGAATAATTTTAACTCTGATGATGATGTGGCAATTCATCCATCGCTATGTAGAAGAGAGGGTCAAATGACCTATAAAGTAGCTAAACATGATAGATGCATGCCTAACCTACTGAAAATGATCATCACCCAATGTTTAATCCCGAAAAAGGAAAGGATACGATGACCACCAATTAGAACAAGGGGTCATTTAGAAATTAAAAGTCCAAGGTAAAATGGAATGATAACAGCAAAAAAAAGTCAGAAAAATCATGACATTAGCAAGGATTTTAAGTTTTAAGGGTGATACCTACCATGGGATAGACCCTTACTAGGAACTAGTGTCAACCCTGACATCATGTCATGATTAAAGAAGTCACTAGGCTCAATTTCTAATCATTAAGGTCATTTCTAAAGATAATAAATCCCGAGGAAGACACTTACTGTTCCATTACAAGGAAAATCATGGAGAAAATCAAACTACCCATACTGGAGGGTCATAAACAGAGGACACCACTACAGGTTCCATTTCTAAACCCTTTACATTTAAACCCATTTCATAATACAACATTCACATGTTCAACATTCTAGTAATATGGGTAGCCATATACCAATCCATAAATCACCCATACACATTACAGGTAAAATTTGGCTCCAATTGAATTACAACCAATAAATTTTAGTAAAAGTAACCAATTACATATCAAACAAACAAGAAAGTCATTACAAGTATCTAACAGAGAGAAACATACTGAAATCATAAAATCATGACATTTTAATCACAGAAACATGATAATAAACACAGAATCCTGAAACAGGGCAAACATGCTAGTGAACAACTAGCATAGAAAATAGGTTAGACAGATAAATATATCACTGAAACATGGAATCTAATAGGAATGTTAAATAAATACATGACATGTCATTGTATTCAATACCCTCAATCATATCATCATGCAACGTAAAATAAAACTACATGAATGACTCTATGCATGGCATGTGAATTTCTATTTTCCTAATATGATTCATGTTATGTTTCATCCTCACCGAACTAGGCCAAGGGTAAATTTACATAAATTCAATAAATCATAAGTAGTGGAAATTAATCCAATCACTCGAGGTAAAATAATATCAACTGTAATATAAAAAATTATGAATATAAATCCCAGCCCTAGCCGGTTGGTCATTTCCCATATGTGGGGTGATCATTCCAAGGAAACAAATTAACCAGGAAATGAAATATTCCTTGTCTCTTTTCTACAAAACCAAAATAGAAAGAAAAAGGAAAATAACCAGCTCTAATACCACTTTTTAATGTCCCGAACCAGATCACCTCTAACATAGTGGCTAGACCAGTGGGTCACATGACCTCAAGCACATCCACCTGAACTTCAGAGGTTTCCAACAAGCAGCGAGGGCCTAGGGTGTGTCTGTTGGGAGACTATTCCTTCATAGATCAAAGTATGTAGAGTAATTAATATATAATAGATAGAGGATGCATACCATGAACAGACAACAATAGCAACAATAATAAATAATTGACAAAGCAACAAAAGATTAGAATTAATAATTTCATAAAAGTGGCCAACACCAGATTATAAAACATGTGAATGAATGTCATGGTGATGATACTTAACAAAAATTAGAAAACTATACAATATGCTAAGAATAATGAAAACACACCAAATCCCCAAGGGCAATCTCCCTGAGCATCCTGAGATCCAACTCATTCCTTTTTTCATAACATATAGGTATAAACAACACAACATAAGCAATCAATCATGGTTCATAGTCCTGCAAACCCGAAAGGTCTACATTAGTACCCCAGCGAAATGATGGACTGAGTAGGGTGTGAGATATAAATTTTAGTAGGTTGGAACCACCAGTGTCTATCCCAATCCAAACAAAGTGATATAAATTAAAAAGTTCACCATATAATATAAATGGTGATTGATAACAAGTTAGTAATATAAACTTGGTTCAGGTTCTAAATGGACACCCTTACTATACTACATGCTTCATCTTAAGATAGAATTTATAAGAAGGTACATGTGCAAGCATAAAATGTATAATAGTTCCAAAATTAACAAGACAACTCAAAACGGTGCACCCCGAGATTTTTCTTAGGATTGGGGATCTAATTACCATGTCATCGCATAAGTATGCTAACAAGAAAGAGAGAAAAGTCACAAGTCCATGATCTAATATAAATAGAAGAAACAAGTATAGCACAAGAAATTCAACCAAAGAATACATTCAATGAAATTCAATCAAATATAGAGTTAGATTCTAAGCCCATCATGAAGGTATCTCTATGGTACATCATTCAATTTATCCAATACCACTGATACCATCCATGTAAATCATCTGAAAGACCAAGTATCACTCAAGGAATGGTGTCTCTAAGTCTGTCCCAGGTATCTCCTAAGAGTACTTAGTATCACCCAAGGCATAGAGTTTTCATCTTACCTCTAGTTCCATCCATGATTTCTCCCCAAGGTAATTGGTATCACTAAGGAGTATATTAAATCACTCGGGAAGCCCTCACCTAGAAGGCCAAAGCATTTCCACTGGTGCATCATGGAATAACAACCTGAGAATAGGATTTCATTCCTGAGTCCTTAATATGGAATCCATGTTCTCACCCGACCCAAATAAAGTGAACCATAATAGTCAAAAAAATACAGGAAAAGATAAATACATATATCATATAGAAATCATATTCATAAATCATTCTAATCAAAAAATCATAGTGAGCCACATGATATCTAATCCATCAAGTAAAATAATCCAATCCATCAGCATGGAATAAGTTATTTAGCACAAAAGTTAGCACGTAAAAATTAGATGACAATGTTAGAATTTTAATATCTAAAGTGTACAAGCATAGAATATAGATCAAGCCACTAAAACATGGTATATAGTTTTGGAATTTTCATGATCAATAGAATGTAAAAAAAGAACATGGAATTATCATTCCTCGAACAATAGGTTATCAATGACATTAAATGATAGAATCCAACAAGCTTTTTCAAGCAAGGCATTCATTTCAAACTATCACATTACATTTATTACATAATTCATAAAGAAAAAAAATGTCATTTAGGCTATGCACACCCAAAGGTGTGGCCAAAAGACAAGGAGAACATCCCAAATGGGTTTCACCATAAGAGAATGACACAACAGGAATGATAGAACCAACCGGAAAATTTAATAAGTGCTCAAAGGGAATCACTGAAAGGTTGAGGCAAGAGACGCAAAGGCATGACATTATATAAGTGATGAAGTAAAGTTAAGAGGGTATACTCCCTACACTGTGAATTCTATTTTCATGTGGAGCCACACAATTAGGATATATCCTTACTCATCTATAATTTTTTTCAAGGACGCAATGTCATTTAGAAATAACCAAGAAGGGTCATGTACAATCATACTATTTGACAATTATAATCTCAAGAATAAAGAGACACCAAGGAATTATGTAAGGAAAGCATAAAATTCTATCAGTACATTTTTATGTTGAAGGCGTATCACCTAAACAGAGGAGTTTTATTATAAAACCATTTCATTTTTATCAAAGAATTCATTTTTCCTCTTTAAAAATTTTATTCATGAATTGAAATTAAATATAAAAAAGAAGAATTATGAAGCATATAATTGAAATTTAATGTATTATTGAATTAAAGAGGCTTCGAGAGGGACCCTAACTCAATAAAACCAAGCCAATGACTGGAAATCATCACTTTCTAACTGAAACAGTAGCCCACTCACAGACACACATATCTCTCTCTATCCCTCTCTCTCTCTATCCCTCTCTCTCTATATATATATATCCTTAAACCTTTTCACGTGTTCCATAGACCAAGAGAGAACACACCCACAGAGTGTATATATATATATATATATCTGTGTGTGTGTGTGTGTGTGTGTGTGTGTATTCATAACTGGGAGTATGCATTCACGCACATGAAATTATTTGAAACACCCTACAATAATTCTCCCAGGTATCATAAACACCACTAAAAACTAAGTAGGGGGTTGGGAACAATTTATTGGTATAAAACCTTATCTTAAAATGTTGTTGGGTGGACCAAAACACTTGGAACCGCTTCTCCTTCGGTGGTGGTTTCTGCAACACACATCTATACTACCCAGGAGGTCCTTTTCATATCCTAAGACTGGAATAAACACTTGAATCTATGAAATCTTAATCCTAGGGTTTTGGCCAAAATGAGTAGGGTGATGGGGAGACAAAATATTGTCTGTAAACGAAGGGAATGAAGAGTGGAAGCCCTTACCTTAAGGTGAAGAAGGATAAATCAAGGACAAATCTGGCCAAAACTGGAGATCGGGGGAGGTTGGAGGGGAGATGTTGCATGCCTATGGGATTTTGTCCAAGTGGGTCGCATGAAGGGTGATGGGCACTAGAGGGAGGTCACATGGAGGGAGGTCCGTACATGGAGGGGCACTGTAAATGGTGTGAACTAGAGTGGTGGTTGGTTCATTATGCCTCATGGGGAAAGAGGGGAGGCTGGTGTAGCACAACCTGGTGGGAGACCAGGAGGGAATCACAAGCGACCAAGAGGGGGAGGCGAACCACTATAGGATTTCTAAAACAAAACCTAATCTAAATAATAATAATAATAATAATAATAATAAATGATAATAATTATTCTAATAATATCCATCATCATAAGAATAAGAGATATCATAATACTAATTAAATTACTATTATGATTAAAACCATTATTATTATTTTTCCATTTAATTGACATTTAATTTATTTTCCATTTTAACATTAATTTAATTAATTTAATATCTTTATAAAAAAAGTACATAATAGTGAACACTCTTAGAAAGAAAAAGTTCTGATGCTTGGTAAAAAAAGGTCTGCTCAGCTAAAGAAAAATTTAATTTCTTTTTCTTTTTTATCCAGTCAAAAACATGGGATGTTACATATATGATCCTCCCATGAAGCACCAATGTACATGAAATAATATCTGATAATATCTTCCAATATATCAATTTTTCCCAACTACCCATCTATCTATGGATGATATGTTGTGCTCATGGACAACTAACTCCTAATAGATTGTTGTAAAGACCTCCAAAATATAGAAGTGAATCAAGGAACTCTATCAGAAATAATCCAAACTAGAACTCTATGCAACATGACCAATTCTTGGGTATACAAATTTTCTAAATATATTACCATTTTGTATTATCTCTTATAGATAAAGTGTTCTAACTTGGTAAGTTAGAATAAGGGTGATGAGCTACAATTTGATTCTAAAAATTTAAAAATTACTTTTCATCCTCTTTATAGAAATTATAAGTATCCCCACTATTTAGATTTATCCTAATAGCGATTCATTCCGAATTTATTTTTGAGCCAATTTTACAAACTCTTTCAATTATGGGAAAACTTAACTTTGAATAAGGGTACATTATCATTCTCCAAGAATAGACAAGATGCATGTCACCAATCATGCTCATTATTTTCTCTTGGTCATAAGATTCTTGGACCACTTTACTATATTAAGATTTACTCAATGCATATTCTAAAACATTCCATTTACTAGGTGTGTATTCCAAGTCCAAATAAAACAACTATAATTAATCCAATGATCTTAATTGCCTTAAGTTCATGTCTCATAGAGAAAATATGTATTTAAGACTCTTATGGTCAGTGAAAAATCTGAATGTTTCCAAAAATACATAATTACACTAAGTCTTTAAGGTATGGAAAACTGCAACTAATTCCAAGGCAGGTATAGTAATTTGTTTCTCATGTGATCACAACTGCCTCAAACCATAGACCAAAACATGATCCCCCAACATTAGAACACAACCAATACCAAATCCAAATGCATCAAAATATACCACATATCCCTAACTTGATTATGTAAATAGTAGGATGGGTACTTAAGTGTGATGAGTTTTGAGCTCTCAAAATCATTTCTTTTACATTTATATCTCCATGTGAATGAATCAACATTTCTTTACATGAATTCATGGGGGAATCGAGATTATAGAGATATCAAACCAACCAATGAAAATATCTTGTTAATCCTAGAAAACTGTGTATATCAAAAACATTCTTTGGTTGTTTCTAATAGAATAATGATTCTTTCATTCCAGGTTTAACTGATATTTCTTATTCAAAAAAGATATTCCCATGTAAAAAAACTTCATGAGTACATAATTTTCACTTAGAAAAAAAAGCATAGAAATGATGATACCATAATGTACTCAATACAATGTCAATGAGATCCTCATTGTTATTCCTACTTTAAGATTATACCAAAATATCATCAATACATACTAAACAACGGGATTTGAGGTATCTATAGAAGATACCATTCATCAAGTCCATGGAAACTACAGGTTCACTTGTGAGACTAATTGGCATGGAGATATATTCATAATGGATATATCTACTCTAGAATACAATATTTATAATATCCTCTATTGTGAATCTATGTTGATTATATCCTAATCATAAATCAATCTTCTAAAATCATTTGTATCCCATTAATAGATCAAAAAGATTATAATTTTTAAGTATAGGATACCTCTTTTTAATCATTAACTAATTCAATTTATGATAATCAACACATAACTGAAGATAAGTATCTACCTTATTTATGAACAAAACTGGTGCTACCCAAGGTGAAGTGGTAAGTCTGAGGAATTCTTTAATTTTCAACTCTTCTAATTGAAACTTTGAATCTCAAAAATATTTTAGATCCATTATAAAATATGGTTTAAAAATAGGGATTGTTATTAGTATAATATTTATATAAAATTTTATTTCCCTCTTGGGTGGTAACTCAAAGAAATCATTTGGAAATAAATATAGACACCAATGCACTATAGTAAGAAGATTCTTATTTTATATTTCATAAAAAACATCCAATTTTAGTTCCAATAAATGGAAAGAGATAGTTTTCTATACTATTACTAAAGGTCCTGATCTACCTTCATGAATATCCCAACAAACCATGAATATATGAAGTTATCCATCCAATGATGTAAACATTACCTACCATGAAAAGTAATGGTTATGGGATTTAAATCCCACTAGTCTATCCATACCAAATATTAAATCAAATATGTCCATCTTTAGGATCATAAAATCATATATAAACTACAATGTATCCATGCTAATGGAATATTATAGGCATCTTAATAATATTTACTCTTATAGTTCAAGGGGTGTCTTGATGCTCATGATATAGGTGACCATTTTCCACATTGAATCCCAGTTTTTTATCTATATTAGAAGCAATGAAAAAATGGGGTGAACCAATATAAAACAAGAAATGCGTAATAGGAATGTTCAAAATAATGGTACCTTAAACCTTATAGGTACTTAATTTCCCACTTTTGATCACCTATTTTTATCCATATAACTGCCACTCATATGACTTGGGATAGGTCTTACTTCCCTCTTAAGGTGTTTCCTGAACAACTAAAGTATTCCTAAATGTGTTATACTTCACGTAGGTCAGTGGATGGGAACTAGTTTGATGGGAATGTTTCATCCTAGTGTACGAAGCCTGAGGATTAGTTAAGATAATTCCACCTATTTATTGTAGAAGTTAATTACAGTACCTATTGAGATTCCTTTTTTCCATAGTGGTGGGAATTATTTAGTGGTGCAGTGAATTCATTATTCTTTTTCAAAATTATTCCACACTGGAAAAACCCTAACTCATAGTTACGATGTGGAAGATAAGATACTAATACCATTGATTGATTTTATGTTTCCTTGTTACCCTGTGAGTAACTCCCCATCTTGTGTTTATTACCTATGTTGAAGCTCCCAACAACACATGGATGGACAAAAGGTTTTTCCTCTACTAGGATTCCTTGTAAGGTCACTTTCACCTGCAAGTTTCTTATTTACCAACTATGTATAGTGAGTAATATAGAACATTAATACCTTTGAGAGGACATCATATTGAAGACCCAAATAAAATATTCGATCTTTTAGTATTTTTCTATCCACTACCTTTGGCGTAAATTGATCAAGGTAGTTGAATTTAGTAATATATTCAGTCACTCACATACTTCATTGTTCTAATTGAATAACGTCTTTTGTCTCTGATCTCTAGAATGTTTCTGGAAATAACTTGTTGTTAAACAGTTTAATAAAATCAATTCCACGTTAGGTTTCAATCTAACATAGATTGAACACTTAATTCAAACTATTATTGGGCCATGTACTCAAGCATATATGTTACTATCTAATTCTTTATTTAATATAATTTTTAAGGAAATAAAAAATCATGTTCATCCTTATAATCCATACCTCTTCCTTTTCAGGTCCTGGATTACCATTAAATGATAATGGATTCTTCCTTATAAATTCCAATGAGTGATTTACATGATGAGGTTTCTCATTCTTAAGTTCCTTGTCAGTAACCTGAAAGGTCCGAACTATAATCTGAACCAAATCCCAGTTTACTTGTGGTCCTATTTAATTATTTTTATATGTAGTCCTATTGTAAGGCCTTGGTACTATTGCATGATATTCTACAATAATTGGTTAAACCCATGATAATGAGTTTACCACTCTTCTATAAGTGTAATAGAAAACATTTTTACCAAAACCACCCTATTAATTTGATGTTTATCATAAAAATATTAGCTATGTATTTTAAATCTATGCATTTAAACATTTTACATTATTATCTTCTTGATGCAAACATAAATCAAGGAATAAACAGGGATGATACTATTTATAACATCCCATCTAGACTCATTAACCTGAGAGGAGGCATAATTTCTACTATACTTAGGTGACATCACCTAGACACCAAAGGATAGAAATAAATTCCAAGGATTTGAACATAAGAGAAATGAATAAATGATTTAACCTTAATATTTAAACACATACAATATGATAGAATAAATAGAAGTAGAAAAATCTATAGTAATGATGTATGCACAAAAATACAACCATGAAAAAAAGTACCAACCAGTCAACAGATACATAAATAGGGAAAAACATAGTAAAAATAGAATGGTAAGAGATAAAGACTTAAAATCCAAAGCACCAAAATACCCTTAACCAAGGAGGCACCATACTCGACCAAGACATGATCCAACTATATGATCCAACTCTACCAACTATGACCATGACATCATGGAATTATTCTAGAGATGAAATAAATCGGACCCTTTCTAGTATCATAGAAAATAGCATCCGCATACTCAACAATGTGTATATACAGGGGGTGAGTAACCATACCCAGTATGCAACCCCTGAGATTTTTTCCACAAAACACTAAGACTAGAAACAAGTTGGCTTATAGGATATAAAATAGGCCAGAATAATATCAAATTAGTAAATAAGTTTTACAATATAAAACATTTCAGATGAACATATTTTCCAAAAGAAATATATTCAAATCTTTTTATTTTTCCAAAAGGTAGAATAATTTCATAATTTCTAATTTTTTATCATCAAAAAGGATTTCACACACACACATATACATGTTTAATGACACCCATATGCTTATGAATGATGGTATATTCTCCTCAAAGACATTTGTTGGTGAAAATTTCATCCTTATTCCCTTCCAGTCAGCACTAAGAACAATTTCAATTTCAACAAGGCCTCATATAACACAATCATTAAAACATACCTACCTATTCATTTCTAGATGACACTCAAAATCCACTATTCTAATAACTTGTTTCAAAACAACATTGACTCAATAAAACCCTGTTAATCAAATTAAAAGTCCATTATGGTGACAAGGAAAATCCAATTTAAAAAACCAGTAAGTGAATTATTAGAATAATTTCACCTGGTAAAATCCATTGAAAAGTATAGGAGAAATTATTTTATAAACTTAAAATTCTCTAAGTTCCAAAAAAGTTGTAAGGGGAAAATCCACATGCATTGAGTTTTTTTTGGAATGAAGGATTTAATATAACTCTACTAGTCAAACCTCTTCTTTCCATCACATTATCAAAATACTATTGGATTCCATCAATGAAAATCCAAAAACATAGATTTTGATATTAAATAATGATCTATGTTTACATTCAATGCAAATAGAGGAGGTCCAAAATAATAACAAATGAGACAAAAACCATTCATTCCCTTAATTTATCACCTAAATATTTGTTGGAATCTAAGTTGAGATGTATAATATTTCTAGAAATAACATAGGGTTAAAATAGATGTTGAGAGGGAGAAATCACAAACCAAAGTGAAGCTCTACATGCCAAAAAGGATTAAAAAATCACTGGACTCAATTGATTCACAATTAAAATTAGGAATTCAAGTACTAAATCCTTGAGTGGTCATGTATTTTTAAATTCAAAATACCTTAATTTATTTTTCTATAGAAACTAATTTCAAATATTGAATGGTTTTAAAATATTGAATGCACCCATTGAAAACAATTCATGCTCTAAAAAACCTCACAACATCTTCCCTATAGAATTCACATCATGAAACCACCATTCTTGATTCAAATGTGTCATGCAGCTATATTATAGTTTATTTTCCTCTCACTCCTATGAATACTTCTAGTTAAAATATTCCAAAATTATAAGTATAAAATGAAATTAATAAAATGTTTCTATACCAGAGAATGGGGGTGCTCACATGATCATAATATTTTTAAATATCCATGATTTAAATGTGACTGCTACCACATTTTATTATCTAGGATTATTTATAAACATTTTCAAATTTTTTAAATATATTCAATTGAGTTAGAATAAATGTAACAGGCTAATTTTAGTTGTCACTTTCTTGATCCCACCTCCCATACACCAATTTCAAACTACCAAAACTGTTTTTCATTTAAATGTTATTCTAAGGATGTTGATATTTCTAAAATGTTATCATCTATGATTTTTGTCTCCCTCTTGATTCTTAATCCATTATATGAACTATAAAATACATGTTATACTAAAAATTATAGTTATTGTTTCCAAATACACAAAAAAATTATTTTCATTAAATTATTCTTAGAACTAGTTTTTACTGATTTGGTTATGGTATATCTTTATTTTTTGTTCTCATTCATGTTCATGTAATCAATTACTTTTGTGGATATCTCTCTTAGACTCTAGATACTAACATAGGCTGGTTCCCTAATACCTTCTCCTTACATATCTAAATAGATTTTGACTTTTCATTAATTTCTATGAATAACACAGTTTGTTATCACGTATCAGATTCATTTGATATCATGTCTTTATTTTAAGGTGGTAATCTTAAAATATTTTATTCAACATGTATTGTTTTATAAAAAATAATAGTTCTTCAAAAGTATTTCTAAGAATACATAGACTTTTATTCAACAGATTCATTCCAGACATATTTTATCTTCTATTTCATCTTTTTATTTTTAGCTATCTTCTACGTCATTTTATCAACTTCCTTATGCCCAATGATAATAGTAGGTGTCATATGTTTAATGAATTTTCCTTTTTCAACAATCTCAAAATTTAAGATTTCAATTTATTTTTCCATATGTTATTTTTCATCCTTTAGTTGAATTTGTTTATTAAACATCCTTTTAGACGGGTATTTTCATCTATTAACCACCATATTACCTTCAAAAACATTTTGATCTCCATTCTAAGAGTTTATAATTTTTCTATTTATCCTTATTTTATAGCTTACTCCTTTTGACTTTTAAATAATCCTATAATGATTCTCTTTCTACTTATTATTTTTCCATGAACACCTTTGGAGAGGAAAATATAGGAGATTCCATATCATTACCACTTTATTAACTTTCTAGTAAAACTAATTAAAATAATATAAATTTTATATAGAAGAATTCGGGTAAAATTTTATTTTTTCCCTTTGACTGATTATTTTATAGAAACTACCTATTGGTGGTCTTCCTAGTAGCTTCATCATCATTATTTTATCTTATTATTATCAATGTAAAATTATCATTGAAATGAAAAAATTTCCCAAAATTAAAACGTTTTAATTGATGTTTGAGGGGATTGGTTGGGGATTTATTCAACACAAAGTTGTAGAAGAATTGTTTTTTGAGACTTTTAATCTAATTTATAATTTTTATCCCTTTTATTTTACCACTTTCACCGGTTTAGAGGAATTAATATATTTCTCTATCTTATCACATTAATTCTTTCTTGAAACAAATTTTAGCACACCTAAATTAGAGTAAAATGATGTAAAAGGTTCATCTTCCAAAATAAATGATAAACCATAGTGTGAACTAGTAAATCCCAGGATCACATGACCCACTGGTATCAGCATATAAGCTATAAACAATGGGGTGGGGTTATCCTTAGAACTCATATTTTCAAATCTCCCAACTAGATTTTGATGCAACCCACATTTTAATATGTTACAAATTTGGGTAAAACTAAAATACATTAATAAATATAGATTCTGTATGTTGTTGATTTTAGGCATTAATCTTATTATTCTTATCTTTCAATGTAGAAATAAAACACATATTCTTTCTTTTAATGGACATAGTAATATAGAAAAGTACTTTGTCTTATTCAAAATAACATATCTAACTGTTTCCTTTATTTATTACGAATAATTATTAATTCTATAAAATCCATTCTATATAAGAATTAACTTTTTATTTATTTTTCTTCTTCAGTTCCCAATAGATTACACTGAATTTCCCCCTTACATTTTTTCTTCAGCACAGAAATATTCTTGAGAATATAATGGTGTGTAATATATCTCATGAACCAACTAAGATACCCTAGAACACTAACACCTGACTCATCCCTATCATTTCTTGAATAGTATTCCCAATCCCTATATCTTAGTGACTAGTGATTTTAATCAACTAAGAGTTAAATCAAATGGGTTTTCCATAAGAAAAAACCATAAATTTTGAAATGTATAAGATTAAATGATGAAAAAGTAGTATTTCAAAATCCCTCCTAAAGGATAAAAGTACCATAATTAGTTAGATAAGGATCTCATAGTAATACGTCATCCAAATACAAAATAACATTTATCAAGACAAAGATATAGAATATCCCTGAAATGAGTGTATCATAGCTCCACTCTTCACAATCACCACTAAGGTTCCATGATACAAGAACAACCACCACCTCCAAGTTATTTTTTACCTTTTCCCAAACCTGGAATAACATAATCAAAAAAATCATGATGGGTTAGTAGGGTGTGAGGCACAATAGCCTAGCAGGATTCCACCAAATGTTCCATATGAAGTTATAATACAAATAAACAATTTTATGATCTAATTTAGATAAATAAAAGGCATGGAAATTCATTTCATATTTATAGTCAAATCATGTTTTAAAAATAGGAACATATTTAAGGTATATCAAAAGCATCTTAAATAAATGTTTAAAAAATTATAAAACAAAAAAAGGGAATGAGTAAAATAGTTCTATAATCACTAGAATGTAATAATCAATTCAAAAACAAGTAACATGTCCATAATCCTGAAGTTCAATTAGTTTCTAGATATAATAATCTTACAATACCCATTTAGTAAATATGTATCAAGTGTGTGAACTTGTATCGAAGGATCAAGCTATTAGGGTAAAACCAATCAACGCCCCATCTAAAGGAAATCAAGCAAAAATGGGTTTAGTTAGACCTGTCATTGTCAATACATTCATATGGAGTCATAGTCCTAGCATTATTTTCCTAATCACCCAAATATTTCTCAAGATCACATGTGCTTTTAATCAATCCATTAGTTATGGGAAATTCATTCATTTCAATTTAATGAATAGTTAAAATTCCCAATTCATGTTCGAATATGAAATTTTTATTTCAAAACCAAAAAAAATGGTTATCATAAATTTCATTCCATTCAAATCACATTTCATTTAAATCTAATTTTCTCAAGAATAAATATCAAATTATATTAATCCATATTTTTTAAAAATCACTACGTATTTCGAAAGACTCCAAAAATAGGTTTCTACTTCACAAATATCATTCCTTAAAAAATAAATGTTCCATATCATGAAAAATAATGGTCTATAAAATAGTTGAAAATATATTTCAATTCAATAATGAAATTAGGGTTTCATATTTTAGAGAAAATCCTTGTGGAATCACCAAACTTTAATTACATGATCATGTGATCAATCACTTGAGATGGGAATCACCAATAGAGGACTAAGATTGAGGAAGATAAAATTATAATATATAAAATTATAATCCATAAAATTAAAGATCCAATACACTAACAACACTAGGATTTATCACACTCAAATGAGAAGAGAATATAGGGAAGGTAAAATCCAAAACATGAAGATTTCACCTATAATGGAGAGATCAATCACATCCAACAGAACTTTAATCCAAGAACAATAGAGGTTGGAGGACCCAATTTTCATCTTTAGAGCCTCCAAAATCCAAATAATTAGATTAGGGTAAAATGAGATGATTTTAATAGTTATAACAATGGTTTAATATTTTAAATGTAATTTTTGGGGGATCCAAAAAACATTTGTATGGTTTACTAGGTTAGGCTGCACCGTTAGTACAAATCATGATCCTAACCATGAACCTTTATTGGGATTATGGAAATTGGGTATGATTTAGCCTCATGGTCAGACAAACAATACACTCACTCATGGTCCATTGGACAAGGGTGCACATTTTTGGAAGCATGGTTTAACAAAACATGCCCCAACTATGAATTCACCTTTGTCCATGACTACATGGTTTTGGGATAAGGATGTATGGTTTGGGATAACTATGTTCCAAATATGTTCCTCCTTTTATAACCTCTGTATATAGAACATAGTTTTGTTTGGGCTAACCCAAATAGTGTTCCCTAACTTTGTGCCAACCGTTACTTGCCCCAAAAACATAAAAATTTCTATAAAAATCTCTATAAATAGCTAAAAACAAGACCAAAAATAGTTGATCAATGAAAATGTCAATAATGACCTGAAAGTGGGTAACATGATGTTACAATCTCCCCACCATAAAAATAATCTTACCTTATAAATCTTGTCAAGAAGAATCCAAATAAAAGATATGAGGTCATTGCCCTCTCATTAGTGCCTCATGCTCCCAAGTCTCATAGGAATCAGAACCATGCTGCTAAAACACAATAACCAAATGTTTGGAATTCCCATAAAAAACCTTCATCTCAGAATCAACAATTTGGACTAGATGCTCAGTCATGGATAAATTGGGCTCCACATCAAGGTCCTACTAGCTCAAAACAAGGTATGGGATAGAGATATACTTTTTGACTTGCAACACACAAACCATGTTATGAATCAACATCAACTGAGGTGGAAATTCCAAATGTTAAGCCACCTTTCCAGCTTACTTGACAACCACAAAGTCCCCATATATCGTGGTGTAAAATTTATTTATTTTATAATACATTGGTGACCCAACCAAGGTAAAAAAATCAAAAAAACAAGGCCACCAACTTCAAACTACAAAGGGAATCAATGAATATCATCAAAATATTTATTGAGAATTTCAGATATAACCATTATCTGATGAATGAGATAAATCTTTTCCATCATGTCTTTGAATAAATGTTGACCAATCATGAAATTTTTACCAATCTCCATACCACACAATGTATATTTACATTAGTTTCTATACAATGCCGCAAAGTGTTCCATAATGGCGGAATATTGGTAACTGTTTTTATTGGAAAACTTAACTAGAACCAAGTCTCTATCCCTAGCTCCACAAAATTTAATAGTGAAAGAAAGAATCTTATATTAAAGAATATATATAGCTTTTTTTCAGGATATCTATATATGGATGATACACTATGGTCAAACTAATCTAGGATCTCTTTTCCCATGGAATCCTCTCCAAAAATGAGAAGTGAATCAGGTGCACCTATTAGAGATTATAACCAAATGAAATCCATGAAATCTAATAATTTTATACACATATAGGATTCCCAGGTCCTCTTCTTTGGTTCTATCCTGAATAAATATAATTGATCCAAATAGTTCTTCCTATCGATCATTACCCACATCATAATATTTCATCAAGGGGAATATAGAAACACAACCACAAAATCAATCAAAATAATATCCCATTTCCATGTAGAACTAAAAGGGGATAAAGAACAACTGAAGGTATCTAGTTCCCAATATTGACCACTTGTAAAGTATAACGGTTAGAAACAAAATCAACAATGTCTTATCTCATAATTGGCCACCAAAATCACCACTACATATCATATAACATCTTCATGGTGCCAAGGTGTACCACCCACTTGGAATTATGGAAGCCCCCCCCCCCCCATTACACATTTTCTCACAGAAAAAGTTATGGTGTGACAATTATGGAAAAATAGGATACCCTTTTAAGATAATGAAAAATCATTGGTGGTCATCCCACCATAAATAGAGTCTCTAATACCATAAAACCCATCATTAACATGCTTCTCCTAAATGATAATCTTAAGGAGATATTAGATCAAATAAACACTTTCAAGAAAAAATATAGATTCCTCATCATGAACTCTTAAATGAATGAGAATAAGTAGAGCAACAAATTTTCAATATTATAATGATTCTTTCATATCCTAGTTTATAAGTTTCATGCTCAAGGAATCAACAATGAAATTCTGGGTATAGGAAATGTTGAAATGGAAGTATTGTAGGTACTCAACCAAATGTCTCTAATGAAGATTAAATTTTTCATAAGATATAAATCAAGATTTTTTTATTTTAATAGATGGTAAACATTTCTATGAAAAATAAGTTCTACTAAATCATAAGATAATCCATCATAATTATATGTTTTAGATCATGAGTAAAATAGTTCTTATCAAGTGACCTGATATTTCAAGATGTGTAGGCCATGATTTGGTCACCCTACATGAGAATTCTTCCCAAACCTAAACCTGATACATCAAAAAAGACCACATAACCCTACCCAACCTCTAAAAGATTCAATACTGGGGAATTAGAAAAAATACATTTCAACTCATCCAAAGAATTCAGAAATTTCTAATCCCATAAGAACTTCACTCGCTTCTGAGTGAGAGTGGCCAATGGAGAATCCAACCTTGAGAAATATTTGAAAAACTGATGGTAATAGCCTACTAAACCCAATAATATTTGAATCTCAAAAATATTATTTGGTTGTTCCCACATCAAAACAGCCTTCAAAATTTTAGGATCAACTTGAAACCATATTCCAAGGCCATGTTTCCAAATAAGTTCACATCCCAAATATAGAAATCATTTTTCTGTAACTTAGCATAAATATAGTGAACTATCAAGATTTCTATAATTTATCTCAAATGATGCACATGATCTTCCATAGTTTTAGAAAGAAAAAAAATAGAATCTATAGAAGATAGCATGAATGATTCAAGATAATCATGGAATATATGGTTCATATACACCATAAAAATTTTAGGATAATTGGTTAGAACAAAAGGCATAATAGGGTACTTGTAATGATAATACCTACTCTGGAAGGTAGTATATAGAATATAAGATTTTTTGATTCTCAACTAGTGACACCCAAATTAAATGTCAAATTTTGAGAACCGTTTATCCCCTTTCAACTCGTCAAACAAGTTTTCAATATAAGTAAAAAATATTTGTTCTTTAACATAAATCTATTGAGTTTTTGGTAATCAACACAAAGGAAAATTTTCCCTTTATCTTTATTTAAAAATGCAACAGGCATTGCCTAATGTGATAAACATGGGTGAATAAAGACTTTATCCAAAAAATCATCCAACTGAGTTTCTAACTCTTATAGTTTACTTGGTTTCAGATAGTAAGATGGGATAATGATAGGTTGGCTACTAGGCAACAAGTTAATAGAAATATCCACCTCCCTCACTGGTGGAAACACAAAAAAGTCATATAGAAACATGTCATAAAAATTGATGAATATCAGAGGATGATATCTAGATAATGATTCTCACTCCAAGTTAATAGAAAACATATATATTACCCTTACCAACTCTAGAAGTAGTGGTTTTACTCTATGCAGCCTCAGGTCGCCATTCTCCCTAGAAAACATGACATAGCCCATTAAGCACACTAAAGGAGACCCACCAATGATAATAGTCAATATGAGATTTATAAGAAATCATCAGATTCAATCTATGAATAAAATATAAGGTTTTTATTTTCATAACCATAAAATTTTAGGTTATATCAATCTCTAACAAGGAGAAGGAAGAATAAGGGAATCAAAGATCCATCTCTCTCTTCATTTCGAGGGGCATAGTAATATCAATCACATAAGACACAAGCTATGTAAGAACGTTTATCTTATTCACAATACGAGTCAACATAAAACAATGAGATGAACCTGTAACAAATAAATTAGTCACTAAATATCTATTTATAATGATGGTACCTCCCACTATAGTCACACTCACATCATCTTACTCTAGAGACTCTCCACTATGTGAGCAGCTTTGTTATAGATTATTGAGGATAGAAAACAATATTTATTGAAGATTATGATTGAAGAATAATAACATTTATTTTTTATTACACCATTCTATTTCATAGTATAGAAAATAAATTATAGAACTTCTACAGGTGGCCTAAGTGACCGTATGAAAAACAAATATTTTGTGCCTCGGTGAAAATTTATTTTCAGTGACTGACCATGCCACACTAAAAGAAAATAAAAGGGCCTCTTCTAAAGACCACAGAAGATATATATGATTCCTTTAATCATGATACTCCAAGATAATCATAACACTACAAATTTCCATTAATGTAACCAATAGAACTACCACTTGGAGTGGGAGGAACTCTCATCAACCCTGAATAACCAGACCGGTCAAGTTTTCCCATTAACGCTCTATTAGAAATGTCTTCATAAAAATTTCTCCATAAAAATAAAAAATGAGATTAAATATTAGGTAAAATACCCATCTATAATATATAATACATTATTTTCTCATTTATTATTACATTAGTGAAAACTGAATAAGTTCAAAAAATTAGTTTGCATATCGTGTCATAGTTCTATCCCATTGTTGGAGGTTGAGAAACATCATAGATGTTTCTAAAACCATTAATTATTAACATAACTTCTCTATGAAAATATCACCAAAGTATTTAAACTCTAAAATATCATGCTTCTTCCCCATAACCATATAATCACACCACCTCCTTCTAGTCTCTTTAAGATCGAAGATAGAACAATTCACGTTTATTGCATCTAGAATTTCAAAAAAGTTCAAAAGTTTCTAAATTTTTTTAAATAAATACTCTACCTCCTAAGTATCATTTGATACTTTTAAAAATATTGTCTTCTATGAAGAAACTCTTAATAAATATATCTTGATTCTTCCCTTCAAGGTTCCATAATTGGAGCTTGAACGGTAATGGGTGTAGTTTCCTATCCTTGATTTTGGATAGTAAGAAGCACTATATCAACAGGGTTCTATTTTAATGGAGGGTTCAATTTTTATTATTAATTAGTGACTCCCTTATGAGGTCAGCTTAAATGTTTTATTAGGGGAATGGTACTACATAATATCAACATGCTACATGAAATCATCTACAAAGATACATATATCATTAACTAAGTCAATAGATACAAGAATATTAACTCCTTCATATTGAATTTAAATTTATGTGATTTAATGATTGACTAATAATTTTTTTTAAATACTAGGATCATATCAATTAATTCATAAAATACACTTTTCCCAAATACCCATAGTGACTAAAGGCTTTATACAATGAGAGATAGTTAGGTGCTTTTTCATAACTACCCCTTAATTCCTGACAATTTTACCTCCTATATACCAGGACATAATGAACTGCATAATGATATCAAGGAAAGGTAGACAAACTCATATTATACCATTTTTTAATGAACCATACCGGATACCCTAGTACAATGATACCTGGGTTAGCCCTGACATTTCATGAAGGGAATTATCGATCCCCACGGGTCAGTGACTAGAATTTGGGATCAATTAAGAGTCAAAGGGAATGGTTTTTTCATAATAAAAATAATCATTATAGAAAATATGAAGATAAAAAGTGAATATTTGGTTTTCCTAAAACACTGTACAAGATAAAAGTACCACAAGAAGTAATACAAAGATATCAAAGTTATACATCATTAGAAGCAATACAAAATACATCAAGAAAAATAACCATAATTTCCATGAAATTAATGGATCATAACTCCACAAATTTCCATCACCACCAAGGATCCTTGAATAAATCACCCTTATAACCTCTATGTGGTTCTTTCCCATTTCATATACTTTTAATAACATAATCTAGAAATACTTAAAGTCAAAGTAATGTGTGAGCAGCAATACCCAAATAGGATTTCAAAAAATGTTACATAAGAAGTTCCAATACAAATAAACCACTTAATTCTTAAATTTAAATAAATAAAAGGCATAAAAAATAATTTCAAATTTCTAATAAAAAACTTATTTCAAAACAGGAAGAGGTGAAAGAAATATCAAAATAGGCATAAATGAATGTTTTAACAGAAGTAGAAGGCACGAGAGGTGAATGAGTAAAATAGTTTTATAATCACTAGCATGTAATAATCAAGTCAAAACAAAGAAAAATTATTATAATATATATGTCTAATTAGTTTCCATCTATTAAATCTTTGCACTACTCTGTTCATTAACACTTTTCAAGTGTGTGAACATGTTCCTAAGGCTCATGTCATCATGGCAAAATCAATCAATGCCCTATTTGGAGGCAATAATGTAGAATTCTTTTTAGTTAAGGTCGTCATTATCAATCCAATCCTAGAGAGTCAGACCCCAAGCATGCTCATCCTAATCACCCACAAACTAATTAGACTCACATGTTCTTTTAATCAATTAATCAATCATGGGGAATTCATTCATTTCAGTTCAACTCATAGTTTAAATTCCTCATTTAAGTTCCAATTGGAAATTTCAATTTCAAATACAAGACATAGGTTTTCATCAAGTTCATTCCTTTCAAATCATATTTATTTTAAAGTTAATATTCCCAAGAGTAAACATAAAATCATTTCAATCCATCGTTTCTAAATATCATAACATACTTCCAAAACCTATGAAAATAGTTTTTTATTTAAAAAAGTTTCCTAACTTTGAAAATCGATCAGTACAAATCATCAAAACTCCCAATTTAGAAAATAATTAAAAATTCAATTCAATTCAAGAAAAATATGAAGGTTTAATATTGTAGGTAAGGTTAGTATGAAAGAATACACCTATAATCATATGATAAAATTATAAATCACTCGAGATGGAAATCATAAATGGAGAATTGGGGTAAAGGAAGATAAAAAAAGAGTTCCTAAATTCATAATACATCAAATAAATGATCTAATACACTAGAAACTTGAGGATTCATCACTCTCAAATGAGGAGATAAGAGAGGGTAGTGAAAATAAAAAATAGGGAGATTTCACTTACAAGAGATATATCAATCACATCAACTAGCACTTCGATCCGAGAAGAAGAGTGTTTTGAGGATCCAATATTCCTATTGAGATCCTTCATAATCCAAAGGATCATATTATGGTCAAATGGTAGGAGTTTAGGAGTTATAATGGGGGTTCAATATTTTAATAGTAATTTTTTAGGGATTTAGAAACCATACACATGGTTTACAATGTTAGGCACCACGGTTACAAACCATGCACCTAATTGTACACACTTAGTGGGATTCTCGAAATGGTGAATGGTTTGGTTGGATGGAGAGACGAATTGTGTGAAAACTATGCTCTCCCTATTAGTCCACTAAACATGTGTTCATGGATTGTCCACATAGTTTAACAAAACATTCTCCAATCATGTGATCCCCTCTACCCATGGCCTCACAATTTTGGGAGGACGCCACACAGTTTAGGCTAACCATGAACCAACCATGTGCCACCATCCATAACCTCTACATATGAAACACAGTTTATTGGGATGACCTGAATATTTTTCCATAAATATTTTCGAACTATTCCAAACATCAAAAAATTCCAAAATTCTTAGAAAAAATCTAGAAAAACCCCAAAACAATACTCAGAAAAAACGTGATCAATGTAAGGGACAATAAGTATCTGAATGTGGGTAATGAGATGTTAAATTATATCTCCTTAGTTTCCATAAATACAAATTTTTTTCATTGATGCTATATAGTATAAAGATTATCTTACACATGTATTGTCTTCAACTACCTACAATTAAATATAATGGAATAATAGTGTTGGTTTCTTCCACTCCTTCTATTTATTTTTCAATTGAGTATTTATTGAGATTTATAAATGCATTGTTAAAATATCCATAATTTTTTGAATTAAAAAAAATCTATGAAAGTTTCAATAAGGATTATGAAGACTAATTTAAGGCTCTCAAAAAACAAAAAAAATCTCAACATGAAGTATATTGAAATTGAGTTTAATGTATAAAATATTGAAATTTCCCAATCCATCTCTTGAGACTGACATGGGATAGTTCCCTAACACATTCTCCTTCTAGATATAAATATATTTTTAATTTTAATTAATAATTTTGAATAATTCAGTTTTCAAATATTATACTGTATTCTTATAAAATCATGTCATTTTTGACTTGGAACTCCAAAACAAAATTCTTTAACATGCCCAATGTTCATGGAAAAATTGATTAAAACTTGTTTCTTAGAATAACAACCTTTTTATTTAACAAATTTATTCCAATAAAATTTTATTATATATCTTTTATTCTTATTTTAATATATATTATTCTTTATATTATCATATTTTTATCCCTAATAATAATAGTAAAATACCTATATTCAATGATTCTTCCCTTTTATGCGACCTAAAGCTGTAGGTTTTCAATTTATTTAACACTATTTCTTTTCAACCTGTAGTTGAATTTTTTTGCATAAAATTCCTTTTAGGTAAGTATTATCTTCTATTATCCAACATATTTCCTTTAAAACACACTATTATATTTATTCTCATAGTGTATTTTTGTTATTTTTCATTGTTTCACAACATACTCATTATTGATTTTCAAGTCATCTTATTATGAGTCCATTTATTCATATTCAAATATAATAAAAACCCTTTGAAAGGTATATCTAGGATATTTAAAATCATTATCAATTTCTCAACTTTATGAAATAACTTCTTCAACTGACAAAAAAGTCTTTGTGAAGGATCTAGGAGAAAATTTATTTTTTCACTTTGATTGACATTTATTGGAGAATCGGTTCTTTTAGTGCTCTTTATGGTAACTTCATAATCTTAATTTTTTACTATGATTTTTATTAGAAAATTGAACATCCATATAACTATTTTAATTGATATATAAATGAAAAAGTATCCCAATTAAAATATTTAGATGGATGTTTAAGGGGATTATATAGGGATGTACTCAACAATGAGATGGGGGTGAATCAGTACTAGGTACATTTAACATGGCACAAAATTCAAGAATATCACTGCTAGGGTCTGGGTATCAAATAAACATTCAAAAATTAAGAATTGTTTTAATTAATTAATTAATTTACCATTAATTAATTATTTCCATTATGATTTCAAAGATTTATAGTTTAATCTTCTAAGACATGTACCAACAATTCTGCTAATTGTTTTCTTACATTCTCATGTATGTCATCATCATCTGAGAAAATAATGAACCAGCCTCATTAATTATTTAATTTATTATCATTAATAAATATTTGGGTACTCTAGGACTCAACTAAATCAACCATTTAAAATATGAAATCACATTAAATAGAATCAGAATATGAACCATAGTTGAAAATTGGTTATATAAATAATAATCAAATGCTGGATATCAAATATGCATCAAGAAATAAATATGAATATCGATGAGAAAACCCCACTATGAACTCACCCTATTCACTCAGTATTTCACACAATTTCAATTACTATCACGTAAGTCATCTCATTCTAATGTGGAATTATTATATTACATTTCACCATATATATTTTTGTGAAATAATTTAATATTAAATGAGAAAGTGTGATTATAATATATAAATTATGATTATTTTATTAGATGAGTAAAATTTCACATTCCCTGAAAATATTTTAAAAAATGGGGCATTTTTTTGTGAAACAGTAACATAGTTTTCCATATTGAATGGTCATATTTTTAAAATAAAATTAGTTAATTTTGGAATTTCTTTCCTTCAAGATTATAGTGTTGATGATTCTGGTTTATTTTGGTATGAAACTGATTTAATATTATTTTATTTTAATTATTCAAACTATTTTTAAGAACAACCATAATATTTTTGAATTTTCAATTTAAATTTGTTTTTCATATTTTTATGGTGATCACAATATTTTTTAAAACTAATTGATTCAAAATTTTCAGATTTTTTAATCATTTTTATTGAAATTATTATTTTTTATAATTGATAATTTAAATGATTTATATAGTGTCAAAGTTGAAGTTATTTTTTATATATTTAATTAATTCTTGATTCATCATTTTTTATGTTTCTACAAATAAAAATTTTGTAAAGGGTTGGAGTGATCGTTCCTATATTTGATCAACCACATGAAGGGATAAATTTAGATGATTTAAAGTGACCAGCTATTGAATTGTTTGTGTGGTCTATGGTGATATCGTGATCAATGTAGTGTGAATTTTAAGAAAATTTGGAGTGAATTCAAGTGAAAATTGATGTTTGTTGATTTTTTTCAGAATCAGGGAGATTCCACATGTTTAAATTCAATTGATATTATATTATAAAATTAAAAATGGTGTCAATCTATCACACCTTAAACAATGAGATACCACAAATAATGTAAAGAAATTGAAAATAAAAAACTATAGATGAAATACCCTCATGGTTGAACATGAAGGAAGATGAAAAAATCAAAGCCTAATTTCATAAAATGTTGATCTAATGATACTAGGATTGATAGAAATCCTTCAATCGATGTTACAAAAAATAGACAGTGGATCCATGCTAGATTGAAGAGGGTAACGATTTCCCAAAATCAATTTGTGTATAGGGATGTAATGTTTGAGATTATACCCATTCTGTCTATATATAATCAATGTTGAGGCCATGTCATGAAAATTAGCCCAAGATCAGAGTGAAGTTGAAGATGCATCAAAGGAGGATGTAATAGAAAATAATGGGGTTATGAAAAAGATAAACCAAGATGAACCAGATCTTTGAGGAGATCAATGAACATCAACTGAGCACGGGGAAAGAAGTCATCGATGACTCTAAGCACAAGCTTGTGAGGCAAAAAGAAGGACCCAACCTAATAAAAGTTATCCATTTTTCATGAAGACTCATCCATTCAGTTTACATAAAAAGAATAAATCCAAGGCAAGTCAAGATTAAATTAAAAATGAAGATCGATGTTCGTTGACACAACAAACAAGGAAGATGAATCAATATAATGAAGGATGACCCAAACTAGATCAATGACATGAGATATGAACATGGTTTTGAGAAAACTATATGGATGCTGGTGTAGTTTCTCATTAGAGTTCATTATATGTTTGAAAATACAATTTAATATTGTGTTTTATAAACAGTTGAGTATCAAACTTGAAGGTTTATTCATTGAATAAATATTCTTTCCTGATGTTTTGTGACATTTAGTTGTTTTCAGGTTCAAGATGTGAAGATGGGGTGTGTCGTTGATTTCATAAAATTCTATGGCTCCAATGTCAATTCTAAGTTCGGGTAACATAATTGAAGAAATTATTGAGTGATTTTTTTAGTTCTCCAAGATAAGTGGAGCTTTTCTAGATGAAGATTCAATATTGCTACCGGAATTCATGAACCACATTAGAAGAACATGAAGACAATCGAGGGTTGTGGATGAGGACACAAAATTTTGGGTTGACCTATTGGGATGAACTAGCTATTTTTAAGAAGAATGTTGATATAAATACTAGAAAATTTATTTGGGATTATAGATGGACTACTCAAGTTTAATGTCACCATGGGGATTTAATCATTATATGATTTCTCTATGGACTTGTTTACAAGCACATAATGGAAAAATAAGATGGGGCCTCTAGCCCTCAAATTTCATGTCATCATCATTGGAAATTCTTGAAAATGATTTTCTTAATAAAATTACATAATTAAATTGAACTATTTTGCAACTTGTTCATGAAGAAAATGGGACTGACGACCATTATTGAAAGTAGACATAGGAAAGAGTTATTGATGAAATTAACATTGATGCTAGACATGGGAAAACTTTTCAAGGTATGAGTTTGATGAAATTTGATATTAGCTTATTTCAGATGAGTTTATATCTAATTTTATAAAAATGTATGATGTGTGGTTGAAGCATAAGAGTTTCTAGTGCTATCAGATCAAGTTTAATGAAAAACTATTTTGGGTAATTACACTGGAAGAAAATTAAAAGTAGTTTTGATTAAAGAAGATAACTGAAAACTTGGAATCTTATGGCATGATTTTGGGATTATTTTTTTGTCTAGTTGAAGTACCAGATGAAGGAATTACTGGGTTTTCCACTCCTTCTGATGAAGAATAGAACCTGATATTGAGAAGAATATGAGACAGGTGCTTCAAGTTATGAAGGGAATTCTAATGTGGTGTCAATGGGAATCTATGGAATGATTGGTCAAGATTTTTCATCTTATTCATGGTAAATATAACCTGTATGAAGTTTATACTGGGATGTACTATAAAAAATTATTTGAAATTGAAACTTGGTCCACTACTCTGGGATTAAAAAATTCACATGTACCATACTATATTTTACCCCATAAGAAAATTTCTTGTGGTCCAAAGCTACATTACTTTCCCATATTGGAACAGCTTGTATAATGGACAAATTACTTTTTTTTTGTATACCTAAATTCGTAAAATATTATACCAGTAAAGGTGATGATGGGTAACATATTAGAGAATAAAATATTCATAAATCCCATGTTTATTATCCTAACTATTGAACATTTAGTGTGTAGATCATCATCAATCGAGATCGTGGTTTCTACGAGCACTGAATATCAAGGTGAATGTATTCTATTATGGTATCTTGACTAGTGTCACCTGAAGGGAGGATTTTATTTAGTGAAAGTGACATAAAGAGTCTATGTTGTGAAAAATTATTATGATTAGAGTATCAGTGATAGTTTTATTATTTTTAGTGAATTAGGATTATAAAGAATGGGGCAGGATAAAAAAATAATGGAGGAATGAGGCTATAAAAACATTGGACATAAGAATTAATATGTGATTGAATGGAGGAGTATGCAACATACCACAATTAGAGCCCAGGAGGAGTTAGAGCTCTCTCACTGAGAACTTATTTTCTCTCTCTATTTTATCATTTTACTATGTTATATTATCTATTTTGAAAATATTGAACTATTTTGATAATATAAGAATGGATGATAGCTAAGAATTAAATAGGATAAATTAAAAAGGATAATGTGATTGGGTTAGTTATTAATATAACTTTATTCATGTGTATCATATTTTTGGAAACTATCTTCATTTTCATTCTTCAAAGTAGTGTATAATTTTGAAATTTTAGAACCAGTGAGATTTTTTTGTTGTATACTTTTTTACTTCATGGTCATCTAAGAATATATCTGAGAATATGATATCTCGTCAAGGGTCACACATTAGAATTAGATGAGAAGTTGATCCTAGTGAAAAATTGATATCATCATTTAGGGGATTAGTGGATTATGTAGTTGAGAAAATGCCAGATCCATTTATCCACTTGTTGGTCATGTGCAAGAATGGATAAAAAAATTTTCACTAGATTCATAAATATTAATGTTTGAAAAAATATTGGGAAAAAATCTAGAAAAATATAATAAAAAAATTGAAAATTTAATTCCCTTGCTCCACTTCTAGTTTGTTCCTCATTTCTCTATCTTTTGTTCTCTCTTTATTGGGTTGTTTCTTTTTAATCACTAGGATTGTTGTTGTTATCATTTTACCATGATAACTTCTATAATAATTTTTTCATCAAATCTATTTCTTTATTAATTCTTTGGAGTAATGTTTTTATCTAATTGTTCACACTCACATTTGGAATTCATCCTCTTTCCATCTAACCCTATTCATCTCTACAATAGGGTTTATAAATAAATAATATTCCATGAACATAATTAATAACCTAAGGACCTAGAAAAATTTTGGAATCATTTTTGGGGATGGAACGTGTGACCAGGTGAAAATAAATCATATATATATAATACAAAAAGAAAAAATTTAAAAAAAATAAACTAAAAAATCATTTGAATCTATTAATGCACACAATGTCTATTGGTAAACACATAGATCCTTGTATGAAAAAAATAAAAAAACATTTAAGTGCCCTAAAAATGAAAAATAAACTTGATATGGATGATTTTTAAGAAAATTTAGTGAACTGGAAAAATCACCAAGTTGAATATCTCAATCCACCTCAACCTGAAAACGAGCTAATAGAGAGATAGACTTATCAAATTTCATGTTCTAGTTATTTCAACCAACCCATACCTTATTATTCAAACCCATAGGTCTAAAAATTATTAATTCTAATAATAAAATCTTTCGATGTTATAATCATTCAATGGAATTACCAATGAAGACTCACTTGAATTCATTAGAGACTTCTATTTTGTTATGAAACAGCTACCCCTAAGAGTTTTGAGTGAGGAGGAACTGAAAGTTAGTGTTTTCCCATTTTTTTGGAAAGAAAATTCTAGGATTTTATTCCAACAAATGGATAAGAAAATATTTGATTATTTTAATTACCTGTAAAATGTTTTTTCATGAATGTTTTTCCCAGAAAAATGGTCACTGAAATATGGCATAAGATTACTGGATTTCTTTAGGATGAAGGTTAAATATATCATGAGTTTTGGGATATATTTGAGTGGTTAATTATGGAATGTCAAAATCACTAATTCACTTAAAAAATATTATCTACACAATTAACTATAGTCTCACCTCATACCACCAAACATTATTGGATTAGTCTAATTGAAGAAAATTTAGTTATAAACCAACTGATTAATTAATACATATTTTCAAAAAATTAGATCAAAAATTACACCACAAATTCTCAAGAATAAGAACAATTGTTATAAAATAAAATTCATATTGAACAAGATTAGGTTCAATCTTCTAGGTTCTATAAATAAAATAGTGAAAACAGCCTTAGGGAGAAATTTTCCCACTGTGGTATGTTTGTGCATTCACAATCCTACTATCCCAATTTATTCATACCTCCTCATTGATATGATGATGAAAACATTATAGGGTATGGTCCTAGAATTCAAAAAAAGGATAATCCATTTTTAACACATAGAAATTGGGCTAACATAACCATATAAACATCTTTTAGGGAGAATAGGGAGTACATAAACCTGCTTATCCCTTTGGATTCCTATAACAACCTAAGGTAAAAATTACAACCCCAACCATAGGCTGAAAAATATTGTTCCCAAGATGAGTTAAGGTTATGTTTCAGTAGTTGATAGATAGTTTTGATGGTCATAAGTAAAAAATGATTTTGATGATCCAAAAACAGATCTCATGTTAAATAAACTAGAGTTATAAATAGTGTATTTAGATAGAGATGTTAGAGGTAGAGATATGCGTAAACAATTGATCACTACTGAACTGAATCGTAGGAATTTTTTTTAACATTTAACACAAAGTAGTGGTCTCCAAAGATACTAAGAAGATACAAAAGATCCCTAATCTACTAAAAATAAATATTTTGATGAAATTGAAACCAACAATCTAAAAATAAATAATCTAAAAATATGGTAATCCATAATGGAATCCCTTTGAAACCTGTTGTGCCTACTAAGAAAAATATGAAAAGTACTTGAAAATAAAATATAATAAATGGAAAATTAATGTAGAATAATAAATTGAGGGAATTTAAAAAATTGTATAGAATTTTTCCTCCTATACAACGTACCCTAAAATAATAAAATAGAGGAATCATTAAACATAATTTATGAAATTTCATGAACTTTTTAAATGATTCATATTATTATACCTTTTTTAGAAGCCTTAATTAATAGTCTATATTATCTTAAATAACTGAGGAAAATTTATTACAAAAGAATAAATTTGGAATAATTTTAAACTTACAATATCAGAAAAGAGTGTAGTGTTATCCTGAAAAAAGTATACCCCCTATGATCCAAGTCCCAAGAAGCATTGTTATCCCATGCGCACTAAGGGTGAGTGGTTTGATTGACTATTTTTTTTTGACCTTGGTGCGAGTATAAAATTGATTCCCCCATCATTATTCCAAAACATGAAGTTAATAGAACCACATTCCACCATTGTAGTCATGAATTTATCCAATCAATACATTACTCACCCAATATAGAGTGTTGATGATTTTTTTGGTGATAAAAAGGAAGATGTAATTAGTGGCTAATTTTATTATACATGATATTGATTTTTACATTGTAGTACCCATTAATCTAGGTTGAATTACTTTAACCATATAAGGAGATATAATTGAATTTTCTATGGGAAAACTGGTTTTTAATTTTGGAGAGAAAAATAGGAGTTTAATGTCTTCAAACAATATAAGGAACCTCTTTGAAGATATAATTGTTAAGGAATAAAATTTATTTATTACAAGATTAATTTAATCATCTTGAAGAATTTTATAAGAAATATTTGGGTAAATAATTCCCCTTTAAAGATGAATTTGAGTCTTATCAGTATGTTGATAATGATAGAAATGATATTTTGGTCACTTTTCTAGAGATAGATAGATAATATTATCCTATTATGATGAGATCATTGGATGATCAGTTTTATTTTACTGAGTTTAAGGGATTTTTGGGAATAATTTAGGAACCAGTCTTTCTTCAACTGATGAGGAACTCCTTAGAAAGTATACGGGATAGACATTTATATGAACTAAGGAATTTTTTAAATAGTTTATTTTAAAATGTGGTATGATTTTTCAGAGCAGTGATATGTCTATTTGTGATAGCTATGAAGAAAATATTGATTAAAGTATTGAAATTAAATATATTTCTAACTTTCAAACACTCTTGAAGAAACACATTGATGAATTTGGACCTCCCAGGACAAAGAGTCTACAATATTTTAAAAAATCACTTAATTCGGAGCTCAAACCCATTCATAATAATTTTTAATAATATTTTCTTGGTGATTATAGTTACTCATGGTTTTACAAGTAAGACTTTCGAATATTTCTAGGAATAATTCTATAGCTAGGTCTTGAGTTAGTGCGAGTTTCTGGGGCTCAGAGAGACTCAGTGATATGATATTAACAATATTAAAAATATTTTATCACACACATGACATTCTTTAGGGAATATAGAATAATACCTAATTAGAGTCTCAAATCAGAGTTTTCATATCATAGTTGAGTTTAGAGTATCAGTTTTACCAAAGTTTGGACATATTTTTTTGTAATTGAGTGCCTAGTCATCTTCTACCATTGGTGGGGTATTAAATGATGGATTTTTATTAATTATATATAAATTTATTAATAAACCTATCCCCCACCCCATTTGGATTCCAATTTATGGAAGGTGTATTAGAGGTTCTCTCCCATAATTATGAACAACCCAAGGAGGGATTAAGGTGAGGAGGTTCCATTAGAGTTCAATATTGACATCAATCAATGCTAGATCAAGGTATTATAGGTTATAGGAATCATGTAGGACAAGAATCTTTGAAATTTTCCATGAGGTAGGAAGATTAATGATCATTACATACTGATCCCCATATATATGTTGTTCTAAAGTGTTATATCCATATTAAAAATACTAGTGATCCACTGGGGATGATCTATTAATATTGTGTGAAAATTAGGGTTTTGGGAGGCTCATAGGGATTTCCCATTTTAAAATCCTAATCACACGTCATGTAGCATAAGAGAACATTGCATGTGTTCTTACTATTTGGGGATGATATAACTTTGAGTACTAAATTCTATGTACTGGGGGTACATGTCATGTATTGTTCCTTGACCATTCGGTCGAGTACATGACCAAACTCACCATGTCAACGACCATGGACATGTAGAAATACATGAAAATATGACATATATATGAGTTGAGATACACAGGCACATGAATAAAGATAAGGAAACATGCCCTAAGTGCCGGTAAATTTTATGTACTAAGGGTACATGCCCTATATGGTGACATAGAATCCATGCAATGTGCAGGCAAGGAAATGTCCAGGTTATCAAGAAGGGTGATAGGTCATGTAACCAGATGTACACATTTTGTATATTCCTTATACATTATAATTATATTAAGGGGACATGCCTAGGGTTCTCTATCAAAAGACATGCCATGTACTATTGGTATATGCCATGTTCTTCTCTTTAGGATTTTTCCCCTGTTCATATGTGTTTTCAGACTTGGATGGAGGCCCAAGAGTAGCATATCCTGATTTTTCTTCTCATAGAACATGATGGTGTCCATGGTATTGACATTAGATATGTGACATAACGTGATTTTAGTGGGGTACTTGTTTAAAAAACGATTGGATAGTATCAGTTGGTTGTATTTCATATGTACAACCCTTGAGGGTATAGTGTGACATCGCATCCTTAATATAGGATTATGATCCTCTCTATGGAAATGGTTTTGATAGAGTTTTTGGAATCCCTTCATCAGATCGAGGTTGAATCCTCTATCATCTCTCTATATTCTCTTTGTGGGTTTTGGTGGTATCAGTGTGAACCACATATATGGGCGTTGATCCCTTACATAGTTGGTTGTTCTGGTAGGTTTTATTCTTTCAACATGCATATAATCCTATACATGATGTAGAGTTTTATATAGAGTTTTTATATCCACATGTAGTCTGGGGTCTGGTTCCATACCTATGTATCATGCTTCTAAGTCTCGAAAGGGTTTTAAGTGTCCCACAATGGTTTTCGTTATGATCCCATATTTATGCATTGTGATATCCAATGTTCCATATTTGGTTTGTGTTGTCCCCTATATTTCATGGGAATGATACCCTCTCTAAGTGTTGAGATCTTATGTGTTTTAATAGGATTTTTGGATTCCTGCATTAGTCATGGGTGAGATTGCCTATCTATGTATCAAGATCTGATGGGATCTAGTATGATATTTCTCATGGACAAACCCGATGGATGAGACCTCTCAGATGAATAAAATTATGGAAGGATAGTATGTGCCATCATCTTAGTGATATCAGATTAATGAGATCTCTTGAATTGGATCCATCAGGGATGGTAGGGCTCGTGTACTGTGCTCTCCTGGAAGAGAGATACCTTAGATCCTTGAGTAAAATTATGTGGTATGTTGTATGGTTGAGACATGATACTTGGAGTTTGAGATGAGTATATCTAGGTTATTTTTGGTATCCTTCCATTATGTCTCATCTTTGATAGAGATACTAGGTGGTGATGAGGTGACTATTCTTGTATAGCCAAGTTATGCAGAAGGAGATTCCTTTTGTCTCTCACTTGGGTTTCTGTACCCTCTCAACATGGGTTGAGAGGATTGTTTCATTTTAGTTTATCCCTTTTATTTTGGGGTTTTAGGTATCCTAAGGGTTATTGTTACACTTATACATTCATGGGATCTTCCCACACATTTCACGCCTTATACAAATGTCTAACCTTTTGATGGAGGACTACGAGGACATAGAGTTGGTGGAGTATAGATAGATAGATAGACTGAGGTGTGTACTATCATTTTTTATTCCATTATTTTTACTATACTCTGATTTTGGATATATTAATGTATTATTTTTTTGTTATTTGTGACTTATTATCTCTACATTGTTTCATAGAGATGTGTGTTATTGTGTGTGTGTGAAGGTGCCATAGGCTAAGACCATCCATATGTGTGATATTCTATCTCAATGATAGTAGCTATCCCATGTACGGTTAGAGTTTTCCTCAAGGAAGTCACACTCAACTTATCATTGGCTAAGAGGGACCCAGTGGTTCGGGTCATGATAGTGGTGGTTCTATACTTCTTATTATCATCACTGTTTGTTTAGCTGAAATTATAGAGGAAAGTCTGTTATTTTTATTGAGGAGGTTTAAATCCTTCATAGGATGGCCCATTATTGACCTTAAGATTATAATTATTTCTTATTGTATGCAACAAATTTCTATGGAATTAGACCATAAATCCAGATTTGAAGCATAGATAAGATTGAATACCAACATAAAGGAATTAGTCAGATATGAAGTTATTAGAACACCAGATTTTGGGATTATCTATCCCAATTAAAATAACCAATGGACCAATCATAATTTGGTGGTCCTAAATAAAAGTGAAGTCCCAATTTTTATAAATGGGCAAAATGAACAAGTTCATGTCAGGTCAGCAAACAAATGAAGAGTCTATATTGATTACATGAAACTTAATGCTTCCTCTAAGAAGGGACATTTCTCAATTCCTTTTTTTTGGATGAAACGTTAGAGAGGTTGCATGAGAATATATTCTTCTACATCCTTAAAGGATGCTCTATTTACAATCATGTAGAAATATATCTCAAGGACTAGGATAAGGCTACCTTATCTTGTCCATTAGGGTCATTTTCTAATAAGTGAATACCTTTTAGATTGTATGATGCCCCATACACTTTTTAGAGGTGCATGTTTTTTATTTTCACCAACATTATTTAAAGGATATTTTTAGGTTTTTATGGATGATTTCTCAATTGTTGGATGTAATTTTGAAAATTTCTCAGAAAATATTGAAGCTTTTTAAGAGAGATTTTATGAAATATACGTTATAATAAACTAGTAAAAGTATCAATTCATAGTCATTATGGGAATTATTTTTTGTTACAAGGTTTAAAATATAGGTATTGAGGTCTTCTGTAATAAGATTTAGGTAATATAAAATATTCCACCTCCTAAAAATTTTAAAGGAATTATAAGCATTTTAGGCCATGCTAGATTATACAAGATATTCATCATGGATTTTTTTTAAATCACATGGCCTTTATGTACAATACTAATTATGGATTAACCCTTTGAATTTGATGATATTTTTTGGGAGAAATGTTATATTATTAAGGATAAAATTAAAACTTTTCTTATTATCACTACCTTGAACAGAAAGTTACCTATTTTGTTTGTGTGTGATGCTAGTGATGTTACTGTAGTTGCTATCTTGGGGAATAATAAGAAAAAAAATATTGTATGTGATTTATTATTATAGAATTTTTTTAATGGTAACTAGAATAATTACTCTATAAAAGAAAAGTAATTGGGAACTATTTTTTGTTTCTTGGATAAATTTAGAAAATACTTGACATGGTCTAAGGTTATAATTTTCAATAATCATTATAAGATTTAGTATTTTCTAGCTATTAAGGACTCTAAAACAAGGCTTATGAGATGAAATATTCTACTAAAAAATTTTTATTTAGAAATAAAAGATAATAAAGGAGATGATATTAAGGTTACTAACCACTTATCTTTGTTTCCTAATACAAACGATAATGAACAGAAATAAATAAACAGATATTTCTTAGATGAGCATCTTTTTCCGACTTCAGTGAGGCAGTATTATTAGTATGAAGACCATGAAAACATTATTTATTTTGGTGTTATGCCCAAGTACCATTCAAAAAACCAAATAAATAAGTTCATATATGAGTTGAAATAATATATTTTCGGAATATTCTATCTTATTTAGAATATGTGATGTTCTTGAAGAGGAAATTTTACCCATCCTTGAGAGTTTCCATTTACCACCTTAGGGATAACCCGATGGAGGAGATAGAACTACCCAAAAGTCCATGAATTTTGGTGTATAATGTACCACAATGTTCAAGGATTCAAGGAATTGTGATAGATTGAAACAAATGTTAGAGGTTGGTAAATTTTGGTATAAGGTTGGAGCTTCAATAAAATGAAATTCTAGAGGTAGAAATTTTTGATGTATAGGGTTTTCAATTTATGATACCATTTAAATCATATAATTATAATGAGTACATAATTTTTCCTATATACTATGTGTCCAAGTAGGTAGAGGTAGTTTCTCACCCAAATAACCTTACTTTTATTGTTTTTTAGTTCAAAAAGAAAAGTTTCTTTTCAAGATTCAGAGTTCCCAATGCATTCATCCCAATGAAATATATTTAATGAATTATAAGTTAAAGGCTTTAATATGGAAGTACGGGTTCTCTCATAGGAAATTAACCACATATCACCCACAATCTAGTGGTTTAGAGAAAATTTAGAATATTGTGATTAATGTTTTTTGGAGAATATAGTTTCAAACTCTAGAAAATATTGTTCAGTAAAATTGGATGATGATTTGTGGACATACATAAATTCCTATAATACCCCCATAGTTATGTATCCTTATAGGATACTATTTGGAAATAAATTTTATCTTTTTATGGAGTTTCATCAAAAGTCCTTATTGGTAGTAAAGGCCCTAGATTATGTTGTTATATTGGTTAGAGAGAGTATATTAATAGAGCTGAGTAAGAAGGAGGAAATCAAGATGATATAATCTGATAATGAATAAATTTATAAAGAAAGGACCAAATACATTCATAACTATATCATCCATAATTTTGACTTCCTGATTGTAAAAATAGTTTTTTTAATTCAAGGATGAAATTTTTTAAAGGAAACTGAGAACCAAGTAGTATAGCCCATTCAAAATTCTGAGAGTGATTTTCAAAGGGGATATTGAGTTAGTTATAGAGGATAACATTACATTTATAGACAATGAGAAGGGAATAAACCATTTCTTTTAAGGGAATCTATAGGTATTTTCTTTTATCTATTTCTTTCAAAGTTGGACCATTACTATATTCACAATTTATTCTATAAACTAAGTGATTTATTCAAGTCAACCCATGGTTCATTGTTTTATTTTTATTTAAATAACTATGTGACAATTTCTTGTCTGAGTACTGCTAATCTATCCCTCCATGATGTTTAAAAAAGATAAATATATCATGATATTAACTAGAAAATAATTATAAGTTCTTTTAAATGTTAAAGAGGAGTTACTAGATAGAAATATTTGGATAGAAACTTTCCTAACATAAAACTATGGTTAATTTCTTTCTAAATAAATGATTTCTATACATTAAATCTATATCTATTACATTTTGTAGGAGATGGAAATTTATTAAAAAAACATATATTTTCAATGAAAAAATGGAAACTGTATGTGAATGAACTAAGATGATTAAAGATCCACATTTTGGTTATTACTATTTTTAATTATATAAATATTAATTTCAAACATTCATATTTCACGCTTATGTGAACTAAGTGTTATGAAATTTCCCCTAATGTTATTTTTTTAAATTTTTGTCTTGAAACCTTTAAAAGAATTTGGCATTCAATTTATGTTTTTTAATTTCTTATAGTTATTCTCTGTGAGCTGAATTTTTTATACTTGTATCTATGTATAACAATGAATAGAAATCCCTTATAAAAATAGGATTGAAAATATATTTGTAGGTGTGTCTAAAGTGTTATTTTTGACCTTTAATGTAACCCATTTAATATTATTTGAACTAATAAATTATTAATTTTATTTTAATGGAATAATATGTCACCTTATGATTAAACATTTGGCACAATGTTGGGTTTTAATTATGGAGTAAAGATATGTTTAATTATGTTTAACTATGCTTAAATTATATACACATAAAAACACCCCAATGTTTCCAAATTTTCCCCTTTTAAGCATCATTCTAGGATGTTCATCAATAACACATTCTCTTTAAACATAAAATCATTGTTTTTGTATGTCTTTATTTTTTTAAAATAAAAAATCAATATATCTTGACTAGGTGATAATGTCATGATAATTTTTAGGGATTACATTAAGTCTTTGGCTATAATAATTGCATGATTTTTTAGTGATGTTTTTAACTATTATTATGTAAATTATATTTTAAAACTATGAAAGTCATTGTGATAAGTCAGATTCTTTGGGACTTGGAATTATATTTTAAGGAAACATGACATTTAAACATGATCCTAGTAACTTATAAATGAATAAGTTGAACATCTCCGGGATCCAAATTACTATATATTAATACAATTATTTTAAATATGGATTAAAATTTGAAACTATTATCCCATAATGAATCTCTAAGACTACGGAAGTGGATTTTTTGTATAAAAAAAAATAAAATTCAAATTCACTACGTACTTTTCACAGTGCCATGAAAAAATTCATGACTAAAAAAATAAAATAAATTTTCTATGAAAAAAATGAATTAATTTTGGTAGTAGGAATATTGAACCCAAATGAAGAATGAGACAAATGATGTGGAAAGAAAAACCATGGTTGAGGAACCTAGGAGATATAGGAATCATGTAATGACAACTATTATAGTTTTAATTCCACATGAATCTCATAGGTTTTCATTTGTTGATAACTAGTCTATTTTATCATGAAGTGTAGACTGCTCATTGGAAACGACATGGAGGTTAGTCACACTTGGAGGGATGGAAACACTAAGGCTGATATTCTGGCTAGTAAAGGGGATTCTAGTGATTGTCTCATTCTTTATAATTATATGGTTGTTTTTTCATAGGATTTTAATATTATTATCATAGGTGACACTTTAGGCCTCCTCTAATTTATACATCCTTAATTTTTTGGTCCTTTATAATAATAAATGAAATTTGGGTAAGATTAACTCACATATGAGGCATGCATTTTTTTCCATGTATGGTTCAGTGGTTTTCTAAAATATTGATGTTTATTTAAGCCTGGGAAAGATCATAAATTTTCTTAATATCCTTTGAAAATAAATAAACAAAAGGAATTTAATTTCTTGGGAGTAAAATTTATTAAACATGGGGGAATTTTACGTAAAATTATTTTATTTCATTTTTACACATCTATTTTTGTAAAATAATGAAATATTAAATGAGAAAATGAGATTGTAATGAAGAAATTATGATTATTTGATTAACTGAGGCTATATTTCACATTCATTGCAAATATTTGAAAAAATTATTTATTATTGGTGAGAAATAGTTTAATTGATACCCACTTTTAATGCTCATATTTATGGAACAAAAATTTGTGTTTTTTAGTTTTTATTCTTTGAAGATTTAAGTATTGATGATTTTAGGTATTTTTGTAGGAAAATTATTTAATATAATTTTATTTTAATTATTACAAATATTTTTAAGAACAACCATTTTTTTGTAAACATTTGATGTAAATTTTTTTTTATATTTTATTGGTTATCTTGATTTTTTAGAATCAATTATTTCAAAATTCCATGATTTGAATTTAAACATTCTTATTGGTATTATAATTTTTTAAATTTAATATTTAAATATTATATCTCACATTATTTTTTCTGTTTTTATTTAATTTTTAATTATTTATCAATTCTACATTTTTTTAGCTATCACTGATGAAATTTTAGAAAAGGGTTACAGACTCCATTCTTGTATTTTATTGACCACACAAATGGTTGAGGCAACCGTGCCTATATTTGAACACATGTATATTTTAATTAATGGAAAGGGATTTATGTAACTGAATAGTAAATTGTTTGTGCAGTTGATGCTGTTATTATGCCCAATTAAATTCAAATTTGGAAAACATTTTGAGGGATTTCATGGAAAAATTCAAGCTTCTATGAATTAATTTTTTTTTGGAAAAGGTAGGGAGCTTCCCCATGTGAAAATGAAATCAACTGTAAGTTGGAAAATTATAAAATGGGATGATTATCCTCAACTTACCCCATAAGCTTCGAAAACAAATTTAGATCGATCAAAACCATAAACTGGATCGACCACAGAGAGTCACAGTCGATAGTGAAGGAATAAAAAAAATTAAAGCATGATTTCTAGAACTGATGATTTAATGAAATCTCTATTGAGGGAAAAAAATTTACTGATATTATCATGTATTAAAATTTGATCCATTAAATATCGAAGAGGGTGATAATGTAAAAAAATAAAATTGTGGTAGGTGATTTTGAGTTCTAGATTCTACACATTTCTATTATAAAAAATCGATTTTAAGGTCAGGTAAAGTAAATAAGCCTAATCTCGGAGTGAAGATGATGAAGCACGAAAGGGGGGATCTAACCCCAAAAAAGGGGGAATAAACAAAACATGTTCTAAATAAGATGAACCAATATTAACTAGATCTTTAAGGAGCTTAATGAACTAAAACTGAGCATGGTAAAAGAAGTTATCGATAACTCTGAGCCCAAGATTATTGAGTACGAAGATGAACAGAAGCTTATGGAAGTTTTTCATTCCACAACATGGATTGGCCAATTGATTTACACATAGAAATAAATATAATGTAGGATAAGATTTAGTTATAGAAAAATATAAATGTAGGTTGATGCACCAAATGATGAATATAAATCGAATCCAAGGGATGATGAATTAGACTGGATAAAGACCTCGAGATCCAAACATGATTCTGAGAACACCATAAGAATACTGATGAAGTTTATCATTGAAGTTAATCGTATGTTCGGAAATAGGATATAAAATTGGGTTGTAAAAACTATTAATCATCAACAATGAATGATGATTCATTGATCAAATATGTTTCTCTGATGTTTAGTGGTATCTAGGTTTTTGAATGTTCAAGATGGGAAGATGGCATATGGAATTGATATCTTCATAATGTGGTGTATCCAATGTCAAATTTTAGTGTATATAATATGAATGGAGAAATCATTAATAGAAATTTTTAGTTCCATAGAATATAAGGAGCTCCATTGAGTGAAGATACAATCCCATTGTTGGAACATACGACTCGTGTTGGAAGAACTAGAATCCATGAAAAGCTTGTAGAAGATAACTCCGAGTTTGAGGATAACTTTTTGGGATGAAATGGGATCTGTTGAAGAATAATGTTGATACCAATCCTAGTAAATTGATACTTAATTGTAGATGGATTTCCTTGGTTCTATTTTTTGGTATGGATTCAATCATTCTTTGATTTCTAGATGGACTTGTTTATAGGTGTTTCGTGGAAAAAGATAATGGGGCCTTCAACTCTCAAGTGTTGCAACATCAGATTAGGGAATTTTTTCACATTATTTTCCTAATAAAATGACACAATGACATTTTAAACAAGTTTTATCTCATGGATGATTAAAATGGGACTGAATATAGTAGAGTGAATGTTGATTAAGTAGTTGTTGATTGAATTAAAACTAATTCCATTCTTGAAAAAATCTAGTGCATTCTGATCTTATTGAATCTTGATATTGGTATAGTTGAGATTAGTTTATAGAGAATTTTATGAAGATCCAATATGTTCATTTGAATTAGGGTATTTATAGGTGATAACTAATTTATTAAAATGGACACTAATTCTAGGTAATTTCGTGGGAGGAAAATCAACATTAGTGTCAGTTTAATAATAAAACTGGGACAAGATATCTTCTATTGAGGTTTTGGGATCATGTTTGTTTTCTATTTTGAATTCAAAAAAGAATGGATTTCTTCATTGTCGAATCATTTTGATGAATAATTTATCCCTATCTCAAGATGAAGAAAAGTTAGGCACTTTATGTTATGGAGGGAATTCAAGTGTTGTGTAAATAATAATGTACATAAATAGTTCTCTAAAATTTTCATCTATGTCATGGTAAATATTACCCACATAAAAGTTCTATTGGGACTCAATATACTAAAGGATATGAAAGAGATACTGAGATAGCTGCACTGGGCTTTATAAATTCACTTGGGACATACCATACGATTCCACTTAAGGGAATTTATATTTTTCTCAATGATATGAAAGGGAAATAAAAATAAATCAATTTTTCTTCAGTTTCAGGGGAGTGAAGGTTTTACTTTCCCAAATTCACATTTACCACATTATGATCAGCTCCCCTTCTTTTTTTATTATCAGACTAAGGTAGGACAATTATTTTCTTGTAATGGAAATCGTGGGTACTAAATTATGGATTAAAATATTCATGATCCCCCTACTGATCAGCCCAACCATTATTTTTCCACATGTTTATTATCTAAAATCAATATCATGGTTTTTTCTAGCGAGTAATTTCAAGTATAATGGATACAGTTTTGGGAGATCTACTAGCATTACAAGAAGGAGGGATTTTATTTAGTGAAAGCACCATGGGGATTCCATGGAACATTTTTTGTGATGTGAAATTTTTCTGAGGGCGAAGTATTGATGTATGTTTTATTATATATAGTGAATAAGTAACTATTAGAATGGATAAGATAAAAAAGAATGTTTAAATGTTAAAATGGAGGCTAAAAAGACACTGGACAAAATCATCAATTAGTGATTGACCAGAGGAGGAGGTAGTAGACCACCATTGGTTCTTGGGAGAAGTTGAAGCTCTCCAATTGAGAACTTATTTTCTCTCCATGGTTCATTATTTTTCTAGGTTACAATGTAAATTCTCCAACCATAGTATCCCTAATCCAGTTTTTACTTTAGTAAATTTTCATTAGATATTAGGAATCATATCTTGAAGGACCAAATAGTTTAGTAGTCATGGTAAACCAGATAAATACTTAAATTTCACATTGAATTTTAAAGTATAAAATTATGAACATTGTTAATGTAAATATTATGCATCCTTGAAACCATTCAAATATTCAGTCTTCATATCCTATGGAAGGGAAACAAAACAATAGTAAGCTGAGATGCACATTAATGGTTACATACAACCAAATATATCATGAATAAATATTGAATAATAAATATGTCAAGGTAAAAATTAGAAACACATTCCATTTGAGAAATAACTTGTGCATGACGAATAATATGGAAGGAGTAAATGAATATCAAATGATACCATATAAATAATCACATGAGCCTAAAACTTATCCTTGTAAATTATTCAAAATAACCACTTGGACATTAATAACTGATTTTATAATTATTAAATTCATAATGAAGAACATATAAAACGTACAATCGAGGCCTTATGTGAAGACAATTTAAACAATTGGTTGGAATAAAAAAACACATTTAATATGAATATCCAACTATTTTATCCCATGAGTCTGACCAATGAATCAAGGGGCTATGTAATTCTAGGCCCCACCTATAACTTTAAAATTCTAATGCAGTAATCATATGAATAAAAAATACACCTTAATCAAGATTCTTTATTCAAAAATTGTTTATATTGGAAGAAATTGTATACGAAATTTAAATATATTATCCAATAAAATTAATAATCAACCATTTAGAGAAATAATAAGGTGGTATCATTACAACATATCCCTTATGTAGAATACAATGGTTATTTTTTTGATATATATAAATTCCATTAAAAGTTCATTATAAACATTCATGATAAAAACACACTTTTCACTTTGAAATCCACTTTTAAAAACGAAAAAATTATAGAATATTAGGATAAATATTTTCATTTTAAAACTATGGAAACTTGTAAAGTAATATTAAAAAAATTGAATGGTCAAGATGGAGGGAAATTTCTTTCATGTTGTATATGTTAAGAAAATTCCTTTCACAAAGTAAAAAAGTACCCCCATTCAGAAGAGGACTATAAGATTCCATTTCATCATGTTTTTTAATGTAAATTTTTTTTTACAAATGTATTTAATAAATCATTTGATAATGTTAAAAATATTATTTATAACATTTTAAGGAAAATAAGGATATGGAAGAAAAGGATTCCTGACAGATTAAAAAAACAAATCCAATTTTCCTTTAAAATATGATTTTAGAATATTTAGTACTTAAAGAGTGGAAAATGAAAAGAAAATATATAATTTAAAGAAATGACCAAAGTATAAAAAAAATTTGTTTGAGATAAAAATATCAAATAATTTCCCTAGCTTATACTTAAACAAAAAAAATCTCGAATAATGATTAGATTATGAAATTATCCCTTACAAATATGGAATCTATTGAATCATAACCCCATGTAAGAAAAAACATCAAATGAAACCTTAAATATCATTAATATACATAGATTCATGATATAACATTTCAAATTTATAATAGATACACTTCATAAAATTATATAGGTGTATAACATAACATATTCCCCAAAAAAGAAAAATTGAGACAAAGAAATCTTATAAAAGATCATATCTTTGAAGTGAGAATTAATAAATGGAGTGATTATGTGAAAAATGAAAATACTTAAAATATAAGTTGCAATAAAACATAATAAAATATTAGGTAATTTCACATATATTCATGGAATAACATAATCAGTGAAGTATAAGTATAACCCAATAAATGGAAATTGAGTTAAGAAACTCCTTCCCAATTAGTAATATTCATGTCAAATCCCCTTAGATGAAATAATTTGAATTGAAACATGAAATAACATGAATTATGAAAAAATTCATTATATTCCCTTTGAAATGGAATTATGTACACCATATAAAATAAATTTTTTTTATAACATTAAAACATAACTCAATGAGGGTCAATTGAGGAAAAATCCCTTAAATTAGGTCTGTCTCATCACATACATTATTTACCTTCCTAAATAATAAAAATATGTTAATTTTTAATTAATTAAGAAAAAATTTCATGTTTCTTATTCATTTTATTTTATTTATTACCATTTTAAATTTATTTACTTTATTAATTAAGTTCACAACGGATGTTATGATGATAATCACTATATATATCCAAAATGACTATGGTTGGTTTAATATGGTAAATGATGTCATTATTCCATCATCTACCAAATAATAATAATGAAATAATTATAATTTCTATACATAAATTATAAATTCTACACCAACCATGAAATATTTTTATGAAAAATGAATTACGTAACAATCATGGAGATGGTAGGTCGTACATATGCATAGGTAATGTTTCCATTTTTTAATAATCAAGGTGGAAAGAAGTTAAGTGTTATTTTATCTTCCCATAATGATAATTATATTTTAAATATATTTTTTTTAAATACACTTATATTTACCATCCTTTTGATCCAGTAATAAATAATGAATTGCATTGCTTCGTGGAGGTAGTAATACACATGTACACACGAACGATGTTAACATCATTAAATGAATTTAAAATTTAGAAACTATATGATATATTTATTTTTATATAATTGAAAATATGTCATTAATGTAATATATATATACATTATATCTATCATTATAAAGAGTCGTGAGTGTTGATGATGTAAAATGTATTACATCGGTTCGCGAGGCTGTAGTCCGCTATAAATTAATGATATTTTTCTTTCCCATTTTGATGTATGATGATATTTATATAATTGAATATAATTATATGTGAGATATTAATGTTATTATATAATCATTGTTGAATAATATTTGAAGGAGGTGTAATAATAAATAAATAAATAATCCTCATTTAAGAATGATAACTCTTGTTCGGACAACCTCTTTAGGTTTTCACCAAAAGTATTACTAGGAGTGTTTTATAATCAATAAATGGAATCTAGAATGTAGTAACGGGAGTAATTAATGTATTTGGGTAGGTATTGTATGAACCAAATAGTTTTTGATGTGTTAATAAAATAGGATATGAGGTTACCTTTTTTTATAGAGGGAAGGGGTGCTTTATAATTTTATAAAATATTAAATTAATATAAACTAATTTTAATTTGAAAAAGACTCAAAACCAATATATTTTTAATATTTTATGATAATGGTTTGAAATAATATTACATAATAAAATTTTAATAATTATGGAGTTGTTTTATACACTTATCTCCTTGTTTTAACCCGCATTAACCCTTTTTGACAATTAGTGTGATAACAATGTTTTTACTCTTTAGGGGTCAAGATAGTTACTATAAAAGGAAAATTGGCCAATAAATGGACCATGGTTAATATTTTCATCCATATTCCAAAACCATGGGTGAATTTAGGATTTTTAGGTTTTTTAACTCATTTTAAAAAAAATATTTTTTATTCTAAAATATCATTAATTTAATTTTCAAATTATTTATTTAATTTCACTTTGAAAACAACCTAAAAGCAATGAATTTCAAGTATAATAATTTCACACATCACTAACATGTTATATTTATCTAAGGAACACAATAATTCATTAAAAATAGTTTTTTAGAATTGTTTATTTTATTTTACAATTAATTAAATTAATACTGTGCGAGTGTTGCATAAGAATTCAAGGTAATTATTTTACTACTAAAAAATTGAAATAAATTACCATGACAAAAAATAATTTGTATTTAAAATGAATATATTGATATTATCCTAATTTTTTATCTATTTCACAAAATATTGTAATTATTAGAAGTAATTAAGTGATGTTTCTATCTTTATCTTTTACTTAAATATTATAGGTTCCAAAATCAAAAAAAAATATGGGACCATGTGTGTCATGACCCCCTACCTAAAATTATACAACAATTAAGGAATATAAATGATAACCCTCGAGTCCCACTTTCAGTACCCCCAAGGTTAATGCACCAAGGGTATAATAATCTCATGTTTGGGAGGCATTACCCTCTGTAATAAAATAGGACCAGGAGACAGGATAAAAAACCACCAAACAACTCTAATTGATAATATAATGATAAACCCAAAACCTTACCACAATGCATGAATGAAAATAAACCAATAAAAATAAAAACCCTCCAACATATATACCCAAAGATATGCCCTACGGCACCGACTCAACAAAAACTCCAACCCAAGCTAGTAATGTCCAACCTAGTGCCCAAAGTCATCCTATAAACCAGAAAAACAGTTTATATGGGTATGGTGAGCATAAGAGGTATACTTAGTAGGTACATAACCAGGGTATCAAATGCATACATGAAAAGAGTATACTAATTCACCTATGAGGAAATATAATAACCAACAAGCACCTAAATAGTTCAACTAACCAATCATTGCCTCACCATATTTCACTCACTGAATCACATGTCCAATATAGTAACATAATAATCATGAATAAAAAAAATGAACCCTACTGAAACTTAACCACTAATTTTCCACTCTCATTACCTTTAATTGAACATCATGTACCCCCCATCCATTCCGTATATATCATCATAACCACATCACATGGCATCTCTCTCTAAGACACCCTATCCATCTCTAATGCATGTCGGGATGAATCCCTACCAACCCCACCCTCGCAAGGTCTACTATCCTATTCCAGCATCAAGAATAACCATTCCAAATCACAATTGAGGACACCTAGACCATCATACCTCATCACAGCATATAACCATGGAAGTATGGTGTCATAAACATGAATCACATCAATACCAATCCATTATCCTACCATGCATGACCCACACCATATGCCTCATCTCATCAAAAACTCATCATATCAAATCTCACCCAAAGACACTTGGTACATCCCACCACATCTTTATTGAAGACACAAGGGGCATCATTGTTGAAGGATGAGTGCTGAAAATGGGTGCATCTAGCCATAAATGTCACCTACATCCTTAATTTTAGAGAAAACACCTTGAACCCAAAACCTCTAGGCATTGGTAATGTAATCCAAATTTCGTGGGGATTATATAGAAAAAACATCAAATACATGATTTGTAAAAATGAAACAATACCCAACCTATGGGTCCAAAATAACAACACTAACATACACCACCACACCACCACTGAGCCACACATCAATAACTATGGAAAATTCTGCCACCACTATATACAAAATGCAACACACCCACCACACAAGCATCACAACATGTACACTTTCATTTAATAATACAATTCATTTTATTTTACACCAACAATCTCATTTACCATCCAGTCTATTTAATTTTGTTTTATAATGACAATTCATTCCATGCCTAATATGTAAAATAACACAACCACCCCACACCGCAGCTAGCCCAATTCACATCATCTATCGTCACCATGATACAACAGCCACACAATATCGCCACAAAAACCACATGTCTGATACACCACAAACTACCTACATTGTGCAATACAACAACTACACACAATACCACCACAAAACACAACACCACTACACACCATCACCATCACACATCACACCATTATTCACCATAACCACTATGCATCACAATGCACAACTACCCACATTGAATCCATGCCAACCAAACATAACATTATAGCCCCCACACACTACATAGCCCAATATATAACCACCATCAGCACACAAAATTCTAAACAACACAAGGAAATAAAAATATCACAAATAAAAAACATAAAAACACATTTTTTCTTCAATAATTATTCAGGGGTTTTAACATGTTACTTATTTGTTTAGAATAGGTATTACCACACAAATCAAAATCCAAGGGAAACCAATTTATTATCCAAATATATATTACATAGTATTTTATTTAAGGTGTGATCATAGATCAACACAACAAGGTTCTCAACTCATGTCATATACTGCACAACAAAGTCTCCCAACAACTGTTGTTTGAAAAAAATGATATAACATGAAATAAACACATCAATAGAAATATTAAAGTATTAAATAATGTAATATTTCCCCAGTATCCAAAAATTTAAGGTTATTATAATTTTTTTCTTATTATTCCAACTCTTACTATCCACCCAAAGTAAGAAAACCCATGAAATCCCCACACATATCACATAAAAGTTAGAGAATGAGGATCTAATACCTCTATAAATATGTTAAAACTCACTGCTCATTATAGGGAAATGAGGAAATATCTTGAAACTCGTAACCTAACAATGAACTCATGGATCAACCAAAACCACATCAAGGGTTGTTAAAAACATCACCCAAAACACACCCCAAATAGATTAACACAACCACAATGGATCCCTAGAATATGAACAAAAGGAAACATGGGAGAAAAGAAGAAGTGACTCACAAAGGATCATCCACAAGAAACCACTAGAACCCATTGATCAAGGTGAGGGAAGATAATATAGAAATTATCCCATAAGTCGCATATGGATTGTACATAGTGAGAGAGAGAGAGAAGAGACCTAATGAGAGAACAATTGACTAAAAATGTTTATAAACAACATATAACTCACCCAATTTATGGAATACATTTTAATTTTATGCCATAAATTCAATGATCACACATAATTTATTTTGTAAAATAACTTTTTAGTCCATAAACATATTTTATAAAAAAAAACCTAGTGCTTTGGGTAGGAATTAACTTACACTATAAATCCATATCTTATGAATTAAATCCTTTTTTCATATCCACCCCTCTATCTATTAAAATCCCTAAATTTCTATCCATACAAGATAGAAACTAGACATTTATGGTTTAAACTCCATTTCATGCCATACAACATTATACAACATAGCTACAGCTCCAAATTTAATAGAACCTCCTGTAGACTCTTTATAATTCTCTCAATCCATAAAACGTGTAAAGTGACCAACTTGGAAGGAACAGTCTACTACATTAGATACCTCTAAAATGATTATCACCCTCAAGAATCTAGAACAAAACCTAGAATAAGGGAAAAGGGGTCTAAACAAACACCCCATGAGATAACTCTGAAATATCTCATCACACCACAAACACTACTTCCAGCTAATCAAACCAACCAAAACACCCACCAAAACATACCATACAAAAACACTACCACATCTCACTAGGAACAACACCACATCATCCAACATCTACCACAAACCACCTCTTTTCTACAAAAACTTCTATATAACCATCTCAAACGCAACAAAACCCCAAACCAACCACAACCATAACCAATACAAAACATATCCCCAAACATACAATTTAAGTAATTCCATCTTCTATGTGAAGATATTATCTAATATGGGTGGAACTAACTCACCTGCACATTTTTAATTGCTTCAATGTATAACACATCTTGATTAGGATTCATGTTTTCCCTATTTAATATTTTGGAAGATTTATCCCATAAAACACATAAAAAAACAAATATCATAACACAGAAAGATCCAAACATCACACCATCTAGGAGAGACAAAAAACAAAGAAAAACGAAGAACATATCTGGGTACTTATCACACATTAGTGCCTCTCATTCCCATTTACTCCCCTCTTGGCCACCATTCCTCTACAAAACGTGAACCAAGGGTATGGATCATCCATGGAACACCTTATATTGATGATCTAGAATCTCTACTAGTCACTCCATGAATATAACATCATCCCCAATATCCATCTCTTGATCAATTATGCTGGAGTAATCATGAAGATACCCATGATGCTGAGAAACATAGAAGAAGTCATGGATCCCCTCTAGTAGAAGTGGAAATTCCAACCAATATTACACCACACCAACATGCCCCAATACCTAAAAGATACCAAAAAATAGAGGATAACATTTACTACCCTTTCTAAATTTATGATGCCTACATTGAAGAGTGAATCTTAATAAAACATTGTTTCCCAAATCAAACTCCAAGGGCCTTCACCTATGATCATTAGAGTCCTTTTGAAGGGTTTTCTCTACCTTGTTCTTAGGTCAAACCATCCAAATCCTCTTGATTATGATTTATACAACATTAGTATAAGTAAATTCAAATTACCTAGAATTTTTCTAGCATAATAGAGAATGACATGTTGTCAATACAATGCCTCAAATGGATCCATGTGAATGTACGGGTGATAACTATTATTTCATGTAAACTCACGCAAATACAAGTTCCATACCCATGATATAACAAAGTCCAAGGTTCAAGATTGAAACATATAATTTAATTTTTTTACGGTCTTCTCTATCTGCTCATCCATCTAAGGGTGGACAGAGTGTTAAGGCACAAATTCGAGACAAAATCATGATGCAATCCCATCGAGACTCATGAGGTAAAATTAGGATCCAAATTAGTTATGATGGTCCATATTACCCTTTTTATCCTAACTATATCATTCAAAATCCACCTCACCCAGAAATACATAAAACTCAACTCATTAATTTCCAAAAAAAAGAGATGACTTCATCAGTCGGTCCACTATCACCCAAATGACGTCACATCCCCTAACAGCCTTGGTCAAATTGGTGATAAAATCCATAAAGATATCTTCCCATTTCTACTTGGGAACATCTAAGGATTGAAAAAAATACCTCTAAGAACATAGTGATCCACTTTTAACTGGTAAAAACCCAGAAACCTCACCCGAAACACTTCAACCAACAATTTCTTCCCTGACAACCAAAGATACCTCCTCATGCGATAATACATATTGGACATGTTGAGATGAACCACTAAAGGTGATATATAAAACCAAAATATAATTACATCACACATTTCATTTGGAATAAACAACAAATATTGAAATGAAAACTAGTTCTAACCATCCTCTAACAACCCCTCAAGAGCATCACTGTGGCCAACACTGTCACACATCACCTCTACCTCTAAGTCTCTGAATTGAGACACCTCTACCTGATGCATCAAGGATGAATCTACAATAATAAAATAAATAAAAACATGACAATTTACTTAGAATATATTAGTATGAATTTTTGAAAGCTTATCCATCCCCTTTAAAACATCAGCATACTCCCAAACTACATCTCCTCGAGACTTCCTCCTCGACACATAAGCAACAACATTCCCTTTTCCTAGGGTGAAAGAGTTATCATAATCATAATCATAGAGTAAATATATCCATTTACACTAGTTTATATTTATATCCCATTAAGTGAAAACATATTTAAGGATGTTTTGGATTGTGAAAACCACAAAGAACTCACTGATGAGAAAATGCCACCAAAACATTAGCACAAGCACAACTGCTGCTCGCCCCAGATCACGGGTGGAATAGTTACCCTCCTGGGGAAGTAACTTCCTAGACCAATATGAGATCACTGATCTATAATACATCAATACTTATCCAAATCCTAGATTTTATTTGTCATAAAGAACCTCAAACAACACAACCTCCTTAAGAAACTAAAGCACAAGAGCACTAAAAACATCTCCTTTAGGTAACCGAATACTGTCAAGCACTAATCACTCCTAAAAAATCCTAGTACTTACTAGTAAGCACTGTTATAAGGGGTGATACATGAGAAAAATTGTTAACATGCCTATGATAATACATCATGAGACTAAGTAACTATGAAACTCTACCACATTATTGGGTACTAGAAAAGAAATAATTGCATTGATCTTCGATGGTTTCACAATTGTTCCCTATTATGGAACCAGATATCTAATGAATTTCATCTACCACATCCATAACATTATCATGGATAACATTCCATAGATCTAGTGGTGTCGATAGACCTGAAAACCTACTCCAAGATTCTCTTCATGGTCCTCCTATGACTTTGAGTAAATCAGCATATCATCGATGAGAATGAAAAAAAAATTGCCCTGGAAGTCGCTGAAGATAGAGTTCATGAGCCACATGAACATGATTAGTGTTTCCATAATATTGAATGAAATTACTATGAACTCTGAGTTCCCATACCTTCATCTGAAGGTATCCTTTATGATTTTATAATCTTTCACCCTAAACAGGCTATATCCAGACTGAAAATCGATCTTTGAGAACAAACTAGCTTATCTCAACTAGTAGAAAAGATCTTTTATCCTTGGAAGTGGGTAACAATTCTTGATTATAACCGAATTTGATCTTGGGTAGTATGTACATAACCACATACCAATATCTGAATTCTCGGAGGACAACACCAAAGAACCAAATAATGACACAATATGTTATATAAAACCCCTCTACATCATATCATTCAATGAAAACTCAACTCATAAAACTTCATAGGTTTCATCTGTGAGGGATAAATGAAAATTAGAGATGGAACCAGATGTTACACTATCCCAAAATCTACATAAAATTGAGGGGATAAGTTTGTAAACTCTTCTACGAGAACATCTATGAACTCATCCACTACTATTAGAACATCCCCCAAATGAGAATCCACTGAAATCTCCACCAAATGAGATAAAATATTCTCCACTTTCTTACCACCCATCCAATTAGCCCACTCGCTAATGAATTCAAATCCCTGGACTTTTACATAAAAAACTCCTCTCTGGAAACAGGTGATGAATACATGAATATAATATATTCAATATATTCTGAGGATAAAATCAAATGGATATATCTGTAACAATAAGAAATCTCCCACTTACTTGTGATGCACCATCACCAGTTTATATCTCCAACACACATAAAGAAAATTTTTTAATCTCTAACTAGTGAAGAAAACATAGGGTTACTAGAAATATCTCCATATACAATTCCATGGAATAGAATAATTAATGAGAAACAAAGGATTGTAAATATCTTGATTAAAATATAGTGAAAAAAATTATATGATAAATTAATCATATCTCAAACAACTCCTGGATTTACTAGAGTTGCTGCCTTCAACATGTGTATCTGACCATGGATGAATCCTCTACATCTATATTACAGACCTCTATGGACTCACTATATACTAGTTACCTATGGATGATAACCATCATGAGTATTCCCTCTTCCAACACTATCTACTCTTGGTTATTGAGAAATTTTGTATGGTCCCTTACATTAAAACTACCTCAGAGGAAACTAAAGATGTTTTCATAAAGGGGTATGCACACCCACCTAATAATGAGCTCCCTATGTGGTTGGGAACTGAGTCTAGAGGTTGTCATATCCCCTAAAAACATATCAAAATAATTAAAGACTTTCATTAAGTGCTCAGAAGCTACATTACAATGAAGGATGAGAAAATACATGTCTTGAACGACTCCCACATGCCAAAACTATGACTTCCAAAAAACCTACAACCCACTTCCTGAAACCCTACTTCTTATATTTCCCTTTAAAAAACCCTCTTGAGGCTGAATTACCAAAGAAATAATCTACTAAAAATCCTACACATTTTTCTACACCTCCAGATACATATAGAGTGTAAATGGAGTGATCGCATACCTGATCACTAAGGGTAAATCCTTCTCCAGGCATTGCACTTTAGAATACTCATTTGAAAAAACATCAGGGCCAAAGTTCAAGAGGCCCTTTAATTTTATCTCAATATCCCATATACTCAGGCTCCCCTACTGAACGGAGAGAAATTACTATCACTTCACTATCCTTTTCATCTATGAATGGAACTATGAGGAAAACCTTTTTAACATGTAGCCACAAAACATAAGCCTCATTTCAGTCACCAAGGGATCAAATCCACCATTAACGTAAAACTCCTTGCATCTGAATAACTACCAATGGAACCTATAACTCATCCCATGCTTGGATCTAAATGAAAGAAACATTGAGAACCTATAAATAATGATTTGTCCCCAAATTAGAGATTCCCCTCACAGTTTTCCAAACTGTTCCACTGAAAATAATGCAAGTCCCTCTTTTATGCCTCGCCCTCCTCAATCAGATTGATCCTCTAACAATAATCGAAATCAGACTGCTAAACCTCAATGGCCTAAGATACTAGTAGATAATGAAAATGTGCCATTATTTAAAAGTAATAAGAACATTCTATTCTTGGTAGCATGGAATTTTATCAAATATTATTTAATTACTTCATTTTATTTCTCCAAGCAACCCAATGTTGACATGAACACAGACAATCAAAAAGAATATACCACTCCCAGTTCTCTAGCCTACAAATTGGTCTACCTCACTTAGTCCCTAAATAATCTCATAGTCCATGAATCAGATCATGGGGGGGATAAAATTCTATGTCTTAGCCAATATATTTTCCCTATTTTACAAACCAAGACCAACTAACATTGTTACCCTACAAAGTCTTGAAAAACTCATAGTTCCAAACTCTAAACCACACAATATCTTTTAACCAAAACATCTGATACAACTTTTCCATGACCCCCTCCCTATAAATATACCACAACGAAGGAAGAGATATGATAACCCATGATTCCAGCCTTCAATAGGCCTCAAGTTGATGACAAACACCAAGGGTATAAAAATATCACTTATGGAAGGTATTAACCATTCCAATAAAACATTATTAAAATATAGGACAAACAAATAACAAAAAAATCTAGCAAAAAATATAAACGTAAACCCAAAACCATCGCATAATAAAGGGAAAAAATAAATAAATACATATAAAAGTTATCAATATATATATACCAAAAGACAATTCCTATGGCATCAACTCAATAATTTCCCAAATCCAGGATAGATATATCCAGATTAGTCTGCACAACACTCTTAGAAACCTAAAAAATTGTTTATATATGTATGGTGGGAATAATAGGTATACTTAGTAGAGATATAACTAGGGTCTCAAGTTGAAATGTGAAAAAATAATACTAATGTTAATGTGAACAAATAACATAACAAAAAAAACCTAAATAGGTTAAATAAACAAACATAGTGTCACCCTAGATTGATTAGTAAATCAACCATCTAATATAGTAGCATAATAATGATGAATAAAAAAATAAAGGTGCCCCACTATTACTTCCCCATTAGTTTTTTCTATCACACCACAATGTAGAATGTCTTTTTATCCCATCCCTTCTGTACCTGTCACCACAATTAAATCACATTACATCTCACCTAAGTCACTAAATCCATCAAAACTCCTCTTATCATATAACCAATGTAGTATTCTTAACATCAAGGAAAAAAACCTAGCGACCACATCCTACCACACATGACCCCCACCACATGTCACATATCATCACAACCACATCACATGACATCTCATCCAAAGACACATGAACCATCACTACTGAAGGAAGATGGGGAAGAGGGGGGTTCCAGTCATTTGTGTCGCCACCATCTTGGATTTGATGGAAAAAACATAGAACCCAAAACATTTTGGCGTTTCAAAGGTTATCCAAATCAAGTGGGGGCATGCATAGAAATAACATCAAATACATGAAATATAGATAGCACAAAGTACCCTACCTATGCGTCCAAATTAAGTATACTAGCATACACCACCACTACACCACACATATATAACTATCACAACTTCTTCCACTATTATATTCAACATGCCACACAACCACCACACAAGCTACACAACATTTGTGACTTCATTTACTAAGACACTTAAATCAAATTTACAAAACTTATCTCATTTACCTAGTAGCATATTTAATTTCATTTTATCATCATAATTTATTTCATTACAAATTGGGTATCCAACACAACCACCCACAACCACAACTGGCCCATCTCATATCGACTTTCATCACTACACCACACCAGCTAAACCATATTAACATAATAATGACAAAACTCCTCCACCAAAAACACAAATACCACATACCACAATCACTAAACACAACACCCCCACAAAACACTAAACCACCACACATTATCACTACCATTAATTACACCACCACCCACCAAAGCTTCTACACATCACAAAACACAAATTCTCACATCACATATTTCAAAACAAATATCACATCAAAATAACACACACTACACAACCCAACCTATCACCACCATCAATTTATAATCGGTCGAACCACACAAGTAAACACAAAAATCACAAAATGACTCAACAAAAACACATTCCAACATCTACAATTATTCATGGGATTTATCACATTACTTATTTATTTATCATGGTTATTATCACAGAAACAATATTTCTAGTTGAAAGAAATTTATTATCCAAATCTTTACTACATAACTTTTTATTTTGGTTGCAATCACACATCAACATAATAAGAGTCTCAACTCATATCATCTATTGTGCAAGGATGTATCCCCAAAACCATTATTTTAATTTTGGAACCAACATGGGATAAAGACATCAATAAAAATATAAAAGTAAAAAGGATGTTATATCTCCTCCATACCCCAAGATTTTAGGTTATTCCAATTAATTTTATTATAACTATAACCCTTACTAGCCATAGAATGGAATCAAAACCATGAAATCCCCACACATAGATAATAAATGGTATAGAATTAAGTTTCACTACATCAGGAAATATTTGTTGACTCACTAAACAACAGAAGGAGAAGAAGAAATATATTTTAACTCACAACCACACATGGAAATTATCGATGAACCTACACTAAGTGAAGGGATGTTAAAAATATTTCCCATGAAACATCCAAATGGAACACCAACACCACAAAGGATCCCCAAAGGATAGATGAAAGGAAACATTACATACAATAACATGGATGTAACGACCCAATGTTTTATAAATGGAAATTCCTTTCTTATAAATATGCCATAAAATAAAATGAAAACACAACATAATGAACTAATAAGTGCTAAGTGGCCTTTAAACATTGGTTTGTCACTTCTGTGTTTGGAATTTTGAAAATATGACATACACCGTTGTAATCAGTTAGTTATTTGGAGTCTGATAAGAAAAACATATTTTTTTGGTGAATAGTAACCTACCTTTATGAACAGTAACATACCCTAATGAATAGGGATATACCCTAAAGAATAGTAACCTTACCTATGATAATATTAAAATAATATTCAAGTGAAATTATGATGTACCCATTTTGTAGAATAATTAAATGAATGTTTCAAAACTGGGTTTTAATAATAAATTACGATTTTAATTAAATATTAAATTAATCATATTTATAAAATTATTTTTGAAAAATGGACTTCATTTTTTGATTATACATGTAAAAAAATGGTTAGGGAGAATTTTTTATATTTTTCTAAAATACATGATTTTTTGATGAAATCTGATAATTCACAATAAATGCGAAAACCTTAATTTCTGCATCATGCTTGAGTCATGGATGATTTATTTGGTCATTTATTAGAAGCCACATAAATTTATTACTATTATTGGTCATTGAATAATTACTCTTCCTTATCCTTTTAGGAAATAATAAACTAATGATTAAAAAGTTATGAAAACCCTCATCCCCTCCACTATAAATACCACCCATTCTTACCACTTCTCCTCACTCTTATCAAGACTTGTTACTTGTCAATATTCTGACCAAATAAGTTCCCCAATATCATCTCTCACATCCAAAATCCCCTATCCTCTTAAAAATACTAAAACCTCTCCCATTAAGAGTTTCTTAAAGGTGGAAGTCTCAAGAAGTAAACTCCTCTTTCCAATTCCTTCTTTTCTTTTAAGTTCTTTTGTTTTTGTTTCTTTCCTTACCTCCCTTCACCCAAATAGTATGATAACTTCAGTAATATAAATGTATTGAAATTTTTTATGCTAATTTTATATTTCACTATCTTCTCTCATTTCCCTGCCTTTTATTTGAAAGAAATGAAAGCACCGTTTGAGATGTGATAATTTAGTACATTCAAGGGCAACGTTTTATCAATTTTTATTATCGTTTTAAATCTAGTAAGGAAACCATTTTTTGTTATGGTTGAACCATATTATATATATGTAATATATCATATTTTTGGTTCTGAAATCCATTTGTACAAGTAGTATTATGTTATAAATAAAAATATGTTCTTTGTAATCAAACCCACTAATTAACACAAAACGGTTGTCACTTTGGTTTTATATAATAATCCGACTTCACTCTCAGTAAAAAAATTAAATTTTAAACGATTTAATATCATGGATGTTCAATAATATCATATAACTTCAATTTTGGAAAACCAATTTCATCTTACGTGTTTATCCAAAACATAAATATAAGTGAACCGGTCCTTAAAACCAAGTAAACAAACGAGACCGAACAATGAAATTGAACCTCATAACCAATAAAAACGGTTATGAATGATCATAAAATGATTATACTAAACAAATTAAATATATAAGAGGTTATTTATTTATCAATTAATAAACCTAATTTTTTTATTAAGGTCTTTAATAACAAGTGGAGAACACCGACAGATTTAAGGTAAGGGATCCTCCCCATTTCACTTTTTATTTCAAGATTGTTCTCTATGTTATTACATTTTAGAAGTGATCAATAATAATGAGGTATTATTTCAAACCTCCACCATATATCCTTCATGTTATATAAGTGATTATATACCCCTTTAATCTCTCATCAAGCCATCTTAGGTACACCCGACATCATGCCGATAAACCGTAAGGAAATCTACCTGAACCTTCTTTTTTCTTTCAGGTTGCCTTATATTTATTTATATCAAAATGGTGCTATCTTATATATTTACTTACATATTCTAAAATATTTTTATTTTTAAAAAATTTATTTATGAATACCCTATCATCACTCTCTTTTGGGGATATACATGTTTTAAAAATATTCCCTCCTTGGAACTTTCCGATAAGTAAGAACTTCACAAATTTTTACACGATTTAAAGTTCACTCTATCCTATGATTTAATCCACCATTGTCTTTATAAAATCATTCATTTCATTATGAAATACTTATTTCTTCAATTCTTCATATATATAAATTATTTTCCACTTTTCCATTTTAAAATCTCTATAGCATTTTCCATAAAACTGCACAAGAATGTTTTAATGCTAGTGTTACTCATATACATTTCTTATAATTTGTCACTTATGTTTGACACAACATCAAATTTTATATGCCTACTTTACCCTCTGAACTTCCATGTATGTTCTAATACCTTTCTTTAATGGACACTTTCATGATACACTCATTGGTAATGATTTATGTCATGGTTGTGGTACCTAATTCTTTCCAGGGGTACCCTTATGTTTATTTATGGATGATTATGCATGATTTATTATGTGGAAAGATTATTTTTGTTGAAATAATATTCATGAAAATTTTTAGATGGTTTCACCCAGATAGCACTCCAATTCATTGGGTAAAGTTAAGTCTCATTAGATGCGATGTGAAATGGGATTGACAGTTACCCTTGACCCATACTAAAGAAATGTTTTATGATTCTTACACATTTATATTATTACATGTTTATATGATCCCATTATTATATGATATGATTTAATATATTCTATTCTTTGTTATAATTATGTCAAGACTCCTAACTCATGTTTTTAGGATGTATCCTTATGTTCATTCCCTTACTGGGCTTTTTAAATCATCCCTTGGTTCATGTGTTCCCCAGGGTACCCTATACATATGTAAGGGCTCAAAGGAAGTTAGGATCTCTTTATGAATATTAAATAAAGAAGTGTTTTATTAACACCATGTTTTATGTTTTATGTACCTAGTCTTCCAAGACACTATACTTAATGATCCTTGTCTTGTACTCTGATGTATAATTATGCTTAAAACCATGTAATGTTATATATAAAAGGCTTGGGTCACTATAGCTGGTATCATAGCATGGTCTACTTATTTTGTGAAATTAGTAATAGATAACCTTAGTGTGAACCTTAACGATGAGACGAAGTATAATAAAACATCCCTACATTTTGGTAAGTATAGAGTAAGTATTTTATCAAAAAAATACATCTCTGTCTAGAAACAAGAAGGTATATATGGCTCTAGCATAGATGTACCTAGGAGTGAAAACTACGACAAGGAGTTTCAGGCTTGACCTGGGGTATCCTAGTACATGAAAATTGTCCTTGCTTCACTCTTGGTTATGAAACCCCTCGGGGATATGCTTTGGAAGATTCATGAGCTTAACAAAAACAATTATTAAGGGACAAAAAAATCCCATAAGAATATAAGTCAAGAAATAGATCGAGGATAACCTAGATTAAAACCAAAGTAATCACAAGTTAGGATGTACTTATTCTTTATAAGTTTATCCTGTTATGTTATAATTTTTATTTTTATTCTCAATACCTAATTATTTGAGACCTCTAATTATACATTATTTTTCTTAGTTAATGGAATAATATATAATAACACATTCCAACAACCAATATGATAGGAAATGTGATGATTTAACTAATGGTATGTCTCATATGACGGGAACGGGTGCTCAAAAATTCATGAAAATACTTTCTCAGCTGGCTCGAGTTATGAATAATAACTTGAATCATGCAGAATTACCTCCTCCTCCAAAAAAATATCATGTTGCCATAGAATAATTCATGTGAAAAAGGACTCCAATTTTTAGAGGATATTGTGATCCCCTCCTCACGGAATAATGGAATAACTCCATTGAAAAGAAATTCCCCATCCTTCAGTGCTCAAAAGAAGAGAAGGTTGTACTGGCAGTCTATCATTTTGATAAGGAAGCTGATCAGAGGTGGAAAATGATCAAGAATACAAAGTACTAAGAGGAAATTGATTCCATTTATTGGGAGGAATTCAAGAGGACGTTTTTAAACTAATTTTTTCCTCAAACCCTCTGTATCGTGATGGAAAGAGAGTTCCTCACACTCAAGAAGAAGGAAGATGAGTCCATTGGGGCATATGAAGCTAACTTTACAAGGCTTTCATGGTACACCACTAGCATTGTCAAGAACACAGAAAACAAGGTGGATCGCTTCTTTAGAGAACTAAGGCTGAGTCTACAAAAAGAGTTGGCAATTTGAGACATTGACATTTATGAGGATATTGTCTGTTGTTCCATCAAGGTTGAAATAGATATTGGAGACTCTCATTGGTCTAGTGGGACCAGTGAAAAGAAGAAAAAAATTGAGAACAACATGGGTGGTTCATAAAACAAATCTAATGATGGAAATAATCACGACTTTTCCCCTTGAAAAAATTGTGGCAAGAAGCATCTTGGTAAATGTTTTAGGGAACCAAAAATTACTTTAAAATTGGAAATTTTGGTCATTAGACCAATAACTACTGAAGGGATTTGAAAAATCATGCTAATGTTGAAGAATAAAATAAGGTTCATATCAACACTCATCATGTAGTGCAGTGTTACAATTGTAAGGAGCATGGGAATTATGTGAACAATTTCCTTAAGTCAAGGGTTTTCGGAGGCAATCCACAACAAACTTGAAGGAAACAAGGAAGGGATTATTCTATCACTACTACTGAGGTGGATCCGGACAATGATGTGGTGACAAGTACGCTAGTTATTCATTCAATAATAGCAATCGTACTATTCGATTCTGGTTCTACGCATTCTTTCATATCTTTCAAGTTTAGTAGAACTATTCAAATACCCCCTAAAAATTTGGAAGAAAATTTATCTGTGACAACAGAGAATGGGGAATTCATTACATCCTTGGTTTATAACTCCTCCCTACTTAACAATTGTGGACTGAACCTCCTAGAAAATCTCTTCATACTTCCTTTAGTTGAGTTTGACACTATCTTGGGAATGTATGGGATATATTTAAACAAAGCCAGCATCAACTATTGAGAAAGGGATATCACTTTTCACATCTCAAAGCATCCTCTAATTCCTTACAAGTTTAAGGAGGAAAATGAGCCTCCTTTAGAATATTGGTCTCAAGTGTGGATCTTTTTAACTTATGAGAAAACATTTATAGCTCAAATGATTGATACAAAAGGGATAATCATGCTTGAAGAAATTTTCATCATGAGGTATTACACTCATGTATTCCCTGAAGAGTTTCTTGGTCTTCCTCCTGGCCAAGAGGTTGAGTTATCAATTGAACATATTATTAGATCTTTGTCTATATCAAATACACCTTACAGAATGGCCACCTTAGAGTTGGAAGAGCTAAAAAACCAGTCACAGTAGAATATGAAGAAGGGTTTTATATTCCCGAGTGCCTCACCTTGGGGTGTGCCAGTCCTCTTCATCAAGAAGAAGGATGGATCAATGTGTCTCTGCATTGATTATCTTTAGATCAATAAAATCACAATAAAGAAAAAGTATCCCCTACCACATATAAATGACTTGTTCAATTAGCTTTGTGGGGCCAATTATTTCTCTAAGGTGGACCTTCGGTCATGAAATTATCAATTAAAAGTGAGGAAGGAAGATATTCTCAAGACTTCCTTTTTAATGAGGTATGGACACTATGATTTCAAAGTGACTACCTTCAGACACACTAATTCACCAACAATTTTCATGGATTTAATGAATAGAATCTTTAGAGATTACCTTTACAAATTTTTGGTAGCCTTTATTAATGATATTTTGATATACTCCAGGATAAAGGAGGAACATGAGGAGAATTTGAATAGTATATTAAATACTTTGTGAAGGGAGAAGTTGTATGCAATGTACCGTAAATGTGAGTTCTGGATGGAGGAAGTTTCATTCTTGGGGCATGTTATCACAAGAAAAGAGATATATGTGGACCCTTCCAAGATGAAGGCAATTAAAGAGTGGCCCAAGCCAACTTCTATAATGGAGATCCGTAGATTTTTAGTTCTAGCTAGTTATTACTGATGATTCATGATGAACTTTTCACGATTTTCAAACACAATGACCTTGTTGACAAGGAAGGGGGAAAAGTTTTTCTGGATGAAAGAATGTGAGGTAATATACATAGAGCTAAAGAGAAGGATGATCACTACACATGTACTCACATTACCGAAAAGTGGAGAAAGTTTTGTGATATATAATGATTCTTCAAATAAAGTCTTGGGTTGTGTACTCATGAAAAATGATAATGTGATAGCTAATGCCTCATGGAAATTGACGATCCTTGAGTAGAACTACCCGGTGCATGATCTAGAGATGGAAACCGTGCTTTTTTCCTGGAAAATCTGGAGGCACTACCATTATTATGAGAAGTGTGACATATACACCACCCAAAAGAGCCTAAAGTATATATTCACACAAAATAAGATCCACAAGCGTCAAAGGAGATGGATAAATCTATTCAAGGATTATGATTTATCTATTCACTATCATCCTAGAAAGGTTAATAAGGTAGATGATCCTCTAAGCAGAAAAGAACATGCTACTCTATCCATGTTACGAATTGATAAAGACCATATCTTCTTGGATATGAAAAGAATGGATTTATAAATCAAAAGATCGGGGGATACACCATACCTTTATCAAATGATTGTGCAACCATCCATTCAAGAGAAGATTACGGAAGTACAAAGTAATGATGTGTAGTTACAAAATAGGGTGAATGCAGTAAAGGAAGGGAAGCTACAAGAGTTCCATATCTATGATGATGGTGTGATTTGGTTTGTAATGCGGCTTTGGGTGTCTTAATCACCCGGGATAAAGAAGAAGATATTGGAAAATGCACATAGCTCTACATTCTCTATTCATCCTAGGAGTACCAAGATATACTGTGATCTCTAAGAACACTTCTATTGGGATAACATGAATAAGGATATTACGGAATATATATCAAGGTTCTTGGTATGTCAGCATGTTAAAGAAGAGCAACAAAAGTCCAAAGGGATGATGAAACCATTTCTTATACCCATGTGAAAATGGGAGAATGTCACTATAGACTTTGTCATGGGTCACCCAAATACATCGAAGGGAAATAATGTGATATGGGTTGTGGTTGACCGACTCACCAAGACATCTCATTTTATCGCTATTCGGGAAGAACTCTCGCTTGAACAACTTGTAAAGATATTTTTGAAATATATAGTGAGACAAAATGGTGTTCCACTCTCGATTATCTCCTTTCGTTATCCAAGGATCAAATATAAATTTTGAAGGAGTGTTTAAACATGATTTGAGTACTAAATTAAATTTAATCATGACTTATCTCCCCCAAACTGATGGCCAATCTGAAAGGACTATTCAGACACTTGAAGATATGCTAAGAGCCTACTCTCTAGAATTCAAAGGTGGATGGGATCAACATCTATCATTGGTTGAGTTCTAATATAACAATATCTTCCACTAGAGAATTCAAATGGCTCTATTTGAAGCTCTGTATGGAATGCAATGTAGAACTCCAACCTGTTAGGATGAAGTTGGAGAACAAAAGCTACTTGGACCCGATCTTGTGCAAGAGATAACGAAGAAGGTTTTTGAAATCCAGAAAAACATCAATGTTGCTCAGGGTCGGTAAAAAGTATATGCTTAAAACCATTTAAGGGACATGGATTTCGACGTTGGAGATAAATAATTCCTTCAAATATCACCATAGAAGAGAGTCATGTAGTTTGGAATGAAAGGGAAACAAATACCAAGGTACATTGACCCCTTTGATATCCTTGACCACATAAGAGTCGTGGCATATCGACTTTCACTTCCACCAAATATGGCTCGAGTTCATGATTTGTTTCACGTATCACTCTTGAGGATGTACATACCCGATCCCTCACATGTACCAAACTCAGAGGTGGTGTAGCTGGAGGATGATATCTCTTATGAGTAGAAGACAGTGAAGATTCTGGACCGAAGAGATAAGGTTCTACTAAACAAGACAACCCACCTAGTCAAAGTGTTGTGAATGAACCAAAATTTTGAAGAATCTACTTAGGAACCAGATGAGGCAATGAAGGAGAAGTACCGTCACCTGTTTTTAGCATAGAATGTAAAATGAAATTTTGAGGGTGAAATTCCATAGGGGGGGAGAATGTAATGACCCAATGTTTTATAAATGGAAATTCATTTCTTATAAATATGTCATAAAATCACATGAAAACACAACATAATTTACTAGTAAGTGCTAGGTGACCTTTAAACATAGTTTTATCACTTCTATTCTTGGAATTTTGAAAATCTGACATACACAGTTGCGATCAGTTAGTTATTTGGTGTCTGATAAGAAAACATAATTTTTTTTGAATAATAACCAAACCTTATGAATAGTAACATACCCTTATGAATAGTGATATACCATAATGAATAGTAACCTTTCCTATGATAGTATTAAAATAATATTCAATTCAAATTATGATGTACCTATATTTTAGAAGTAAATGAATGTTTTAAAACTGGGTTTTAATAATAAATTATGATTTTAATTAAATATTAAATGATTAATATTTAGAAAATTATTTATAAAAAATGGACTTCATTTTTTGGATTCTACACGCTGAAAAATGGTTAGGGTGAATTTTTGATATTTTTCTGAAATACATGAATTTTTTATGAATAGTAAAATCTTATAATTCACAATAAATGCTAAATCCTTATTTTTTGCATCATTCTTGAGTCATGGATGATGTATTTGGACATTGTTTCGAAGTCACATATATTTATTACTATTCTTGGTCATGGAATACTTACTATTTATTTTATTTTGAGGAAATGATAAACTAATGATTAAAAAATTATGAAGACCCTCCTCCCCTCCTATATAAATACCACCCATTATTACCTCTTCTCCTCACTCTTCTAAAGCCTTGTGCCTTTCCAATATTCTACTAAAATATCTCCCCAAGCACCTACCCCACTTCCAAAATCCCCTAGAGTATTAAAAATACTAAAACCTATTTCTTTAATAGGTTCTCAATGGAGGAATTCTCAAGAAGTAAATTCTTCTTTCCAATTACTTCTTTTCTTTAATGTTCTTTTATTTTTGTTTCTTTCATCATCTCCCTTCACCCAAATAGTATGATAACTCCGGTAACATACATTTACTATAATTTTTTTATGATAATTGGATATTTTATTATCTTCCCTCCTTTCCCCACCTTTTATTTGAAAGAAATGAAAGCACTATTTGAGATGTGATAATTTAGTACATTCAAGGACAACGGTTTATCAATGTCTATTATCATCTTTAAATCTGGTCATGAAAACACTTTTGTTATGGTTGAACTAGATTAAATAAATGTAATATATCCCATTTTTGGTTCTGTAACCTTTTTTTACAAATGGTGTTATGTTATAAATAAAAATATGTTTTTTGTAATCAAACCCACTAATTAAAAAAACGGTTGTCACTTTGGTTTTATATAATAGTTCAACTTCACTATAAGTAACCAAATTAAATTTAAAACCATGTTATCTCCTGGATGTTAAATAATTTCATATAAATTCAATTCAGTAAAACCACATTCATCTTACATGTTTATCCAAAACATAAATATAAGTGAACCGGTCATTAAAACCAAGTAAACAAACGAGCCCGAACATTGAAATTGAACCTCACAGCCAATCGAAACTGTTATGTATGAACATAAAATGATCTTGCTAAAAAAATTACATATAAAATTGGTTCTAGATTTATCAATTAATAATCCTATTTTTTTATTCAGGTCTTTAATAACAAGTGGAAAACACCAACATATTTACGGTAAGGGATCCTCCCCGTTTCACTTTTATTTCAATATTGTCCTCTATGTTATGCCATTTTACATGTGATCAATAATGATTGGTTATTATTTATCACCTCCCCCATACCTCACCCAGGTTATATAAGTGATTAGAAACCCATTTACTCTCTCATCAATCCCTCTTAGGTACACCTGACATCATGTCGATAAACCGTAACAAATTCTACCTGAACCTTCTTTGTTCTTTCAGGTTTCCTTGTCTTTATTTATATTAAAATTATGTTATCTTATCTATTTATGTAGATATTATAAATTCTGTTTAGTTTTACAAAATTAATTTATGAAGACCCTATCATCACTCTCTTTTGGGGATATACATTTTTTTAAAATATTCTCTCCTTTGAACATTCCGATAAGCAAGAACTTCACAAATTTTTACCCGATTTCATGTGCACTCTATCCTATGATTTAAGCCACCATTGAATTTATAAAATCATTATTTTCATTATGAAAACCTTATTGGTTCATTTATTATTTTATATAAAATATTTTCCTCTTTTCTATTTTAAAATCTCTATAGAATTTTTCTTTAAAACCACACAAAAATGTTTCAATGCTAGTGTTACTCATATACATTTCTTATATTTTGTCACTTCTATTTGACACCACATACCATGTTATATTCCTATTTTACCCTATGAATGTCCTTCTATGTTCTAATCCCTTTATTTCCTGGACACTTTCATGATACACTCATTGGTTATGATTTATTTCATGGTTGTGGTATCTAATTCTTTCCTTGGGTACCCTTATGTTTATGTATGGTCGGTTATTTAGGATTTATTATGTGGAAAGATTATTTCTTTGGAAAGAATATTTATGAAAATGTTGATATGGTTGCACCCAGATAGCACTCCAATTCATTGTGTAAATTTAAGTCTCATGAGATGCGATGTGAAATGGGATTGGTGGTTAGCCTTGACCCAAACAAAAGAAATGTTTTATGATTCTTCATCATTTATATGATTCCTTGTTTATATGATCCCATGCTTATATGATATGATTTTCTATGTTTTATGATTTTTTATCATTATGTCATGCCTTCTAACTCGTGTTTTTAAGATGTATCCACATGTTCATTCCTTTACTGGGATTTTTAGCTCATCCCTTGGTTCATGTGTTCCCCAGGGTACCCTATACAGATATAAGGGCTCAATGGAGGTTAGGATATCTTTATGGAGTTTAAATAAAGAAGTGTTTTTAACCCTATGTTTTATGTTTTATGTACCTAGTCTTCAAAGACACTATACTTAAAAATCCTTGTCTTGTACTCTGATGTATAATTATTCTTAAAATCATGTAATGTTATACATAAAAGGCTTGGGTCACTATAGTTGGTATCAAAGGATGGTCTAGTTATTTTTGGAGATTAGGAATATAGCAGCTTAGTGAGAACCCTAAGGATGGGATAATGTATAATAAATCATCGCTAAATTTTGGTAAGTATAGAGTAAGTGTTTTTTCAAGAAAATACATCCCTATTTGGATACGAGAAGGTAGAGACAGCTTTGGCACATATGTACCTAGGAGTGAAAACTCTGACAAAGAGTTTCAGGCTTGACCCGGGGTATCCTGGTAAACGACAATGGGCCTTACTGCACTCTAGGTTATGACACTATCGAGGGATATTATTTGGTAGAATCATGAGCTTAGTACAAACCATTATTAAGGGACAAAAAGGGCCATAAGAATATAATTCAAGAAATAGATTGAGGATGACCTAGATTTAAACCTAAGTAATCACAAGTTAGGATATACTTCTTCTTTATAAGTTTATCATTTTATGTTCAAGGTTTTCTTTTTATGATCAAAAGCTAAGTATTCAAGACCTCAAATTATATGTTCTATTTCTTAGATAATGGTGGGAAATATAAGAACATGTTCCAATAACCAATGTGATAGAAAATGTGATGATTTCCCTAATGATATGTATGATATGACGGAAGAGGGTGCTAAAAATATCATGAGAGTACTTGATCAGCTGTCTCAAGTTATGAATAATAACTTTAATCATGAAAAATTCCCTCATCCTCCAAGTAAAGCTCAATTTTTCATATAATCCTTCATGCGGAAAAGGCCTCCTATGTTTAGTGGATCTTCTGATCCCCTCCTCACGGAACAATGGATTAACTCCATTGAAAAGATATTCTCCATCCTCCAGTGCTCGGAAGGATAGAAGGTTGTATTGATAGTATATCATTTTTATAAGGAAGATGATCAGTGGCGGACACTAATCAATAATACAAATTTCCAAGAGGAAATTGATTCCATGGATTGAGAGGAATTCAAGAATATGTTTTTCAACAAATATTTTCCTCGAACCCACTATCTCAAGATAGAAAGAGAGTTCCTCAGACTCAAGAAGAAGGAAGATGAGTCAATTAGGGCGTATGAATAAAAATTTACAAGGCTTTAAAGTTATTCCTCTGGTGTTGTCATGAATATTTAAAGCAAGTTGGATCGCTTCTTTAGTGGAATAAAGACGAGTATACAAAAAACATTGGTGATTCGAGACTTTGAAAGTTATGAGGATATTGTTTGTTGTTCCTTCAAGGTTGAAATAGAGATTTGAGACTCTCAGTGGTCTTATAGGACTAGTGACAAGAAGAAAAATATGGATAACAAATTGGGTGGTTCATCAAACAAATCCTATGATGGAAAGAATCATGACTTTTCCCCTTGTAAAAATTGTGCGAAGAAGCATCCTGGTAACTGTCTAAAGGGAACCATAAATTTCTTATAATGTGGAAAGTTTGGTAATATGGGGAATTGAATATTTTATTCCGGTTATACGCATTCTTTCATATCTTTCATGTTTAGTATAACTATTTAAACACAACCTCAAAATTTGGAAGAAAAATTATATGTGAGAACAATGAATGAGGAATTCGTTGCATCAATTTTTTTATAACTCCTCCCGGGTTAACGTTTTTAGACTGAACCTCCCAAAAAATCTCTTCACACATCCTCTAGTTGAGTTTGTCCCTATCTTGGGCATGGATTTTTTATCTTTATACAAACCCAACATCAACTTTTAGGAATGGGAAATCACTTTTCACATCCCGAAGCATCCTACAATTCTTTACAAGTGTAAGGAGGAAAATGTGCCTTCTTTAGAATATTTGTCTCAAGTGTGGATATTATTTCCATATGGGAAAGCATTTCTAGCTAAAATGATTGAGAAAAAGAAGAGAATCATGCTTGGAGACATGCCATTCATGAGGGATTACACTGAAGTATTCCCTAAAGAGTTGCATGGTCTTCCTCATAATTGAGAGGTTGAGTTTTCAATTGAACTTATTCCCAGATCTTTGTCTATATTAAATACACCTTACAGAATGGCCATCGTAGATCTAGAAGACTAGAAAAGGAAGTTACAGGATCATATGAAGAAGGGTTTTATATGCCCAAGTGCCTCACCTTGGGGTGCTTCTGTCCTCTTTTTCAAGAAGAAGAATGGATCAATTCACCTAAAAATTGATTATCATGAGCTCAATAAAATCACAATAAAGAACAAGTATCCCATGCCACAGATAGATGAATTGTTTGATAAACTTCATGGATATAGTTATTTCTCTAAGGTGTCCATTCATTTAGGATATCATCAATTAAAGGTGAGGAAGGAAGATGTTCTCAAGACTTTCTTTCGAACGAGGTATGGACACTATGAGTTCATAGTGATTCCCTTAGGACTTACTAATGCTCCATAAATTATCATGGATTTAATGAATAGAGTTTTTAGATATTACCTTGACAAATTTGTGGTAGTATTTATTAATGATATTCTGATATACTCCAAGATAAAGGAGGAACATTAGGAGCATTTGAATATTCTGTTAAATACATTTCGAAGGGAGAAGTTGTATGCAAAGTACAGTAAATTTGAGTTCTGGATGGAGGAAGTATCATTCTTGGGGAATGTTATCACAAGAAAAGGGATATATTTCGACCCTTCCAAGATGAAGGAAATTGAAGAGTGGCCTAGGAAAACTTTTGTAACAGATATCCATAGCTTTTTGGGTCTAGCTAGGTATTATCGACGATTCATGAAGAACATTTCACAATTTTCAAACCCAATGACCACGATGACACGGAAGGGGGTAAAGTTTGTCTGGACGAAAGATTGTGAGGTAAGATTCATGGAGATAAAGAGAAGGGTGATCACTACACATATAATCGCATTACCAAAAAGTGAAGAAAGTTTTGTTATATATAGTGATGATTCAAAGAAAGTATTGGGTTGTGTACTCATGAAAAATAGTAATGTGATATCCTACACCTCACGACAATTAAAGATCTAGGAGCAGAACTACCTGGCGCATGATCTAGAGATGGAAGCCATGATTTTTTCCTTGAAAATATAGTGGCATTACCATTATGGTTAGAAGTATGACATATACACAGATCACAAGAGCCTAAAGTATATATTAAAAAAAGGATCTCAACAAGCGTCAATGGAGATGGTTAGAGCTAATTAAGGATTTCAATTGCTCTATTCACTATCATCCTATAAAGGCGAACAAGGTAGTTGATGCTCTAAGAAGAAAATAACCTTCTACTCTATCCATGTTACAGATTGAGAAAGACCCTATCTTCTTGGATATGCAAAGGATGGATTTAGAAATCATAAGGGCAGGGGTTACATCCTACCTTGCCCAAATGATTGCACAACCATCCATTCAAGAGAAGATTAAGGAAGCACAAAGGGATGATGTGGAGTTACAAAAGAGGGTGAATACATGGAAGGAAGGGAAGGGGAAAGAGCTTCATATTGACAAGGATAGTGTGATTTGGTTTGTAATGAAGATTTGTGTGCCTTCATCATACGGGATAAAGAAGGATCTATTGGATAATGCACATATCTCAACATTATTTATCTATCCTCGGAGTACCAAGATGTACTGTGATCTCCAAGAACACTTATTTTGGTATAATATGAAGAAAAAGATTATAGAATATATATCAAGGTGCTTGGTATGTCATCAAGTTAAAGCAGAGCGACAAAAGTCCAAAGGAATGATGAAACCATTTCCTATACCCATGTGGAAATGAAATAATGTCACTATGAACTTTGTTACGGGTCTCCTAAAGTTGTCGAAGGGAAATAAAGCGATATAGGTTGTGGTTGACTGACTCACCAAGACAGACCATTTTCGCTCTATTTGGGAAGATCTATCACTTGAACAACTTGTAATGATATATGTGAACGATGTGGTGAGACTGCATGGTGTTCCATTCTCAATTGTCTCGGATCATGATCCAAGTTTCACATCTAAATTCTGGAGGAGTCTTTAACTTGATTTGAGTACTGAATTAAATTTCAGCACGACTTATCACCCCCAAACTGATGGCCAATATGAAAGGACTATTCAGAAACATGAAGATTTTCTAAGAGAATGCTCTCTAGAATTCAATGGTGGATGGGATCAGCATCTCTCATTGGTTGAGTTCTCTTAAAATAATATCTTCCGCTCGAGTATTCATATATAAAGCTCTATATGGAAATCAATGTAGAACTCCAATCTGTTGGGATGACGTTAGGGAAAAAAAGCTACTTGGACCCGATCTTGTGCAAGAGATAATGGAGAAGGTTCAAGACGTCCAGAAAAACATCCTAGCTGCTCAGAGTCTGAAAAATAGGTATGCTAAAAACCGTCGAAGGGAATTATATTTCCACATTAGAGATAAATTCCTCCTTTGAAAATCACCATGGAATAGAGTCATGTAGTTTTGAAATAAAGGGAAGATAATCCTAAGGAACATTCGCCCCTTTGAGATCCTTGACCTCATAGGAGTCGTGGCCTATAGACTTTCACTTCCACCGAATATGGCTTGAGTTCATGATGTGTTTCACATATCACTCCTGAAGAAGTACATACCCGATCCCTCAAATGTACTGAACTCAGTGGTGGTGCAGTTGGAAGATGATCTCTCTTATGAGGATCAGCGAGTGAAGATTCGAGACCGAAGAGATAAGGTTCTATGCAACAAGACAACCAACCTTGTCAAAATATTGTAGAGGAACCAAATGTTTGAAGAAGCTACTTGGGAACCAGAGCAGGCAATGTAGGAGAAGTACCCACACCTGTTTTTGGCGTAGAATGTAAAACGAAATTTTGGGGGAAAATTTTCATAAGGGGGGAAGAATGTAATGACCCAATGTTTTATATATGGAAATTAAATTCTTATAAATATGTCATAAAATCAGATGAAATCACAACATAATGAACTAATTAGTGCCAAGTGACCGTTAAACATAGGGTTTTCACTTCTGTGTTTGGAATTTTAAAAATCTAGCATACATGGTTGTGATCAGTTAGTTATTTGGAGTCTGATAAGAAAAACATAATTTTTCTAAAAAGTAACCTAATCTTATGAATAGTAATATACCATTATGAATAGTGATATAACCTAATGAATAGTAACCTTACCTATGATAGTATTAAAATAACATTTAAGTGAAATTATGATGAACCTATATTTTAGAACAAGTAAATGAATGTTTTAAAATTAGGTTTTAATAATAAATTATAATTATAATTAAATATTAAATTAATCATATTTAGAAAATTATTTTTGAAAAATGGACATCATTTTTTTGATTCTACACATCAAAAAATGGTTTGGGTGAATTTCTGATATTTTCCTAAAATACTTGAATTTTTTATGAATAGTAAAATCTAATAATTCACAATAAAGGCCAAAACCTTAATTTCTGCATCATTCTTGAGTCATGGATGATGTATTTGAAAATTGGTTATAAGTAACACAAATTTATTACTAATCTTGTTCATGGAATACTTACTATTCCTTGTCTTGTGAGGAAGTAATAAACTAATGATTAAAAAATTATGAAGACCCTCCTCCCCTCCACTATATATACCACCCATTCTTACCTGTTCTCTTCACTACCCTCAATCCTTGTTCCTTGACAATATTCTTCCCAAATATCTCCCCAAGCTCCTACCCCACTTACAAAATCCCCTATCCTCTTAAAAATACTAAAACCTCTCCCCTTAAGATGTTATCAAAGGAGGAAATCTCAATAAGTAAATTCATCTTTCCAATTCCTTCTTTTATTTTATGTTCTTTTCTTTTTGTTTATTTCCTCACCTCTTTTAACCCTAATAGTATGATTACTCTAGTTACATACATTTAATGAATTTTTTTTTCTAATGGTATATTTCATTATCTTTTCTCTTTTCCCCACCTTTTATTTGTACGAAATGAAAGCACCATTTGAGATGTGCTAATTTATTACAATTAAGGACCACAATTTTTCAATTTCTATTATCATCTTTATATATTTTCATGAAACCATTTTTGTTATGGTTGAAACAAATTATATATATGTAATATATCATATTTTTGGTTCTATAATTCTTTTGAAAAAATGGTATTATGTTATGAAGAAAAACATGTTCTTTGTAATCAAACCCATTAATTAACAAATACGATTATCACTTTGGTTTTATATAATAATTTGACTTCACTATAAGTAACCAAATTAAATTTAAAACCATGTAATCTCATGTATGTTCACTTATATTATAACTTCAATTTTGTACAACCACTTTCATTTACATGTTTATCCAAAACAAAAATATAAGTGAATCGATCATTAAAACCATGTAAACAGACGAGCCTGGACAATGAAATTGAACTTCATAACCAATCAAAAAGGTTATGAATGAAGTTTAAATAATTATAATACACCAATAAAATATATAATAGGTTATGTAATTATCAATTAATGAACCTGTTTTGTTTATTCAGGTCTTTAATAACAAGTGGACAACACCAACAGATTTAAGGTAAGGGATCCTCCCCATTCTACTTTTATTTCAAGATTGTCCTCTTTGTTATTCCATTTTACTTGTGATCCCTAATGATGGGGTATTATTTATCACCTCCACCATAATTACCACATGTTATATAAGTGATGAGAAACCCCTTTCTTCTCTCATCAATCCCTCTTAGTAACATCTGACACCATATCGATAAACCATAATGAATTCTACTCGAACCTTCTTTGTTCTTTCAGGTTGCCTAATCTTTCTTTATATCAAAATGGTTTTATCTTATCTAGTTATGTACATATTATAATTTCTGTTTAGTTTTAAAAAAATCATTTATAAATACCCTATCACCACCCTCTTTGGAGGATATACATATTTTTAAATGATTCCCTCCTTAGAACATTCCGATTATCTAGAACTTCACAAGTCTTTACCCAATTTCAAGTGCACACTATCATATGATTTAAGCCACCATTGTCTTTATAAAATCTGTATTTTCATAATGAAAATGTTATTGGTTATATTCTGATTTTATTTAAAATATTTTCCTCTTTTCTATTTTAAAAGCTCTATAGTATTTTCCTTAAAACTGCAAAAACATGTTTCAATGCTAGTGATACTCATATACATTTCTTTTATGTTTTCACATCTGTTTAACACCACATACCATGTTATAAGCCTATTTTAACCTATGAACTTCCATGTATGTTCTAATCCCTTTCTTTCATGGACACATTCATGATACTCTCATTGGTTATGATTTATGTCATGGTTGTGTTACATACTTCTTTCCATGGGTACCCTTATATTTATGTATGGTTGATTATGTTTGATTTATTATGTGGAAAGATTATTTATGTGGAAATAATATTCATGAAAATTTTGAGATGGGTTCACCCAAATAGTTCTATAATGCATTGGGTAAAGTTAAGTCTCAAGAGATGCATTGTGAAACGGGATTGGCGGTTAGCCTTAACCCGTACTATAATGGAAAACAAGATTGGTAGTTAGCCTTGACCCATACTAAAGAAATGTTTTATGATTCCATCACATTTATATGATTCCATATTTATATGATACCATGCTTATATGATATGATTTAATATTTTCCATGATTTGTTATCATTATATCAGGACTCCTAACTCATGTGTTTAAGATGTATCCTTATGTTCATTCCCTTACTGGGATTTTTAGCTCATCCCTTTGTTCATGTGTTCCCCTGGGTACACTGTGCAGATTTATGGGCTCAAAGGAATCTAAGATCTATTTATGGAGATTAAATAAATAAGTGTTTTTTAGCCCAATGTTTTATGTTTTATATACCTAGTCTTCCAAGACACTAGACTTAATGATCCTTGGCTTATAATCTGATGTATAATTATGATTAAAATCATGTAATGTTATATATAAAAGGTTTGGGTAGCTATAATTGAACTCACCACCAATTGAAAAATAGAAACCATTATAACTCATGGATCATGGCGAGGGCTGACGTGTTGGAAAGTTTCCCAAAAATCACCTAGGGTTCGTTTACAATGAGATAGAGAGAGAGAAGAGCTATCGAATGAGAGAATAATTAGCTGAATGTGGTTTATAAACATCCTCTAACTCACCTGATATAAAATTTAAATTAATAGTTTGGTCCATAAATTATACTTTATTACATTACTAAAACCATAAAAACAACTTTTTAGGATATACACCCCTTTTTTCTGAAAAACATCCAACTTCAAGTTGGAATTAACATACACTGTAAATCCTTATCTTATGGTGTAAAAATATTTTTCATGGTCAGCCATATTACATGTATATAGAATAATACCTTATCCATTCATGCCTTAAAACACGCATTTATGATTTAAACACCCCATTAACTCCAAATAAAACCAAGTTCTGCATAGTTGCATCTCCAAACTCTATATAACCTCCTCTTGACTCATCCGAACATTCTCAAATCACATAAACGTCAATGTAATGGGTCAAGAATGAATAATTAGTTATAAAGTGACCATGTATGAGAGACTTGGATGGACATAGACAAACTATACCCATAAAATAGGGTAAAGGAAAGTGTTATGTTCAATTTTTCTTCGTTATTATTTTATTTTCAATCTTAATTACATGATTTACCCTCACTGTGTATATAAATATTTACTATAGTTACTATTGATAATGAATACAAATAAAAGAGACATATATACAAAATTTACACTTAATTATTCAAAATATGTAATTAATTTTTCAATATTAATGTGACAGAAGTTGGAAAACATAATTTCAAATTAACCTCACAAAATGCAATGAAAATAAATATTTCAGAAAAATGACTTTTCAGGTTTAACGTTTTTAAACTACATCCAAGTATAAAATTAATTCCAAATACCACAATTAGATTTACTTTAATAAAAAGTAACTAATTACATTTTATTATTAATCTAAAACATAATTTTACGATGTAAACAAGTTACAATTTTGAATAAAAATCAGCATTTTTTTACTATTCATTAAAAAAATTAAACTTTTCATAAAAATATCAAAATTTAACCATAAATAATTTCGATAAGATTATTTAAAAAAAATGTTAACCTTATTTTCAAATAATATTTCTAAAATTTATAAATATTAATTATATTATTTCCTCACAAAAATAAAGTGAAACCATTCTTGATGAAAATATATTCTTGAACAATAAAATATATTTACTCAAAATTGAGTGATTATTTACTAATAATTTCACAATAAATGAATATTATGTAGGAAACTTATATATATTAAATAAAGTAGTTAATCCAATTCATACCCTCCCATTTAACAACTAGGTTGTGACATTCATATTTAAATGATAATAATATATTGTTCATTTAGGCTCGGTGCTGTGTTTCATATACATTATCGAACGTAGTTTTCTTCTTTAAAATATTAGAGTGTTACATTCTTCCATTGTTAATAAATTTTTTCTTAACAATTTAAAATCCGGTTCAGTAAAGAAGGGTTTAACATATGAAAATACCAATGTTGAAATATGACATCATAAAAAGGATTAATAAAATTTCCACTTAAAAAGGGGGAAAAGGAAATATAAAGGGCTTCACATAAATAAGTTTCCAAATTGAAGAAAATTAGTGAGAAGTGAAAATATAGACATGGAGAAAAATGAAATGTCTAAATAATTATAGATATGATAGGGATCATTGATCACATATTCATCTAAGATAAAATTAAAATTTATCTCCAAATAACATAAATCAATCTTAATGTATCATTCCAAAAATGTATATTCCCTAATCATATGATCACCAAGAAATGATAATAATTTCCATAAATAACCTGAATCACCATAAATCCACATTAAAATCGCATATGCTTCCAAAATATAATCCCACATTTATCCCTAAAAAACCATTATTTAATTTTACCTTAATCATATATGGTTCCCAAAATAGAGAACTTTGGAAATAACATTATTCACCTAATCAATAAATCACTTTTCAATCCCGTGGTTATCATTATAATAAAAAATATTTTCCAAAAATCAAATTAATCAGTATATTTCACATCATTTAAAAAAAGACCAACCAAAAAATCATATAGGCTATTTGTAGGTTTTTAATTATTTTCACCCTTTGGTTGTGGGTTCGAGCTCTGTGAACGTTCTGGATGTGATAGGTTGTCCATTTTACTAAAACTTTATTAATATAATTCTTTTAACATTACAAAAAAAATTGAAAAACTTCCAAAAAATAACATTAATCATCAAATAACATTTTAGACATTAAGGTTTTCAATACAACTTGTTTTTTCCCACAAAATCAAATATTCCTAACTGATTGTTATTACCTTAATAACAATAACCATATTGACCTAGTGTTTATCAATAACATTAAACTTATGTATACAAAATATAGAATCATTTTTCCTTAAATAACCTTCTCGCTAAAACATATACTAATATAAAGGGTTGTATTCAAATAAATGTCACAAAAAATGTCCTTAATCATGTTAAACTCCCATCACATAAAACCTCAAAAGGGATATTTATTCATTTAATCTTATATTAAACCTTATAATTATCATACCAAGACACTTTAGGTTTATCCTATTTTATTATGGAATATTATATGTTATATTTTATAATTTATCACAACGTTTCAGAAATAAAATTTGAATTAATCAAAGCATATCCCCTAGAAGATTGAAAGCTGGTTTGCAATAAGGAAACACTCACTATTCACTAAAATGATGGTCTGAAATATATTTTACCTAATATTGTTTTGGTTTATTACACCTAGCTTTATCTATGTAAAAATAATTTCTACTTATAGTATCCATTATAGGATTTATTTCTTAGAAAACCACATAATCTCTAACTTAATAAAACTATAGGATGTTATCATACTTATCCTCAAATACATTCATAGGGTTATGTTCCATAATATATTTTTTCATACATATAGTTGTCCGGGTTTCTAATAAACTTCCTTAGATACCAAATGTAAAGACTTCAACCTTAGTAGCCAAGAGTTTGTGGTTAATTTATTACATTGGTACTAGATGCAAGGAATCTTATCCCGAAGGACCAGATAGTTTAGTAGTCTTGGTAAAATAGTTAAAAACTATAATCTCAAATTACATTTGGAAACATAAAATATTGAAAGTAAATATTCTTTATCATTGAATATATTCGATGATTCCTTCTTCATATCCTGAAGAAGGGAAATAAAATAATGGTGAGCTGAGATGCCCAGTAAGGTTTACATAAATTAGAAGCTATAATAAGTAAATAATAAATAATCAACATGGCAAGGAAAATAACTTGAAACACATTCCATTTTATCAAAAACATGTTCCTGAAGAATAATATGGAAGAAGTAAATAATGATAAAATAATTACATATAAATAATAATATGATTTTGAAACTTATCTAGGGAAATTATTCAAAATAATTACATGGTCATTAATAATTGATTTAATAATGATTGAATTCATAATATCGAGCTTTTGAAACATACCATTAAAGACTTATTCTAATAAAATTTAACTTATGGGTAGGTATACACCAAAAACCCATTTAATAAGGCTATAGATCTAGTTTGTATAAATATATATACTAATTAATTAATGGGATGTGTAATTCTAGGCCCTAACTTTTACTCAATAAGACTAATTATTTCATTATATAAATAAACAATAGAAAATAATAAATATTCTTTAAAAACTATTTTTATTTGAAGAACTTGAATACAGAATATTAATACTTTACCCAGTGAAATTGATCATAAACCATCCATATAATGAATAAGGATTGCATCATTACAACATAACTGCAGTGGATAATAAATGTGTTGTTGTTGTGGATGAATATAAATTTTATAAAATAAATAATTAAAATGATTTAGGAGGAAAATAACATTTTCACTTTGAAATACACTTTTTAAAATTAATTTTTTTGAATATTAGAAAAAAAATTATTTGAAAATAACCATTGAAAAATGTAATGGAATCTTCAAAAATATTATTGGTCATGATGGTGGGAAATTCTATTCAGGTCATATAAGTTAAAAACTTCCTTTCACTCTTTTGTAAAAAATTCAAACAGCGCCTCATTAAAAAAATGACCAAAAGGTTTTTATTAACCAAGTTTTTAAAATTCAACCATGGGGAAAAATTAGAATTTTTTTTAATAATAGTAAAAATATTCTTTAAAAAATTTTATGAAAAATATGTATATGAAAGAAAAATATTTTCAACCAACTAGAAAAAAGGCAGTTTTCCTTAAAAATATGACATATATATATTTAAAACTTAAAGGGTGTGAAATAAAAGTAAAAAAATTATGTTATCAAAATAAATATAGGGGAATAAAATATTTTGGTGTTATGATATAAATATCAAATAATTTCCCCATCATATACTTAAACATAAAAAATTCTGAATAAAGATGATATTGTCGAATAAACTCTTGTCGTTGAGGAAAATTTTGAATCATAACCGCCATGAATCAAATAACAACAAATAAAACATTAAATACCATGAATATAAATATATTTATGATATAACATATCAAAGGGGTAGTAGATACACCTCATAAAAGAAGATAGTTTTATAACAAAACATATTTTCTATAGAATATAGTTTAAGAAAAAGAACCCTTACAAAGATCGTATCATTGAAGTGAGAATTAATCAATAAAGTGATTATGTATTAAATTTAAATCCCAAAAAAATGAAATAATAAATTATAAAATGATAGGTCATTTTGCACAAAATCTTGTCATAACATAGTTTGTGAAGTATAAGTATTAAAAATAAATGGAAATTGAGTTAAAAACTCTTATAACTTTGTAACTTTAAAGTAAAATTCCCTTGGGTGAACTAATTATAATTGAAACATAAAATACCATTAATTATTAAGTATTCAGTATATAACATGAAAAATGGTAGTATATACACCATATAAAATAAATTTTGTGTATGACATTAAAACATCCCTCAGTGAAGGGGAATTGAGACAAAACCCCTTAACTCTAGTTCAACTCATCACATATGTTCATTATCTTCTTAAATAATAAAATTATGTTAATTAATTACTTGTTAAGAACACTTTTCAAGTTTATTATTCCTTTTATTTTATTTATTATCATGTTATATTTACTTATTTAATTAATTAAATGCACGTTTGACATTTTGACTATATTCAATTCATATGTTTAAAATGACTTTGGTTGGTTGACTATGGTAAAATAGGTCATTATTCCATAATATACAAAATAATAATAATGAAATAATTAACATTTTTATAAATAAATTATACTTTTATAACAAAAAATAATTTTTTTTTTTTGAAAAATTTACTACACTATAATAATGGAGGTGGTAGGTTATACATACACATGAGTAACGTTTCCATTTTCAGTCTTCATGATGAAAAGAAGGTAAGTATTATTTTATATTTATTTAAAGACAATTATATATTAATTATCATGTTATTATTTTTAAATACACTTATATATATTATCCATTTTATTATATAATTAAAAATGAATCACATCACTTCATGGATGTGATAATCCACACGTATGCACGAACAACGTTATCATCTTTCAATGAATGAAAAGGTTAGAAAATATATGATATATTATTTTAAATAATGAAGATATGTCATCAATATCATATATATACATTAGATTCATCATAAATATCCTTTATATTCTATGGGGGAAGATGAACTAAATCCGTTTGTGAGTCGGTAGTCCGTTGTACACATGAACTATAGTTTTGTCTCCACTTTTTTATGGAAGTAGAGATGAATGAGGGTTATTCCATCAATATAATAAAATCATAGTATATTTTAGACACTTATTTTATTTTATTATGATGTTTGAATAATATTATAATGAGTTTTAATAAGAAATAACACAAAAACACTCATTCAAGAATGAAACCTCTTTTTCGGACAACATATTTAGGTTTAAACTGAAATCCTTGATAGGAGGGTTTTCTAATCAAACCAAGGATTATAGTATGTGGTAATGGAATTAAGTAATTTATTTTGTTATTTATTGTCTGAACCAAAATTTTTTTAGGCATGGGGAAAATAGGATTGGAGGTTCCCTGTTTTTATTAAGGGAAGTGGTATATTTAGAATTTCTTAAAATATTAAATTTATATAAATTTATTTTCATTGAAAAATTATCCCAAATGATAAAATTAAAATATAGATAATATTATTGGGTAAATTAATATCATATAATAAAATTTGGGCAAGTTTATATTAGGTTTTTACAACTATATCTTTGTTTTAACTCGCATTAGCCCATTTTGACAATTACCATGATAACAAAGTTTGTAATTTTTAAGGGTGAAGATAGTTACAATAAAAGAAAAATGGGGAAATAAATGGAAAATGGTTGATATTTGAAACCATATCCCAATAAATTGGATAAAAATAATATTTTTAAGAATTTTAAATCATTTAAATAAATATTATTTATTTTAAAATAACATTAATATCATTTTTGAAACCATTTGATTAATTTGACTTTTAAAACAATATGAAAACAATATAATTAGAATATAATTCTTTCAAGAAACAAAAAAATGTTATATTTATCTAAAATATTAATGTAAAAAAATTATTAATTAAATTTTTTTTACTTTTAATATTTTTAAAATTATTAATTTCATTTTTCTATTAATTGAATAAATACTATGTCAGTGTTGTATAAGATTTTAAGGTCATTATTTCATTTATAAAAATTATTAATAAAATACCATGATAAAAAATCATTTATATTTGAAATTAATCTTTGTAATTAAAAATAAGTTGTTTTTATTCCTATCAAAAAATACTATAGTTATTAAAAGTAAGAAAGTGGCATTTTTTCTTTATATTTTACTTAAATATTATAAAGGTCAAATTCAAAGAAATATGGAAAAAAAGTGACCATATATTATGTAACTGGATGGAAATGGATTAAATACTTTCATAAAATAGGATAAAGGAAAGTAATATGGTCATTTTCTAGTCCTTATCATATTATTTTTAATATTAATTACATGATTTACCCTTATCGTGGTAATAAATATGTACTATAGTTACTATTTATAATGACTAAAATTAAAGGGGACATATATACAAAATTTAAACCTCATCATTCTAAATATTTAATTAATTTATCACAATTTAATTCAATTAAGTGGCATAGTTTAATTTAATATTTAACCCGCTAAACCTGATGAAAAGCTGTTTTTTAGAAAAATGCCTTTTAAGTATAAAGTGTTTTTATAATATATACAGGTATAAAATTAATTTAAGGAGCATAATTATATTATGTTTTATAAAATTTTACTAAATAAAATTAAATATTAATAAAAAATAGCATTTTACTTTTTAAATACATTGAAAAATAATAAAATTTTCAATAAAAATCAATATTTTTTACTATTCATTGAAAGACCAATTTTTTATCAAAAAATATAGAAATACCACATAATATAATTTTTATATGAATATTTCTAAAATGGTTTATATTTTATAAATAAAAATTACTAAATTTTTAAGAAATTAATTATAATATTTTCTCATAAAAAGAAATAGAAACCATTTTTTAAGAGAATACTTTTTTGAAGAACATAATGTCTTTCCTAAAAGATGAATGATTAATTACTAAGAATTTATAAATATATTTATATTGAGTTATAACTTTATATATATTTCATAATGATATTAATAATATTAATATAGACTAATTTAATGGATAGGTTATAATTTTCATTTTTAAATAATAATATTTCATGGTTCATTTAGGCTTGGTTTTGCATGTCATATGCATTATCAAATATATTTTCATTATACAAAATCTTGGGGTGTTACATATAATCTTTTTTTTTAATTATTGAATTATTTGGAAAATATAATCATGACTAATGTCTAAAACTAAAATGGGGGAATGCTATTGTGATGGTTATTAATATAATTTCATTCACGTGTATTGTATTGTTTCTGAAAACCTTTGTTTTCATTCATAAAAATGTTAAATAATTTTGAAATGTTGGAAATAGTGAGAACTATTTATAGATCCATACTTATTACTACTTGGTCATCTGAGAATACATCTTAGAAGAGGATATCTTGTTGGGGGTAGTACGTTAGGATTAACAGAGAAGTTGATCTTCATTCAGAACTAATATCATCATTACATTGATTAGTGGATACTATAATTGAGAGACTATAGGATCAATTCTCCCACCTTTTAATCATTTGAAAGAATTAATTAGCATATTTTCACAATATCAATCAATATTTAAAAATTAATTAAGATAGAAAACAAAATTTAAAAAAATATAATAAAATAAACACAATCCAATTGCATTCTCCTACTTCACTTTTGGATTATTGCTCGTCTCTATATGATTTTTTCTATTTTTATTAAACTATTTATTTTTAATCCTCAATATTATGGATGTTCTCACTTAACCATATTCAGCATTGTGTAAATTTTTCACCAATATCCTTACTTTACTATTTTTTAGAGTTGTTTTTTGTCTACTTGATCACACTCACATTTCTAAGTCATTACTTGTGGATCGACTCCTATTGACCACTAAACTGTTTTTTAATTGGGATTATAATTAATAGTTAGAAAACTAGGGATAGAGTCAAATTCTAATACCATCAGCCTATCTAGTTCCTTGTGCAATTTTCATCATTATAACTGACACCCCATAACATCAACAACATCACTTCATTAAGAATCCTTACCCAATAGGCATCAAATATTCCAACTACATGATTTTATCAATTAATCACATCAAGGATATAAATTTATCTATCCTAAATAATCATTAAATGTATTATTTCATGCATAATTTCAAAGGAAACCATGAAAAAAATCAAATAAGGCATTATGGCCTTTATGAAACAACGATGGGATCGCTCATCCCAAAAGTAATGATTTAAGAAATCATTAAATTTATGTTACCATATTTAATAAATATATTTATAATGAATAAATATCAGAATCATTAGACATATAAATTTTTATAACTAAATATCATTCATTTATTTTAGTGTTCTACCTTAAGATGATTTTTCATAAATCAAAAATCTTGAAAATAATTATTTCGATGTGTATCTCTTATTATAACGAAGAATTAATAGCTTTTAAGATTTTATTTAATATCAAAAAAATATCAACCATACTTATCAACTATAAAAATAAATAACACACTACCTATTAAATACTAGAGGAAAAAATATATATCTCTCAAAATTATGAAATCACACTTATCAAATATTTCAAACATCAATATTAATGTTCCCACATGAAATAATATTTATATTTTAAGCAATTAATTCATATATGTGATAATAATCTCAAAGAATGACTAAAGTTAAATGCATTTGATTAAATGAAACATTTATTTTAAGTTCCTAATTTCTATAACATGAAATAATAAATTATTTAAGCATGTTATGAAGACACCGTTTTAATAAAGATAATAATTCTAGTGTGAAATAATAATACTACTTCAATTATTTTTTTCTAAATAATCATTTTTTTAATAATCCATGCAAAAAAATCATTTTTAAATATGAAGTGTAATCACTTTCTATTTCATGGATAATATCTAGGTTATCAAAACTAACAAAACATGTAATATCACTCTTACATAAAGATATAATACCATTTATGACATGTGATGATTATTCTTTGATAAGAATATTAAATAGCCACATGCATTGATATTTTATAAAATATAAACATTCCACACCATGTGATTATGATTTTAAAGAGAAAACAATTCTTATACAACATGTGCTGATATTTTCAAAGGATTATTTATCTGTAATATGAAATATAAATTTCTCTCACTTGAATATTTCAAGAAAATCTCAGTGTGATATAATTAACACTTTTCTTAAATAGTTACATGATAATACATTATCAATATTTCACTGCATCTATTTCATCTTAGTCCTTTTCAATTTCTTAATTTTCATACTCTCTACCATCATGTGATTATTTTCTATATTTTTATCTAATTATGGTTTATCAAATTCATCTAAATGGATAATTCTAAAGAATTCTAATTTTACGCTTGAGTTTTATAAATTAATAAGAAGTCTAATGTCCCTAACCTAAATTCATAGAATTAGTAAATATGAGAAATAATGTTTTCAAGGACCGACACAAAGCTATTATCATCTAATTCTTCATCTTTAACAATTTAAATGAAAAATTTAAAATTAATTAAATATTGAAATAGTAACTTGACACCTATGAAAAAAACTAGGGGATTTCCCTCTAATAATTCAGAAAAATACAATAGAACTAATGATGTGTCAATCTGATTAATATTGAGAGAGATATGATAGAGATATTTTGATAAATTTAAGGTATTTTATTTACCTTATTTTTAGTTTGTAAACCATGTTTCTTAAAATTAAAACCCACAATTTCATTAAATTACATAGTTTTTATTTCATAAAGATAACACATATGTCAATATTTTATTTTACTCTTCAATTTACATTTAAATAATTGAAATCACATTTATATTTCTCTCTCTCCAACCAATATCTACAAACCCAACATTTTTTAACACCCCTTCAATTTACACTACGTTTTAAATTTCCCTAAATTCCACACACAAAGGCTTTATCATCCTTACCCACATTAACTCTCTCACCAATATATATATATATATATATATATATCCTAATTTTTTGTTTTATTTTTTTCACTAGAATCATATATATATATATATATATATATATATATATCTGTGTGTGTGTGTGTTTGAAAAATTGAAGTTATATATATAAATACATATATATACAATAATAAAATCATCATATATATCTATATTACATGTGGATAATATGTTATATATTTTTTAATTTTTTCCACCTAATTAAAACATTGAAAATCATATTTAAATTTAATAGTATTTAATTTCTAATAATTAAATAAATCCTCATAAATTAAATCACATTAAAAAACATATAAAATAAATATAAAAAACATAATTACTATTAAAAAATTATTAAAACTTTTTTTAAAAACTTTTTCAATTTTAAATAATTTCTTGAACCTTAGAATCACTAAAAAACACCCTAGACTAGAAAACGAATGATCAAGAAATAGTTAACAATTTTACATTAGATAAATCTCAAATAATTATCGTCATCAAGAATTAAAAAAATCCCAGGAGGAGAGGGAAATGAAGGTATATACTTTAACCAACCTATGTGATAGCTCTTAAGGATTTATCTATTATTGGAACTAAACCGAAACTATAGAGGAACTAAGTGTATATCTATAAAACACTTTATAAAACACTCAAAATAATATCCTAGGGAAGATACCTCTCAAAAAAATTCAAGACCATTAATAAAACACTTCATCAAGGATGAAAGTCATTCTCAAATATCAATATGAGATTATATATTTCACGTCAACGAAATAAAACATCGAAAAACTTTGGATATTAAGTAAACATATATAACTCTTGTTACTAATTAAGATGACAAATATTTCCATAACAAACCCAAAAATTATTGCTTATTAGTTAAAAAATCATTATAGAATGAAATACCTTTAGAAAAAAAACTTGTTATTGATTGAAATTAAATTCATATAACTTAATTTAGGAGAAGATATTATAATGTTTAACCCTTAAGAAACCATACTTAAGCATGCCAAAAATGAAAATTTATACATACTCTATTTTCATTTATCATGATAGAAAATATTAATTAAAAAATCAGAACATACCCTGCTTAACTTGTCATGAAGAAATTATATAAGTTTTCTGGTAAGTTAATTTATTAAAAAGTACAACATTTCATTTGCGTCATGCATATTACGGACTCCAAAACAAATATATTCTTTCCAAATGATTCCTTACATTCTAGTCATGCATCACAAAAAATAATATTAAAAGATAGTAAATTTAAAAGAATACTAATTATTTCCTTTAACCAAGTCACTTTCATTTTAAATTTCAGAGGTTAGAATATCATTTTAAATGAAAACCTTTTCATCCTTATTCATAAAATGGTACATATCAAAGAAATATTTATTAAATACTTCTAATATATTTTTCAAAACTACATTTATAATAAATGAAAATTTTATAAAATAACTGTTGTAGTTTATTGAAGAAAAATAATTTCCAAAAAATAATTTCTCTATTTTTAAAATAAATTTTATTGCTAATTAAACAAATCAATTTTTCAATCAATCAATTAATTTATTTAATTTTTCAACATAGAATTTAATTTATCCATTCACTAATATAATAAAAACTCAAACACAATTCATATTAAAACATCTTGATATTATAAAAAATTCAACAGGTTTTTATCATATTATTTTTTAATTCAACTAACAATATCATGATTCCCACCTTCCAAAGGTACCCCTCTGGTGCTAGCAATGATAAAAGGGTGATAATAATGAATTTACTCTCTAAGAAAAAAATGAGCAGTGAGAGATAAGGAAAGTACTCCAATAAAATCTGGGTCATTAAGATAAAATAATGATCCTAAGTAATTTCTTGTAATGACATAAAATTTTAAACAATTGTAAAAAATGAAACTAGAAGTACCCGAAAGATAAACTCGGTAGGGACCATGAAGTCCAAATAGGTCTTGAATGAGCACAAGATTGTAATATCCATACCAATATGCAACATAATTTCTTTGAAATGAAAAATATTATATATATAAACATAGGGTGAGAATAGTAGGTATACTCAGTAGGATTCACCCAAGATCCTATTTTAAAAAAGATAAAGAAATCGTAATAAATCCTAGTGAACAACAAGTACAACTAAATCATCACCTAAATAGACATACTAAGTTCCCAACCTCACCATGTATATATCTCACCAAGTAACACATACAAGTGATCATATAATATAATATCAAAATGGGGACCCCACTACCACTTCCCCATTAGTTTTCCATTTTAAACCAACATTGTGCATCTTGAACCACCTCTCTCCAAAATAATCCATACCAAAGAGTTCAAGTATAAAGTATCACAATATGAATCTCATGAATCAAATTATCTCATTATCCCATGCCACATCTCTATAATGTGATTTGTTAGTTTTCATGAGCCACCACAACCCATATGATATTAATTATACATAAATTATTGTAACTCAAGCTATCATAGCTCATACATCAAGTAATATACCTCAATCCATCACAACCTATACATTTCATACATATTATAATCCTTATGCGACTATATATATAGATACATGTTTTTTATATAATCACAAAACATTGAAATCCTTGACACACATATATGAGGAAAACTAACCACCATGCATAACGAACTATAATACTACTAAGGGAAGAGAATAGTGCCAGATGGGGTAGTCATCCATCCATTACTCACAAACTTGGATGTTGGGGAAAAACTATCCTATAGTTCACTAGGATTTAGTTATCCTACCAACATGGGTTTGAAAGAATATGGAATCATATAACATACAATGTATAATATATCTCACAACACACTATGGGAATTATCCTTGTCTTAGGATCAACTGTAGCAATGTTCTCTCAGACAGCCATCTTTCACTACTATGAACTAGATATCCTATATCACACATGAACTCATGGAGTATCATTAAATTATTTATTTCCTTTTTATATTTATCCTTGTGTTAATTAATTCATTATCCTATACCCTATTTCATCATAGTGAAGTCCATGCCCTCCAGTAGTAATCAAAAAGAGTTTATAATTTCTCAAGATTAACATCTTTTTCATTCCAACAAACAGTAAATCCATGGGTTGAAAATTTTAATAATCATTTTTATTCCATAATTATTGGTTCTCTTGAAAAAATACTAAGCTACCACAAAGAGATTCATTACTAATCACAATTAGATGCCTCATGTAGTGGGGAAAGGAATGTAAATAAACGAGAAACTCATCCATCTATCCATTAAACAAATTAACACAGAAGAATCTCAATTTAAGAACAACAATTGGTAAGACCAACTTCAAACCATTCTATCAAAACTATCTCATTCCCAACACCATCATGCATATCACCATGCATCTCTTAACAATAGGCATCAACTACTTCAACAAACCCCAGGCCTCCCCATCCAAATATTTTAAACCATCAACTATTCCAAGTTCATTTCACAATTTCTAGCAAGGCTCATATCCAGATCAACATAGAAGTTGAAAATAATAAATATATCCATATCATCAAACTAGGAACTAAATATAAGTCTCCATCCTTTTTCATAAAAACAGGCTATATCCACCCAAATATTTATCTTTATCAAACAACCAATTTTACTATCATATTGGATTGACCAGTTTATCCATTTTATGATTCAGGTATTAAATATATAAGGGATCCACTATAAAATCCAACAATTATTTAAATACGATTTCAAGAATATGTTCTATTTTTAACAAAATTTCAGAAAAAAAAATCAATTAGAGTGCCATTAAACATTTATGAAAAAAATCACTTCTAGATTCATATTCATTCTTCAATATCACTGACACATAGAAAAAAATATATTTAACATGTATTAATAATCATTTTATTTCCATTATATCCCCAGAATCAAAATATTCATTAAAAATTCCTCTTTAATTATTTATCCAACTAACAATTACTAGATTTACATTCTTTAACTAATTTAATCAAATTAAACATGCTAAACCATATCATAACAAATATGATAAACAAGGATAAAAATATATAGAACACTATTTATTAAATCAAGAGGTAAACCATTATCACAGTTGAGGAACATGTGATCACTAACCACAACCCATTTTTTCATTATCTTATTTATCCTTTCTTAGGGTTAATTATATTAACCCAAAAAAAGATAAAGCATAATAACCTTATAAATTCACATATGAATAAATGAAAAATATTGAATCCTATACCTCAAGGCTTTCAACATTATTCAAATGAGAATATAACAATAACACAGATCTCTGATCAACCCTCTTGCAAGGAAGCTGTAACTATTCTAGAACTTCCTACCACAACTATTCTATCAAACATAAAAAAATAAACTTAATTATAACAATAGAGATAAAATTACCCAAGATGGAAATAATTAATGGAGGAAAACTTTAATGGTCAAAGAATAAACTATAAGAAAATAAGACTGAACTCAACTAGAATGAACAAAATTAAAACTTAAAAATCCAGGGACTAAATCTGATTAAAAAGGGATTCAAGGCCTTTGAAAAATATCTTTGGAACATATGGATCAAAAGAAAAATTTTGGAGACAAGTGGTTTCATAGGGGGGTTGTGTATTTATAGGTTTTATTGAAAACACAACACCATAGTGAAACCTCCTTGAACATGTAGTAGAACTTGCTGAAACAAAAAGAACTATGGTGCGGCGTAAGGGACCACATCAGAGCCTTCCTGGTCAAATCTGTGTCTAATAACTATGGAGCACATATTATAAAATGGGGATCAAGACTATAAAATATCCAATAAAACCTCACTCTAAATCCAAGTTTCCAAGTAGGAGACTACACCACAACCTACCCCCCTATGCAAATTCTAAGCTAAAATTGGTAGAAAACCTCTTTAATCCCTAAGACATAGCTATCCTCTTCCTGATATAAAACTAAAGGACCTATGCCTAATCCTTGTTCCATAGAGAAGCCATGCAAAAAATAGAAGGGTGTTTGAAATACTTCCTCTTGGGACCCTATGCTTCAACTGAACACACCATGTGAAAACAACTATTCATTATAGGACAACCCAAGTCCCCCTGTTATAAACATTCCAAAAATGGTATTGGAACCCTTATGATCCCTTATCTCCTCCCTAATCCTCCTCTGAGCACCTCTAACACTGAAAAATCACAAAGGTATTCTAGGATCTAGCACATTACATTAGACACCTCTTGAACTATTATCATCCTTTAGAATTATAAATCAAACCCTAAGTGATGGAAATAAAAGGGTTCATGCAAAAAACCACCCTAGAGATACATGTCAAGGAGATCACAAACACAGTATCCCAACTATATAAATCAGAGGATCTAGTGAAAAAACATGAAAAATAACTACCAACTCCTAATAACACTTATATGAAATATATACTTCTCAATGTAGATATTTTCCATAAATAACGCATTAATGAGGTGGAAACCATCTTATAAACCAGATAATGTTAAAAAAACCATGATGAGAACTTATAAAATAGAAGATATAAGCATAAAACAACTCTGGATACTATGTGCATAACAACAACCCACATTCCTAGGTAATATTTTTTATGCCACTATGTCACTACAAAACATGAAACTAGGGAATAATAAATCCTCCCAATAAATTTTCTTTGTGTTCCTAGATCTCCACAAGCCTCTCCTTCAAGGTCGCATCACTATCAATTTCAATCTATCCCCAATCAATTATATGTGATTCATCATGAAGACAGTAGAAAATCATTGACACTTGGAAACCATCATGTATCTTGTGGGGGAAGTATTATCTGATATGCAACATGTCTAACAGAAGCCAACACCTCTAATGGACCAAAAAAATGGGGATAAATGTTACTCCCATGACTGAACCATTACTTATATTGATCAGAATTTACCTTCAAGAACACATTATATCCAATTTTAAACTCTAAATGTCTCTTCAAATGATCATCATAGGACTTATGATGATATTTTGATTATTTCACACTTTCAAAAATCACATAAACCATCAGAGTTATGTTTTTTACTAGTGAAAATCTAATAATTTCTGACTCCTTGACCATTGTCTAGAACACAAGTGAATGGAAAAGTCATTAATACAATGATTCAAATTTTTTCATTCCGATAGTAGTGGTGATAACTATTATTGTAATAAAACTCAACTAGGGGAAGGTTCCTTATACACAAACCTCCAAAATCTAGGACACAAGAACACAACATGTATTTAAGAATATATATAGTCTAATATGTATGGATATCTACCTACATATGGAAAGAAGTTCCAATGACTAACTATGATCCAAAATAATGATAGATATATATCCACAACTGAGAGGTAAAACAAGGATCATGATTAGAGATGATAATCTATGGGACCATATAGAGTCTCACCACCTACTATAAGTACTTCCTTGAAAAAACATCTACAATGATTGAATAATTGATTACTCTGAAGTGGGATGATTTTGTTAAATGTTCCAATATAACCAATATAAAATAAATTCCTCCCTAAGCTCAAGATAAATTGGGAATAAACTCCAAAGAAAATCCTCACACTTCCACTATGGAATACTTAATAGTTGTAGAAAATCATCGAGGACTCAGTTCTTAGGCTTCAACCTATGGAAGACCAAACATCGAGACACAAAATATAAAAATACACACTTGAAACTAAGAAAAAAACATCCCACTCATTGTCTAATACATCTTCATAACTCCATAATTTACCACCAAGGGTGTTCTATGAAATTCATGGAAAATTATCTCACACATCACCCAAGACAACTGGGTCTCTCCAGACCTCCACCTCATAATCCCCTAGTTGGGACTCCTTTACTTGATGCACAAAAGATGAATACACTATCATTTTGAAATGACAAAATCTTCCACGAACCTCTCCTATATCATAATAAATTATTGAGAGCTCTTTCATTACTCTTCAATAATCCCTAGATTCATGGATGGAATCATAATGTGACTTCCTATTAAGAGAATCATCTAAAACATTACACTTAAAAAAGTGTATATGAAATCTTGAAGTCATAATACTAAAAGAATTAAAACCAATTTCATTTTTTAAAGTTCATGTAATTCTAGGATGATGAATAAATTAAACTCTTATGATTGGTAAAAACCAAAAAATGCTCAATGATGAGTTAATGTCACAAAAAAATCATGGAAAACATGGGTGTTTTTGACTGAATATCATGGGTAGAAGAATTATGATCATGGAAAAATAACATTATATACCCATAAAAAACAATTGACATCTACTGTATCATAATAAAACCTAAACCAATATATAAAGAATCATAAAAAACAATGAACTAAACTCCCACTAATAGATGATGAAGAATTGGTGGACTGAACAACTTTTTTTTCAGGCACTCAAATGTTTTATTACATTAATCAACAAGAACAACTAATCATTTTTTTCCAAAGTTGTTAGAGGATTTACAACGTGGTATAAATTAGTTAAAAACCTCATGTAATAGCCTATAAGACCAAGATAACTCCTCACCTCTATAATTGTCTTATGGGATACCTAATAAATGACTAATTCAATATTAGAAGGATCCATAGATACTATTTACTGAGATAAAACATTCCCCATGAAATGAACTTCTCAAGACCATAACTCACACATTGATAATAGCCCAAATAAATTTGGTTGATGAAGAACTCCCAGAATAGCTCATAAATGATCTGCATGATATTCCTCTACTATGAAGTTTACAATGATTTGATTGATGAAAACATATAAAAACTAATTTGGTAATTCTCTAAACACATCATTAATCAAACCCATGAAAAAAATGGAGTTTTTTTCACATAAAATGGTATCAAAACAACTCATGATTCCCATATCGATATCAAGAAGCAGTATTCGGAACATCCCTATATTTCACCTCTATATGATGATATCCTGAGCTCATATATATCTTTTTGAACTAACATTCCCTTTTTAACTGATCAAATAAATCATCAATCCATGGAATAGGATAGAGATTGTTCACTATCACCTGATTCAAGCTATTATAATTGATACAAAGACAAAAACTGCCATTAGAATTATTCATAAACAAAACCAGTTTACCCCAAGGTGACAATATATTGAATAAATCCTCACTACAATATATAATCTAGATATAATCATAGCTTTCAAAACTCAGAAGGTGAAATCTTATACAGAGACATTGATATCGGAAAAACAAATGATTGTATCTCTCTTCCAAATTTGACCCCTTGAAGAGGGGGTCATGCCAAAACCTTCTCAAGAAATCATCTGTGTACTCTTCCAAAACCTTGGGAAACACAAGTGGTTAAACCCCCAAAGAACTCAACATCAGTTCATCCATCAAGGAAGAAAAGTATAGACCATGCCTCTTACCCATCTAAGGGTCTCTCTCTCTAAAAAACACAAAATACTCTCCATCAGCATCATAGAATGTAATTTTAATCTTTAATAAATCCAAAATATCCTCCATCAAATACAATTAGTCCATACTGAAGATAATTTCATAATATTTTATCCATAAACATGAAAAAGCTACCCAAGATAGGTGATTTCCCATCACTAACTCACAATATCTATGTACTTTATACAAATAATCTCAACCTTCAACTGGCATAGTTAACACCAAGGGAACTATAATCCTCTTCACTTCAAGTCCCAAATCATGGACTAAGGTAGGTTATATGAAGGATTATATAGATCATGAATCAACAAATCCATACACCCATATAGAAAAAAACAAATGAAACCTTTAACGATGTTTGGATCACCTAATTCAAGAAAGTATTAAGCATGTTTATGGCCACAACCTACTCCATGACTTCCCTATCGCTGATGAAGACCACCTCCACAGTCGCACTCTACTCTATGAGTAGAAGGAGAATCTCAGGTTTGTCCTCAATCAGTATATTCTCTTCTATGATGTTCCCAATCTCAAGAATCATATTTTTTCTTGGAAACAAATACCTTAAATAAGGAACCTAAAGCAAAACACCTAGTGTACGCTTTATACTATAAAGTGTTGGGCACTCTTACTGTGGATAACCTCTTCCATAACACGAAAAAAAGTGTATCATCCATTGGTAATGCTATAAGAGCTTATACCCATATATAAATGAGATGGTGAGGGAAAGTACCTTCCCTTTTTTATCCTAAATCTCTTCTCTCTAAGAAACTAGAATCCCCAAACCATAAATTTTTTTCACATAGAGTCTTGAAGAATCCCCACTCATGACACAATAGAAAAATAGGATTTATCATCTACTTTTTTATTTTTGATGTTTGTTTGAACTGAAATTTATAAAGGTGTCATAGAGAATGTCATTTTTGACATTGTTGTTCCAAAAACTGATGCCAAAAATTGATCATAAAAGTGTTTTCAGCATCAGTTTCATTGGAAAACTGATGCAGAAAACTGGGTTTAAAAAAAATTGGCATTGTTTTTTTAAAAAAATCGACACTGGAGGTGTCTTTTTTTTTATAAAATTCAAAATATTACACTTCCAAATTAATCGAAACTCCTCTAATAAAAACATAATATAAAAAAATCAAACATTATTTATCATGGACTAAAAATCTATAACTTACATGCTTTTATCTAGTTAATCAAAAAATTATCTTTGCATTTGAATTATAATATAGAATTAAAATACCCAAACCTGAAATTTACAACATGATCATTTTTTGTTATTGTTGAAGCATTAATTTGATTATCAGTATGTTAAAAAGCCTATTATATCAAAAGAGTTTGTTTTTGAACCCATATGTAATATTATTTATAAACATTAGAATATACATACCTCAAATCCTATTCAGATTTAACAAATAGTTCATAAAATAGATTTAATATAGGTAAGTTTAGTTTGGTAATAATGCTAGTAATAATTGAATTCCTACAATAACATTGAATGATATAAGATTAAAAAAATACAATAATATGGTAGAAAATATAAAGAAATTAATATAACTAAACTTTTCAAATTCAGAATTTTTCCCAAATGTGATTATCTCATAAATAAATCATATAATATAATAATCACATTAAAAATGTATTTTTTCATGATTACACTATTGTTATAAAACATTAAATTGATAATAAAAACCAATATATAAAAATTATTAGAATTAAATCTAATATAAAAACTAATTATCTATACTTCCACATATTGGATTGCATTTGGTTTCTTTAATGAAATCTGTTCTTTGTTAAACTTTTTCAATGAACTAAATTTTCATATATATGAACTAAAAATACATGTCTAAACAATGAGAATTAAACATAATGATCTAATATAAAACAAAAAAACCTATCTAATAAGGTGGAAAATATTTTATAATCATTCCCTAATAAATAGAAAACCCAATATAAGATGAATTAACTTGGAAAAAATACGACAAACTTCCAATACTCCAAAAAATACCAAAATTTGACAGTTAATGACATTAAAATAATCATTAGTTCATAATTATTTTCATGTTATTACTTATAAATAAATGGAAAAAACCAACACTCAATCCCCGTATGTGAAAATCTCTCACATATATATGCAACTCTATCAGGATTCTTCACATGTTTCACTTCCATGGAAAGGAATTTTGGATCTATATAACCAAAAAAATTTATTCTTTCATTTTGTAGTAGAAGCATGTGTAGATACCTAATTTAAAAAGAAAATATATTTATTCAATTTAAAACTGTATTTTATTAAATAAATACAAATTCAAATGTCAATTTACTTACATGGAAAACAACTACACCACATTCAGGATGAGCTCTTCAAAATCAACTAGATGCATGATATCTTCTTTGAGTAATCTCAATGGATATTCTCTTCTACATATATCAGTCATCATCAGAAACAAAAAGATATTATTCAATGAAGAAGAATCCAGAGATAATATTTGTACCACATGAAAAATATCAGAAGTATTTATAGTTGATTGTTCCAGAACATTTTGTTTCATTTGTGCAGTTATTTTGCTTTCAGATAATCCCATATACGATAAATGTCAAAAAAATTATAAGTGATTTTGAATCATTTTTAATTAATATTTAAAAAATGCATAAATAATAAAAAATATAACAAAGAAGACTAGTTGGGAAAAGTAAAAAAGGACCCAGACAATCCCCGAATCTGGTGATCTTCTAAATAGGAAATGGTAGTAGAACTTTATGATCTATAATATCAAGTAATGATACTCTAAACTATCCCATCTGCAAAGGCTAGTGATGTACAAAATCCCCAAAAATGCATGAGTCTTAACACAACAATATGTATTTGAGGATCTCCAGTAAATAACTCACAGTATTCGGTTAATTTGAGCAAGGATGTGGAGGATCAAAGTAGGTAGATGGGGTAGGGTCATCCAGGTGGGTAGGCTGGGAAGACTAAAAATTGAAAAAAAATATATTAGGTTTTTTAATTTATAAAATATAAAAATTGATGACAAATAAATAATATGTGGTTTTGTCTAAGTGGGGAGGTGGAGAATCAAATTAGGGAGATGGGGTAGGGTTATCTGGTTGTGCAGGTTGGGAAGGCTGAAAAATGAAAAAGTTATATTAGTCTATATAATTTATAAAATAGAAAAATTGATAACAAATAAATAATATACGGTTTCATCCGAGTGAGTAGGTGGAGGATCAAAGTAGGCAGATGGGGTGGGGTAGTCTAGCTGAGCTGGTTGGGAAGCTGAAAAATGAAAAAGTTATATTAGCTTTTAAAATTTATAAAATAGAAAAATTGATGATAAATAAATAATATTCCTAGGAAGTTTTTGAAGACTATGAATATATTTCCAAGTGTTATAATAATTCCTTTTGCACTTCTACTTGAATTTGATCACCCATAGACTATTTCATATCTTTCAGCTCCAATTTCATGGATTCTATTTCTGGTTCTCTTGATTTCTTACTATGACCAAAAACATTTGAATAGTAAAACCCACCTAATATCTTCTAACATAGCCAGGGTGTTATGACGTGCCCGAAGTATTAGTTAGGATGTCCATACTACACTCAAGGATAAAGGAGACTTGTGTATCTTACACTGGAAGTTCATCTTGAAATAAAAAATGAAAAAGTAATATTAGTATTTATAATTTATAAAATAGAAAAATTAATGATAAATAAATAATGTTTACTTATAATTTTATCATCTACATTCTTTGATTTATTTATATTATATTGTTCATTTTTTCTTCTTCTTGCACATTTCCATTCTTTTGGTGATTGGGAGGAGATAGAGGACCAAACTAGACCTCTTCTCAACCACTACTTGATCGAGCTCTTAATGATTCAAATTTTTATTCAATGATTTTTTTCTCCAAATATGGATACCCACTACATTATAAAGTACTAGGTTATACATTTATTAACTAATTATATTGAATAGATCTCATGGAGGTCTGTTATTTAAAAATAAACTACTAAGTAATTAGATAAATATATAATAAATTTTACAATATAAAATAATTATCATACCTGGAATTTTCTTCATGATGACTTTCAACAAATCGCTTCCATGTATCTTCATCTATAAACTAATACTTAAGTCATGGGTTTTCAAACCTTCTCTTTCCAAAAACATAAATTTTGGTCAAATTTGTTTTAATATCTCTCCATTGAACCACCACTAAAGAGATATGTATTTTCTTAATTTATTTTTTTCCTCAAAATTGAATGTCATCTGTAATTAAATAAATTAAATATGTTATTTAAAATATTTAATATTAAAAAAACGAGATTAAATAAATTAATTAAGATATTTTACAATCACATCCTCCCAAATCTATTGTTTCGCCATCTTATCCAATGACTTCCTATCATGATATAAAATAATAATCCTAAAATAGCTCTATATTGATATATAAATAATAAACTGAACTGCATTTAGGCTACTTGCATTGTTATTATCATCAAAATGGATATGTAATCTCTCATGATCACAAGAAATTGATAGTTTTATTAAATATGTAATACCACGTTTACCAACTTTAGAACTTGATATCTCTATAGTAATATGAGAAGTCTCTTCTACTAAGGATGCATCAGTAGTCTTGAAAATTTTTTTGGTAACTTAAAAATTTTCTTTCATTAAATAAGTATATTATTGAATATTTAATAATATGACAAAATAGATTTACCTCAGTAACTACTCCTCTCTATCTGTATCTGACATTGCTACGAGAAAGTGTAATGAATTTTTGTGTGCGTGCATATCATTACAAAACAGAATATTTAGAAACAAGGAAGACAAAAATAAGTAAGTAAAAAATGAGTCATGCTTTTTATGTTTCAAAAAATAAAAAAAAAATATAAATAGTTTCTATAAAAATTTGGAGAATAATTTAGTGTTTCCCACATTCCTTTATCATGATCATTACATACTGCATGCACTATGTATGTCTTATACTCATTATAATCATCCTGAAATTGTGTAATAGATTAATGAGGCTAATGTAAATCTATAACATAATCGACATCCTCCTCATCACCCAAATTATAACTTTTTTCCTTGAAAAAAGATGGACCACTAATCATTTGATGGATCAATGAAATAAAGTACATGCCTTGCATGTGTCACCATGATAAATGGTTCCTCATTGAAATTAAATCTTTTTTAATAAACCAGTTTAAACCCATATTTATCATGTTTCACACCATTGTTACTATCTTCATAATTAAACATAAACACAGTGGCTCAAAATTTAATATAATCAATTTCTCATAAGTCTTCAAGAATTCCAAAATATGGTATTGATGCAAAAATTAGGTTTTTATATTTAGCACTCGAAAAATGCATTGCTTCAGCGAAGACCATCACACCACAATTCTAAATGGTACTCTTGTCATCCAAATTTTTGTGTAAAATGTGTAGTCATTAATATCAAAACCAGAGCATTTGATCACATTAAGATAAGGCCCCCCTACTAACCACTTCAATGATTTTAATGATGATTTATTTGTGGTGAATTTACCTTTAAAACATGGAAAAAGTTTTTTCTTATACTCAATCATCAACCACTTTTTATTTATTATTTGATATTATAACTTTAATTCAGAAATACGTGATGACATATATGATTGAACATCATCTTTGTTAGTAAAAATGTATAAATGTTACTACATCACTTCTTCAAGTGGAATGAACTTTACCTTTAAGGATTGAATCCCTCTACCTTCACTATCAACTGTCATATATCGATATATAGGGAGACCAATATTCTTTACTTCTTACAAATAATTAGTACAAAACTCAATCACCTATTCCGATACATATTTTTGAACAATAGAGGACTATGGTCAATGCGAATTTTTAACATATCCCTTCAAAATTTTCACATATCTTTTAGAAGGATACTTCCATCATAAATTAACAGGCCAAAATATTTTTATCTCACGCACCAAATTAATTAGTAGATGAACAGTTATATCAAAAACCATAGGTGGGAAATACATTTCTAGTTGACAAAGAATAAGTTCTGATTCATTATCCAACACATCTAAAAAATTTGGATCAACGAGTTTGCTAAAAATGGATATTAAAAATTTACATAACCTATTAATCATCCTTCTGAAAGATGTCAGTAATATACCATGCATTTCTACTTGTAGAAGTTATTGCATCAATACATGGAAGTCATGAGAATTCATACCTATTAATTTTCAATCCTTAAATTAAACTAAATTATTCACATTTGAAGAAAAACCATTGGGTACTTTAATACCATGAAGACATAAAAAATCATTTTTTCAGTATTTCTTAATGACTGACAAGACAAAGGTAGATTTCTTTGGTTTTCTTTCACAGTGGGAGATAACTCCAAACATAATCTCATTAATATCAAGTCCAATCTTGTATGAAATCCAACTTTTTTCATTCCTTTTATGTCCAAAAAAGTTCCAATAAAACTCTCACATGTGTTTTTCTCAACATGCATAACATTGATGTCATGTTTTATCTCTAAAAATATCCAAAAAAATAGTTCAAAAAAATAAACTTCTTCTTCTAGGTATTTATTTAATGACCAGAACATATTTTCATTCCAAATTTTTAATCAATATTTTTCACCCAATCGTAATATTCTTCAGTTGATAATGGTCGAGGGGGAAGGTTGTATTATTGTAAACCATTAGACTCTTTTTTCAATCTATGATAAGGATGATCAATTCAAAAAAATCATTAATGTCCCATGTAGGTTTTCTTTCTTACATTCTGAAATTGATAATATGAAGTATATTCTTCACAAATTGGATATGATTTATGTCCTTTAACACTATATCCATATAAGTTTTCATATGTAGGAACGTCATTTATAGTTAACATTATCATAGCACGCAAAATAAAATATACTTTCTTGTATTCATCAAAAACTTAAACACCTGCCTCCCCTAGCTGTTTCAAATCATCAATCTATGGTGAAAGATAAACATCAATATCCTTTCCCAGTTGTTTCGGTCTAGAAATCATCAATCTCATCATAACATATTTTTTCATCATACATAGATGTAGGGACAAGTTTCAAACTACTAGTGACACAGGCCATGACCTATATTGGATACTAAGGCTCTGATATGGATTCATTCCATCAATACATAATCCCATTATAAGATTTCTAACTTAACTTCCAAAATCATGAAATTATTTATTAAAACTCTTCTAATATGGTGAATCGGTTGGGTGACGTAAGTTACTATCAGATATGCACTCATCTAAATTCTATATTAACATTTTTGCATCATTTGAATTCTAAAATAGACACTTCAAAAGAGTAATTTTTGGAAGGTACCAAATTTATTTAGCATGAGTTTTGATTCTAGTACGTGAGAATGAATCAAATTTGAATTATCCAAATTGTATGCAAAAAAAATTTGATGATATCATTAGAAAGTACAAAATTGATTTTTCATGGCGTTAGATGACAATACCTGAAAATGAATCTATGTTGACCTTACTATCTATCTTATAGAATGATGTCACACATATAGGACAACATGATAAATAATCATATTCTTTCCTAAATAGTACATAATTATTGGGGAAATCATGTATCTTTTTATACCACAATACCATTGGGAATAATATTTTCTTTGCCTCATAATTAGAATCTAGAAGACCGTTTCCTTCTGGAAGTAGCGCTTTTTAAATCTCAAGTAAGCTGGAGAGACTTTTATCACTCCACCCATTTTTTTCTTTTAAGTTAACTATTCTCAAAAACTACTAATAACACTGTATATTTACTACAACATGCGAAGAATAGTTTCTCAAAATATCCAAACAATAATTCAACATTTTTTATTTTTTCAATGGTTTCAACACCTAAATCATAAATTAGTTCCTTAATACGATAATTTTCTTCATTATGAATATTTTCATCAACATTGGATGTCGAATTTTCTATTATTTCACCGTGCTGGATCCAACGTGTATAATTAAGGTGAAAACCACAACAAATGAGATGATCCATGTTTTTTTTTGGAGTTTAACCTTCTTATATTGAATCACTTCATACATGGATAGAAAGTCAAAACAATGTTTTGAAGATGGCATTTATAAAATTCAATGAATTCATCAACTCCTTTTTCATATTCACTAGTGGTTATTCATAAATTTATCCAATTATGATGAATTCAATAACTGATATTACAATATAATTGGTGAATATTTTAAAACATATGATTTTGTTATATTTTCATGGATCAAGGGGAAAATCATTCCAAAAATTTCATACTTTTGTTTTAAAAATCACCACATTCCATATCAATCAAAACTCATTTTCTAGAAATGAATGTTCCATTCAAAACACCAATACATTTAAAATCATTTCACATTATTTTAAATTCTCAAATTCACAATGGAATTTAAAAACATTCAATTGGTTTCAGAAACAATTAACAATATTTTTTTAAAATGAAACCTAATAAAGATTCAAAAATATCTTCTTTATTCAAAACACTCATATAATAAAAAATATTTTCTATTTAAAAACACACCCCCATGCATAACCATCATGTGCTCCATGATCCCATCCAAAGAAAATAAGTGTACACTCTCATAACACCTGATGATACAAACTCACTCACACTCCCTTGAGTTTCATTTCATCAAATCATGGATCATACATATAACCTACTAACTATTCCCCACTACATGTCAATCACATCTAATGAAAAGAAAATTTGTTTTTAATTTTCATAAATCCTAATATCTCACTAGTTCAAAGGCCCACATCATGATCACTTATTACATGATAATTATTATAAAATGATAATTTTCTTATACATTATCATGATGCCACAAAAACCATATCCAAAATCGAAAGGATGTGGTATCCTACTAATAATTCCATCTAAAATCAATATTATTACCAAATCACCTCAATTTCTCTACATCACAGAATCTAATGGAAATTTATTGTCTATTACAGATACTCAATATTACATCTAATTAACTGATATCAAGACAAAAATACTATATTCTAGAGTCTAATCTATAAATAAATTCAATAGTCTTGTATATCCCCATATTGGGTATCCCTCATTCATTACATTTCATCCCAAGCGTACTAAGATCTCCCTCCTTACCTATAACTATATCTTATATATTTCAAACTTTATGTATAAAGATAAATGCTCCCATATCTTATATCACATGTAAAATCACATGATAATACACCCTCTAAATGGTTCACATATCTATGTATGCATATAGGGAGTCAAATTTTCATTCATCATCGCACTCCATAGAAATAATCCTTACCTAAAATCTATATATAAAACTACCCATTCAAGGATCATTATCCCACTGATATGTATATAATATAATCAAAATAAAAATAAAATCACAACTCACTAAAGTAAATCATATTTGAAGAAAATCAAAAAAAACATAATTAAATGATAAATAATCCATCTTTAAAATTAAATAAAACTTAAAAAAATTGGATTTGGACAACACAAATGGAACCTTAATATGAACTCAGCTACTTAGAATGTGTTGAAGAGTAAACATTTAAAGTTATAAACCAAAATGATGGTCAAAATGAAAAATAAATATAAACAAAAAATAATACCAAACCCAGTCAAATGTCACCGAAAATAGGTATCGAAAACAAATATCTTGTAGATTATGAAATAAGAGTAGAGAAACAATAATGGTGATAGAAAATATAAAAAAACTAAGAAAAAAACACTAATGGTCATTGTATATCACAAAATGGCCCTTAGAGTCATCATGATTCGAGAGTGAGAAGCAGAGAGTTACATATCACAGATCCAAAAAAATGAGGGTTTCCCGATCTCAGTTTTTTTAAAGCGTTTCGGCATCAGTTATTATAATAACTAATGTCGAAGAGGTCGAATATTATTTTTGACATTGGTTTTATGAAAATGGTTTCCAATTTTTTTTTTAAAATATAAGGCATCGGTTTTCTAAAAAACTGATGTTGTTTTTTTAACATATGGCATCGGTTTTTTACAAAAACCGATGCCGAAAGATCTTGAAGAAATATTTTTTGTATCTGTGTTTTTTTAAATAGACAGTATTTTTTGATTTATGGATTTGGTTTTCATAATAACCGACACCATAAATCATATGCAGGATGTTTTTGGTATTGGTTTTTTGTAAAATCGATGCCAAAAATCATATTTAAATTTTTTTGGCCACAATTTTTAGTAAAAAAGATGCCAAAAACTTCTTCCACATACTATTTTTATCGGTTTAAAAAAACTAGAGTAATTACTTCAACATTAAAGCCTCTATTTATACTAGTGTGATGATCTGGTTCTAGACAACATCTTCTCAATAACCTCTACTCTCACAAGAACTTCAAGATATGTTGACGACAAAAATGGGGTGACCAGGAACTGAATCCCTTGATGTAAGTTCTATTCAAAATCACTCTCTATGGCCACCTCATTTGTAAACTGGTCTGATTCATAATGTAAAAGGTTCTATCAAACTCTCACATACTATAAGTCCCCTATTTAAGGGTAAACAAATTCTAGTTACTGGTTTCCCTCATAATAGAAGAAATAAACATTGCTTAGAACTAGTACCATAAATTCTCCCATGATACCTCTGACTCCTCATGATACCTAATGAATAAGATCTAAAACCACCTCACTTCTCCATGTAGCATTGCCCTGAATGAAGAAACATAGTGCTCCTTCTAAGCGTGGATCAAACTAAAATCTATCTCTACTTCCTCTAACCAGTCCTCTATCACTGAATCTAAAATGAATCCCTCATAATTCTGTAAAACCTGGTGTTGAAACTCTAGTAGTATCCTCCTCAAAGTGTTTTCATCATCAATCTATACTTTATGAAGATCGTCTAAAGAATCATGATGGATATATTTGGAGAAAACCTAATGGGGAATTCGACCTAGATCCATACCTACAAAATAAAAAATAATTAGACCTCCTAAACCTTGAATATGAAATAATTAATACTAATTAATTATTTATTTATTTATTAATTATTAACTTAATCTCAGGGTCTACCCATTTCAAACATAGGAATACATAAGAATCATGCATAATCCTTTCTTAGGTATCTACACCGCAGCCAGTATCAGTTCATTTAGTAGGCTTGGTAAACCTAAGAGTTTTATGAATCAGATTACATGGGGCTCTAAATACCCATGTATTAGCCAATATATTCTGTTTACATTGCCTACTAAACTCATCTTAAATTGTTTTACTACTTTAAATACCCAGAAATTCCATGTAATTGTTTTTTAAAAAATGCGAATTTTACGAGTCCACGAAAATTGATGGCATGTGACTCTGATGCCCGGAATGAATTTCTGAACATTTGTTTGGGTACGTTCAGTAAATGTGCGAGAATGTTTTTCTAAATTTTTAACCGGTTCTCAGAATTGAAATATGAGGGCACCGTTGAACTCGGAGTGCTGGTATTCGCTTAAGAATACTTTCACCTCGATGGTAGTTGGTCGAGGGTGAAAGATAAATTTTGGGTTTTTCATGGAAATAATAAAATAAAATAAACACACGTTTTATTTTATATTATTTTTTGTCACCACTGCATGTAGAATTTAGTAGTGGATACCACCAAACCTTAACCTCCCATGAGAGGTTATGGTGGTGGGGACCACCCAAGGACTAAACCTCTTCAACTCCATCATTAATGTGGAGGATCCTCTTGAGCTTCCTCCACATTAATTGTGCCAACCCATCATAATTAATTGTGAAAACCCTTGGTATCATCCAATTTGAATTTTATGCCAACGCAACCGATTTATTGTTTCCAATTAATTAAGCCAACTTTTATTGAAAACAAATTAAATATATAAACATATTTTATTTGTTTGGATATTCATTTGTTGGCCATGTATTGGAAAAGGAGGATTGGGAGAACTTGGGAGAAAGCTATCCAATGAAGAAGGCTCCACCAATGAAGAATGCTGACCTCCTTCGACCTTCTTCATCGGGACTTCTTCTGATGTGGGATGTCCTCATCTATAGAGAATCAACGACTGTACTACCTACATGCACCAACATCATCAAGAACACGAGGTAGGGGTTTTATTTGCATGATAATACTTTTCCCATTTTCTTACCTTGGATTCTTTGCGTTTTGAGAATGAAACTTTGCGGGAAGTTGTAAGCTTGACATTCTTCATAATTATTGATCCATATGTTACCACCCTAACGTGGAGGGTACATGGAAAACCAACATGGCCTGCCCCTTCGGCAAATCTTTTGGTGTTCTTCGTGATGCAGGAGGATGGAAACCAACCAAGGTTGGGGCCTGAGAACGTTGGTCGGCACCGCCGCCAGCTGTGACGAAGGTGACGGCGCAATGGTGCCACCCCACAGTCACTGATGCCGCCCCGTGGCCACCGCACCTACTGTGGTCACCGTTGTCATCCGCGGATCCGTGCCCGCCCGCGTACAAACCGCCGCCCCACAGCTAGCCGAGCCGCCCGCCCACGGCTGAGGAGCCACCTGGCGGCCGGCTGAGCCGCCGCCCCGTGGCCATTCCACACCCCCATGGTCGGTCCGCTGTCGCACCCTCGTGGATCATCCGTGCACCCGCAGCCAGTCTACTCCCCCGTGGCTAGTCCATGCCCTCGCGGCAGGTCCATGCCCCCACGGCCAGTCCCTGCCCCTGCGGCTGGTCCGCGCCCCTGAGTCTAGTCCGCGCCCCCGCGGCCGGTTCGTGCCCCCACGGCCGGCCCGCACCCCCACGGCCGGTCTATGCCCCCGCAGCCAGTCCATTCCCCCGTTTCTGGTCCACACCCTCATAGTACTCTACGGGCCAGGCCACACTGCGAGTTGGGTCGACCCGAACAGGGTCGGCCTAGGCCGGGTCAGACTGGACCCAGGCCTACTACAACCCATTTACTTCTTTTGGCCATAACTTTGGCACCGGACTTCTGTTTGATGAACCGTTAGTGGCGCTAGAAATCTTAGAGTGTGAAGTTTCCATTGAGTATACCCCAATGATGTTTTAGATTAATATGGTGAACGGTCAGGTTTGATCGAGCACGAATCCAATCAGGCCCCTAGGACAAAAGGCTAATAACTCATAGACCGGGCATCCGATTAAAGCATCATCTATTGCATTGATACCCCTATGACATGGAGGACCTTTGAGATACTTCTTCGTGGGACTTTGTGGCAGTTGGAGTATCGACCAGTAGCTTGTGGAGCGGATTCTCTCAGAGATGAGCGAGCATAGTGTGAGAACCTAGTGGTTGGATGAGACTTGACGACTACTGACCGTTTCCACTCGGAGTGACTCAATAGGACCAGTGGGGACTGCCTTGGTGACATGGAAGAACCACAGTGGGGAGTGCCTTGGTGACACGGCAGACCCACAGTACTCGATAGGAGGAGTACCTCTGCAGGCCCAGTGGGGAACACCATGGTAACGCGGTAGACCCACGGTAGGGAGCTCCTTGGTGATGCGGTAGACCCACAGTACTCGACAAGAGGAGTACCTCAGCAGTCCAAGGATAGTGGGAAGCACCTTTATGTGACGCGGCATACCCACTGTACTCTATAGAGGAGGATTTCTTCAACATCCGAGGTGTTCGACATTGTTACTGGAAATGTTACTTGATATGACCCCTAGAATAAATCCCGGTGTGAGATGAGTATGTACTTATGTGTTTTCCTCATGATTGAGGTGGATTACATGATAACTTATGTATATGTATGGGAATATACCTATGTAGGGTTACCTATTGATTTCATTATTTTTGGTTTATCCTTGGAGGATTTTGTGAGACCTTGGGGGTCTCAGGGTCCCTACTAAGTATCGTAATACTCAACCATGCATGGGCTATGCCCGCACTTCATTGTGTTTGGTGAAGATGATGGACAACGCTAACTGAATATGAGAGTACCAGGACTGGATGCTACCCGGAGGTGGCCTTACAACGAGTCGGTACACTGAGAAGACGGACGGAAGAGGAGTGTTGATGATAAGATTTGTACCTACCCTTCAAATAGAAACCTCGGAGGATGAACCAGTAGCTGACATTCCATTTTCTTTAGTTTTATTGTATCATAGTTATACTTGTACTTTCTAGTTGGGCTTGTATTCTACTCCCTTTTACTTTCAACACTAATTTTTTATACAGCTAACTTGGTGTTTCATATCCAGCTGTGTGCTTGATTGTGTGTGTCTTTACGGTTTATAAAGGAAATGACTTCCCAGTTTTAGGGAATTACGCTTTTGGTGCTAGTCACCAGCCCCTGGCCTATGGAAGGTGTGTTTGGGGTAGTCATGGCACAGGCCCCGGGGGACGGGTCATGACAAATTGGTATCAGAGGAGTCTGTTCTACCAAAGAACTAGGACTCTGATCTTTTCTATGAAGTAATAGTGTTAAGGGTAATGATTGTGGTTTTCAGTTCCGGGATTCCAGTGTTGGTGTGGTGGCTAACGTATCCATACACCAGGACCCTCACTTCTGATTTCCAACTCAGTGCACAAAAACACCGATTGTGTGTGTTTTTTCAAAAAATTTATTTATGATCTTTTGACTCAGCTCACCAGGTATAAACTTCAGCTCACCAGGTATATATTATTAACCATGGAACACCTGTTTATTTTCAAGATGCCTCCATGAAGATATCCAGCTACAGTTTCAAGTGTTGTACGAACTGATATCCCACCGAGAGATGAGGCCTCGGTGTAGGGCCCTCTTCCAGTGGAGGAACTAGCAGTACCATTACCCGTTGGGCCACCGATTCCACCAGCCCCAGCAGAAAAGAGTCCATGCCTCATGAGAGTGTTGTACGAGTTCTTGCACTAGATTCCACCCAGGTTCAGGGGAGATATGGACCCACATGCGGCTGAGGATTGGATGGAAGCTGTAGTGAGAGTCTTTTGACTGGTAAGGACACCAGCAGATCTCATGGTGATCCTTACTGCCAGCCTTCTATAGGAAGCAGCAGGAAGATGGTGGAGATTTATGATCCAAGTCCATGACAAGGTGACGCTTCTTTGGGCAGACATTGAGAGACTGTTTCAGGCAGATTTTGTCCCAGCGACTTTTCACACAGTACGTATACAGGATCTTCTTCATCTGCAGCAGGGCATCATGACTGTAACTCAGTACTCAGTGAGGTTTACTGACCTCTCACATTACTCCACCGATGTGGTGTGGGACCCATTATTCAGGGCACGGACCTTCGAGAACGGGCTCAGGTGGGAGATTAGGGGTTTGATGATCTCACTCAACATCCCGACGCAGGTAGGGGTATTAGAGAGAGCCCTCTTGGTGGAGAGTTTCCTTGCTGAGTTGTCACTAGTAGTGAGACCCACTACCATTTATCACATAGTAAAGTCTTCAGAAGATGGAAGTAGACAGTCATCATAGAGGACTAAGTGGACCAAACCTATAGGTGGACAACCGCATGACTCATGATCAGTTGTGTGGGGCACCTGAGGTGGAGCCAGTTATGCCAAGAGCGGGCAATGTTTATCATGCGGCAGGCAGGGTCACATGGCTTGGGACTATCTAACTTGTCATATTGATGATCAGTAGATGGTCGAATGACCACCCAAGAAGAGATAGAGGTTCGATCGAGATGGTCCACAGAGAGCAGGCGGCCGTGGTAGAGGAGTTGGTCGTGCAGCTGGCAGTGGGAAATGATTTGAGAAATTACCACCACCACCACTAGGAGGTCCACACCAACATCAGAGAGCAGGTGGACATGGGAGATTTCAGTTCCAGGCAGTTGAGTCTTACGATCATGGTGCTCCAAAAATGATTAGAGGTACGATCTCTGTCTACTCCACCATAGTTGTAGTACTTATAGACACAGGTGCTAGTTAGTATTTCATTTCCACTGCCCTCATTCAAAGCTCATAGATTCAGATGGATCCGTTTGTTCGATCCTTACGGCTAGAGATTCTTACGAGAGAAGATTCAAAAATTACACACTGGTGGTGGTAGAGTGAGCTTACTCTAGGAGGTGAGAGCTTCGGCTAGGATCTTCAAGTAGTGGTGTTGAGGCCTTACAATGTCATCTTGGGTATGGACTGGTTATCTACAGTCCATGCACAGATTAACTGTATTGGGTGCAAATTGCGGTGTTTCTGCATGGATGGGACTAGTTTTACCTTCACCGGCGAGAAGGGAGCCTTTGCAGTGCAGGATGGACTTACCCGGAGGAGAGTACAACCGATCACTCATCAGTTGGCTTGCCTCACCCTTAGAGCTGTTGATGTGGAGAGTCCAAGCTATCCTGTAGTGGTGGACCAGTATGCATATGTCTTCCTTGATGATGTCTCGAGTCTACCTCCTTGTAGAGAGGTAGACTTTTACATTGACTTTTACCCCGGGACATCACCGATATCTATCCCAGTGTATCGGATGGCTCCCACGGAGCTTCGTGAGTTATGGGTACAGCTAGAGGACCTATAGGGGAAGGGATTCATCAGGCCCAGTGTTTCTCCTTGGGCAGCTTCGATTTTGTTCACCAAGAAGGAGGATGGGAGCTTGAGACTTTCTGTCGACTATCAGTGCATGAACAAGGTGACCATGAAGAACAAGTACCCACTCTCGAGGATTGACGACCTCTTTGATTTTCTGAAGGGAGCATGGTGGTTCTCGAAGATAGACCTCAGGTCAAGCTATCACCAGCTCAGAGTGCGAGATGAGGATGTAAAAAATATGACCTTTAGATGTCTGTATGGCTATTATGAGTTCTTGGTTATGCCATTCATTGTAACCAACACTCCAGCAGTGTTCATGAGACTCATGAACAGGATCATTCAGCCATACCTTGATATCTTTGTAGTGGTCTTCATCGATGACATTTTGATCTACTCGACTATTGAGGAGGAGAATGTCTATCATTTGCAAGTAGTATTAGACACACTCTGAGAGCATCATCTTTATGATAAGCTCTTGAAGTTCCAGTTTTGGATCCGAGAGGTTCACTTTCTGGGACACGTCATATCGGAAGCTGGAGTTGCAGTAGATCCAGCAAAGATTTAGGTAGTACTTGCTTAGGAGCCACCTAGGAGTGTGATGGAGGTACGGAGTTTCCTGGTTTTGGCTGGATATTACCGGAGGTTTGTGCCCGACTTCTCCAGAGTTGCAGCACCACTATCATCCTTGACAAAGAAGGGTCAACCATTTATGTGGTTTGATATATTCCAGCAGAGTTTTTAGCAGCTAAGGCAGAGGCTGATTAGTGCCCCCATCCTGAGGCTTCCAATGGAGGGCATAGGGTACGTAGTTTGCTGTGACATAGCAGGGACTGGGATCAGATGTGTCCTAATTCAAGAGCAAGTTGTGATCTCATATAGTTCTCAGCAGTTGAGATAGCATGAGCAGAACTATGAGACCCGTGACCAGGATTTAGTAGTAGTGGTATTCTCCTTGAAGATGTGGAGACACTCTCTAATGGGAGAGTGTTTTACAATGTACTCTGATAAGAAGAGTCTCAGGTATATCTTCTCCCAGAAGGACCTAAACCTGAGACATCGACATTGGCTTGAGTTCCTCTAGGACTATGACTTTGAGATAGTCTCTACTCCTAGAAAGGGGAAATTCCTAGCAAATTCACCCAACGGAAGGTCTGTTATATAACTTCTAGGTGAGGTGATGGAGCAGTTGTATGCTTTACAGATATCCTCTGTGGATAGAGATGGAGAATATTTTCATCAGTCTCTTATAGTCACTCCTCCACTTCTTCAGTGAGTTAGGGAGGTTCAACATGGGGACACTAACTGCGAGACACGACGTGCCTAGATATCCACAGGACAAGCACCAGATTGACTTTCTGAAGGTGGGGAGCACGCCATCCTCTTCAGAGGATGTACCATGGTACCCGTGTCACTTCAGAAAGAAGTGTTGAGGGAGTTCCACACATCCCCTCTAACGGTACATCCAGGAGTTTCAAATATGTATCAGGATCTCTGATGACAGTACTGGTGGCTGAGAATGAAGAAAGCAGTTTCATATTTTGTTTCGCGGTGCCTCACTTGTCACCAAGTGATAGTAGAGCATCAGGTACCAGTAGGCTTAGTTCAGCCTTTAGAGGTCACAGAGTGGAAGTGGGATAGGGTATCCATGAACTTAGTGATAGGACTTACATGTATATCCGGCGGACATGACTCTATTTGGGTGATCGTTGAACAACTCACCAAGTCATCCCACTTCCTACCGATTAGAGAGCAGGGTTCAGTAGAGAGTTTGGGACACCTCTATGAGCAAGATATTGTGAGGCTACATGGAGTAACTTTGATGATTGTCTCTGATAGTGACGCACAATTTACTTCTCAACTATGGAAGGGGTTACAGGAGGCTTTCGGGACACAACTTCATTTGAGCATCGCCTTCCATCCACAGATGGATGGTCAGACTGAGCAGACAATTCAGACCCTTGGACATGCTCCGCACTTGTGTCCTTGACTTCGATCACAGCTGGGAGGATCACTTACCTTTGGTGGAGTTTTCATACAACAACAACTATCACTCCACCATTGGGATAGCACATTTCGAGGCGTTGTACGGGCGACCTTGCAGATCACCTTTGTACTGGACTGACCCAGAGGAGTCAGCACTAGTGGGAGCATAGATGGTACAGGCTACCACAGAGAAGGTTCAGGTCATCTAGGAGTGGATGAAGACTACATAGAGCAGGTAGAAGTCGTATTCCAACAGGAGACAAAGACCTCTAGAGTTCGAGGATGGCGACCACGTCTTTTTATGGGTATCACCTAGACAAGGATTGCAGAGATTTGGCTGAGGCGGCAAGTTATCTTAGAGGTTCATCGGACCCTTTTAGGTCCTTAGTAGAGTTAACAAGGTGGATTACTGGTTACCTCTTCAACATTAGTTGCACCAGGTGCACAACATATTCCACATATCCCAGCTAAGGAGATACGTGCATGACCCTTCTCACATCACCAACTATGGGGAGCTGGACGTCAATGATGGGGTGACTTTTACGGAGGTTCCAGTAGTGATTGAGGATAGATAAGAGAGGGTCCTTCGTGGATGGTCAATATCTCTGTTGTGCGTTCTCTTGCAGAATGGGAACCTCTAGGAGAGCACATGGTAGTGGGAGGCTTAGATGCGTTCTCAGTACCCCCACTTGTTTACCTAGTTTGAGTCATGGCTTACAGGGATGTAAAGCCCTCAGTTATGGAGAATGTAAAGACCCAAAAATTCCATGTAAATATTTTTAAAATAAATGGGAATTTTAAAAGCCTTCAAAAATTGACGGCATGTGATTCCGAGGCCCGAAGTGCCTGAAATGAATTTCTGAACTTTTTTCGGGTACGTTCAGTAAACGTGCAAGATGGTTTTTCTATCTTTTGAACTGGTGCTCAGAATTGAAATTTGAGGTCGCTGTTGAACTCATAGTGCTGATATTCACTTAGGAAGACTTTTACCTCGATGGAAGTTAGTCGAGAGTGAAAGATAAATTTTGGGATTTTTGAGGAAAAATAAAATAAAATAAACACCCATTTTATTTTATTTTATTTATTATAACCACTTCATGTGGAAGTTGGTAGTGGGGACCACCAAACCTTAACCTCCCATGAGAGGTTATAGTGGTGGGGACCACATGAGGTCTAAACCTCTTTAACTCCCTCATTAATGTGGAGGAGACTCTTGAACTTCCTCCACATTAATTGTGCCAACCCTTCTTAATTAATTATGCCAACCCTTGGTATCCTCCAATTTGAATTTTATGCCAATGAAACCCATTTAAAGTTTCTGATTAATTAATCCAACTTTTATTACCAAAAAATTAAATAGATAAACATATTTTATTTGGTTGGCGATTCATTTTTTGGAAAAGTATTGGAAAATGAGGATTGGGAGAACTTGGGAGAAAGCTCTCTGATGAATAACGCTCCGCCAAAAAAGAACGCCAACCTCCTTCGACCTTCTTCCTCAGGGCTTCTTCTGACGTGGGACTTCCTCATCTACAGAGAATCGATGACTGTACTACCTTCTTGCACAAACGTCATCAAGAAAATGAGGTAGGAGGTTTATTTGAGTGATAATACTTTTCCCATATTCTTACCTTGAATTCTTTGTGGTTTGGGAATTAAATGTTGCAGGAAGTTGTAAGCTTGACGTTCTTCTTTCTTGTTGAGCCATATGCTACCACCCTAATGCAGAGAGTACATGCCAAACCAACATGGCTCGCCCCTTCCACAAATCTTGTGGTGTTCTTCGCAATGGAGGAGGATGGCAACCAACCAAGGTTGGGGCATGAGAACAATGGTTGGCACTGCCGCCGACTGCGATGAAGGCGACGACGCAATGACGCCACCCCGCAATCCCCGCTGCTAGCTCGTGGCCACCGCATCAACCGTGGTCACCGCCATCGTCTGCGGCTCCATGCATGCCCACGTCCGGACCGCTGCCCCTCAGCTGGCCGAACCACCCGCCCGCGGCCGAGGCGCCGCCCGGTGACCGACTGAGCCGTCGCCCTGCGGCTAGTCCACGCCCCCACGACCGGTCTGCCATCGCGCCCTTATGGATCATCTGCGCACCCACGGCCAGTCCGCTCCCCCGCGTCCATTCCACGCCCCCGTAGTAGGTCTGCGCCCCTGAAGACGGTCCCTGCCCCCATGGCCGGTCCGCACCCATGTCGTCGGTCCGCCGCCCTCACGGCTGGTCCGCGCCCTCGCGGTACCTGCGACCGGTCCGCGCCCTCGCCATACCCTATAGTTCGGGCCGCACTATGGGCTGGGCCGGACCCAATGTGTTGGGCCGGGTCGACCCAAACTAGGTCATCCCAGGCCAGGTCGGGCCGGGTCGGACCGAACTCGGGCCCACTAAAATCCATTTACTTCTTTTGGCCATAACATTGGCACTGGAAGTCCATTTGACGATCCGTCAGCGGCACTGGAAATCTTGGAGTGTGACTGTTTGTTTGAGTATACCCCACTGAAGTTTTGGATTAATATGGGGAATAGTCACGTTCGATCGAGCACAAATCCAACCGGACCCCTAGGACTAAAAGGCTAATAACTCACAGACCGGGTGTCCGATTGACGCGCCGTCTATTGCGTTGAGACCCCTATGATGTGGCGGACCTTTGAGATACTTCTTAATGGGAATTCATGGAATTTGGAGTATCAACCAGTAGCTTGTGGAATGGATCCTCTCAGAGATGAGCGAGCATAGTTCGGGAACTCAGTGGTTGGCTGAGACTTGACAACTACTGACCGTTTCGACTCGAAGTGACAAGATAGGACCGGTGGGGAGCGCCTTGGTGACGCGGCCGACCCACGGTGGGGAGCTCTTTAGTGATGCGGCAGACCCACAGTACTTGACAGGAGGAGTACTGTAACACCCCGAGATTTTATGTGAAATAATTGTTTAATTTATTTGATGTCTTTTGTTGTACGCTTCACCAAGATTAGTTTGTGCTATACACAACACCGTATTAGCTTGTAGTATACGCAACACTATTCTTGTCTTGTGATGCACACAATTTCAAGTTCTTTCAAATAAAATTTATTTTTCCCAGCACCAAGTATAGATTTTGATCAATGTATAAAAGAACTATATTTTTAGTATGTTATACGTAACACCAAAAGAAGTTTTCCCTACATGCAACCCTAACTTGGCTTGCATTACACGCAAGAGAAACCTTCCCCAATAGTGTGTGTTGTACGCAATATCGAGTTTCACTAAACAACGATATATTATTATAATATTATTATGACCTAGCCATTATGAATAGTATTAACCGAATTTTGAATTTTATAACATTATAATTCATCTTACACATTTTCTAGAGTGAGGTATGAGAACAAAATCAAATTTTTGGATAAACGAAGTATTTTTCAAAAAATGCAGTTTTGTCACCTTTTGATGGAGCACCCATTTTAAATATAATTTTTGACAAGTTTATAAGTTAAATTTTACAAAATAAACTTCTTATTTTGAATCATGATATAAAAATTTACATTGGAAATAGTTTTGATATTTTTCTGACAACGTTCCTATTTTGATGAATAGTAAAAACATGCTAAATTTTACTTAAAAACAACTTTTTTCATCGAGATATTTTATTTGGTTAAATTATAATATTATATTGATTTAAAGTATAAATATAATATATTTTTACCATTTAATACAATTTATGTCATTATCATTAATTTTACATTGAATTTGTAGGTAAAATCAGTTCAATCTTTTACAATGTTTTAAAAAAACCGATTTTTTCGACAATGGGATTAATATTAAATTAATTACTGCAACTTCTATTTTTTTAATTTGGAAAAATAGATTCCATATTTGGAATTAGTAGGTCCAAATTATATTAATAGGCTACTTTTTATTTTTGGGCATTATGAATAGTAACTACGGTAAATTTTATTTACCGCAGTTAAAGGTAAATTATGTAATTAAGGGTAAAAATAATATTATTAAATTATCCTAATACTTGTATTAATATAATTGGATGATTATATTTCTTCTTAAAATATACTTGGGTCGAAATGGTATCTATTAGAACCCATTTGTATGTGATTAAGACCTTTAAATTATTTTATTTAAATTAAAGTGAAACATGTCTCACTCAAACTTTAATAATTAAATTATTTTTAATATATGTTTATACAGAATATAAATTCGGTTATAAATACTTATTTTAAATATAAAATGTTTTTCTTTATCATGATAATTTAATTGTAATTTTCAACAAATATATAATTACCTTAATAGCTTATACATTAATGATGCAGGAATAATTTATTTAGTGAAAAATCAACAATATAGTTTTTATTAAACCCATAATACCCATTAAAGGCCCAAAAACTAGACCAAAAATTATTAGTCATGTAAATATAAACCATAAGAATCCAATGGTCGAATATTTGACCATTTTGAGCCTTATAAAAGCGATTATGACACTTATATTATTTTATATTAAATGATGTCAAAGTTGTGAACTTCATAATTTAATAAATATAACAAATTAAATGTTGTGATTTGAAGATTCTAAATTCGAGTAAAAGTATTATTATGTATGATATTATATTTATCTGCATCATAGTATTTTATTTTTAATTTTTATGCAACATATAAGTATATAAATAATTATAAAAAAAATGTTTAGGTAATTATTTTATTAAGGGAAATATCAAATAAATGGTTTTCAAAATACTAAAATAAATGTTATATGAACAAATTAATGTGATCCATGAATTTTTTATATGCATATAACATGTTAGGAACGTATTAAATATTTTTTTTGAATATATTTTATTTTTTTATTTTATTTAAATTCAAATAAATAAATAGTGTCAAAATTTACACTATTGGTATTTTATAAAAATAACAGATTATTAAATTATTTTAAAAATCACAAAAATATTTATAAAATTAAAAATTGAAAATTATATAGTCAAAAAGGTTATAAATTATCCAATTATGGTAAATTGACAACATATAAGTATGTATTTATAACAATTTAAAATTTAGAATATTATTACCATAAATAAAATTTAATAGATTAAATTAGGATAAATCAAAATGATAAGGTTCAAAATAAACTTTAAACATGTCTAAATGTTATTGTTTGATGATATTACAACCCTATCTCATTGAATATTCAAATTGAGTCATTTTGGAGGTTTTTAAGTGGAGTATGAATTTATTATAAATTAATATTGTTTTAGGTTTCCAAAGGTGCACATCTCCTCCCTTATAAAAGGGAACCTCCTCCCTCTCCACTTCACACCAATTTTGGGCTTTCAAATTCATCCAAATGCTTCCCATTTCACTTATACACTTCCTTAGAATCCTATTAGTGGTCCAGGTATTCTTTAAAGACCAACTTTTGTTCCCTACGAGGAGGTTAAGAGGAGGTGCGTCGAAGAAGAGGTAATATCCTTTATCGATTATTTTAAACTTATTTCGTCTCCTAATTACTCTATATGAGTTGTTTAATTATTAATTAATAACCCCAGTATCATTTGTATATTGATATGTTATTATTAATATTAAACAACCATATTCTATCTCCTATCCATCCTGTGAAAAAATGAAATCACCACGCGTGCGTACGTACGGCTTACCGTCTCCACGCCATGGTGTAATCTTTAATTTCATCACTAACATACTTGGATGGGTATAAGGATGTAATTCCACAATAATGGTAATGATATCATCGCTCATGTGTACGTACGGACTACCGTCTCCACGATGTGATGAGAATCGTTCTACATGATCTACATTTAATAATGATTATATAAATGAATTGAATGAATAAATATGATATATATTACACTAATACCATTCTGTAAATGATGTATCTATAACCTAAACAGAGGAATAAGAATTTATTCGACAAAACATGCATAATAACATAAAGCAATGAACACCCGAATAACAACTAGAAATGAAATATTACTAATAAAAAGATAATAATATGACCATATATGATATCATAACAATGAATATGAATCTGGAATAATTCAATGACATTATTTAAATTATTATATAGGTGGTTTGGATACGTACAAAGAATATCGGACCTAAGTTAAGGGATAATTTTGCAATCTCATTTTTTATCCAGGATTGCTTATATGTAAGTATTTACTGGGGTAATATTTTTCATCCATGTCCATAAATTTTTTTCATAAGGTGTTTAATATTCTTCCATGTATTTTTAAAGTCATGTTTATCCCTTTTTGACCTTTTCTTTGTGTTATGGAAGGAATATTTCTTTTTTTACCATACGAGGTACTTTTTGACTTTTTCGTTAAAAGTATGAGGAGAATGTTTTTTTAACTTATATGACATGAACATATTTTTACGGTTTCATAAATCCTTTTCTTCATGAAGATTACTCTACATTATTTTATGATTATTTTAAATAAAATCCTATTATTTTAGAATTGCATGTAATTTTGTGAAAATAAAATGATTTTGAAGAAGAAAGGATATTTTCCTCAAGAATTCGTCTCAAGTGTTTTATCAAAACTATTTTCTATCTAAGATGACATTATTTAGTATGTTTATGTTTCAAGTATAATTTATCTATTATTTACATGGATTGATTTTTATTATGATGAAATGATATCCATTCATTTTATATGGATTATGTTATAATGGGATGATGTTTATGAAACCCATTTTATTCTGTGGGTTACGATGAATGATTTATGTTTATTTTGTGGCACACGTAAGAATTATTTAATTATGAGACGGGTGGGACCTATATCTCCCTATAATGAATTGGGTAAAGATTTATATCTCATGAGATAGACATGGATGGAATGGAAAGTGAATCTGGATCAGTAATACAGGGCTATAACGACAAGTAAACCTGGTTTAGTAATAGACTTTTCCCACTATGCCGGTCTTAGTAGCAATGTCTTGGCTATTATGGAAATCATAACATGTGCTTAATGGTTTCCATAATGAAAATTTTTATTCCCATGATATTTTATCATGGTTAATGTTTCTTTACGATCTATGCCTTATGAACTGCCAGGATTTATGTCATTACTCATGATTTTGATGTTTTATGTTCATGTTCTTATGTTCAAATGTTTAGGGATTGTTTTATATTCTCCATGTTTACCCTTACTGGGAATTTGAGCTCACCCTTTTTATGTTTTATTTTCCCTAGGATATAAAGAAAGTTTTTAGGTAAGAAAACCAAAGGGGGAGATTTTAATGGGAGTTGTTGAAGATCTTTCACCATGATTAGAAGATTATGTCCCGAGTTTCCAAAGACACTAAACTAATACTGTCTTTGGGCGTCTGTTTTTGTCATGTATTAAGTATTTTGAAAAAGTAATTTAATGTCTATGTACATAAATATTTGGGCCTATACAAGTACCTTAGCAGTCCAAGGATAGTGGGAAGTGCCTCTATGTGACGCGGCAGGCCCACCGTACTCAATAGAGGAGGAGTTCTCCAGCAGTTGAGGTGTTATACGTTGTGACTGGCAATGTTACATGATAATACCTATAGAATTAATCCTAATGTGAGCTGAGTCTATAATTCTGTGTTTTCCTCATTATTGAGATGGATTACGTGATAACTTAGGTATATGTATGGGCATATACCTAAGTAGGATTATCTGTTGATTTCATTCTTTATGGTTTATCCTTGGTGGACTTTGTGAGACCTTGAGGGTCTTGGGGTCCCTACTGAGTATCATAATACTCACCCCTACATGGGTTATGGCCTCACATTGTTGTGTTTGGTGCTGACGAAGAACAGTGCTAACTGAGGACGAGAGTACCTGGACTGGACGGTACTCGGAGGTGGACCTTACGGCGAGTCGGTACACAGAGGAGACAGACGGACGAGGAGTGCTGAGGAGGCAGTCTGTACCTACCCTTTCGGTAGGAACCTTGAAGAATGACCCAGTATCTAACTTTCCCTTTTCTTCAGTTGTATTTTATCACAGTTGTACTTGTAATTTCCAGTTGGGCTTGTATTTTGGCCCCTTTTTCTTTCAGCACTCTTTTGTTATACAGTTTACTTGGTGTTTCGTATCCAGTCATGTGCTTTCTTGTGTGTGTGTGTTTACATGTTATAAAGGAAATTCATTCCAAGTTTTAGGTAATTATGCCTTTGATGCTAGTCTCTAGCCCCTGGCCTATGGAAGGTGGGCTTGGGGTAGTCACCGCATGGGCCCCAGGGGACGGGTCATGACACCTACCAACCCAAGTAGTCTCACTTTTACCTAACTCCGAATTACATCTTATCTCTCAACTTGAACCTATGATACCACTTTTTCATAACCCCCTCTCCCCCAAAGGTGACCCTCCTAGTCTAGTAAAGAGATAAGAGACATAATGATTCCCAAAGACCTCCTTCAATGGTCCATGGATTGGTGAAAATCACTAAAGATATATTATAAATAAAAAATGGGTGGCATTTCCCTCTAAGAGGAAAATGATAAATGAGAGATAAGAAAAGTACACCAACAAAATATTTCATATAAATATGAACGATATATCCTAATTACATGCATTTAATTTCATAAAAAACTGAAACAATAGGGAAAAAATAAACTATTAGTACCCAAAACATATACTCAGCAGTGACCAGGAGGCCCAAGTAGTTCTTGAACAACGATGAGCTAGTAATATTCAACCTGATCCCTAACTTGCTCCTTTTAACCATAAAAGGAGTTTATATATGCTTACAGTGGTCATGATAGTTATAATCAGTAGGATCCTCCATGGATCCTCTCATGAAAAATACAATGAAAACATACTAAATCACAGTTAACAACAAGTAAAGCAAACTCTTCACCCAAACATGTATACAAAGTTTCCATGATGATGATTGTTATCTCTCCCCATGTAACACATACAAGAGATAATATAATATAATATCAAAGAGGGTACCATGATACTGTTTCCTCATTGTTTTGGTACTCCACCCTAATTACATACATCCTAATCCATCTCTATGAAAAAAGAATATTTCTCAAAGACACCTGGTATAAAGTATCACAACATTAATCTCTTACATTACATAATCTCATTTTTCCCATGCCACATCCACATATAGTAATTGATTAGTTTCTAGGAGTGACCATAGACTATGTGACATGAATTATACATGGATTACATTACTTCAAGCCATCACAACCCATAAATAAACTAATGTACTTCAATCCATCATAGCGTATACACGTCTAATCTATAATAATCCCTAGGATTCTATATATAGAGATACATGTTTATAAAATAACCACAATCTAACACAACCCTCTACACACATATATAGGGAAAACTAACCACCGTGCATACCAGTACATAATACTACCAAGAGAAGAGAGTTGGGCTAGAAGGGGAAGTTATCAATCTGTTCCTTACCATACTATATGTTATGGAAAACAACCTCTTGGAATCCATTGGATGTCAGTTATCATACCAATATGGGTGGGGTAGCATATGAAATCATAAAATACAAAAGATGTAAAATATCTCATAAGAACACTATGATCATTAACCTAGTATTAGGCTGAACTAATGTTATCTCATCTCAATCACATTGTTTTCAATTCTAAGAACGAGATATCCTATAGGCACATAAGAATTCATGGAGCTTCATTAAATTACTTATTTAATTTTTAAATTTATCTTTATTTTAATTAATTAATTATACATTAGTTAAAAATACTTGAACCTGCATTTTACAGACCACGAGAGTGAATTCCATGCCCTACTAGAATAATCCAAATGATTTTGTATTTTCTCAAGATTAATTTCTTTTTCATTCCAACAAATACAAACCCCAAGGGATAAAACATTTACTAATCATTATTACTCTATAATTATAGGTACTCTAGGAAACATCCTAAGATAACATTAAGAGATGCATATCCAATCACAACTAGAAACCACAAGTAGTGGGGAAATGAAGGTAGATAAACATGTAACTCGACTATCTAGCATATAAATATATTTATTAACTTCAAAGCATCCTAGCTTAAGAAAAACAATGTCTACGACTAGTTTCAACCTATTCCATCAATACAGTGTAATCCCCAACACCATCACGCAAATCACTATGCATATTATTGTTACATAAATCAACTGTTTCCATGATCTTCAAGCCTCCCCACCCATATCTTTTTAACTAACAGCCATCCAAGATTCATATCACACCACATAGAAATCCACACATCCATAGTAATATAGTCGATAAAAATAATAAATAGAGTCATCTCAGCTAACTAGGACCCAAAAAATGTATCAAACCCTTTTTCATACAAACTATCTCTCTCAGCCCCAAAAATTTATCTTTATCAAACAACTAGTTTTTTAAAAATCGTGGATTAACCGACTTATTAATTTTAAGCTACAAATATTTGAATCCTAAGGCATAAACTATAAAATCTATCAATTATTTAATCATGCTTTCAATAATAAGTTTCAGTTTCGAAAATAATTTAGAAGAAATGGGTCCATTAACATTTCTTTAAATATTTACAATAAAAAACACTTCTAGATTCATGTTTATTAGTCAATACAATTAACACATGTAATAAAAAAATTCAAATAAATGTTAATTAAGTATCATTTGATTTCCATGAAATCATAAGAATATAAGAATTTATTAAATATGCCTCTTTAATTATTAAGACAATAAAAAATTATCATCATTACATTCTTTAACCAATTTCATCAAATTAATAATGCTAACCATATCATAATAGAAAAGCTATATAAGAATAAAAATAGATAACAATATCTTGAAAATCAAGTGGCAAACCATTATCACAGTCGAAGAACATGTGATCACTAACTATAATCCATTTATTTTCACAATCTAGTTAATCCTTTATTAAGGATAATTACAACACCACCAAAAAATATAAATCATGATAAATTTTTTATTTAACAAGAGAATAAATTATAATTAATGAATATACTACCTCAAGTCTTTCAATGTAATTCAAAGGAGAACAAAACAACAATGCAGATCTGAGATCACCCAACAACCCTCCAAGAACACCGTTCCACATTCATGCAAAAAAATAAAAATAAACTCCACTAGAATGATGGAGATAAAATTTAAAAACATAAAAAGGACAATGGTAGGAAACAATAGACCGATCAGAGAAGAAACAACAATAAAAAGGTATAAGTCGCCTTGGATCACCATAGATAGAACTCAGGAAGCTGGGGATTGAATCTGATTGAAAGAGAAATCAAGAAATTAAAAAATATCTCTTTGGAATCTAGGGTTAGAGAGAAAATTTTGAGAGAAAGGTGGTTTTATAAGGTGTTTGGGTATTTATAGTAATTTAGTAAAACACAACACCATGGCACTGTCCCCTTGAAGACACCACAGAACCAACAGAAACATGAATCACTACGATATAATGTAGAGAACCAAGCTGTAGCGACCCGTCCTTTTCTTACATTACTATTACATCATTTAAAAGATAAACAACATAATAGTATTATACATAGAGGATCCATAGGTTTAGTGTCTTGGGAAAACCAGGACCATGCATGACAAATACAACATCAACCATAAACATTTATTTAACTTCTTCTTCACTAGCTTCTTAGTGGAACTTGTCCTCTCCTTAGTACATGTAGCCACCTGAGGATATACATCAAAAGGGGTGATCTAGAAGCCCAGTAAGAGGATAGAGAAGAACAACATATCATGGGGTGATCATAATCATAACATAGGCAAAGAATCATGAACATGAGAGAAGCATAAATAATAGACTTGAAATGTGGCAATGCTTAAAAAATCAAACATCATGTCTTAGTGGTTAACTACCACACATACTTGTGAACAAATCTATCATCATGTTCACACATCATTTCACATTTACTCATGAGATTCATCACTTTACCCAATGCATTGGAGCGCTATATAATTCCGGGCACACCCATCATATCATAACATTATCATTATCATGCTTGCCACATAGAACACATATCAAACATGTACATAAATAACCCATGGAAAGGAATGGGTTTCATCTCATAATAACACATTCATAAGCTTTGGGTTCCCAAAAGAATAGGGAACAACATACTTGATACAAGAACCATCAACCTTGAATGAGAGGTAAAAGGTGAGATCTTGAAAGAAGAGTTCTTTTGGAAAACATTTTGATGGAAATAAAAACCATTTAAAAACATGTATATCCCAAAAAAGTAAAGTGAATGATGAACAAATGATCTGTGAGGAGTAACCATATCAAAAATGGAGTGAAAGAGGGAGAACCCGAAGGAAGGAAATTAGGTTCGAGATTTCCCCTTACCTTGTACCTGAATGCTTCCTTCTATTTAATGTCCTGTATAATGACATTATATTCATTAATTAGAAATCCAGAGCCACGTGTAAATTAATAGGGTTCATTCTGGTTTCATTATGTTATATTATGTTCCTTTGGATGACTTATAGAGTTTAAAAACATTGATCGGGGATGTTCGTTTTCATGGTTTTCTTGAGCGTTCCACTTGTATTCTTAAATTGATGTTTGGGTAGATCATGGGTAAACATACAGAACTGATATTACATGTTATTTATGATATTACATAATATTGAATGATATTATAAAGAGTTATATTAGATCCATGTGAACTAATCATTAGATAAGAATTAAATGAAGATTATTTGGGTTAATTTGAGCGGTTTTTGGATCACAACAAACTTGTTTAAACTTTTCACTTAGTAATATTGCAATAGGTTATTTCCAGAACATAAAATAGAACATAATACATATAAAATATTCTGTTTAAACCATAAAAATGGTTTCATGACCATATCTGAAGGTATAAATGGAAGAAGAGAACATGTCGTTTTTGACGGTGATAAATTTAACACCTCATGAACAACGTTCTCTTTAATAAAAAAAAGGAAGCGGTAAAGGGTGTTGGGTGATATAATATACCATTAGAATCATAATATTACAGTATATATATAATAATGTATTTAGAAAACATTTTGGATGAATATAGGTAGGGAGAGATCAAGAAAGGAACTTGAACTTGAAAGGAAATTAAAGGAGAAGAGGGAGGAAAATTACCTCTTTAATCCTTCACTTGAAAACCTCCTTAAGGGCCTAATCTTGGTCTTTTGATGATACCAGAAGCTCTTGGAAGTGGGGAAGGGGATAGGGAAGATTATTGGGTAGATATTAGACAATTCTTGAAGCTTGAGAGGTGTTTTTTGGCAAGAGAAGGGGGAGGGCTTATTTATACATGAGGAGGGAGGTGTTTTTGGCATAAAATTTTAAATAAAATAATATATCAAGAGTTAGACTTGTAATAGTAGTTTTTTGACATACTAAATCATATATAAATATAATATAATCCTTTTTAGGCTTTAATTCTTCTTTATAATTCGAATTCATTAATTTATTAAAAGGAGAGTGAAAGAAAGAGAAAAAGACACTTTAAGAAATCACCTTTTGACTTTAGGCTTTGGAAAGTTCTTTTTAGGTTTGATAATTGGATTTATTATATTTCAAGGAAAAATTTATGAAATTTAAAAATAATTTGGCCTAAACTAATGCTCTATAATGTTTATGTCATCATTACATCATTAATGGTGCAATTTAGTGTACACCGATTATGCGAAAAACTGTATTTTTTACTATTCACCTGAAAATTGAAGTATTTCAGAATAAATCCAAAAATTTAACCCTACCATTTTTCGACTTGTAGAATCCAAAAATGATGTCCATTTTTCAAAAATAATTTTCAAAATATTATTAATTTAATGTTTAACTAAAATCATAATTTACTTAAAAAAACTGTTTTTAATATTAAACCTGATTTTGTAGTTCTTTCATAAATTACGTAGGGTCTTATAAAATTATCTAAAAACTATTAGACATTGATGCTGTACTTGATGAATACATTTCAGGGAAATAAATATTCTTTTAAATTAATTAATTAATTATAATTAATTATTTTGACTTTATAAAATACCAAAAATGTTTACTAAGGTCAAATTATCACTTTCTATGATGTATAAATATTATATTATTATTCATAGGTAATGTTACTCTTATTTACTATAAGGGTCATATTACTATTCATAAGGGTAGGTTACTATTCATAAGGGTAGGTTACTATTCACCAAAAATTATTTTTTTCATTAGACTCTAAAAACTATCTTGAACACAACCGTGTATGTTGGATTTTTAAAATTCCAAACATAGGGGTGACAAAATTATTTTTAAAGGTCACTTAACACTTAGTAGTTCATTATTTAGTGTTTCTATGACATAAATATAAGAAGTGAATTTTCCATTGAAATAGTTTGGGTTATTACACAAGCCACAAAAAATCTTGGTCAAACACACTTCTAAAAACCAAGATATAGAACCTATAAAAGGGTGAAAGGGAATATATGGTATATGAGACCACCATGCCACAAAATACATTTTCAATGAAGGGGATTGTGCTAAAACCTACCCCTACGGCGTAGCTACCACCAAATTTATTAAACACAACTCAAATCCCTATTCCATAGTCAGACTCTTCACATTGTAGAACTCAAGGGACATTGTTACAGCCTTTCTCTATAGAACAACCATATAAAAATGGTATCAGATCTAAAATAATTTCTCCTGGGACCCTACACCATAATCGGACACCCAAATCTATAGTTACCATTTCTTTCAATGTAGCCCAAGGGTCTATGTTTTATCCATGCCAAAAATGGAAGTGGAAACCTTATAATCCCCTATATACTCTTCAATCCTCTTTTGTGACCTCTAACACCCAAAACACACAAAGTAAAGGATTCTAGGATCTGGTCCCTTACAAATATAGTTCTATCATGCTCTTTACCTTGTTAACACCAATACATATTACTCAAAAAATTAGAGAACCCAATTTAAAATATGAAAAGAATCATAAAAAAACAATATATTGGCCCAATAATCTTTATCAATCTTAATAGATTATTTTTTCTAGATTATTAACAAAACATTAATTACTAGGAAAAAACTCACAAAAAAATGAAAAATGAATTTATATTCCAATTACCATTTATCATAGATGCATGCCATCACATACAAAGGTTTTAAAATTAACAGCATATAGAATTCCTTGACCAATAAAACAAATTACATAAAAATAATAATATCTTTAGAAAATATAAAAGTCAAAGTAACTCATCTTCCACACCAGTATATTTCCTATTTGGGGTGGAACTAACTCACTCACATGGTTTTAATAAGCAAGAGGAAAAATAATGCATAATGATAGGTGTATTTTCCCTATCTTCATATGATCAATGAAATATCACACATTATTAATATTAGACAAGTCCCTTTTGAGAAAATAAGCATAAAATACTATAATATTCTCATAAACAGAGTCACATGTAGAATCGCAATATATAATAATTTAATTAAAAACATAGAGAGAAATTAATTTAATAATATGAAGAAACTATATTGAACGAAAATATATAACTATCACTTTCCTAAAACTAAGTCCCATATTACATGGAATGTATAAAAACCTTCCTTTCCAAACATAAACATTACATAACTTTTTATGAACACTTAAACATTATACAAATGGATGACCACATTCCATAATTAGTCTAGTCCTTTTGGAAACATGGAAACTTAAACACTGGTACATAAATGAGATACATAATCTCCCACTAGGTTCTTGTTGACTAGCACCCTTCTTATACCCTTAAAACATTATACATATCATTATGACCCTTGGGAAAGGAAACATAAAAATTGGTGAGCTCAGATGCTCAGTAAAGGTAATCAAGGGAAACATGTAAGTATAAACATGAGTATAAGGGTATGAGAACATGATCAATAAAATACATATCATACCCTGCATATCAAATATCATACTAGTAACCATGGAATAAAGATTGGTAGTTCATAATAAATGAATAATAATAAAATAAAGAGAATAATCCAAAAAATCATAACATAGTAATAAAACATAGAATTTTGGAATATAAATAAATATATAATATTATTTCCATAGTATACAAGGCATCGCTGCCAAGACCATATATGTAGTATGGGATCACTCCCTAAACCATCTTGGTAGTCATGGTTAAATCCCTACCCATATTAGTAGCATGATTTTACTCCTTAGAAAAAATTGGTAGTCATAGTTAAACCCCATGGCCATATTAGTAGTCAAGGTTCATTCCCAAGACAAATATTATTCTATCTCATGAAATATAAATATTTACCCAATGCATTGGAGGGAGATATAGGTCCCACCTATCTCATAGTGAAATCATTCATACATGATCCAGAAGATCATCAATAGTCATATCATAACCCATGTAATGAAATGTGTATTAAAAACATGTAATCATATCATAATCTATAGAAAAATTAATGTTTGATAATCATTTTATCACAAACATAACCTATGAAAAGAAGTGAGTTTCAAAATCATATAACCCGAGAAAGAGAAACAGGTTTCATAAAGTTTATTCCAAAAAAACATAATCCATTACGAGAAAAAATATGAATAAAAAAATTGAATAATTTCCCCATAATGGAATGAGTATCACCCATGGATGTTATCTTAGATGGGAAGTAATTTTGAAAGATCTTTAAAAACATTTCTTAAGGAAAATATCCTTTCTTCTTTGAAAAACTCTTTTTATAAAATAAAACCATTTGAAAAAATTTTATTTGTAAATAGAATTAAAAACTAATAAAGGAATATTTGAATATAATAAAAAAAATTAAAATCCTTTTTACTTGAAAATTATCTTCAATGATATTTTGAAAACATTTTTGAAAACATACGATTATGAATACAATATAATTTTGACCGAAGAGAGGGAGGCAGTCATATTTTTGATAAAAACATTTTATTAAGTACCAAAGTGTATGAAAAGTTGTACTAAAACATAATTATATCTTTTATAAATATATTATAATTAAACTAATGAGTATTCATGATATATGTATCACATATTTCATCAAAGGAAGCATAAACATAAACAATCTCAAAAATGATGAGATTGTCTTAATAAACTCTTGTAACTTGGTAACTTTGGATCAAAATCTCCTTGTAACAAAAGGAAATTAAATTTTTCTTAAAATATCATGAAGAGAAATATTTTCATGATATAACATGTAAAATATATGTATATACACCTCAACAAATAGTTTAGGTCCATAACAAAACATGTGTCTCAAATAAGAAAATTGAGACAGAACATTTTTACCGATTAAGTAACTTTTGAAACATACCATGAATGAAAGTACATAAAATGGTTATGTTAATAACCATAAATTGAGTTATAATATACATATAATACAATCATGGGTAGTACATACACAACACAAATGGAAAGAGTGGCGAATATAGCATGTATCTCACGAGAATAAATAGTGAGATGAAATCCCTTTATCTTATGTCATGACTCTCTACATACTCATAAAAGATTCATTTATAATAAACATAATTTTATTATAAATATTTTAAATAATAATATTAGTATACATAATACCATATATGGTTTGATTGTGACCTTATATTTCCCGCATGTTAATAATCCTGTGTCAATGTTTCACTTCGGGTAATATTTGATTTGTTCTTCACATGTATCGTAATTTGTTATATCGTTGGTCCTTATAATTATATCATGATTACATGATATAAATAATGACATAAATATAATTAACATCCATTATATATATATTATAATAATATATATCATAAATAAGTTTGAAATGGAATACAGTGTTCATAAAGACAGTAAGCCCTACGTACGCATAAATTTTGTTTTTGTTTTAGTTATCATATTGAAAGAAAGATAGAGAATCATATAAGACTGTATACATATATATCATCATTAAATTATATTTATTATATCATATATATCTTATATATTTACTAAAACCATCCTTAATAATATCCATGTACTATTTGAATGAATCACATCGCTCTGTGGGGGCGGTAGTCCAAACTTCCTCAAAAACAATTATCATAATTACACCAATTGGAAATTAAAAAGATGTGTGTTGTAAAAGAAATAAAGAAGCCTTAATAAATAATAAATATAATATATGACACATATAAAAAATTTCATCATAATTTCTATCATGATAGGAGGTAAAGAAGAAATGAACAATAATCATTTAGTGAGCCGGTAGTTGTCCGTACACATAAACAATATGTTCGATATCCATTAGAAGGAGGTGTGTCTATGTGTAGGTAGAAATATTAGCATAAAAGCATACTATTATATTTAAAATACTGTTTTTGTCAAAAAAATAATGGAATATTGAGAGTGGATTGGTTGGATAAAGAAAATAATGGAACAGAGCTTGAGAGAATTCGTTACCTCTTAATCGAGAAAGTCTTATTGGTTGGTGCCAAAAAGCTTCCTTGAGTTGCCTTTTTCTTAAGGTAAGGATTATAAGAGGAAGGGAAGGAAGTTGGGAGCTTATTTTAGAAGATTATGGGATATCCAAGGATCTTTATAGGTGTGAGTAGTGGGTAGAGGTGGTGGCCTTTTATAGGGAAGGGGAAGGACACAATTGACATTTTTTAAAACAAGTTATGTTTGACAACGTTTTTACATAACAAAAGTCATAACAGACCAACCAAACTCAAGAATTAGAGGATTATGGACGAATAATGTCCATAAAATTGGTTTTGGGAAAGTTTCAATGTCTTTTTGGGTTTTATATTTAAGGGTTAGTACTTTATTAACCTATTTTTTCTCTTAACTGATGTAATTAATTTTAATCACTTTCATTAATCTTTTTTGTCAAAAAAATAATCATTTTAGACATAATAAATTATGTTGATTCCAAATATGGAATCCATTTTTAAAAATTCTAATAATAGAAGTGGAAAAAATTAATTTAAAATTAATTCTTGTAGTCGGGTCGACAATGCAGGGTTTTAAAGAAAAAAATGATCAAACGATAGCTAAGTATTAATATCTAATCCGGTATTTTTCACTATTCAACCAAAATTATGTTTTCAAAAAATCCAAAAAATTCATCTTAATCTAATTTTGAAATTCTAAATTCATAAATGAAGTCTATTTTTTCAAATTTAATTTATAAATGTGTCAAAAAATTATTTTATTATTTTTCATAGAAGGATATTAATAGTGGTTCATTCGAGAAAATGGTATTGTAAACATATAATGAATTTACCAAAAATCATATCTTTTATTATAAATATGTTTTATTTTTATAAAAAAATTATAAATAAAAATTTAAAAGTATTTATTACTATTCATATAACTAAGTTTAACAGCTAGGTTATAATTATCTCATTTAAATAAATATTAAAAAAATAGATGTTTCGTAGAAAATCTATGTCGCATGTATCGTACACCAAATTAGTATTGCATGTATCATATGCCATGTTATATTTTTGTGTAATTTTTGACAAGTTGGTAACATGTGAGAGGAATTTTAGACTTTTTTTCACAAAATATAAATGAAAATTTAATTTATTATAAAAAAAAGGTCCATAAAAACTTGAGGTGTTACATTCTATACCCCTTAAAATGAATTTTTTCTTCAAAATTCATCACTTAGGTACAAAAGAATGGGGATACTTCTTCTTAGTCAAATACTCAAGTTCCCACATAGATTCCTCTATCATGAAATCTCTCCAAAAAACTTTGTCCAGGAGGGGTCTTGTTTCATTGAACTTTCTCTGATCCGTCTAGAATTTCAATAGGTTATTCCTTGTAAGAAAGATCATGTTGAAGCAGTATGACCTCTAAGTTTAGTAAATATGATGGGTAAGGTATGTACTTCCTCAAGAGAGATACATAGAACACATCATGAATTTGAATGATATTTGGGGGAAGTTACAAGTGATAGGCTTCTGTCCCGATACAATCAAGAATTTCAAAGGGACAGATATACGTAGGGAGTAGTTTCCATTTATTCTCAAATTTCATTAATTTATTCCCTATTTAGATTCATAGAAACACCTTTTCACTAACCTCGAATTATAGATCACACCAATGTTTATTGGCATAAATTTTCTACCAACTTTGACCCACCATGATATGCTACTGAATAGTTCAACCTATCATGACCATTTCTTCAGCGATCCCATGTCCCAAAAGATTTTTTCTCCAACCTCATCCCAAAAAATTGAAGCTATAAATTTCATCCCATATAGGGATTCATATGGTTCCATCTGAATTCTTGACTGAAATATATTGTTTTATAAAATCTCAACTAGAGGAATTTTTTGATCCCAACAACCTTTGAAGTCTAATGAACAAGATCTCAAAATGTATGCTAGGGTTTGAATTGTTATTTCAGACTGAACATATATTAGAGGATGATAAGTAGTGATGAAACTCATTTTTGTATCAAGTTCTTTCTAAATAATTATCCTGTACTTTTTGGTAAACCTCAAATCTCGAGCTGATGCAATAGAATGTGGTTCTCTATGCAACCTTACCACTTCCTTGATGTATATCCTTGCATGTTTATTGAGAGAGAAATATTCTTTGATAGCAATGAAGTGTGTTGACTTTGTAAGGCCATAGACTACCAACCATATGGAATTAAACCCTCTTGATGTTTTGGGTAGTGTAATGATATAATCCATTATGATTTTCTCAAATTTACATTCTAGTATAGGTAATCGATACAACATCCCTTTAGACTTTTGTCTTTCTACCTTAAATTGTTGGTATAACAAACACTGAGATACAACCTCTATGACATCTCTCTTCATTCCATCCCACCAAAAGTATTCTTTCAAGTCTCTAAAAATATTCGTACTTATAGGATGAATAGAGAATGAAAAAATATGAGCTTCCTCTAACAAATCATTCTTCAAATCTGGTATGGGTGGAACACATACAGGTTCCTAAACCTTACCATTCCATCTTCAGGAACATTTCTGACTTTCTTTTGTAGTTTTTCATCTTCCTTATTCGACTCCTTAGACTTTACTTGGATAAAGGGTTGAATATTCATTTGAGAAAGATAATATTTTCCACCATCCTTCAAGACTTCTTTATCTATCCTTTACAAATACCGAAATATTGGATCTTTTGTGATCCTCATCATGGATAAGCTAGCATGATCCTTCTGACTCAAATCATTGGCCACCTTATTCTCTTTCCTAGGGTGGGAATTCATTGATTAATCATAATACTTTATCAACTGTAACCATATTCTATGGATCTTTTTTAACCACTTCTGTGTGAATATATATTTTAGGATTTTATGAACAGTATATATATCACACTTTTCTCTATAAATATAATCCCTCCAGGTCTATAATTCAAAAATTACTATTGTTAACTCCAAATCATGAGTTGGGAAATTTTTCTCAAGAATCTTCAATTGTGATGAGGCATAATCTATAACCATGTTATTATTCATAATAACACATCCCAATCCCTTCCAAGATGCATCATTATAGATTGCAAACCCTTCTCTACTATATGGTAATGTAAGAACACGTGACCTAACAAAACATTTCTTCGGTTCCTTGATGTTTTCCCCACATTCATATGTCCAGAAGAAATTAAAACCCTTCTAAGTTTACTTCGTCACAGGATTAGATATTTTTGAGAAATTATATGCAAAATGTTGATAATATCTTTCTAAACCAAGAATGTTATGGATATTAATCATCATGGTTGGTCTGGGATAGAATTTAATAGCCTCCATCTTTGATTTATCAAGTAATATACCATCTCTTGTGATTATATGACCCATAAAATGAAATATTTTATAGAAAAAAATCACATTCTATAAATTTTTCATATAGATTATTTTTTACTTAGGGTATTTAGTTCAATTCTCAAGTGATCTTCATGTTATTCCTTGCTATTTTAATAGATTATAATATCATCTATAATGACTACCACAAACATATCAAGGTAATATCTAAAGTCTCTATTCATTAAATCCATGAATATAGTAGAGGAATCAGTAAGACCAAAAGTCATCACTATATATTCATAGTGACCACACCTTGTATGGATTGCCTCCTTGGGTATATCCTCCTTCTTGACCCTCCAAAATGAAATTTTTATTTTCAAAACACTTTTAAGGGGGAAAGTGAGAACTCTAATAGAAAAATAGTTTAACCACAAAAATTTACTACATTTTTGTTGAAGAAAAGCTTGAGCTGATTGGAATCAATTTCCCTAAATAGTATCTAGGGGATGGTATTTACCTGGTAGTCTGGATCGTCCTTCGGGGTGTCTTCATAATGTTAAGCCAAGATGTCCCAAGATTGAATGTATCCCTCTATGTTGATTTTCCTTTTGTTGAATCCTTTCTTCAAAATACGGTTTTGCCTATCAATCCATTTACCTTGCCCCTTTGTAGTTTCCACATGGAGCAATCATCCCATCATTTGTTTGGTCACTTCCTTCGGTGCTTTAATATCCAAAACATGCTCCACCATTTCATCATCCGAGTGAAAAAGAAGGCCCATGTAATGCAGCACCAATTCAATCGGATGTTGAGGGTCATCATGGAAGTCCGCCTCACGCTGCTACCTCGGAGGAAGTGCAGTCTCCGCCCGTCACACCTCCTCAAACTTAAGAAGCCCCTCCCCTATCTGGACCTTAAACAATGCTTATTCCTTCCCTTGAGGAGATGTCTCCTCAGCCGTGAGTGGGAGTTCATCACACCCACCAGTAGCCAATTCTTGATCTCCCCCAACCTAAGATCCAGACTCCTTAGAGGATGCATCCCCCACCTTCATGTCATCACCTTTGAACACCTTCGAATGGAGTTTGACTTTACTAGCGGACCTAGTTACAGGTGGGCTTGGTATGTTAAAGTAGTATTTTCATTGCCATGGCCTCCTGGAATGTTGGATAAAGCCTTCTGAAATCGTAATGGTGTTCATTCCCTTCCTTGAAGAGAATCTAAAAAATTCCTCTTCAATGCCCACTTCCTTTGGTTCAGTAGGGGAGTCTGACACTGACTTCGAACTCGCTTGGCTATCCTCCTCTCCCATTAAAGGATCACCACCAAGGAAAGCCTCCATCACATTGTCATCCCAAAGATCATGGCCCTCAACATCACCCAACACTGCAAACCACTTTTGAGAATTATAAAAACACCCTCCAGATTTAACCTTCTCAGCGTAGGAAGGTTTGATCTGCAAGGCATGTACATGAAAATAAAATCCACTTGGTTGTTTGAAACCATGTCCCATGTATTGGAAATGCAGATCACCTGAGACTATACTAAGAGGCTTCTCCCCCATGGATATATCCTCTACAACTTCCTCATTCACCCTCACTGTATTGAGAGAATCAAGCTGCATACCCTTAAAAACATCCTTGCCAACATCCCGGTGCACCTCTCTCTTCGCTTTTACAACCTCTTCCTCGACCATACCTGCAATCTTCCTGGTTCCAGCACCATCTCCAGAAACAACCGGTGCACATGGAACTCCCAAATCCCTTTTTAGGTGATTAAAGACCTCCAAAACTTTTGGATTTACTTGAGTATCCATTGAATCCATATGGGAAGCGACCACCTCGCCAGGGGGTGCAGAAATAGTAGGGACTGGACTGTGACGTCGACCATCTTCAGCACCAGAAGGGCCACCCTGGCCAGTCTGATTGGACCTCACCCCTTAAAGATTATGCCTTCCTCTCCAGAACGAAAAGGGCATATGTCTAAGATGAAGTCAAATCGAGCAGTAATGTGCCGAGGATTCAAACACAACAGGTTGCTTCTATCAGAACTCATCGCCAACTGAGATCTAAATCCATTCGACCGGAAGTTTAGAGACACCGACTTCGACACAGATGTGCGGAGAGATTGGATGGCAGACTACATAGGTTCTCACATCTGAACATAGATATCTATCAACCAAGTTCCCAATAATACGAATAACAGAGGGGTTCTGGAAGGGGAGATGGAGATCCGAAAAACTCACTCACATAGCCATCGTCGAAGCGTCCCGCTTCATATGCAGATCAAAGGACCACCTTATCAGATGAAAGTGGCAGTCGTTGCATGAACGAGGAGCCCGAGACCACACAGTGATCAGATCATCCAAAGACGCAAAATGAATCATGATGCGCCTCTTGTCGAGGAGGCCCACCATCGCTCGTTCCTGAAGTCCCCAAGAGGAAAATAAAAAATGGTCGAAGATGTCAATCGATGGGTGTCGTGAGCTGAATCAAGCAACCAAGGTCTGGTTATGAAGAGTCGAAGAATCATAGAATTCAGAAATTGAAAGATCAAGCTAAGAGAGACCCTCATGAAGATCTAGGACCTTAGGGAAAATCACAATTTTAGGAAAAGGAGGGAAGCGGTCGGGATAGGAAAATGGTATGAAAGGAGGGGGGAGGTCCACATTGGCAGGGCGGTTCCCCACCCCTGTCGATGGGGGAGGGGCAGTGGTGACAGCCATCACCGCCTAGGGCATGGTCAAGGACCAGATCTTTCCAAACGAGCGAGTCTTCTTGAAAAAAAAAAAGAATCGGTGCACCCCAAGGTGACACACATGGATAATTGAATCCCTTTTCATGGTTTTCTTGAAGTTTCTTCATAAATTCCTTCAACTCAATCTAGTACATCCTATAAAGAGTCCTTGAAATATGTGTGGAACTAGGTATGAGTTCTATTGAGAACTCAAATTCCCATTTTGGTGCAAGATTTGGCAACTCTTCCAGAAATACATCCAAAAAATCATAAACAACAGGTATATAATCGATGTTGATCTTTTCCCCTACCATTTGAGATAAAAAAACATTTATAATTGGAATTAAGACCCATACATTGGATGTAATATCCACAGGATGTTCATACTTATCATCACATTGATGGATGATCATATGAGGGTTTGAAATATTGAACATAACTTTCCTTCCTTAACAATTGATGTAGGATTTATATAGATAAATCCAATATGTTCCTAATATGACATCAAATTCAACCAAAGGAATAATGATAATATTTCCAGGAAGCACATTCCCACAAACTTCAACTGGAGAGGAATCATAGACTTAAGATGAAATCATCATGCTATTAGAAGTTTTCACTACTTAGTCTAAAGCTATTTGTTTTGCAGGAATCTTAATAATATTTGAAAATTATTTTGATAGAGAAGAGTGGGTGGATCCAGAATCAAATATGACACTATCAATTGTAGAGTGGATGGTAATTGTACCTTTCATCATGTCGTTATCACACCCTTCATTAGAAATAGTGATTACATGATATTCCCTATGTAACTCATCTTAAGAGGTTGCTGATTTTGATCATCATCACCAGCCCTTGTGTTTGGGTAGTGGTTTTCATAATTCCCGTTCTTCTTACAATTGTAGCACTGAATAGAGGGAGGTTCATTCTATGCAGTTTTTTATCCATTGCCATTTTGAGCTAAACTCATCCCATCACTTATACAATAATTTTCCTAGTGACCTTCCCTTTTACACTTTAAACATTTATTAGACCCCTAAAAGAAATTTAATCCATTCTTATTGACACAATTAGTGCATAAAGGAAATCTAATATTTTTTTTCATTGTTTTTAGATTTTCTTTTCAAATCAATATTCCTCTTCTTTTCAAAACCATGATATTAATATGTGATTCCCACCTCCATTTCAACCTTGATTTCACAACACACAATCCCTTTGTAGCTGCTAAAGTCTCTTATGGCTAGTTCCCTTTTGAGAATTGGATTTAATCCACTGAAGAACCTATCAAATTTACTTTCGATTTGGATGATAATTACTAAAGTGTACCACAAAAGTATCATGAAATTAGCCTCACAATTACCAACATATTCATCATGCCTTTTATTAAAATCAAGGAACTCTTTCTCCATATTGGAAAGAATTTTCAGAAGGAAATTATTGAAATATAAGTTCGTTAACTCATCTCAATCCATGGATTCAATCTCATCTTTCTTCCTCATATTCTTAATTGGAGTTCACCATCGATATGATTCAACTTCTAAACGATAAATAGACAGAATTAATTTCTCATTCTATAAACACTAAATAATAGGGAATATATTTTCATTAGTACTGGTCCATTGTTCAGAAACAAGTGGATCATAAGACCCTTTGAAAGAAGGTATACGTTGCCTCATGAAAGACTCAATAGAATTTTGATTCCTTATTTTCTCATTTAGAATTCCACCATGATTCATAGCTTGAGAAAGTTTTTTGAACATAGAAATAAGGTTTTCCAATATGTCTCCCATAGTATTCGGTTGTCGCGGAGGACAATCATTACATTCTCCATAATAATCAATGTTAACATGATTCCTTCGGGTTCCATCCATTGACTAAAACCAAAAGAATAGAGTAATAAATAGTTATCATAATGAGGAACCATATAATCATGAAAAATCACCTATAAGATGCATAACTTATAACACATTCCTTAATCTAGTACACCTTATCTTTATCCTAGGTTATTCATAGCCAACTTATATTTAAATCCATCATAATTATTTGGTAAGTGTTTGTGAATTCCCAAAGCATATACCCCAAGAGTGTCAAACCAGGTGTTCAACAAGAACTATTTTCATGTACTAGATTACCCTGTTTTAGGACCAAAACATCTTTTCTGGAGTTTTTACCCCAATGTACATCTATTCTAGATCCACATCCACTTTTAGTATCCAGATATGGATTTATTTCTTGGATACCACTCAGTCTATCTTTAAAAAATATTCCAAAACATTTTCCTATACATTATATTATCCTTAAACTTATCCTTAGACATGTCCTTAGGGTTCTCACTAAGGGTTTTTCATCCAAGATTCCAATGGTTAACTTTAACCTTTTCTCTGATACAAACTATAGCGACCCATTATTTTCAAACATAAACATTATATAAAATTTTCAGAATACTTAACCAATATACAAACAGACACCCAAACACCGCAATTGGTCTACTTACTTTGGAAACATGGAAACATAAATGCTGGTACATAAATGAGCAACATCATCTCCCACTAGGTTATTCTTGACTAGAACCCTTCATAGACACCTTAAACATAATACATATCATTATAACATGGGGGAAGGGAAACATAAAAAGGGGTGAACTCAGATGCTTAATAATGGTAAACAAGGGAGACATGTAAGCAAAAAATGAGCATAAGGGTATGAGAATATGATCATGAAAATAACATATCATACCCTACATATCAAAGATCATAACTAGAATCATGGCATAAATATTGGAAGTTCATAAGACATGAATCATAATGAAATAAATAGTATAATCCATGAAATAATAACATTGGAATAAAACATGGAATTATGGTAGACACATATGAATATAATATGATTTCTATAGTAGCCAAGTCATCACTTCCAAGACCATATTGGTAGTATGGGTTCACTCCCCATACCATCTTGGTAGTCATGGATCACTCTCATGGCCATATTATTGGAATGATTTCATTCCTCATACCATCTTTGTAGTAATGGTTCACTCCCAAGGCCATATTTGTTGTAAAGGTTCATTCCTAAGACTATCTTAGTCTATCTCATGAGATATGAACCTTTGCCTAATTCATTGGAGGGATATATAGGTCACACCCATCTTATAGTGAAATCATTCATACATGTGCCATAGAATCATAAATAGTAATATCATAACCCAAGAAATGAAATGGGTATTATAAATCAGTAATCATATCATAACCTATATGAAAAAGATAGGTTTCATAATCATTTCATCATAAATAGAACTCATTAATAGAATCTGGCTTCAAAAGCATATAACCCATGAAAGAGAAATGAGTTTCATAAAAAACATGACATGAAAACATAATCCATTCATAGAAAGAATATAAATGGAAACATTGAATAATTCTCCCATAAATGCATTATTAACACCAATGGATGTTATCCTATATGGGAAATAATTTTGAATGATATTTAAAAACACTTCTTGAATAAAATATCATTTATTCCTTGAAAAATGATTTTTATAAAATAAAACATTTTGAAAAGATTTTATTTGAAAATATCCATGAAAAAAATAAAATAATTTTAAAATAATTTTTTCTTTAAAAGCATCTTCAATGATATTTTTAAAACATTTTTGAAAATATTTTTTAAAAATGTGGGTTTTTTAATATAAAATAATTCTAACCAAAGACAGAGAGACGATCGAATTTTGATTGATAACATTATCATAAGTACCAAAGAGTTTAAAAATTGATACTAACAAATGAGGGTATCTTGAATAAACATTTTATAAGGAAACACATTAGTTTTATTGATATATGGATCACAATTTTCATCAAAGGAAGCCTAAATGTAAACAATCTCGAAATGTGATGATATTGTATCAATATACTCTAATAACTTGGTAACTTGGGATCATACTATCCATGTAAGAACATTAAAATAAATTAACCATAAAATATCCTAAAAATAAATATATTCATGATATAACATCTAATATTTGAGTATAAACACCTCTAAAAAGAGTTTACATGCATGACAAAACATGAGTCTTCAAAGAAGGAAAATTGAGAAAACATTTTTACCGATTTGGTACATTTTGAAACTTAAACCCCATGAATAAAATTTCATAAAATTGTTATGTTAATTCCCATAAATTAGTTATAAGATACATATAATACAATCATGGTCATTACATACACCACACAAATGGAGAGAATGATGAACATAGCATGTATCTCACTGGAATAAAAAGCGAGGTGAAATCCACTTACCTAGTATCTTGACTATCTTCGTACTCATACAAGATTACTGAATAATAAATATAAGTTTATTATAAATCTTTTAAAAAATAATATTCTTATACATAATAAAATATATTTTTTGATTATGACCTTATATTAACCACTTGTTAACAATCCTATGTTAAAGTTTCACTTCGGGAAATATTCGCTTTGTTCTTCACATGTGTCTTAATTTATTATATCATTGATCCTTATACTTATATCGTTATTAAATGATTTCAATAATGATATAAATATCATAAATATCAATTATATATATTATAATAATCTATATCTTAAAGAAGTTTGAAATGTAATACATCGATCATGGAGACGGTAATCCATACATACATATGAACATTATGTTCGTTTGAGTTTTCATACTGAAAGAAAGAAAGAAAATGAAATAAAAGTTTATATGTATATATAATTATTAAATTAGATTTATGATATCATATATATCTTATATATTCACTAAAATCATACTTAATACAATCCATGTAGTGTGTGAACGAATCACGACGCTTTGAGGGGGCGGTAGTGCACACTTCCTCGAACGAAATTATCATAATTACAACAAATGGAAAGTAAAAATATGTGTGTTTTAAAAGGAATAAATAATATTAAATAAATAATAAATATAATTTATGACATATATAAACAGATTTTCTATTTTAATGTTCACCATGAGAGGTATTAAAGGAGAATTGAACAATCATTGTTTAGTGGGAAGGTAGTTCGACACACACATAAACTGTATGTTTGATATCCATTAGATGGATGTGTATGTAAGTATAGGAAGAAATGTTAAAATAAAAACATGATAGTATATTGAGTATACATTTTTTTCATAAAAAAATTTAATAAAGATAGCAGAGGGGTTGGAGAAGAAAAATAAATGAAAGGATCATGAGAGAAGTCATTGCCTCTTAATTGGGTAATTCCTTTTGGTTTGTACCAAAAGCCTTTCTTGTGTTACCTTCTATATTTGGGAATTATTATAGGTGTAAGGGATGGAATTTGGGATCTTATTTGATCATATTTATGTTGATCTAGGTGAAAATAGAAGTGTGAGGTTTTGGGCAGAGTTGGTGGCCTTTATAGGGAAGAGAAATGACACACTTGGCATTTTTGAAATCAAGTTTTGTGTAACCATGTTTTTTCCTAAAGAAATCATACCAAACCATATATACCCAATAATGGAAGGTTTATTTTCAAATAATGTCCTTAAAATGGGTTTTGGACATTTTTATAGGTCATTTGGCTCATATATTTTCGTTTTAGTACTTTATTAACCTATGTTTTCTCCAAACTAATGTATTTAATATTAATCACTTTCACTAATATTTTTGGTCAAAAACAAAGTTGAGATTATTATAGAATATAAATTATTATAATTAAAAATTTGGAATCAATTTATACAAATTATAATCATATAAGTGGTATAAATTAATTTAAAATTAATCATGTACTCAGATCGATAATGCAGGTTTTTTAAGTAAAAAATGATCAAATGTTTGCTATGTTTTTTTATCCAATTTCAATGTGAAATTGATTACAATGACCAAAATAGGATTAATTGATAAAACATTATATAATTAAAATATTAAACCAATTAAAAATATAATTTATGCTTATAAATATCTTAAACTAAAAATCAATTTTGAAGTAAAATCCGGTATTTTTCACTATTCATCCAAAATTGAAGTTTGTCAGAAAAATCCAAAAACATAAATATAAGCTAATTACACCATTGTAAATTCAGAAATTATGCTATGTTATAAAATTAAAATTTTAAATTTCTTTAAATTAATTTTATTTTATTTCACATAAGGAAATTAAAATCGGTTCATTCAAGAAAAGAATATTTTTAAATATAGAAGGACATTACCAAAACTCATATATTTTATAATCATTATGTTTTATTTATATAAAACATTTATAATTTTTTTAAAGTAGTTACTACTATTTATATAACTATGTTTAATGGCTAGGTTATAATTATCTCATTTTAATAATTATAAAAAAGATATGTGATTCATAAAAACTTGGTGTTACGTGTATTGTATGCCAACTCAGTGTTGCATGTATTGCACACCAAGTCGGTGTTTCTTGTAACGGATGATAAGTTAGTTCCGTGTGAAAGGAATTTATGACTTATTTAATTACATGATATAAATGAAAATTTAATTTATTAAAAATAATTTCCATACAAACTTGGGGTGTTACATAATGATTGAAGATTATATTGACTAAAACAAAGGAATACATACAAGAAACCCTTCCCTAAGACCAAAAATCCCCTACAATAGGACCGAGAGAAGAGTATAAAATGCATAGAAAAATTAAAACCCCTTCCCCTATAACAAACAAGTGAATGAGATAAGATTGAGATAAAATCATAAATAGATTATAACTCCTCCCCCAAACTAAATCAACTTGACTGAACCCAGGGATAGAGCATATGAAAACCCCTCCCCCTAGACCAATCAAGTGGCTGAATAGCGAGAATGGACTTACCATATCTGAAGGAAATCAGGTGCAAGTTTGAGACTAAATATGGAATTGGTATAAACAATCAGGGCTCACATATTTAATAGGTGGGTTTCAATTCACCGAATGAGGAGGTTTCCCTACACTCATTGTGATGTTTGAAAATCCACGAATGATTATAATATTGGTCATTCACATTATGGGGTTTACATTGAAGGGTTTTAGGATACAAAAAGAAAATTCAAAAGCCTCCCCACATATGAAGACTAGAGAACAATAATCATATAATGGATGGAAACATAACTAGATGAAAACACACCATTGTGGTCAAACAAAGAATCATGAAAAGAAAATTGATCTCAGAATATCACCCAAAAAAATAGCTAGCTCCTCACAAAACTTGAGGAATAAGAACAACCACTACCGTTCTTCCCTATACAACATCGTCGTAGTTAAAGAAACTCAATTCTCTCTTTGATCATGATTTAAACATAGTATCTCAACGTCTCCCTCAAAAAAACCTATGTCCCATGATCTTAAATGGAGTCCTTAGACTTCTATAGATTTTGGAACTAAAACTCTCATAATGTCCTGAATCAAAAATTGTCATCCTAAACCTCCAAGTTATGCTGAATTTCTAGAACACATTTCCAACGAGGATATTGACCTAAAGATACTATTTCAAAAGAAAAAAAATTATAGACTCCTAACTTAGGACACAAATTATTTAAGGTTAATTAATTAATTAATTTTTAACATATATCCTATTTTCTACCCAATTCAAACATAGGTTCATACAAGCATGATACATGATAATTTATTAGGAATTTACCCCAAAATAATCATTAATTCATTTAATATGTTTAGGAAACATGTAATTTATAATTTTAGATCACATGGGTGCCTAAAACTTTGTGTCAAAACCGGTCTCATTCATTTACATCATGTACTAAGCCCAGATGATATTATTTCCTTACCAACCCATGAATCCTCTTCAATGCCTGAATCCAAACCTCATATTATCTCAAAACAATCATCTTTGATAACACTCTTTCATGACAACATCCCCCTAAAGTAACCCTTCATTGGTCAACAATGAAGGAAGAGAGATAATGGAAATCGAATCTTGCCTCCAATAGGTCATGGGTTGGTGACAAACATTGAGGGTGTGTGAATCATACATATGTGAGTCATTACCCTCTATATAGATTTTTCAAATAAGAGATAAGATAAGAAAAACCACCAAAAAAATCTTACTCATAATAAATAAAGAAGTAATTTATATACATGAATGTAATGATACACAACTGAAATGATTAAAAACACTAAAATGAATCCTTGATTGTGACCACAGACCTCCAACAGATCATGATCAAATATTCGAACTAGTAATGTCCAAACCAATCACCAAAAAACTCCTAATAAACTATAATACAAATTATATATATTTATAGTGAGTATAACATGTATACTAAGTAGGATCCTCCATATAACCTCCAAATAAAATGTGAAAGAAGCATAATAAAGACTAGTGAGTAAATAAATGAAACTAAATCATCACCTAAACATGTATACTAATTTTTTCCCATACTCACCATGGATCACTCACCAATTAATTCATAGAATAATAACTTAATATCCAACATATTTAAATAAGAAGGTAACCTGCTACCGCTTCCCCACTAGATTGTTTCTCTACCCCAACATCGCACATCCTTAGACATCACTCTCCAAAATAATAAGTCTTCCTAAAGAAACCTCAAAAAAATTATCATATCATTAACATTTTTCATCACATTATCTTATCATAAAATACCAAACATCCTGAAATAACATCATATAATCATCCCATATGCATCTCTAAATGGAACCCAAGTAGTTTCTAAGAGCCCCCATAGCCTTTATATTGCATATTATTCTTCAAGATTTCATAATCCATATTTGAAATACGTATAATAATCTATAGGATATTATATCTAGAGATAAATGTGTGTGAAAAAACTAAAATCCATTATAACCCTCAACACACATATATGGGAGAAGATAAAAACTGTGCATATCAGCACATAACAATACCATGAGAAGAGAGCCTTGAATGAGGGTGTAGTCAGTTATCCATTCCTCACCAACCTGGATTTTAGGTAAAACACCTTCCCATAGTCCACTAGGTTTCATTCATCTAACTAACATGTGTGAGATAGTGTAAGAAATAATATTACATACTAGATATAAATATAGATCATAACCACACTATGGGAAACTATATAGTCCTAGAGTCATCTGCCGCTAATGTCGCACAAGGATCTTAAATTACACTACTAAGTCCTAGGTATCAAATATGAACACAAACATCAAGAATAATTTTAATTAATTAATTATTACCATTATAATTTCCATGATTTCCATTTAAATATTATAATATGAGTACCAAAACACTATTATTTATTTTCATGCATGCTCAGGCATATCAATATTTTTTTAGAAAATCAAAAATCAACCTCATTCATTGTTTAATTCATTATAATTAATAAATACTTAGGTACTCTAGGATTTAGCATAAGCTAAAACTTAAAAATTTTCCCTCATGGTGAATTTAATCAAACTATGACCCACAAATGAAAACTAGTTATATAAATAACAATTGATCATTGTACATCAAGAACATATAAATAAAGTAGTATTGATATCAACAGGAAACTCCAACTATGAACTCATCCAACTCACCTTGTGTTCCACAAAAATGCACAAAATATCATAGCTGGCACCTCATGCTGATGTGGAATTATTTATTACGTTTTTATACATCTCTATTAGTGAAATAAATGAAAATTGAATGAGAAAATGTGATTATAATAGATAAATTGTGATTATTTGATTAAATTAGGAAACTCAAACTAATATAGACTATTTTTAAAAATGAGTGATTGTTTGTGTGAAACAATTTAACTATTCCCCACTTGGAATGCTCATATTTTTAAAACAACATTTTTTAATTTTTTGAGTTTCTATTACATGAAGATATAAGTGTTTATGATTTTGGGTGTCCTTCTTCTGGAAATGATCTAATATTATTTTTTTAATTTATCCAAATATTTGAATAAAAAATAATTATTTTAGTGACCTTTCAATGTAAATTTGTTTTTGATGTTTCTCTAGTGATAAAAGTTTTTTATATTTAACTCATTCACAATTAAATGATTTAAATTTAAACAATTTTTATTTGAATTTTTACTTTTTCGAAATGAAAATTTAAGTTAGTTACCCTATTTCAAAGGTTTTGTTTGTTTTTAAATTTTTAATTATTTCTCATTTCTAAATGTTTTAGCTGTTGCAGATGAAAATTTATTAAAGGGTCAGAGTAACCATCCTCGTATTTGATCAACCACTCAATGTGATGAAGTGATAGTGACTTTATTAAAATGAAAAACATTTAAATATGATTTAAAATAATTTAAGAAATTATGTATTGAAGTGGTTGTGCACTCGATGGTGCTATTGTGTATAGTGTAGTGAGAATTTTGAAACTTTTTGGAGTGACCTCAATACAAAATCAATTATTTTATTCATTATAACTTTTAGAAAAGAAATGGGGATAACACATAGTAAAATTAAATTTCCCATAAATAGAAGAATTTTCAAAGGGGTTAATCGACCACAACTTACCCTACAAGATACCACAACAAATTTCAATCATCCAAAAACCAGAACTTGTTCGACAGACGACACTCATGGCCAACTATGAAGGAAGAAAAAAAATAAAATTCCAATTTCTAGAAATCATGATCCAATGGATCCTTGATTGAGGTAAAACCTTAAAATGATATTTTCTCAAATGAATAATGGATCCATTCTAGATGGAAGAGGGTGATGATGTATTAAACTCAATTTTTTGAAGGGGTGTCATGTTCAAAAAAATTTCATTCTATCTAAGAGTAATCAATGTAGAGACCATGTAAAGTAAAATATATTGATCTTGGAGTGAAGATGATGGATCAATGATGGTGGATATGATTACAAACATGGGGAGCCAATGAAATAGGTTCTAAATAAGGTGAAAATGATGAACCAGTTCTTTGGGGAGCTTGAAGAACTACAACCAAGAAAGGGAGAAGAATCCATCGATGACTCTGAGCCTAAAGTTATTGGGGAAAAAGATGAACCGATGCACATAGAAGTTCACTATTTCTTAAAAAAACTCAAGAAATAAATTTACATAATGAAATCAATCTGATATATGTTGATATTGAATTACCTAGGAAGATCAATGTTTTTCAGTGAATGAAATCATGAAGATGAATCAAATCTGAGGAATGAAAAATTTGAATAGATGATGACCTTGAGATCTGAATACAGTTCTGAGAACACCGCATGAACACCTGTAAATTTTTTCATCACAGCTCATAATTCATTTGGAAATGTGACAGAATTTTTTTTTTTTTGAAAAAATTTTGAGAATCAATCTTGACGTTCAATTCACTGAATAAATATTGTTCCCTAATGTTCAGTGGTTTATAGGGTTTTAAAAGTTCAAGATGCAAAGATGATGTGTTTTAATGATTCCTTCCAATTATATGGATCCACTATCAATGATAAGTGTATTTAACATTCTGGAAGGAATTATTGAGAGAGTTTAAGATTTTTAGGATGGTAGGAGATCCCCTGAGTAAAGGTCTAATCATGTTATCGAAACACATGACCCGAATAAGAAGAACTCAAAACTATACGAGGCTTGTGGATGGCTATTCCACATTTTGAGGATGAATTTTTGAGATCAACCAAGATAAATTTAAGAATAATTTTGATACTATTCCTTTTAAATGAAATCATGATTGCAGATATCCCCCTTAAGTTTGAAGTCACCATGGGGATTTGATCATTCTATGATTTCCGGATGGACTTATTTGCAAGTATGTCATGGAGGAATAAAATGGGGCATCCAACTCTAAATATTTATGGGAAAATCTTGGGAATTTACTTCACTTTATTTTATTGAAAAGATTATTCAATTAAATTTGTACAAGGGTATATCCTAAGGATGATGAAAATGGGACTACTGATCAGGGAGTGAAATTCGATAAAAGAGGAACTTTTGGTCAAAATAACACTTATTTCTTACATAGACAAATTTAACATGGTATAAGCTTGACTAAATTTGATATTTTTCTTGATTGGATGTGTTACTAACTAATTTTATGAATATTTGAGGTGTGTAGTTGAAGCAGAGGTGTTATTGGTGCCAGCTGATCAAGTATAATGGACACTAATTCAAGGTAATTCTATGGGAAGAAAATTTAATGTATTTATGGATAAAGAATAAAACCAAGACCTTAATATATTATACTATGGTTTAGAGTCATGTAAGTTGTCTAGTTTGAGTATTATAAGAAATATTTACCAGGATTTTGACTCCATTTGATGAATAATTGAGCCCCATCTCAAGATGAAGATGAGATATGAACTTAAAGTTTTGAAGGTAATTTGAGTGTTGTTTCAATGAAAATATATGGAATGAATGTTCAATACTTTTCATCTATTTCAATGTAGATATCACCTAAATAATGGTTATATTGGGTTGCACTGTACAAAAGTATTTTCAAATAAATCTTGGGCCACTGCACTGGGATTAAAAAATTCACCAGGACCATTCAATATTAGACCACTTTAGAAACATTATAGTGGGACCAAATCCATGTTAGGTCCATTAAAATAAATTCAATTTCACTTTATTATTTGGGGATTGAGGGTTTTACTTTCCAAAATTATAACAAAACATATAAATACAAAATTTCCTTCTTTTTATGTTGTCTTCCCAAAGTAATAAAATCCTGATCAAGTGATGGTGATCATGGGTACTAGATCGGGGAAGAAAATATCCATGTACCCCATGTTGATTATCCCAACCATTGAAATTTCCATTTGGTGATAATCTAAAATTGAGATCATTGTTTTTATTGATGTATAATTTCATGGTGAATGTATTTAGTTATAAGAGCTCCACTAGAATCACTGAAAGAAAGAATTTCCTTCAATGAAAGTCTTATATGGAGTCCATTGAGAATTTTTCAATTGTAATGGTCTTATATGAGTATAGTATCATCAAAAATTCTATTATTTATAGTGAATAAGGATCTGAAGTTAAGGGGGAAAGAAAAAACGGGGAAACAAGTGGATGGGGGATAGAAAAATACTAGATAGAAGCATCAATCAGATATCAAATGGAGGAGAAGGAAACATACAACCATTAGAGCTTGGTAGGAGTTCGATATCTCCCATTGAGAACATATTTTCTCTCCCTGTTAATTTATTTTCCTCCATTAAATTTTCTATGTTAAACTTATAGAATTATTTTGATATTATAAGCATGAAAATTTGATTTAAATGAAATAGGGGAATGACATTTCCCTTTTTATTAATATAACTTTATTCATGTGTATTGTGTTATTATAAACTACCTTAATTTTTATTCTTCAATGTAGTAAATAATTTTAAAACATTGAAAAAGGTGAGAACTATTCCTAGTTTTATCCTTGTTATTACTTGGTCATCTAAGAATCAATATGAGAAGAATATGGCTCATTGTGTGCAACACATTATAATTAAAGGAGAATCTAATCCTAATGAAAATGTTTTACCTCATTGCATGGATTAGTGGATTCTATATTTGAGATAATTTAGGGTCTATTCACCCACTGTTTTTTCATTTAAGAGAATGGATCAGCCTCTTTTCACAAAAACTAGTAATATTTATACATGAATGAATATAAAAAACAAAATCTAAAAAAATTTAATAAAATAAAAATCATCCAGTTGAATTTACTTTATTCACTTTTGGATTATTCCTCATTACTATGTTATTTTTTCTCTATTTCTTGTACTATTTTTTTTAATCCCCAGGATTTTGGTTTCTCTAACATCACCATAATAAGCACTATTATCATTTTCTCACCACTTCCATTTCTTGGTTAGTTTTTCTAGAGTTTATTTTTTTACTTGGTAACACTCACATTTGGAAGTCTCTCCCAATGGATCAAACCAAATTCATAACTACTGTAGAGACCCAAAGCATGACGTACATGGACAATACATTAATTTTTTGGAATACTTAATACATAACAAAAACAGACACACAAGGATCATAATAGTTTAGTGTCTTTGGAAACTCGGAATAGAATCTTCTAATCGTGGTGAAAGATCTTCAACATCTCCCAATAAAGATCTTCCATTTTTTCTTACCTAAAACCTTTCTTTATATCCTGGGGAAAAGAAAACATAAAAGGGGTGAGCTCAAATGCCCAGTAAGGGTAAACATAGAGAACATAAAACAATCCATAAACATTTGAATGCAAAAATATTAACATAAAATCTAAACATAAAAATATTGAGCAAAGACATGAATCTTGGAAGTACGTAAGGCATATATCATAAGGGAACATCAATCATGATAAAATAGCATGGGAATAAAACATGTAATTTTGGAAACCATTAAGAACATGATATGATTTCCATATTAGCCAAGGCATTGCTTCCAAGACCATATTAGTGGACAAAGTCCCTTTCTGAATCGAGTTCACTCCTCGTTCCAGTCCTGTATTACTGAACCGGTTTAACTTATCGTTCCAGCCATGTCTATCTCATGAGATATAAATCTTTACCCAATGAATTAGAGAGAGATATAGGTCCCACCCATCTCATAATAAAATCATTCTTACTTGTGCCACAAAATAAACTTAAAACATTCATCATAACCCAAAGAATAAAATGGGTTTCATAAACATCATCCCATCATTTCATAATCCATATAAAACAAATGGACATTTCATCATAAAAAATTTGAACCATGTAAATAATAGAGACATTAAACTTGAAACATATACATATCAAATAATGTCATCTTAGATGGAAAATGGTTTTGATAAAATAGTTGAAATGAATTCTTGAGGAAAATATCCTTTCTTCATCAAAATCATTTTCCTTTCAAAAAATTCCATGCACTTTTAAAATAAAAGTGTTTTTTTGAAAATAGTCATAAAATCATGTAGAGTAAGCTTCATGAAAATTAGGTGTTATGAAACCATAAAAATCCGTTCACGTCGTATAAGTTAAAAATAGCATTCTCCTCGTACATTTTTCGGAAAAGTCAAAAAAATACCTCGTAACGTAAACAAAAGAAAGATTCCTTACATACCATGTAGTAAAAGTCAAAATGGGTAAAAAAGGACTTTAAAAAACATGAAAACACTTTTATAAAACATGGACATGGATGATATAAATAACCCCAGTAAATACTTACGAATAAGCAATCTCGGATAAAAATGAGATTTGCAAAATTATCCCTTACCTTAGGTCTGATATGCTTCGTACGTATCCAAACCTCCTATATAATGATTTAAATATTGTCATTGACTTATTACAGAATCATATTCATTGTTATTATATCATATATGGTTCACTTATGACTTTATATTACCCGTTCCTTTGTAAATTAATGTTAAAGTAGCATTTTGGGTAAAATCGTTTCATTTGTCGTTCGTGTTTTAACTTGTAATTATTCATATGATTACTTAGATCATGATTACTTACATCCAGAATGTAAGACATGATTTATATATAATATATATTCATAATATACATATATATAATAGATCAATAAATGGAAATAAATACACCGTTCATGGAGACGGTAGGTCGTACGTACGCATGAACGCTGTTTTTGTTTCCTTATTTAATTAAATGGAATTAAGTATAGGACATAAATATATATTTACATAAATACAGTTGCATTATTATGTCATATATTTCATTATTACTTATTATATATACTTTATAATAATTCTTTAATTTTTTACATGGAAATGAATCTCATCGCGTCGTGGAGACGGTAATCCGTACGTACGCACGAGCGATGATATCGTTCCCATGGAATTGTATTGGAGTGTATGTATACTATTTAAGAATCAATATCACTTCAAAATAATCATATATAGTGATTATATACACCATTATACCCATCCAAGTAAGGTGGTGGTGGAAAATAGATTACACCACGGCGTGGAGACGGTATTCCGTACGTACGCACGCGCGGTGATTTCGTTTTCCGTAGGATGGATAGATGGTGAAATAGGGTTGTTTTATACTTATAATAAAATGTCAGTATATTATTAATACTGATTTTTTTACTTCATAATGAAACAGATAAAGAAGAAGAAGTAGAATAAGAAATAAAGTTGAAAGAATCGGTAATGGACATTACCTCTTCTTTGAAGCGCCTCTTTGAGACCTCCTCTTAGGGCACTAAAATTGGCCTTTTAAGAAGACCAGGACCTCTATGATGTTTCTAGAGAAGTGTGGAAGTGAAATGGGTAGGGTTTGGCTGATATTGAAGGATAAAATTGGTTTGAGGAGGAGAGGGAGGAGGTGCCCTTTTATAAGGGAGGAGAGGGGCACCTTTGGAAAAATAAGAAATATTAGTTTATATTAAATCCCAACCTCACCTAAAAACTTCCAAAATGACTCATATACAAATATTAGATGATATAGGGTTGTAATCTCATCAACCAATAAAATTTAGACAAGTTAGGAGTTTATTTTAAACATTATCAACTTGATTTATCCTTATTTAATCAATTTAATTTTATTTGTGGTAATAACATTCTAAATTTTAAATTATAAAAACTAATTACTTATTTGTTGTGAATATTACATAATTGGATCCTTTATAAGATTTTAGACCATATAAATTTAAATTTATAATTTATAAATATTTTTGTGATTTTTAAACAATTTTATAATATGTTATTTTTATAAAATAACAATAGTGTCAATTTTGACACTATTCATTTATTTGAATTTAAATAAAATATATACAGAAGATATGTTATAAATAAATGCTTTAATATATTCATAAAAGTTCATATGTGTCTATAAAATTAGTGTAGCACATTAAATAGTTCTTATAATATTTATTTTATTATTTTTAAAACCATTTATTTGGTTTACCTCTTAATAAATGATTTACTACAACATTTTTGTATAATTATTTAATATACTTATTTGTTAAAAATAAAATCCTATTATGAAGATAAATCTATTACCTTCCACAATAATACTTTTACTCTAATTTATCATCTTAAAATCACAATATGTAAATTGTTATATTTATTAAATTATGAAGTTGACAACATTGACATCATTTAAAATAAAATAATATAAGTGTCATAATCGCCTTAATAAGGATCCAAATGGTCACAAATTCGGCCAGTGGATTATTAGGGTTTATATATACACTAATAATAATTTTTTTGCAGATTTTGGGGCCTTTTGATATGTATTACTATTTCAATAAAAACTATATTATTGATTTTTCACTAAATAAATAATTTCTACATCATTAATGTATAATATAATAAGGTATTTAAATAACTCTTAAAAATTACAAATAAATTACCATGAAAAAGAAAAACATTTTATCTTTAAAATGAGTATTTATAACCGAATTTATATTCTGTATAAACTTATATTAAAAATACTTTAATTATTAAAGTTGAGTGAGACATATTTCACTTTCCAAGTGGGTTCTAATGGATTCCATTTAGACCCAAATATGACTTAGGACAAATTATAATCATCCAATTGTATTAAGAAAAGTATTAGGATAATTTTATAATATTATATTTACCCTTAATTACCCAATTTACCTTTTACTATGGTAAATAAAATTTACCGTTGTTACTATTCATAAAGCCCAAAAATAAAAAGTAGTCTATTAATATAATTTGGACCCACTGATTCTAAATATGGAATCTATTTTTCCAAATTCAATACACATAAGTTTCAGAAATTAAATTAAAATTAATCCCGTTGTCGAAAGAAAACGGGTTTTGGTTTAAAACATTGCAAAAGATTGAATTTATTTAACCTACGAATTCAATGTAAAGTCAAGGATAATCACATAAATTATATTAAATAGTAAAAATATATTATATTTATACTTTAAAACCATTAAATATTATAATTAAACCACATAAGTTATTACGATGAAAAAAGTTGTTTTTAATTAAAATATAGCGTGTTTTTACTATTCATTAAAATATGAAAGTTAGAGGAATAATATGAAAATTTTATCCAAGGTAAAATTTTATATCCTTATTCCAAATAATAATTTTATTTTGTAAAATTCAACTTATAAACATGTCAAAAACTAGATTTAAAGCGGGTGCTCCATCAAAAGGCGGCAAAGCTGCATTTTTTGAAAAATACTTATTTTACCCGAAAATTTTATTTTGTTCTCATACCATGTTCTAGAAAATGATTAAGATTAATAATAATGTTATAAAATTCAAATTTTATTTAATACTATTCATAACGGCTTGTTCATAATAATATTATAATAATATATGGTTGTTTAGTAAAACTCGGTATTGCGTACAACACAGGCTATCGAGGAAGGTCGCGATTGCGTGTAATGCAAGACAAGTCAGGGTTGCGTGTTGTGCAAGAATCCTTTATGATTTCTTATAACATAATCCAACAATATTTTATTTATACATTGAATATATATATATATACACTCAATGTTGCGTAGAATGACTATTATAAAACGAACTTGAATTGTGTATAACACAATCTAAGAATAGTGTTGCGTATACTTCAAGCTAATACAGTGTGGCGTATAGAACCGGATAATATTGTTGTAGCATAAAACACATGACATCAAATAAATTAAAAATAATACTTATCATAAAATATTTGGTTGTTACATTCCAGCCCCCTTAAAATGAATTTCACCCTCGAAATTCGTCGGTGTTATACATGGTTTTCTACTTGAAAGTTTCTTTAATTGCAACAAACATCGTAAAATTAAATACAAAAACTTAACTTTAAAAACTAAAGTATGAAACGTAACGGTTACCCAAATTAACTAATCATTGGGTTTCCACATAGGAGAACATAGGTGAAAATATGGATATGGAAGAAAAATCTAACCATCCAGTTCTAATGGAGAGTGGTAGAGGACATGGATATGAAAAAGCCAACATTCACAAAGCCATAAATTTGTGATGATCTAAGGTACCATCTGATTCATTGGATATAAGATCACTAGGACAACATTTTTGGTTTTCAATATGATTTCCCTAAAGTTGAAAATTGTGAATTAGAAGAAATACTTGCTTGATTTTGGTACAATCTCACTGTTGTTCATGCTTTGAACAATTTTCCACTTCATCTCTTAAAGAAATGAAGTTGAATTTGTTATTCATGAAGTGTTAATAGATCATGTGATAGAATTATGGGTCATTCCATCTGTTTGAAAAAAAAAGGTTAGAAAAAGTTATCAAATATGCATAAGTCCATCTATGGTGAGGTTAATCATATACGATTCCAAAAATGAACTTATACTTAATATATCATATCGCTTAATAAAATAAAACTAGTTTCTACTAACCAGTGACTTCCTGTAGGCTAGTGGTAGGTGATAAAATCCTGTCGCACTTCAGTTGTGGGTTCGATTCCCACAACCTTGTCCGACACGATGGGATGTCACCTGTCCTGCAGGTTTTCCTTTTTCTAAAACTACATTCCTATAACATCCCATCAATAATATCAAAAAAAGTTTTATCCTTAAACAATACTAACTTATGTCCAACATAATCCATTCCAATATTTAGGCTTATCCAAAATACATATGTCCAATCTCATAGTATAAAGAAAATGATTACTTGAAATGTCATCAACCAAGCATGTGAATACCATCATTTATCCCCCATATATCATGTTGGTCACATTCCAATCATGTGAAAACCTTAATCATGTATTCTCTTGAAAAATGAATACCCATTAAACCTTAGTGAAAACATGAATGCTGTCAAAAGTTAACTCTTTCCACATACCAAAATCCAAAAATTCTATATACTCAAACCATGATATAACCTTCTCCTTATATTAGTCATGATATCATGAATACTATCAATCATTTAATTTTCTCCTTATCCCTTCATTATGCGCATATAATCTACTTTCCAAAAATATCTGAATAACCTTTCATGGTCACTGGTACTATTCATCATATACTTTCAAAACATAAGGAAAGACAATAGTGTAACAATCCTTAGATGTCTCTTTATTCCATAGTACCATGAGATTACTTATACAACATTACACTTGATAAACATGTAATCATTCCACTACCTTCTTAAACCATTGACCGAGCTTCAACAATTCTTTCATCTCCATATCATTTGTAGTCTCTTCATCATCATCAACATAAATACTACCCATACAACCATACTGATTCTCTTCCTGAGACTTTCCCTTAGGGAATTGGTTTTCATAATGCCCGTACATTATACATTTAAAACATTTAACCATTGTTGATGTCATAGCAATACCATTATCCTCATCCATGGTGTTAACTGAACCTTTTTCTTTGCACTTACTGGCTTTGTGTCCTTAGTTTCCACACCCAAAGCATCTTCCAGTTCCTTTGAAACATTCTCCATGATGCCTCTTCCCACATGATTTACATGAGGGAAATTGAACTTTCTTTCCTCTATGATCATCATGAAACTCCATCTTTCTCTTATTATCTGAGTCGAGAAACTTACCAATGTTGAGATTATTGATCATATTATGAGATTTATGATTATGCATAATAACAATGTTTGGACTTCAAAATCCCGTTTCAGTTGGTTTCTCATGAAGAATAGCATTCCATTGTCCATCATATCCTCCATTATCCTGAATCTTCCTGTTTCCAGCCATTTTCTAAAACCCAAAAAGAATAGTGTGAGAGGAAAAAATCATGCTAAGGAAAACAACATAGTAAAGGGGGAGTACCCTCAATATCTATCATCTTAGGTTAAATTCTAAGATCGTTACCATAGTTTTAGGACTATATCGTATACGTATACTTATCCTTAGGGACATCCCTAGACATACCTTAGAAATATCTCTAGGGATCTCACTTACGTTTTCGCATCCTAGTTTCCAAAGGTTAACTAAACCTTTCCTCTGAAACCAACTGTAGAGACCCAAAGCTTGACGTACATGGAAAATACATTACTTTTGAGGAATACTTAATACATAACAAAAATAGACACACAAGGATCATAATAGTTTAGTGTCTTTGGAAACTCAAAATAAAATCTTCTAATCGTGGTGAAAGATCTTCAACATCTCCCAATAAAGATCTTCCATTTTTTTTCTTACCTTAAACCTTTCTTTATATCTAGGGGAAAAGAAAACATAAAAGGGGTGAGCTCAAATGCCCAGTAATGTTAAACATAGAGAACATAAAACAATCCATAAACATTTGAATGCAAAAACTTGAACATAAAATCTAAACATCAAAATCTTGAGCAAAGACATGAATCTTGGAAGTACGTAAGGCATATATCATAAGGGAACATCAATCATGATAAAATGGCATGGGAATAAAATATGTAATTGCGGAAACCATTAAGAACATGATATGATTTCCATATTAGCCAAGGCATTGCTGCCAAGACCATCTTAGTGGAAAAAGTCCCTTTCTGAATCGAGTTCACTCCTCGTTCCAGTCCTGTATTACTGAACCGGTTTAACTTTCCATTTCAGCCATTTCTATCTCATGAGATATAAATCTTTACCCAATGCATTGGAGGGAGATATAGGTCCCACCCATATCATAATGAAATCATTCTTACTTGTGCCACAAAATAAACTTAAAACATTCATCATAACCCAATGAATAAAATGGGTTCCATAAACATCATCCCATCATTTCATAATCCATATAAAAAATGGACATTTCATCATAAGAAAAGTGAACCATGTAAATCATAGAGACATTAAACTTGAAACTTAAACATATCAAATAATGTCATCTTAGATGGAAAATGGTTTTGATAAAACATTTGAAATGAATTCTTGAGGAAAATATCATTTATTCGTCAAAATCATTTTCTTTTAAAAAAATGCCATGCACTTTTAAAATAAAAATATTTTGTTGAAAATATTCATAAAATCATGTAGAGTAAGCTTCATGAAAATGAGGCGTTATGAAACCATAAAAATCCGTTCATTTCGTATAAGATAAAAATAGCATTCTCTTCGTACATTTGTCAGAAAAGTCAAAAAAAATACCTCGTAACGTAAACAAAAGAAATATTCCTTACATACCATGTAGTAAATGTCCAAAATGGGTAAAAAGGAATTTAAAAATACATGAAAACACTTTTATAAAACATGTACACGGATGATATAAATAACCCCAGTAAATACTTACGAATATGAAATCTCGGATAAAAATGAGATTTGCAATATTATCCCTGACCTTAGGTCCAATATGTTTCGTATGTATCCAAACCTCCTGTATAATGATTTAAATAATGTCATTGACTTATTAAGGAATCATATTCATTGTTATTATATCATATATGGTTCACTTATGACTTTATATTACCCATTCCTTTGTAAATTCATGTTAAAGTAGCGTTTTGGGTAAAATCGTTTCATTTGTCGTTCGTGTTTTAACTTGTAATTATTCATATGATTACTTAGATCATGATTACTAACATCCAGAATGTAAGACATGATTTATATATAATATATATTCAGAATATACATATATATAATAGATCGATAAATGGAAAGAAATACACCATTCATGGAGACGGTAGGTCGTACGTACGCATGAACGATGTTTTTGTTTCCTTATTGAATTGAATGGAATTAAGATTATGACATACATATATATGTACATAAATCCAGTAGAATTATTATGTCATATATTTCAATATTACTGATTATATATACTTTATAATCATTCTTGAATTTTTAACATGGAAAATGAATCTCATCGCGTCGTGGAGACGGTAATCCGTACGTACGCACAAGCGATGATGTCGTTCCCATGGAATTGTATTGGAGTGTATGTATACTATTTAAGAATCAATATCACTTTACAATAATCATATATAGTCCTTATTTACACCATTATACCCATCCAAGTAAGGTGGTGGTGGAAAATAGATTACACCACGGCATGGAGACGGTATTCCATACGTACGCACGCGCGGTGATTTCGTTTTCCGTAGGATGGATAGATGGTAAAATATGGTTGTTTAATACTTATAATAACATGTCAGTATGTGAGTGATACTTCTTTTATTACTTCATAATGAAACAGCTAAAGAAGAAGAAGTAGAAGAAGAAATAAAGTTGAAAGAATCGGTAACGGACATTACCTCTTTTTTGAAGCGCCTCTTTGAGACCTCCTCTTAGGGCACTAAAATTGGTCTTTGAAGAAGACAAGGACCTATAGGATGTTCCTATGGAATTGGGGAAGTGAAATGGGCAGGGGTTGGCCGAGCTTGAAGGCTAAAATTGGTGTGAGGAGGAGAGGGAGGAGGTGCCCTTTTATAAGGGAGGAGATGGGCACCTTTGGAAATATAAGAAATATTAGTTTATATTAAATCCCTACCCCACATAAAAACTTCCAAAATGACTCATATACGAATATTAGATGAGATAGGGTTGTAATAGAATCAACCAATAAAATTTAGACATGTTAGTAATTTATTTTAAACATTATCAACTTGATTTATCTTTATTTAATCAATTTAATTTTATTTGTGGTAATAACATTCTAAATTCTAAATTATAACAAATAATTACTTATTTGTTGTGAATTGTCTATAATTGGATACTTTATAACATTTTAGACCATATAAATTTAAATTTATAATTTTTAAATATTTTTGTGATTTTTAAAAAATTTTATAATATGTTATTTTTATAAAATAACAATAGTGTCAATTTTGAGACTATTCATTTATTTGAATTTAAATAAAATATATACAGAAGATATGTTAGAAATACAAGCTTTAATAGATTAATAAATGTTCATATGTGTCTATAAAATTAGTTTAGAACATTAAATATTTCATATAATATTTATTTTATTATTTTTAAAACCATTTATTTGGTTTACCTCTTAATAAAATAATTACTACAACATTTTTGTATAATTATTTATTATACTTATTTGTTAAAAATAAAATCCAATAATAAAGATAAATCTATTAAATTTCACAATAATACTTTTACTCGAATTTATCATCTTAAAATCACAATATGTAAATTGTTATATTTATTAAATTATGAAGTTGACAACTTTGGAATCATTTAAAATAAAATAATATAAGTGTCATAATCACCTTAATAAGGATCTAAATGGTCAAAAATTCAGCCAGTGGATTGTTAGGTTTTATATATACACTAATAATAATTTTTGTGCAGATTTTGGGGATTTTTGATATGTATTACTATTTCAATAAAAACTATATTATTGATTTTTCACTAAATAAATAATTTCTGTATCATTAATGTATAAGATAATAAGGTAATTAAATAACTCTTAAAAATTAAAAATAAATTACCATGAAAAAGAAAAAAATTATCTTTAAAATGAGTATTTATAACCGAATTTATATTCTATATAAACTTATATTAAAAATACTTTAATTATTAAAGTTGAGTGAGACATATTTCACTTTCCTTTAAATAAAATAAACTAAAGGTCTTAATCACCTCCAAGTCTGTTCTAATGGATTCCATTTCGACCCAAATATGACTTAGGACAAATTATAATCATCCAATTGTATTAAGACAAGTATTAGAATAATTTTATAATATTATATTTACCCTTAATTACCCAATTTACCTTTTACTATGGCAAATAAAATTTACTGTTGTTACTATTCATAAAGCCCAAAAATAAAAAGTACTCTATTAATATAATTTGGACCCACTAATTCCAAATATGGAATAAATTTTTCCAAATTCAATACACAGAAGTTGCATAAATTAAATTAAAATTAATCCCATTGTCGAAAGAAAACGGGGTTTTGTTTAAAACATTGCAAAAGATTGAATTTATTTAACCTACGAATTCAATGTAAAATCAAGCCTAATGACATAAATTATATTAAATGGTAAAAATATATTCTATTTATACTTTAAACCCATTCAATATTATAATTTAACCACATTAGTTATTACGATGAAAAAATGTGTTTTTAATTAAAATATAGCATGTTTTTACTCTTCATTAAAAAATGAAAGTTATCAGAATAATATGAAAAAATTATCCAAGGTAAAATTTTATATCCTGATTCCAAATAAAAATTTTATTTTTTAAAATTTAACTTATACAAATGTCAAAAAATATATTTAACGTGGGTGCACCATCAAAAGGCGACAAAACTGCATTTTTTGAAAAATACTTATTTTACCCGAAAAATTTATTTTTTTCTTATACCATGTTCTAAAAAATTTGTAAGATGAATAATAATTTTATAAAATTCAAAATTTAGTTAATACTATTCATAAAGTCTAGTTCATAATAATATTATAATAATATATGGTTGTTTAGTAAAACTCGGTATTGCGTACAACACACGCTATCGAGGAAGGTCGTGATTGCATGTAATGCAAGACAAGTCAGGATTGCGTGTTGTGCAAGAATCATTTATTATTTTGTATAACATAATCCAACCATATTTTATTTATACATTGAATATATATATATATATACACTCAATGTTGCGTAGAATGACTATTATGAAACGAACTTGAAATTGTGTGTAACAAAATATAAGAATAGTGTTGCGTATACTTCAAGCTAATACAGTGTGGCGTATAGCACAAGATAATATTGTTGTAGCATAAAACACAAGACATCAAATAAATTAAAAAGAATACTTATCATAAAATATCGGGTTGTTACAACTACACTAGTTTTTAATAATGTTTATAAATATATAATTTTCATTGAACATTGTTAATGACCTAGTGACCCAAACAAATTTTGGTAGTATTACTAGAGAGGGAACTTACGAGAAATTGAGAAAAACAGAAAATATATATATGTGTATATATATATAAATACAAGACAAAAATATTCTAAAAAATACTTGGAATCCTTTAATTCACACACGGTATAATGAGATACACATAAATAATTTCATACCTAAAACAAAAAAAACATTTCATTTATCTAAAGTATACAAATAAACTTGAGATGGAATATTTCAAGAGTTAAACATACAAAATTTCATGTGACAAAAGTTTCAAGTAACCCATCCTGCTTTAGGAATACCCCTATGTCCCACAATTATGAAATCAATAATTCTCACTTGTCTATGTTTCCATCATTCAATTTAATTCCAAATGAATATTCTCTTTACATCATTAGGGACTTATATTTTATGGTGAAACATCTTCAATTAAGATGCTTGAGTGAATAGAAACTAAAACTTAGGGTTTTCCCATTATATTTGAAGGAAAATTCTAGGAGTTAGTTCTAATAAATTTATGAAGAAGTCTTTGATACTTGAGACTAACTATATAATTCTTTTTTTATGAAATATTTTCCTAAAGAAATAATCACATAAATATGGCATAAAAATACATGATTTCTTTAGGATTAAGTTGAAATATTTTATGAGGCTTGGGATATATTCTGGGTGTTACTTTGGTAATGAATAAATAATTAATTCACTCTAAATAATTTTATGGTCAAATTTTATAAAAAAATAACCCCATAACAGAAAACATTAGTGGACTATTCTTTTGAATGAAACTTTACTAAAAACCCACTAAGGAATTGAAGTTGTCATCTAACACATTGGGTCAGAACTCTCAAAAAAATGAAAAATAATAATTATAATTATTAGGAAATAAAATGCCACTATTGAACAATATTAAGTGAAATCTACCAGGTTCTATAATGAAAATACTCAAAATACTCTTATAGAGAAATTTTTCCACTCTAGAATGTTTATCCATTCATAATCCCATTGTTCAGATTTTTACATGCCTACCTAGATCCCTGAGAATGAAAACTTTACTAGGTATAGTACTATAATGAAAGATAAGGATTAAATATTATAAAACACATACTATAATGGATACTAAAATCATCCAAAAATTTCCAAGAGATGGTAGGGAGTTCTTAGATCTACTGCCCCCTGATTCAAACAACAACCTAGGAAGCGATTCAAATAGTAACCAAAGTTTGAAACTTCTAGTTCTCAAGATGAAATAAGGGGTTTTTTCCAAAAATTGATCTACAGTTTTTATGAATATAATACCAAAATTTATTTTTACAATTCAAAAAAAATATTCAAGGTTAAAAACCATGTGTTAAAAACAAGGCAGTTAGCTAGAGATGCTGGAGATAGAGACAAAGGTAAACTATAGAGAACTACTAAACTGAATCCTATAGATAATTATATGGCTATATGAACTAGGAGTTGTATCCAAAACCATAAATAATCTTGTAAATATAGAAAATATATGAAAAATTAATATCTAGATTAAATAAAAACCCAAAATCTAGAAAATAAAGAATCTAGAAATATGGATATCCCCAATAGAAGTCCATTGAAAGCTATTGTACCTTATGAAAACCCACACAATAAAGACATGAAAATTAGGGAAAATATAGGGTAACATAATATTTATGAATAAATTTAGATAATTCCCAAAATTATGTAGAAGTTTCCCCACAATATTCCTTTCTATGAAAAAAATCCAAAAGATGAATGGTGAAATTGAATTTATCAAATTTCATGAAATTGTTAACAGAGTTCATATTTCTATACCTTTCTTGGAATCCATATTTCAAAGTCTATATTATCTGAAATCACTATTTAAAATGAATTTAATCAAAATAACTTTGGAACAATTTTATTTTTACAACCTCACAAAAAAATTAGATTTATCCTAAAAAAGAGGATACCTCCTAAGCTCTAAGGAACAAGGGGATTTTTCATCTCATATACACTAAGAGAGAGTGGTTAAATTTAATATATGTGTGACCTTTACATGAGTATCAACATGATTCCATTTTTTTATAAAACTTAAGGTTAAGAGAACCACCACCCACCACTGTAGTATTTCAGTTAGTCGATCTGTGCATTACCCACCCAATCAGGTGAGTTGGTGATTTTTTGGATAGGGTAGGGGAGCTGTACATTCCAATTGATTTTATTATTCTAGATATTTATTATGACATGTAAGTACCCATAATTATGGTTAAAATCATCTTATATTCAAGAAGTATTTCCATTGAAGATTCTAAGGGAAAACATATTTTTAATTTTTGAGATAAAAAATAGGGGTTTAATGTCTTCCAAACTGATAAGGAACCTCCTTCAGAAGATAGTTTTTAAGAGTCTACCTACTTGAATTAGAGGATTCATTTAATAATATTTAATAATTGGATAATAAATATTTGGGTAAATAAATCCCTTTGTAAGTTGACCACGAGTATTCTCAGTATATTCAAAATGATAAAAATGAGATTCTTGACATTGTTTTATAGAGAGAGATAGATAGAGAATATGAACTTACTATCATGATCCCCTTGGATGATTAATTTTTTGTTACAGATATTATGGAATTTTCCCAATAATTTTAGGAACCTTTATCTACTCTAACTAAGGAGGAACTCCCTATGATGTATGAGGGTTAGATTTTTAAATACATTAAGGAATTTTCTGAAGGATCTATTTTAATACATGATATACCTTCAGAGAGTAGTGATCTATCAACTTGGGATATAATTAAAGAAAATTTTGATTCTGGTATTGAAATTCAATATCTTTACCATTTTTTAGAACATTTTAATAAACACATTTAAGGCCATTGACATACTTGGCCCATGAGTATACCATCTTGTAGAAAAGCACAAAATTTTACTCTACAAATCCTTCCTGTTGATTTGAAATATTCTTTTATGGATGATGGTTTTATAGTCCATTGTAATATCTCTTCTGGTTTAAAGGAAAGTAAAGAGGAAAGTTTGTTGGATGTATTGAGGATGTTTAAATATTTATAGGGAGTGGTTATATTATTTGATGTTTGGATTATCTATCCCATTTTAGACAACTCATGGTTCAGTCCTATTCAAGTGATCCTAAATAAAAGTGGTGTCATATTTATTACAAATGATAATAATGAAAAATTTCAAGTTAAGAAAGAAAAAAAATTAGTGAATATATTTATTATAGGAAACTTCATACTTCCAATAATAAATACCATTTACCAATTCATTTTTTGGACTAAATTTTAGAGATGTTATCTGGGAATTAATTCTTATACTTGATGGGTACTATTATTACCAACAGATTTCAAAATATTTTCAGAACTAGAAGAAGAGTAATTTCACTTGTCCATTTGGTAAATTTTCATACTATAAAATTCAATTTGGATTTGGTTCCCCAAAAACATTTTCAATATGAATGATGGATATTTTTTCAGTCATCATTCAAAGGATAATTGAGTTTTTATGGATTATTTGTTAACATTTAGAATTAATTTTCAAAACTCCTTGGAAAATATGGAAGCTATTTGGAGAGATTTCAGGAAACAAACCTTGTTTTAGACTATAAAATGTTTCAATTCATGGTCAGTGAGGGAATTTATTGAGGTCAAAAGGTTTAAAATATATGAATTTGGTTGAAAATACTAAAATTTAAGTAATCCAAATTTATCCCCTCATTAAAATGTTTATGGAATTATAAGATTTTTAGGCCATGCTATATTCTACATGATATTAATCAAATATTTTTCCAAAATCAAATGGCCTTTATTCTCACTATTATTTAAGGATTATCCCTTAGAGTTTGATGATAATCATGATAATCAATAATAACAAGTCAAAACACGCCTGATTAACAAAGAAAATATGTGAATATATTTAACCTTATTAATCATAAACTCACAACTTCACCCATTTCCAAAACCCCTCATAAGAATTTAGATTTTGAGTTTATGTGTGATGATATTGATGATGTAGGTGATCTTTTGAGGTAAAGGAAGGAAAGGAAATTTCATGTGATTTACTATTCTAGAAATTTTTTTAATGATTACCAAAATCATTACTATACAACAAAAAAAAATTGGCTACTGTGATTTTTTCTCTAGATAAATTCAGAAAATACTTGATAAGGTCTAAATTTATCATTTTCACTGATCATAATTCTCTTAAGTACTTATTGGCTAAGACGGACTCCAAAACATGGCTTACATGATAAAATTTTCTTTTATAAGAGTTTTATTTTTGAAATCAAGGATAGGAATAGAGCTAAAAACATGGTTACTAACTACATATCTAGGTTACGCAATACCAAAGATTAAGTACCCAAATAAATTAAAATGTATTTCCCAGATGAAATTTTTTTTATGGGTTTAGTGTGGAAATATATTTGGTATGCAAACTATTCCAACTTTATTTTTATAGGCGTTATTCATAATAACCATTTACACATCCAAAGGAAGAAGTTCATATCTGATATGGAGAAACATTTTCAATAGATCCTCTATTATTTAAGAGATTTGATTATGTAATTTTGAGGAGGTGTCTACCTGAGGAGAAAATGTTACCTATCATTGGGAACTATCATTCATCACCTTGGTGTGGAAACTATAGAGGAGATAGAACTTCCAAAAAGTTCATGTAGGATAGTTTCTACTAGAACATTATATTTAAGGATTCTAGGATTTTTATGGTAGTTTGTGACAACATTCACAAGTTGGGAAATATTGGAAAAATTCAGGAGATTCCTCAGAAAGAAATTTTGCAGGTCATAATTTTTTATGTATGTTTTTTTGTATTTATGGGACCATTTCCATCATATCATTAGAATGAGTACATACTTGTATTTATCGACTATGTGTCAATGTTGGTTGAGGCAGTTTCTCTCCCAAATGACCTTGATTCTTATGTTGTTTAGATCATAAAGAAAAATATATTTTCAAGTTTTGGAGTTCCCAAGACATTCATCACAAACAATGGACCTCATTTGAATTATTTTTTTTTAGGCTTTGGTGTGATCAGGGAACTAAAACTACCTATCAAACAAAATCTAGTGGTTTAAATGAAATTTTGAAGAGTGATATTAATAAAATTTCAAAAAAAAAATATTCTCAAACTCTATGAAAGACTGGTCAATCAAATTTAATTAAGATTTGTGGGATCATAGGACTACCTATGAGATCACCATATAGATGTATCCTTATAGACTTCCCTTTAGAAATATATGTTATATTCCTATGGAGTTGTATTATAAGTCATTCTATGCAATAAAGGCCATGGACTATTATTTTAAGTTTGTTATAGATAAAATATTACAAAATATGAGTGAGTTGGAGGAAATCAGTAGACAATTTCATGAGAATACCTAAATTTAAAAATAAAGAACCAACTATTTTCATGACTCTGTCATCCAAAATATGAGCTTCCTGGTTGGAAAATAATTTTTTCCATTTTGAGGCTAAAACGTTTTTCTAGGAAACTGAGAACCAAGTGTCTAACCAATTCACCATTCTAAGAGTGCTTGTAAATGGGACTATTTGGTTGGTTTGGGAATATAACATTCTATTTATTATTAATGAGTAGAGAATAAAACATTACATTTAATGGTATCCAAAGAGCTTAGATAAAATCTCCTTCTTTGAAAGTAGATCCATTACTGAAGTCTAACTGAAGACTATAAATTTAGTTCTCCATGGGAGTCATCACATGGTTCAATTTGTTTCTTTTCATGATTTCTATTTATTTTAATAACTATAAGGCTAATTCTTATAATTATTCTTCTTATCTATGCATCTTTGGTGTTTAAAGAGTATAAAATTTCCACCAAAATCACTAAAGTATAATTCCAAGTGCTTTTGAAGGAAAAAAGAAGAGATACTTTCTAGAATCATCTTAATAAAAACTTCCCTAACTTAAATATTTGGTAAATTTATTTATAATATGTTTCATTATATATACTAATAAAATAACTATTTCATTTTTATAAGATGGAACATGATAAAAAGATGTATTTTTTCAAATAAAAAATTAAAATTTCATTTGACTGAACTAAGATGATAAAAACTCTACGTTTAGGGGAGTACTATTTTTAATTATATAAATTTTAGTTCCAAACATTATACGGCTTGTTGTTGTGAAATAAGTGTGAAGGAATTTCCCTATTTGTTATGAAAATTTTGAATATGTTTTCTTGCATACCTTAAATGACTTTGGCATTCAACTTTTTTGGTTTCATTGTGCACCATGATTTTTTTAGATTAATTTTTGATACATTTGTCTATGTATACTAAAAAAATCATGAACTTTAAAAAAAAGTTTTAAAAAAATGATTAGAGGTGTGGATAATGTGTAGTTTTTGAAAATTAATGTAACCCCTTAAAAATTATTTCAACTTATGAATTATTAATTTATTTTTATAGAATATTCCCTATAAATTTAATACTCATCATTTGGGAAAATGTTTTGTTTTAAGTGTGGGGCAGAGAGGTCTTTTGTTATGCTTAAATATACTTCAATTTTGTACACATCAAAAACCACATTTTGTTTTCAAAATTCCTCCTTTTAAAGATCATTTCAGGATGCCTATAATTTTTTCTATCTTTTAAATAAAATCAATGTTCCAATATATCTCTAGGTAATGAAAAAAGATCAATGTGTCTTTCCTAGGTGATAATGTCATGCTCATTTTATAGGATTTCATTGAGTCTACCATTTTTATAATTTCATGATTTTTGAGTTATTATCTTCATTGTTTTTATAAGAATACTATTTGAAAACAAGTAAGGGAAGTTTAATAAATTAGATTCTTGTGTAATTGGAATTATAACTTGAGGAAACATGAATTTTCAACTTAAACCTGGTAAGTTAGCCTTGGACAAATGGAACACCTTAGGGAACCAACTGAAAATAGATTAATTTAAGTCCTTAAAATCTAGAGTAAAATTTCTAATTGTGATCCCATTGTGAATATTTATGATAATTCCACTGATGTTTTTTTGTAAATGAATAAAATATAAACTTAATAAGTCATATGCATAATACTTTAATCAAAAACATGTCTAGTAAAAATAAAATAATGCACTTGTTTCAAAAATGAATTCATTCCGGTGAGTGAAATATTGAACCCAAATGAAGAAGAGGACAATTGATTTATAATTAAATATTTATATTTGTATTAATGAAGTGGAAAGTAAAAAATTTGGTTGAGTAACCTGGGAGAGAGTGGAAATTTTTAGTGATTCATGTTATAGAATTAATTATAATTGAATATCACTATCATGCAATTGTAAAACTAGAAATTTAATTATTTTTAAGTAGAGTAGTGATATTTATTCACATAGGTGGCATGAAAGTTTTTGGTAATGAATTATTTACTGATTTTATTAAATTTTGGTGTGTATTTTAATTGAAAAAATTGTCATTTTTCTTATGAGTGTTTTTAACTAAATAAACCAAATTAACTTAATTTCCCAGAAGTACAATTGATTAAGTGTGGGGGAATTTTATTTGGCATTATTTTATCTCTTTTGGTGAAATAATAGAATATTAAATGATAATATGTGATTACAATAGAGAAATTGTGATTATTTTATTAATTAAGGTTGCATTCCACATTCACTAAAAATATTTATTAAAAATTAGTTATTCTTGTTATGAAACAGTTCAATTGTTCCCCACTTTGAATGACCATATTTTTTGGACAACATTTTGTGAATTTTTTAGTTTTTAATCTATTAAGATTTATGTGTTGATGATTTTAGGTATTTTTGAAATAAAAATGATTTAATATTATTTTATTTTAATTATTAAAAATATTTTTATGAATAAGAATTATTTTTGATGAATCATAAATGTAAATTTTTTTGATATGTTTCTGGTGATCATACATTTTTTAGAATTAGTTATTTCACAATTCCATGATTATAATTTAAACATTTTTTATTGGAATTATTTTATTAATTGAAAATTTAAATGATTTATCATGCGCCAAAGTTGACGTTTACTTTTTAAATGTTTAATTAATTCACAATTCTGCATTTTTTTATATATTGCAAATGAAAATTTTCTAATGGGTTGGAGTGATCTTTCAAGTATTTGATTATCTGAACGAAGGGTTGAAGTGATATTTACTCTATTTGAACAAAAAAAAATATTAAATAATATAAGAAATCTTGAATAGATGTTGTAGTGTACTCGATGGTGCTATCAGGTTCAGTGTAGTGCCGATTTGTAAAACTTTTGCAGTGACTATAGGAAAAAATTGAGGCTTCCATGTGTTGAATAATTTAACAAAGGCAGGGAGATGACACTTGTTGAAATTAAATCAACCATAAGTTATAAAATTAATAAAGGGTTTGATCAACCAAATCTCACCCTATGAGCTGCCACGAAATATCTAGATTGACCATGAACTAGTAACCCGATCAACCAGAGATGCTCGCGGATGACCATAAAGGAACATGAAAAAGAATATCTATTTCTAGAACTGATGATATAAATAAACCCTAATTAAGGGGAAATAATTGACTGATATTACTATATATGAACACTAGATCAATGCTAGATGAAAGAGGGTGATAATATATCGAACTCAATTTGTGGAAGGGGTGTCGAGTTCAGGATTTTGCGCAATCTGGTTATTAGGAATCAATGTCGAGGTTATGTGAAGAAAATGAACCTGAGCTCAGAATGAAGCTGGTGAAGCATCAAAGGAGGATATGATGCCAAACAAGGAGTCATTGAAAAATCAGGTTCTATAAAATTTTAACCACGATATATGATATCTTTGAGGATTTTGATGAATTACAGTAGAGAATGGGTGAAAAATATTTCATTGACTCCAAGATTGATCTTTATATGAAAGAAGACTAATTGAAGCTCATCAAAGCTATGTATTTTGCCATAGGAATTTTCTATTTACACAACGAAATAAATAAAAGGTGGGTCAAGTTTGAATTCCATAAGAATATTGATGATGGTCATCACACTAAAAGATTAAGATAAATCAAATAAGAGGGATGAAGACTCAGAAAAAATTAAGACCTTAATATCCAAACATGGTTTTAAGAACACCACATAAACACTGGTGAAGTTTCTCATCACAGTTCATAATGCATTTGGAAATGAGAAAGAAAATTAGGTTTGATGAACTATTGAGTATGAACACTGAAGGTTGATTCACTAAAAAAGATGATACCTTGGTGTTCAATGTCCTTTAGGTATTTGTGGGTTCAATATTCGAAGATGGGGTGTGGCATTCATGAATTCCAATTCTATTGTTCTAATTTCAAATCTGATTTCATGTAAAATGATTAAAGAATTAATTGAGGGAGATTTTGAGTTCAATAGGATAGGAGGACCTCAATCAAGTAAAGAACTAATCCCACTACCTAAATACATGGCATGTTCTAGATGAACTCGAATACACCCAAGGTTTGAATATGATGATTCTGAGTTCAAGGAAGACCTTTAGTGATGAATTGTGCTCATTGAAGAATAATGTTGATACTGGTCCTATGAAATAAATCTGTGATTACTGATGCTCTTCTCATATTCAAACTCATCAGGGAGATTCAATCGTTATGTGGTACATGGATGGACATGTTTGTAGGTGCATCATGGAGGAAGAATATGTGGCCTCATACTCTCAAATATTTTATCATCTAATTGGGGAATTCTTCCACAAAATATTCTATATAAAATCTAATAATGATATTTGAACTAGGTTGTATACCATTTATGAAGAAAATGGGACTGATGATCATGGAGTTAAAGTCGATCGAGGAAGGAGTTTTTGATCAAAATAAAACTGATGTCAGGCTTGGATAAATTTGATACGGAATAATATTACTAAAATTGGATATTGTTCCATTTGAGATTATTTGTTATCTTATTTGATGATGTGACAATTTGTGTCATTATAGTATAGGTGTTATTGGGTCTATCTGATCGAGTACAATGTACACCAATTATGGGTAATTTTGCGAAAATCAAATCAACATTTGTGTTCTTTTTAAGAATACTACAGATACTTGGATATCTTATTTCAAGGTTTTGGGATCACATTTGTTGGATATTTCGAGGGATAGAATCCCATATCAATATGAAGATGATATATTCACTTCAAGTTGTGAAAGGAATTCAAGTGTGGTGTTAATGAGAATCTATGGAAATATTTCTTGAGATTTTTCATCAATGTTAAGTTAATTATCAGCTATGTAAAGGTCATACTGGGCCACACTATACCAAAGGATGTGAAATAGTAACTTAGACCACTACACTAGACTTTGAAAACTCACATGGTACATGTCAAACTAGGCCACCTAAAAAAAATTATAGTGGGCCCAAATATACATATGGGAAATGAAAATAAATTCAATTTTTATTCATAAAATGGAAAATGAAGGTTTTACTATCCCAAATTGGAACAACTCACATTGAGGTCAACATTCCTTCTTTTTATATTGTCTTCCGGAAGTAGGAAAATTTTATGAAAGTGAAGGCGATCGTGGGTACTGAATAATTATATAATTTTTTTCACCACATGCTGAATATCCAAACCATTTATCATTCCACATAGAAATCATCTGAAATCAAGATCATAGTCAATATTGTCATGGAATTTTATGGAGAATGATTTTTTGTATGGTATCTTGACTAGCATCAATGGAAGGAAGTATTTTATTCAGTGAAAATTCCACATGAAGGCCATGGAGAATTTTTTGTTTTGTGATAGTTTTATGGGAGCAGAGTATCATTATGCATTTTTTTATTTATAGTGAAGAAGGATCTAGAAGAAATAGGGAGAGAAAAAATATATAAGATAAGGTGATGGATTCTAGAAAAAAAATCTATATATAAGAACCAATCGAGGCTCAACAAGAGGAGTAAGAAACATACCACCATTGGAGCTTGGGAGGAGATGGAGTTCTCGCAATGATAACTAATTTTCTCTCATTATTTCTATATTTTCTTATGTTACAATTTCATTTTTGAACTTATTTAATTGGTTTGATAAAAAAAATCATGATCATTAGATAAAATTGAAATAGGAGAATGAGAATGTGATCATTATTAATATATCTTCATTCATGTGTATCTTATTGTCAAAAATTACCCTTTTCACTCTTCAAAGTAGAAAATAATTTTGGAATTTAGGAAACCGTGATAACTATTCCAAGATATATACTTGTTATTACATTTTCAATTGACATTCCATCATAGAAGAGGATAACTCATTGAGGTTGTCACATTATGATTAACTAAGATATTGATCCTGATACAAAATAAAATGGTATCATCATTTCATGGATTAATGGATGTTAGAGTTTAGTGATGGTAGGATCTAATAACCCACTGGTTGGTCATTTGAGAAAATGGATCACCAACTTTCACTACAACCAACAATATTTATACATGAATTAAGAGAGAGAAAAATCGAAAAATAAAATAAAATAAAAACTAGCCAATCAAATTCTACTACTTCACTTTTGGATTGTTCCTCAGTGCACTATGATTTTTTCTCTCTTTCTTGCGTTGTTGTTTTTTAATCCTTGAGATTCTAGTTGTTATAACTTCACAATAATTATCACTATCATCATTTTTTCACCACTTCCATTGCTTTGTTACTTATTTAGATTTGTTTTTTGTCTACTTTTTGGAACTCACATTTGGATGTATTTCCCTACAAATAAACCCCTATTCACCACTACACTAGTTTTTAATAGGGTTTATAAAAAAAATATCTTTAACCTAGAACATAGTTAAAAACCTAGGGACCCATTCAAAAGACAATGTAATCGTCATATATGGAACATCGTGTCACCATCATCATCAAAACCAGCACCTCGTGCTATCAACAACATCACTGCCTTGGGAATCCCTGACAATTAGTCTTCAAATATACAAACTACACAAGGTGATCGATTTATAAATTCAATGATCTAAATATACATAGCATAAATGCTAATTAATTTTATTATTCCACGCATAATTTCAAAGGAACCCATGACCAAATCAAACAATTCATTCTAGCCTTTTTCAAAAAATGACGGGCTCACTCATCCCAAAACAAATGATTTAAGAAATCCTTAAATTTATGTTACAATATTTAATTTCTTTATTTATAGTAAATAAATATCATTAAAATTATCCATAAATATTTTCAAGGATAAATATTATTTATGTATTTTGGTGTTCTGTCTTAAACTATTTTTTCATAAATCAAAAATCCTAATGATAATTATGTCAACAAGTTTTTTTATCATAACAAAGAATTTCCAGCTTTAAGTTGTTATTTAATATCCAATAATAGTAACCATTATTAAGAAATATAACACTATAAAATTCACTATCTAGTAAATCTTTGAGGGAAAAAATATATCTCAAAATCATGTGATCGCACATCCCAAATATTCCAAAATTAAATATTAATATTCCCACTTGAAATAATATTTCTATTTCATGAAATTGTTTCAAACATGAGATAATCATCACTAGGCAAGAATAAATTTAACTACATGCTATCAAAGAAAAAATTTCTTTTTTAATTTCCTTAGTTTCATAACATAAAATAATAAATTATTTATGAATATGATTACAACTCTTTTTAATGAAGATAATAATTCTAGCATACAATAATAATTCAATTTCAATTCATTTATTTTCCAAAACATCATTTTATAACAATGCATGAAAATAATAATTTTTATATATGAAGCGTAATCAAATTGTATTTCCTAGATAATATTTAAATTATAAAAATTAACAAAGAATGATATGTCTCTCCTACATCAAGAAATAATAACATCTCTAACATGGAATGATAATTTTAAGAGAAGAGTATAAATATTACTCATGAATTGTTATTTTATAATAAATAAACATTCTCTATCATGAGATGACCATTTTATAGAGTTAATAATTCTTCCATAACATGTGATAATATTTCCAAAATAATTAGTTATCTGCAAGATGATATATAAATTTCTATCTCTTAAATATTTCATGATAATTTCAGCATGATATAATTCTCACATCGATATAGAAACCAAAAACATGGAATGGATAGAAATTACTTTGAAACATTCAAAGGGCATGACTCATATTTTATGTATCTAGACACACCACAATTTGGTCAATTTTTTAGTGATTAATAGTCCTTGTAAAATAGTATATAGTCATTTTTACATGTGTGTATTTTTATAGAGACCGTGTTCATTGAACATATCATTCGTTTAACATAATATTTTTGGAAAGGAAGCTCATTATCTTCAAATATCATATCATTCAAGAGAGTAATTAGTTCAGTAAATCTGGTTTCAATCCATCCATTGCCATCGTTTAAATTATATAGATCCAGTATGGATGAAAATCTCGTATATTTACTACAACCAACATACAATGGTGTATTTGGAAAACACTATAACAACTAAAACAATTTTGGACATTCATGAAGTTCATATTCAATTTTTATTTCCATGTATTCAATATAATATCTATCAATGTTAATATCTATAATCATATTGTCAATATGGTCTTTATCATTCTTAACACTTGTAATCATAACAGATGAATTTTAAAACACAGTTTTATCCCAATCACTAACTACATTAAGCTCTTTATCATGTTTAGTCCAAAATTTATTACTATGAGATATTATATGATAGATCAAGTGTTCTTACAAATCCTCTAGGCTAATTAGTCTTTAATAACAACAACGTAAACACGAATAGAGGATTTTAGAAGGGTTATATGCATGACCTTTTGAAAACTTGACAAACTCTTTCATCCCATCCCCATACACTAGTCATATTATTGGTATCCATAGTTTTTCGAATTTTTATCCATCCTATTTGATTTGGTAATATTAATATTTAAGAAAATAAATACATACTCAAAATTTATGAGCTTAGAACCCTAAAAGGCTATTCTTTATATATACACACATATAGTTGTCATGTTTGATATAAATTTTTTATCTATATAAAACTTGTCAGAACATATTAAGGCAGAGAATTAAATGAATTTAAAGTATTATAATACTTATTTATTTATTACAAGAAGTCACAAATCATAAATCATTCTTTTTTAAAATGCATTCAACATGGGAGATAATTCACACCTTGTCGTTATCAATGTTCATAAGAAACCTAAGGATTTGTACAACTAGATAAGTATTAGGGTTGATATAATAAGATTACACTATCGGAACATAAATAAAAATAAATTACTTATTGATGTACATATTATTTTCACCTGAATTCTTGGAGGATGATGGTATAAAATAGGAAATCACAACATGTCGTAAATAATTTTTTTTTCTATGACATAAATAACTTGTGATTCAAGTCCTGAGAAGTGAAGTGAAATTATGAAAGTTGGTATGTTAAATAAATTCTACAAATATTGAAAATTTGGAAGAATATAACAAAATATTGATGGAAAAAGATATGAATTCAAAGGATACCATTACAAGATTGAATTGGAATGTAAAGGAACAACATGATATTTTTGAATAATTTTTTCCTGAAATGAATTTAAGAATGGGAATTGAAAACTCCAAGGATCCTGAATGTTTATCTTAAAAGAATTGTGTAAAGAATAGGTAATGATTGTACACAAGGAAATGCATTATTTCTTAGATAATTTAGATGGTCAACTAAAGGAGAATGATTCGTGGATTGAGAAGCTTGAAGGACATATTGATATTTTGAAGTAGATTTCAAATTCTAAAGACTATCAAATGATGACATCATTCTGTAGTAAGAATTAAAAAAAACTAGGTTTAGGGAAAAGAAAGAGTAGTTAGGAAAAAACCAATGGTAATGACTCTTATAAGAACACAAAATTACAATGATATTTTTTAGAAGATTAGGAAATAGTATGAGTGTGTGTACAAGAATTAGAAAGATCAACAAAGGTGGTCGATTTGAAGAAACCACGTCTCAACAGGAAAAATATATTTGAAAAGGCATTATTTCATCTCAAGGTGATATATTCAAAATATTCATGATCATATGACAAGATACAATATCAAAAAAAGGAATATATGGGATTTGGCGATGAGTAGTAAAAGGCTGTTTATCCTTATCTGAGAACAAATGTAATATGTACATGAATATCAACATGTATATAAACTGCACCATCCAAAATAAGATTTCTAATATGGAACTCACCCACACTAATTGCACATAAAAGCTATGAGGCACCCCATTTCCCCTAACCCACTAATAATGTGCTCTCTCGAGATCATCCATAGGATGAAAGATTAGATGAGATTTCTTAAAAACAAGTTTGAAATATCGTATATTCAGTTTTGAGGTTTGATTTATACAAAACGACCGACTTAGGCTATAACAGAACTCTGGTTCCGTCAGAGCTTGAGTGTGGTACAAGGAAGACGTGATACCATAGTTCATTTATAAATAAGGAAAAGGGTTTTGTAAATGCATACCAAAAAACACTGATAAAATTGGATTTTATCAACAATAAAAACATAAGTGATAATAAAAACTACTTTTATCGGTGCTTTTATATGAGCACTGATAAAGGTTATGAGTTATCAATGCTAAGAAAACGCCAACAAAACTAGTATTTTTCAGCACTTATGTTTTAGCCTTGATAAATACTACTTTTTTCAGCAGTTTCTTAGCACTGAAAAATCATAACTTTAATTAGTGCTAAAAAATCGCTGAATAAAGTATAAAACTAAAAAAATGGATAAAAATAAATAAAAAACGAATAAAAATTATATGAATAATAAAATTATTACAAATAAAATAAATTAACTATTTAAATTACAAAAATATAAAAAAAATCCATTTAAATGAATCGATTATATAAATTACAAACATATTTAAAATATAAAGACATGATAAATAAATATTAAAAAAGGAATAAATTCTAAAAATATTAAAGATTAACAAATATTAAAATTAATAAATAATATTGAATGAATGAATATTAAAAAATGACTAAATTAATTTGAATAAATGACAAAAATTATTAAAAAAAATAGAATTGATAACATTAATTATATAACATACAAACATATAAAAATGAAGAAAATGAATAAATAAATAATATTAATTATGTAAATAAAGAATTATTAAATATGAATAATATTAAATATTTAAATTAAAAAATTATTATAATATGTATTTAAACAAATTAATTGTATAAATTTCGAACATATTAAAAATTTTATAACCTAAAAAATATTATTCATATAAATTAAAAAATAATGAAAATATTTAAACTTGGTAGATAAATATGCATAAATAAATATTAGAAAAAGATTAACTTCCAAAAAGAATAAATATTAAAAATGAATAAGTAGTGTTAAATGGAAGAATACTAAAAGTGAATAAATAAAATTTAATAGATACCAAAATTATTGAAAACAATGTATTTGTAAGATTAATTACATGAATTGTAAACACATACCAAAATGAAGAAAACATTAATGATCCATCTAAATAAATTAAATATATAAATTTTTACACATTTTAAAAATATTACAACTTATGAAAAAAAATATTAATAATATAAATTAAAAAACTATTAAAAATATTAAAACATAGAAAACAATTATTTGTAAATAAATATTAAAATATGAATATATTTGAAAAATATTAAAACTTGCTAAATATTAAAAAATAATTTATAATATTAAATCAAAAAATATTAAATAAAAATAAATAAATATTAACAAATATTAAAAATGTTTTGAAAAAAAACAGTGTGAAACCTTAATTAAATGAAATACATACACATAAAAAATGAATAAATTTATCATATTAATTATATAAATAACAAAATAATTAAAAATGAATTATATTAACTATACAAAGATATTAAAATTAAAATGCATTTATAAGAATCGATTTTATAAATTTCTAATATTTTATAAATAAATAAACTTAATAAAGAAAAATGAATAAATATTAATCATTTAAATTACAAACATATTGAAAATATTAAAATTTATTAAATAAATATGTATACGTTTTAAAGAATGATCACATTTCAAAAATATTAAAAAATTAATACATACCACAAATGAAAAAAAAATTATATGGAAAATATTAAAAATGAATAAATAAAATTAAATAAATTACAAATATATATTAAAATTTAATTCCTAACATAAATTAAATGAATTGAAAAAACAAAAAAAATCAATAAAATGGATAATATTATTGCTAATTATTGATGTATGTAGTGTATAGATTGTATATAAAAAATATAATTAATTATTAACCATTATAATTTTTAGTAATAATTTAAAATATTATTATTTAATTAAATGTATAACTATTTAAAAATATATAAATAACAATCAAAATCAAATATAATAAAAAAAATATTAAATGAATATCTATTAAAAATGAATAATTATTAAAAATGAATGAATTACATAAAATAAAAAAATTGAATTATTAAAAATGAATAAATAATATTGAATCAACAAACAGACATACATCTATACACATACATACGCATAGACATACGTGTGCACATATTTTCACGTACACATACACATACACATCTACACATATACACATATACACATATACACATACACACACATACACATATACACATATACACATATACACATATACACATATACACATATACACATACACATGCACATGTACATGCATATACACACACATACACAGACATACAATTACATACATGTGCATGTACCTACATACATATACATATGCATGCATGCATATACTACATAAACATACACATACATGTATACACATATATACACATACATATGCATATATGTATGTGTATGTATGTTTACGTAGTATACGCGTATGTAGTGTACGCGTAGGTGTATATGTATGTATGTTTATATAGTGTATGCATGCATGCATATGTATATGTATGTAGGTACATGTACGTGTGCACGTACATGCTCATAGACATACGTGTGCGCATATTTTCACATACATGTATACACATACATATGCATAGACAAACGTGTGCACATATTTTCATGTACATATACACATATATACATACATACACATACACATAAACACATATACACATATAAACATATACACATATACACATATACACATATACACATATACACATATACACATATACACATACACACATATACACATATACACATATACACATACACATGCACATGCACATGCATATACACACACATACACATACATACAATTACATACACGTGCATGTACCTATATACATATACATATACATGCATGCATATACTACATAAACATACATACACATACACATACGCGTACACTCAGACGTACACATATGGATAAATGTACACATACATACAATACACATACACATACACATACACATACACATAAACATACATATAAACAGATACATATGCATAGACCTGCATATGTACACATACATACACATAAACATACACATATTGACATACACATACACATATACACATACACATGCACGTGCACATACACATACACATACACATCCACAAACATATACACATCCACATACGCATGCCTAGACACACACACAGAGAGAGATATATATATATATATATATATATATATATATACATACACATACACATATGTACACACATACACATACATATGTGTACACACATACACAAACATACAATTACATACACGTGCATGCACATACATACATATACTATATAAACATACAGGCACACACACACACATGCATAAACATGCATGTACACTTATATATACATACACATACACATATACACATACACATACACATACACAAACACACACACACACACACACACACATATATATATACATACACATACAAATATACATACGTAGAGACATACATGTGTACACATACATACATGTACACATACACATATATATACATAAATAAACACAAACAAACACATGCACATATACATACATACACATACCTTCATATACATACACATACACGCACACATACACACATGTATGCACATACAAATACATAAAATTACATACATGTGCGCACACAAACACACACATATGCATATGCATGTACATCCACTCACACACACACACACATACACATAAAAATGCACATCTACATACATACACAAACATACATACACATACACACATAATCATAGATATAAAACACACACACACAAACACCACATAACACATGCATAAACACACAACATATACATACAAGCACATGCATCCTCTTGAAAACATACACATACACATACATGTATGTATAATTTGAATTATTTAATATGAATATAATATAAAAATTAAAATATTAATAACATATTTATATAAATATATTCATTTATATAATTATATAATTATTTTAATGAAATATTAATATATTATATTTATATTAATTATATAAACATTTTGTAACAACTGTATATAAATATACTATTAAATACTTTTTATTAATATAAATTATATAATTTTCTATATATAAATAATGAAAATAATATTGATGATAATATTATATTAAAATTTAAATAAATCATATTTATATATTATATTTACATATATAAACTAATGTTAATATAAGTACTATTTAAATATATATATATATATATTGAAATTAACTTATGAACTATGCTCCTTAACAACACTTTTTCACGGTGTTATAGGTGTAGATTTTATCAGCGTTAAGAAAAACACTAACAAAGTGGGACATTTATCATCACTAGAAAGGCACTAACAAAAGGTACCCTTTTATCGGTGTTTTTTAAAGCACTGATAAAAGTTACATTTATCAGCATTTTTAGGTATAGCTAATAACCCCCCACCCCTCTATCAACTCTTTTTTACTGTATATAAAAGTCACATTAAATGTTGTACAATTTGTAGTACTGTATAACAATAGATAGCACATTATTTGGTAAATCATAGAGAAATATATATATATATATATATATATCTTAAAATCATGTGATCAAACATCCCTAATATTTCAAACAAAAATATTAATATTCCCACATGTGATATGTTTTTTGTTTCAAAAATTAATTGACACATGTGATAATCATCTACAAGCATGAATAAAGTTAACTACATGAGATCAAAAGAAATATTTCTTTTTAAGTTCATCATTTTCAAAGCAAGAAATAATAAATTATCTAAAAATGTAATGATAACTCATTTTTAACGAAGATAACAATTCTAGCATGCAATAAGAATTTGAATTCAATTATTTTTTCCCAAATTATCATTTTATAAAAATTCAAGAAAATATTCATTTTTAAATATGAAGAACAATCACTTTATCTACCCTGGTTAATCTACAAATTATCAAAAATTTTGAAACATGTGATATATATCTTACCTTAAGAAATAATAACTTTTATGAGATGAGACGATAATTACAGAATAAGAATATTAAGGAATCACATGCATTGATATTTTCTAAGAAATAAACATTTTATAACACATGATGATAATTTACTACTACAAAATAGGGTTTTATCAACACTAAAAAAGACTTTATGAGTGATAAGAAAGCATTGATAAATGAGGTGGTATTAAAAGGGGTGTCCCTTTTATTAGTTTTGAAAAAGCTTTGATAAATGCCCCTTTTATGAGTGCTAAAAAAACCACTGATAAATGGTTCAAACATCAGTGTTTTTTAGCACTCATAAAAGTCAAAATAATAAATTTTTTGAAATTTTATTTCCAACAAATCATAGGGTGGACCAGCCCTTTTATCAGTGCTCAATCCCCTTTTAACAGTTCGCGTCCAGCCTTCCCTCCCTCCTTTAACAGCATCAGGCATCCCCTCCCCCCTTTAACAGTGCTAGGCATCTACTTCACTTGCCCCCACGTGTGCCTTCCATTGCGGGGTTTCAAACCGGAGACCCCCCCCCCTCATACTTCATTTCCTTTTCTACTCCCCCATATTGTTTTTTTCCATATTTTATGATATATATTTAAATTTATATTTTTTTTATTGCATTTTTTATCCATATATCTATATATATTTATTAAAATACACATCAAAAAAAAATTTGTGTTTGTTTGTGAGTGATTATACATAAAAACATACTGATATATATATATATATACACACATGCACACACATATATATATATAAAAATTTCAGTCTGTGTGGGTGTGAATCTATAAATATAATTATACATATTTATATTTATTTAAATTTATAATATATCAATATTTATTTACATATATTAGAATATATGGATAAATATATATATGATTGTCAACACACATGCCCAAATATATTTATATATATATAAATTATATATACATTAATTGTTTATGTCCATAAATATTCATATATTTTTATTTTAAATAAAATTGATATTATTTTGTATTTATATAAGTAATATATATTTAAAAATATATTTTATACGTAAATATCTTTAATTATTAACTTATAAAATTAAATTTGTATATATGAATATATAAACAATACGTACATATTGTTAAATATTTGATTATAAATAAAATTACATTGTGAAAAAATGATAAAATTTCAAATCCATAATATCAATATGAATGTAAGCCCCAAAAATAAATTTATTCTCAATTGATAAAGGTAAAAAATACCCCACCCCCCCCCCTAAACGAAGATAAAAAGGCATCGAATGTTTAAAAATTGGGGTACTCCAACTTAAAAATCATTTTTGGAGGCCTTTTGGGCCTTTTTTGGCCTCATGAATTGTGAGAGTGTTCCCCCTATCATCGAGGTTTAGAGACGATCATAGGATTTTATTTGATATGTGGTAGATCCCAAATAGACGCCCGGATCAAAAGTTATGGTTATTTGATGTTTGATTTACGCTTTCAACTTATTTAAAATCATTTATTAATTATTTTATTTTTTAAAATTCGAATAGTTATTAAATTATTAATAAATAATATTTAGTAAATTATTAATTTGAAACTATAATTTCAATTATTTTAGAATCCATTTTCACTAATTATCTTATATATTAAGTGCAAATGTCTATTTAGCCTTATGTAAAACATATTTAAAAATAAATATTATATTTATGTCAATATAAATATATTTATATCCATATAAATATATTTATATATGATTAAATATGTATACATTTTTGAAATATATCCTTTATCAACGTTATTAAAAAAGAAATGATAAAGGGGGTCTTTATCAATGCTTATAAAAAAGGGCTGATAAAGGGGGATCTTTTAACAATGCTAAAAAAGTGTGATAAAGGGGTTACCTTTATTAGAGCTAGAAAAAAGTGCTCATAAAGGGGTACTTTTAACAGTGCTATTTTAGCACTCTTAAAAGTACCCTTTATCTGCCCTTTTTAGTGCTGATAAAGTTAATCCCTTTATGAGTGATTTTTTAGCACTCTTAAAGGGTGGGGCTAAAAAAATCATTTTTTGTAGTGATTACAAAGAGAAAATAATACTTCCACCACACGCGATAATATTTTCAAAATAAATATTTATCAACAATAGGAAATATAAATTTCTATCCTTTGAATATTTCAAGATAATTTCATCATTCGATAATTCTCTATTTTCTTAAATAATTATAAGATAATCATTTATCAATATTTCACTTCATTCATTTCATCTTAAAACTTTGGAATTTCCATATTATCATAATGTATGAAACAGGATCTTCATTTTAGTCATGGATCATGAATTAATTTTGTTTTTGAGGAAAAAGGAAGAAATGGGAATTTTTATTAGTACACACCTTGTACTTATGGGTACATGCCGTGTACCTAGGTACCGTGTACAACCGCATTATGGCAGTGTAATGGCCGAGTACATGGCCGTGTAAGTGACCTGGAAGATTGCCTAAAGCGGGGGGCTGGTTGAGGCTAATACAAGGTGTGTACATTTTTTGAACACACTATGTACTTTTCATTTTCCTTGATAAATCAGAGTGGGGTCCTATCTCATCTTCAGAAACACATTCTTCTCCACTCAGCTCATACAGGAATGTGATAGAATGACTGCGAACTTTGTGAACCTCACAGTTTTCCATCTGAGCTCCGGTCGAGACACTTTTAGATGCATTGGAATCCCACTGGTGAGTTCTCAATTCCTTTAGGGAATTTATTCATGATTCCTCCTCTATCATGAGTTGTTTTAGGTTGGCACGTTTTAACCTTTTTGTAGATCTACATCATTATAGGATGATTCAATGGCCGATGTTCAAGAGTATTGATCGTACGACATCAAATTAGGTGGTTTGTGCCTTTTATTGTTCTTTTTTTGATTATATATGATAAAAGTTCCATATACCTACATTTGGGGTACTTCTTAATTTGGGTAATTAACCCTATTATTTACCTTATATGGTTTAATTGATTAAAAAGGGGTCGTAGTATATGTGTAAGGTTAGATTCCTTGTTTACCAGACACCCCAATGGTTATGTTTCACTAGTTTGACTATTTCTATCACATTGGCCTAAGTTTCCTATGAGTCATACCTTATTTCCATGTCTTGATTTTTTTAGGATGGAGTTTGTTTTATTATATGGATTGCATGTGTTTTGCTTGTGAATGTTTATCCACGTAGTGGTTATAGATTCCATGAGCTTCTTTGATATGATATGCACACTATTTTTCGATTGGACCGTGAGAGCCTTGGACCAGGAAAACTATGGGGGTTTCCATGTTTATTTACATAGGACTGTGAGAGACTTGGTATAGATTTTGACCTTGGTTTATTGACTATGAGAGCTACCCAGGTGGTCATTTATGATTTATTTATACTATGTTAACCCAAGGGGTATTGACCATAAGATCTACCAAGAGGTCGTTTATAATTCATTAATTCCATGTTGAACCATGGGTATTGACCATGAGAGCTACGTAGGTGTTAATTTGATAATAATTGGTGCTATGTTAAACCAAAGGGGTTAGACCGTGAGAGCTTTCCCAAAGGGTTGTTTATGAATGATTGAATGATTATGATGAGTCTTCCAACACAAAGCACAAACTTGGACTCTGTCTTACTTGATTGTTTATATGGTATTCTAAGACATAATTTTTGTTATTATTATAAAAGTGGATACAGATCTTGGGATAGATTCTGAGATTATATAATACAATGGATTGAATAATTGAAAAATGTAAGTGAATGTAATTGAAAACTATAGGATTGTTTAATTTTTAGTACGTCCAAGTTTATTGGTTCATTTTACATACTGCCTACTATATTTATTCACTGACATTTAGGAATAGATAATTTGGTGGTGGCCTACTGGTATTCATCTCACACCCTATTTGGTTCATGCTTTTGTACCCAAACAGGTTATATGGTTGCAGGTATAGATAAGGGAAAGCACCATTCTATATAAGGTACATGATTGATGTTGGAGCTGGAGAGCATGGGACTAAGCTAAGGCTTGTGATGTTGTTGGAGTTTAAATGATTTTCTATAAATTGGTTTCAGTATTGTATTTAAAACATTTTGACTTGTTTGGATACTTTCCTATACACATTTTACATCAATCATTTATATATATGCTCCAGTTGTTTTATTACTATCAATCTTCTGTTGTTTACTTATTTTTTTGGTAGTACTACTTCTACTATTGATTGATATTGTTATCCCACTATGTATACTCTGCCAATGAGTTCATAGTTCCACCACTATTAGACATTTTCCCTCGCTGTTAGTTATCATCCTTTGGAATTTGGGGAAACACACTTGAGGTCATGTGACCAACCAGGTACGGGATCTTTTGGGAGGGACCCGAAACCGAGATGTTACAAAGTTGAATAAGAAGAGTTATTTTCAATTTGTATTACTATTTGGTTCCTATATACAGGGATAATAAGAAATAGGTAATTCTTAATAAGACGTTTCCAAGAGTAGTTAACCCGTGTACATGTAAAATCCCAGTTACCTAGAATATTACAATTTTTCTATTTTTGAAATTGTTACAGTTGATTTGATTTCACCATTGGGTGATGAACTTGTTTTGTGTTGTTATTATTGATATAATTTTGGTTCTATTTATGTTTAAACCTAATTATATGAGGGTATTCCTTCTCATACATCATACAGTCACTTGATAGAGAACACATGTCATGCATTCTTTTCATTCCATTTAGGATGAATTATGGAGTGAATGTTGTTGTAATAGATGGCGTACATGATATGCATGATATTGTGATAGATACTGTGATATAATTCCTGAAATTTCAGATAGGTTACTGGTATATGTAAAGTTTCATTTGGATGAATGCTATGATTTGGTCCCTGAGGTGTTATAGGACCTCTTAGAGAAGAATTCGTAGGATCGCGTTTAAACTTTAATTGGGTTTTGTTATGTTATTACATGAATAAGGATGCCAAAATTAGATTTGTGGGGAGTATGGGATCTTAAAGATCATAACATGGCATGCCTTGGTCAAATTTTAAATTTTCAAGGGTTCTAAGGATGTTTCAAAGGCTTACTATCTAGAAACCCAGACAACACGGTGTGTGATGTTTTTAAAACACTCCATGTGTTCTTATGTTCTGGAAGAAACATTTTTTTATTGAGTAAACATTGTGTACAGTATGTACATGCCATGTATTTGTTGACCATGTGATTGACTGTGTGAGCAGAGACATGATGTTGATAAACATGGGTAGAACATGTCATGTATGGGGAGTACACATCGTGTTTTAAAGACTGTGTGACTAACAAAATGGGTGGGTGGAACTTAAGTAGTACATGTTGTGTATCGTGTGAACACACCATGTAGTGTTACACCAGCAAAATCATGTGGTTTGATCCAGGTAGAAGTACTTGGATATGAGGGAAAATTCAAGTACACACTATGTCTTTGGAGGAACACTCCATGTGTATGGGGTGTTACACAACCATGATGGAAGAGGTGTATTCCCATGTTAAAGGCATAAGGGAACACACTGTGTGGTATTTATACAAGTTGTGTAACCATTTTTTTTAAAACTTGAATATTTTTCTTCTCTGGTTTCATTCTTGCATTTCTATGTTAATGCCCTTGATAATCTAGAACTGATGTGCGTGCTTAACCTTGCAGATTCAAGCCACCAAGACATCCTCATGTTGTATGCTAGGTATAGGGCGATGATTAGACACCAGAAATGGTAGATCAAGGACTACCAGCAGATCCTCTCATTGTGCCTATCTTGGAACCAACTATTATGTTGGACACTGGTGTTAATGCACAGTTCAATGAGTGTTTTTTAGGATGATGTAGTCATTTCAGGGAGCACCGTATCCTGCTCTGACTATGGAAGAGATGAAGTGGGTGTTCCAGCTGTAGTATCCTCTCACGTTTTCAAGGGGTGAAGGACTACAGACTATAGAGTTAAGGGTGAAGGCCATGATTTATATCTTCAAGAATTTGGAGACTCCTCCATAGAGGAGGGTGAAGCTCACGACATACATGCTACATGATTCTACCAAAAGATGGTGGGAAGTTGTCTCAATGGCAGGACCTCATTAAGATATGGCATGGGAAGAGTTTCAAATGACCTTCTATGATTACTTTTATCCTGAGATATTGAGGGTCGATTGAGCCCGGGAGTTCATGAACTTGGAGTAGGGTGCTCTTTCAGCGATGAATTATTCTTATCGCTTTACAGAGCATCAGTTCTTCACACCTGTTTTGGGAGGTGGTGGGTTATCTTTGGCTAAGAATTTTGAGGATGGTCTCAAGTACGACATCTGATCACAGGTGAATGTTTTCAGGCTGACTTTGGTGAATTCTATAGTAAATCAGGCACTTATTACTTAGTGAAATCTAACAGAGTTGGGATTTGAAAACAAGGAAGGGTCAACATCCAAGGCTGATACTCCTTCATTTGATGGCATGAAGCACTACAGGGAGCCTTTGCCTTGTTATTCCAATAGCAGGGATGCATATTTAGGTAGCCAGGTGAGGTGCTACAAGTACGGGAAGAGTGGGAACACAAGACCATAGTTCCTGAGAGACCTAGTTACGTGCCAATCTTACAGCATGATGGGACATCTTCAACATTTTTTCTGGTTTTTTCTCACCAGGAGCTGGTGATAGGGGATCTATTATGACTCCATCTTCAGGAACATGACCAAATAGTTTCTCCTCTGACAGGGAACTAGAGTTTGTCAGGCCATTCAGGATGAGGTGGTATTCATGTCCATGATAGCCATAAAGTAGGTTTTTAGTGACAACACGGTGGATTAGCTTAGGGTTTTCAGGTAGTGTCCTAGGGTTGCGGTAGATGTTAGAATTTTGCAATGGATTAGTACCAGTAGGATCAGGATCCAGTACCCGCTATGGTTAGAGGTGCGATTATAGTTGTCTCAATTTTATCTTGTGCACTTTTTGAGACAAGGTCTCCCCATAGTTGTATATCTGTTGTCATTGTGGAGAGCCTTGGGCTCCTCATCTTTACTTCAGAAGATGTTATGACACTAGACACTCTATTGGGGAATAGGATGGATAGTGTACATCAGTGCAAGGAGTACCCTCTTGAGGTTGGTGGGTGTGAATTCTTGCGGGACCTCTATTTCTTATAGATGAAATGATTCGATGTTATTATTGGAATGGACTAGTTGGACTCCTTATAGGCCTTTGTTGACACCTATCGTTGTAGGGTGAGTTTCACGTCACTAGAGGGAGGGTATTTTCTACATAGGGGTGAATGGGATGTCTAGGCGAGTAGAGTGAGACATGAGCATCATGGGTTGGGATAAATTATATCCCATACTGGTAGTTTATATCTCGATGAATAGGGGACATTATCGATAGAATTTCCTCTATTGGTGGATTGTTTCAAAGATGTCTTTCCAAACAACTTTTCAGGTTTACCTCTGGAGAAAGAGGTATATTTCTCTATTGATCTTGTTCCAAGAGTAGCACTAGTGACAATTCCTCCGTATAGGAAGGACACACTAGAGTTGAAAGATCTCCAAAGAAGTTGGAGGAGTTGTAGGCAAATGGTTTCATCTAACCTAGTACTTATCATTGGGGATCACTTGTCCTTTTTTCAAAAAATGCAGATTATACCCTCATACTTTGAATGGATTATTGGAAGCTGAACGAGTTGACAGTCAAGAACTAAGATACGTTGCAGAGGATTGATGATCTCTTTGATCATCTTTTAGGAGCTCTGGTGTTCTCAAAGATTGACTTGAGATCTAACACACAATATCTATTTGGCTGCATTTGTACATGATTTGTTCTTTTGGAGAGATTGTCTTTTGGGAGAGTATTTTGTGGTATACACTGACAAAAAAACCCCAAGTATATCTTTACTCAATGTGATCTAAATTTTATATAGTGACGGTAGGTTGAGTACCTTTATTCTTTTTACTTTGATCTTGCCTACATGTCTAGGAAAGGCAATACAGTGGATGATGCATTGAGCAGAAGGATTCAGATATAGGTAGTTCAGGAGTCTAGTAGTGAGTGGAAGCTTCTTTATCTATTCTCAGAGATGCATTTGTAGGTTCACAATAGATAGGTAAAGACTTATCTTTCTTCTATAGGTGTTACCTATACTCTTGTATATTGAGTGTGAATGAGGAAACTCTTAGATTCCGGAGGCATAGTCCTAAGGGAGAGTGTGTTAGGCGAGGACCCTACTCCTAGGTGGAATGTAGGTGTGGATGAGGTTTTTCATTTTCATCGACATGTATGGGTGTCAGCAGACATATGTGGGGAGATTTTGAGATATTTTAATGCCTTATCTTGAGTAGTTAATCCTGGTGTCACCAAGATGTATTGAGATCTGCACTGTCAGTATTAGTGGCCCATCATGAAGAGAAATGTTGCTGGTTTTGTTAGGAGGTGTTCCACCTATCAATAGGTGAAGGAAAAACATCAGCGATCAGAAGGGATTTTATAATAGTTACCTATTCCTGAGTGGAAGTGGAATGATGTCGCAATGGATTTTGTGATGATTTTACTAAGGTTGACTTGAGGGAATGATGTGGTTTGGTTCGTTGTTGACAAACTCAAAAAGGTTCCACATTTCTTACTGATTAATGAAATATTCAGTGTTGATGGTCTTGAAAGGTTTTACATCTGAGAGATTTTATGTTTTCATGAGGTTACACACTCTATCATTTCAGATAGAGATGCCCAATTTAATTCGCATGTCTGGCAGGGACTATAGTGGGATTTGGGTACACAGGTACTTCTGAGTACAACTTACCATCCTCAGATATATGGCCAGTCCAAGTGCCTGATTAAAGTCTTGGAGGACATGCTTCGAGAATGTGTCCTTGATTTTGGGAGCTTTTGAGAGAGACATATACCCCTAGTAAATTTTTCCTACAATAATAGTTATCAGTCAAAGATTCAGAGGGCACCTTATGAGGCATTGTACAGTAGGACATTCCGATTACCCCTATATTGGCTGGTGTCAGGAGAGGTAGCTATGGTGGGACCTAATCTTGTCCAGAAGACCACATAGAAGGTGGAGTTGATTCAGAAGAGGATGGATATGGCACAATATCACCATAAATCTTATGCTTATCAACAGAGACAACCTCTAGAGTTCCATGTCGATGATCAAGATTTCTTATGTGTCACACCATGGTTGGGACACAAGAGGATTAGGCAATAGGGGAATATTTCACCGTGATATGTCGGGCCATTTGAGGTTTTATATAGAGTCAAGATCGTTGCCCATCAGTTTTAGTTACCTCAAAGGTACTTTACTATGCACGACGTATTTCATGTTTCTCAGATACAAAATTACTTTTTAGACTCGTCTCACATTTTTCAACCTAAGGAGGTTGAGTTGGAGGTGGATGCATCCTTTGAGGATCACCCTATTCAGATTTTAGATCGATGGGAAAAGGTTCTACATGGCTGGTCTTTTCCTCTGGTGTGGGTGCTATGACAGCATGGGTGAGTATAAGATAATACTTTAAATGGGGGTGATGTACAATCACATTGGCCGGATTTTTTCTCTGATTCTTCTTCACCATCCTTAGAAGGGAAATTAGGGGATGAATTCTTTTAGGGGGGGGGAGTTTGTATGAAACTAGATCTTCATTTTAGATATGGATCTTGAATTCTAGATGTTTTGAGGAAAAAAGAAGAAATAAGAATTTTTCTAAGTACACATTGTGTACTTATGAGTACAGGTCATGAACCTAGGTACCACATACATCTGTGTACTGGTCGTGTAACAGCCGAGTACATGGCTGTGTAGGTGACTTGGAAGACCACCGAAAGTCGGGGGTGGTTGAGGATAATACATGGCGTGTACATTTAATGAAAAACCCATGTACTTTTCTTTTTATTTGATAAATCGGAGTGGGGTCATGTCTCATCTTTAGAAACACTTTCTTCTCCCCTCGTCTCGTACTAGGGAGTGAAAAAACAACTGTGAACTTTGATCGCCTCCCATTTCTCCATACGAGCTTTGATTGAGACACTGTATGATGCATTGTAAACCCACCGATGATTTATCAACTCCATTAGGGCCTTTCTTATGGATTCCATCACTCTTGTGAATTGTTTAAGGTTGAAATTTTTTCATGTTTTTTTAGATATACATCGTTCTAAGCCGATTCAAGGGATGAATTTAAAGAGTATTGATCATAAAACATCAAGTTAAGTGGTTTGTTCCATTCAGTATTCGTCTTTGGATTTTATATGCTAAAAGTGTTGCATACCCACATTTGGGGTTTTTCTTGATTTGGGGAATTAACCCTATTATTTACCTTCTATGGTTTAATTGATTAAAAAGGGGTAATATCATATGGGTAAGATTAGATGCCTGGTTTATGAGACACCCGATGGGTGTGTTTCCCTAGATTGACTATTTATGGTCGTTTGGCCTAAGTTGCCTACAAGGCATAACTTGTTTCCATGCCTTGAATTTTTTAGGATGGATTTTTTTTATTATATGGATTTCATGTGTTATTCTTGTGAATTTTTATCCATGTAGTAGTTATATATTCCATGTGATTATTTGATATGATTTGCAAGATGTTTTTCTAATGGATCATGAGAGACTTGGTCTATGAAAACGGTGGGTGTTTCCATGTTTATTTACATAGGACCATGAGAGACTTGGAGTAGAATTTGAGCTAGGGGTATTGACCATGAGATCTACTCAAGAGGACATTTATGATTTATTTATGCTATGTTGACCCAGGGGGTATTGACCATGAGAGCTACCCGAATGATTTTTATAATTCATTGATTCCTTGTTGAACCAAGGGTATTGACTATGAGAGATTCCCAGGTGGTAGTTTGTAAATTATTGGTGCAATGTTAAACCAAATGGGTTAGACCATGAGATCATTCCCATAGGGTTGATTAGGAATGATTGAATTATTGAGATGAGTCTTCTAAGACAAAGCACAAGCTTGGATATAGTCTTACATGATTTTTTAGATGGTTTTTTGAGACATATTTTTTGTAATTATTATACAGAAGATATAGATCTTAGCCTATATTTTAAGATTATATTATCAAACGGATTAAATAATTGAAAAATGTAAGTGAATGTAATTGAAAACTGTAAGATTTTTTAATTTTGAGTACTTCTTAGTTTATTGCTTCATTTTGCATATTTACTGCTATATTTATTCACTGATAATTATGGACATATATTCTGGTTGTTTCCTACTGGGATTCATCTCAAACTTTTTTTGGGTCATGCTTTTGGACCAAAATAGATTATATTATTGTAGGTAAAAATATGGGATAGAGCCCTTCTTCATCTGGTACTTGATTGTTGATGGATCTAGAGAGCATGGGACCCAGTTGAGCCTTGTGATGCTATTGGATTTTACTACTTTTGAATACTTTGGTTTCAGTATAGTATTTATAGGATTGTGACTTGTTTGTCTGCTTTCCTAGACACATTTGACTTGAATCATTTATAAATATACTTGAGTTGTTTTATCACTATCATCCTTCTATTGTTTACTTATTTTTTTGGTATTACTGATTCCACTATTGCATACTATTTGTTATTATTTTGTGTATACTCTGCCAATGAGGGCATATTTTCCCCACTATCAGACCTTAGCCCTCTCTATTAGTCGACTTCCTATAGAATTTAGGGAAATGGGATTGAGTTCATGTGACCAACCAGGTATGGGGCACCTTAGGGTGGCACCTAGAACTACACTAATACAAAAATGAGCTTTATCAATGCTCAAAATAGGATTTAACAGTGCTAAAAAAGCGATGTAAAGCTCAACACTGATATAAGGGGGTCCCTTTTATCAGTGCTCCGAAAAGCGCTGATAAATGGGCCTTTTATCAGTGCTAAAAAAGCCCTAATAAAATCCCCTTTATCAGCGCTTTTTTTAACGTTGATAATAGGGACCTTTATCAGCGCTTTTAAAAAGTTCTTATAAAAGTAAAAGTAAAAAATAAAAAATTATGATCTTTTAATAGCGCTTGAACCACCTTTATCAGCGCTAGGTGGACCCCCCTCACACTCTTCTATGTGTTTCCATTTCCGTGCATCCTCACACGCGCGCACCCCATTGCTTCAACCCAAACTCGAACCCACGACCTCCCCCTTTCACGGCTACACCTTTACCACTAAGCCATTTTAGTGTTTTTTCTATATAATTTTACATCTATATATATATATAGTTATATTTATTCATATATTGATGTAGATTCATATAAATATAAATATATTTATTCATATATTAGTATATATATATTAATTCATATATTTATATATATTTATATTTATTAATATATATATTTTAATTTTTAATTTTTTATCCGTATATTTATTTGTATATTAATATATACTTATAAAATTAGTTTTAAATACATTTATGAAATATGTTTTTTATGTGTGTTTATAAATAAATAAATACATACATACATACATACATATATACCCCACACACACACACAGACATACACACACACACAAATACACAAATATATTTACGAATAAATACATATATATGTGTATTTGAAAAGCCATAGAATGTTAAAACGACCAAAACTTATAATCCATAAGCCTATTTCAACTCCACAGCCAGTAAAATCAAAGAAAATTAAACAATATTAGATATGATATGTGGTACAGGCCTAATAGACATCCATATCAGAAGTTATACTTGATTGAATGTTAACCAATCAGGGCATCCCGACTAAAAACTCAATTTTTGAGGCCTTATGGGCCTTTTTTGGCCTCAATAAATGTATCAAAAGATTTCCTTGGGTCACAGGTGCATAGAAATCGCCGCAGGCTTTGATTTGATATGTTGTAGAGCTCAAACGGACACCCGGATCAAAATTTATGTCCTTTTGAAGTTTGAGTTACATTTTCAAATTATTTTAGATCTTTTATTAATTTTTTTGATTTTTTGTGTCTATAAATTGTTATTAAATTATTTTTAATCAATAATAATTAGAAATTTTTTAATTAATAATATTTTTTAAAATATTTTAAATCCATTTTCACTAAATTGTTTATATATTAAATGTAACAGTCTATTTATACTTATCTAAGACATATATAAAAAATATATATTATATTTATATCAATTTAAATATACTTATATAACAATATTTTATTTTTCATGATTTTTTTTGAAAAATAAAATTTATCACCGATAGGAAAAAGCACTTATAAATATTCCCTTTATCAGTGCTACTAAAAGAAGCACTGATAAAGGGGGGCCTTTAATAGCGCTTTTTTAGCGTTGTTAAAAGTGCACCTTTATCAGCACTTTTTTTAGTGCTAATAAATGGGTAGCGGTTACCTTTCCCATTTCTTAGTAGTGCTAGGACGTTATACATATTTAATTCCATTATGTTATTTTCTAGATTTTTATTTTATTATAGTTAATCAAATTCATCACAAATAGTATCATAAAGTAGTTTAATTACAAAAATGCATAGTATAGATTAAATAGAAGTCTCAGATCCCCTACCTCTTTTCGTAGACCCAGTAAAGATTAGAAAAATGTTCATTAGGAACAAAATGAAGCTATAATCATATTATTATCCATCTTAAAAAATTTAAAAGTAAAATTAGAATTTAACAAAATCTAGATATAATAACTTAATGCCTTTGAAAAAACTAGGGGCGTACTCTCTACTAATTGAGATGAATCAAATGACACCAACAATGGATCTTTCCTATTAGTATTTGGGGATATATGAGAAAAGAAATTTGAGGAATTTAGGGAATTTTTTTAACAAACAAAAAATTTATTAAAGGAAATGGGGATGAAGTACAAATCCCATGAGGGGGACTAAAAAATGAAGTCCAAGGGATTCCCCGATAACAATGTCAAAAAATTTTATGGGGGGCCTAGTGTTAAAGAATTCCATGAGGGGGGGATCATGAGAAGCCTTGGAAGCTAGTAAATTAGCAACATGATTACCTTCATGCCGCAGATGGAGGATCTCTGTACCATTTGAGAGAAGGGACTTTCACTTATGAATCAAGTAGATGATTTAATAAGGAGTAGAGGAAACACATTTAAGTGAGATCCAAATTATTTTTTAGTCCATATCCACTGTAGTAAAAGAGATATTTCGTGAGTGGCATAATTAATGTCCATTGAGAATGACCATAGTTTCTACCTTTAAGGAATCACATGTCCCATAGAAATCACTAAGGAAAAAAAACATTAACCCAATGGAATCACATACCACTCCCCCCCCCATGAATGATCCCCTGACTTCATGCTCCATCAGTGTTAAGATTAAGGCCTTGGAGGGAGGAGACCAGCACACCCATTTCCCCAGCTACTCGGGACAGGAAAACTTAGAGGGGAGCCTTCTATCTATATAGAATCTAATATATGGATCCCCCTCTGGGTGATACATAAGACATGCAAGGTCATAAATAAGGCATCTGACCATTAACGCTAAAGTATTTCCCAACAGGGCGATGCCATTATGGTGAGATTGATTGTGTTCCTTCTAAATCGACTAGAAACCAACCATAAGGAGGATCATCTAGGCCTCCTCCTCATGAATATTCTTTCTCATCCCACCGAACCAACCCTAAAAGAACTCCCCAATAGACTCTACCACCCTTATAAATTCTTTTAAATCCCCGATCACTCTCCAAAACATACTCGCTCACTCCCTTTGAAAAAAGGTTCATCGTGGTCTCCTCCTTGGGAACCAAGCAACATGAACACATAGAGGCTAAAAAGAAACCATTAACCTTCACACCCATATCTATAGAAATATCTCAGTTGCAACTTATACAAACCACAAATTAATCTTCACTGGTATGGACTTATACCAAATACTACTTTACTAAGGGTCACTTGAGGGATCCATGTGATTCATCTTTCAGTAGGCCTTAGCTTTGGACATGCATGATGGGGATCCCCTGAAGATAAACTGGTCAGGGTTATTCTCCAGCATAATACTTTCAAAGGCACTTTCTGATTTGTATTGTTAATTTCTTGGTTGAAATAGGGGTATGAGCTATCTTAGTTAATGTAAAGGTTAGGTGTGGAACATCCTAGAAACCGAAATAACTCACCCACAAAGTTTCACTCCCAAAAGTTGATGTCTCTATATCCAATAATCCACCGAGAGTGCTGTTGAATCCCTGAGATGTGTCCACATAGAGAGTTTCATAATAAGTAACGGTGACCTCTTTTTTCTCTAGTAACCTCACCATATTTTCCATCGATGAAGCTATTCTAAAGTGGAAAAAATTCATTAAAATACCATGAAATCTTTTTCAAAATAAATTGAATAGTCTCCACCACATTTCTCACATTGATTACCCCATGTTCCATTGGTTTAGAAATCATGTTCCAGGATTCATAGTGGTATATTCCCTCCCCCTGAGAATCCAGATAAAATAGATTAGGAGGTTATCAATCTCTCTAAGAATCGACTTGGGAACCATGAGCACCAAATGTATACATATGGGAATTAATGACAACAAGGAATTTAAAATGGTAATTCACCCACCATATGAGGGAAAATGGTTATTACATGAACTGATACAATTGGTAATTTTATTAACAACTCCTTCAAAGTTTCTGACTTAGACTCTTCCAGGGGTAATTGGTACACCCAAATATTCCATGGGGAAGCACATTCCATGGATTCCCAAGATGTATTCAATATTGTTCCATCACTTTTACTAGAAATAAGATGTAAATAACACATTATTTTTCCCAATTGATGATTTTAAAACACTATCTAGTCTATTACTCCATTATATTTTTGTAGCCTCTAACTGAAGAGATTTTAATATTGATGAGGAAGACCAAATCATCAACAAAGAGAAGATGAGACACCAAGAGAAGTGGTATCCATAGTAATAAGGATTAATGAAGCCTTGTTTCATAAAAGAGGCTACATTTTTTGCTAAGAGAATTCTTGACCATGATGAAGATACTGGGGAAGAGGGTCCCCATGTCTAATCCTCATAAAAACCCTCACAAACCCACATTTCCTCCCCATGAAATATATCTTGAACCAGGGTGAGATATAACACTAAAACAATAGATCACTAGCCCAATTAGAGAATCTCATGCACCTCATGACCTGAAGGATGAAAATCTACTGAATTAGATTATAAGATTTTTCCATATCAACCTTAATGAAAATGTTAGATCACACCACCTTCATGTTGATATCTATGAACATATCTTGTTAAATAACCATTGCACTTTGGATATACCTTCCTTGAATAAACTCATGTTATTCCTCTAAGACCCCAGAATGAATTATCTAAGAGATTCTCCTATTGATGATGGAGTTCAACACATTGTATACAAATGTTCACATGATAATGAAATACAAATGGTTAATGTATGAGGGGTATTTCACTTTTTTTATGGGGACTATAGTTGTGGTAGACGAAACCCGGTGTAGTGGCCCTCCATAAAAGAAATCTTGGATAGATTCAACAAGCTCCTTCTTGGTGAAGTTCCTTCAGATGACATAGAATGAACCTAAGAATCTATAGATTACTAGAGAACTCTCCTTATTAAAAAAATTGATAGAATCACATACCTCATTTCCAATTGGAACACTTCTAATCAAGTTTTTTTAATGGTCAAATATCACACACGGGATCAAATCGAAGAGTTCTTCTTGGATGTCAGGATAACTATTCTACATACATGGGTTAGGTTAATATAATAAATAATTAAAATGAGTGACCACCATACCACCAATAACTTCCAATTCACTGGTATAGGTTCCATATTCTGATATGATTTTTGTAGTGCAATTGTGATGTCTTTCTTTCAGGAAAGCATGGAAGAATATCATGTTGTGTTCACCATCTCCGAGCTAGGTATCCCAATAATATTCATGAATACATCTATCATGTTATAGTAGTCTATCATTAAAATATTTTTTCTTAATAATAAGGGGGAAAAATATCATTTTCTAATGCCTCCACTAGAGTTTCTTCGACGCTATCTATTTCTCTTTGAATATCATCCAAGTTTTCTAGGATCAGGTGGAGGGAGTAGGCCCTGTTTGTGAGATCATGTTTTAGGAATTTTAGTTTATTATAAAGGTTACTAAATCATCCACCGTGGATCAAAGTATCCTAGTATTTTATACTGTAGGAAGAAAACTAGAGTGATGTGACCATTGGATGGAGAAACAGAAGTGTTTACCTCCAAAATTTTCTAACTTGAGATGGAAAGAAAGAGAAGAGGGATCTGAAAGTTCTCAAAATAAGTGAATGACTTATTCATTTGGAAAATAGAAAAAATAATAGAGGTTACCAAATCACTAGTCCATTCTACAAAACATTCATCAATTCCCTCTCGTATTATTACACTAGGTACACCTATCACCTGAGTAGCCCAAGTGCAAGAGTCTCTCCTAAGCCGAAAAGGAGGAGAATTATACCCTATTGATATGAGGGAGGGGACCACCTCCAACTTTATCTGATGAATCCATAATTGTGTGGAATTCCCCTCCCACCATCCATATTTCATCTTGAAGATTGAAGGATTTATGGTCAACCCACAACTGGTCAAATATAATTTATTCGTAGTATGCATACATAAAGGAAAAGAAACACTGCTTGCTAACAACTTAAACTTTGACTGAGATATGTTGATATAATTCCTCCATCTTCTCTACCAAAACAACTTAATTCCAGAAAACCTAAATATTATGATCAATGGGATATGAATTCAAGAATTATCATAGGATAATCCTTTTTTGGAACTCCTTTATTTTAGAGGGGATTTGATTTAGTTCTAAGACTACCATAGTGGATGATCTATGCACGGATGCCTTAAAGGAGTGGAGGTCCATTTTTACCCAGGTTCCAAATATAATAACCCTAGACTTTTACACATATTATTACATGATTTTCAGCATAATTATCAATCAAATAAAAACAAAGGATTATAAATTATAGTTTCTTTATAAGATTATGTACATAATTAAATAGCATATAAACATATTTATTTAATCTCTACTATGAGACTTTAACTACCTTTGAGCCCTTACATATGCATATGAATAATTGTGAAATACATGAATAAAGGGATGATCTAAAAATACCATTAAGGGAATATACATAAGAATAGTGAATAAAACATGGGTAACATGATTTCATAAAAAGGCATGGAACATGAATAAACATATGGAATCATAACATATAGAACATCGAATAAAGTAATTATGGAATCATAGAAATGTGGAAACAACATATATCATGACATAATAATGTGTAAAGGCTCATTTGACATGGAGGAGTACGAGTTATGATAAATCACCAAGACCATTTCACATGTAGCATGAGTCAAGGATAACAACAAATACCATTGCACAAGGAACATGAGTCAAGGATAACCAAAAAGACCATTGCACACGACGTATCACGAGAAAAAAAATTACCCAATGAATTAGATAAATATCTAAGCACACCCATCATAACATGTTCATGAATATATGTTCTACATTAAGAATCAAGCATAAGGGTAACCCATGGAAATAATTTGGTGTCAAAATCATGCCATAAGGCATAAAAAAGGGAATATCAAAATAATGTCAATGAAAGAATGGATTTAAATCATAAATTTAAATTCATAAGGTAAAATAGACATATATAATTATAATTTATGTCAAAAAAAGTGAAAACATTTTAAAGGAGTGTTTAAGAATAATTATAAATGAAATATTTTAGTGTAGTTTAAGGAAAATATTAATGAGTGTTTAAAGTGGAAATGACATATTTGTTTTCATAAAACAAGAAAAGATCTAGGATAGTTTTTCATGATAAAATGAAATATTTTAAAAAAAATAATGGTTTCTTAAAATAGATTATGGAGTGAACTTGAAAACATGTAAGAAATATGGATTTTCCCTTTAATTGGGCTTTCTTATCAGGAAAATTTGACAGAGAACCTTTTTAAAACATGCATTTCCCCATAAAATAAGGGTGTCCTTATCTGAATACCTGATTTTTGAACATATAAATAGAATTTTGAATAATTATATAAAAATAAAAAATATTTACATTGAAAAAATGGAGTGAAAGCATAACCTGAAGAAAAAATGGAGGTTCAGAAAGAATCCCCCACCTTATGTTTGAAAGTGTTCTGTACTTGAACTTAATGTTATGGATAATAAAATTAAATCCATTAATTAATTAATTTAGATCCGTTTATACATGTATTTTTTTATTATAATTTAATTAAGTTCATTTATTTCCTTTTTGAAGAGTTATACGATATAATTTCATTGTTTGGGAGTGTTCTTTTCCTTGGTTTTCCTAATTAGTTCATTTGTATATGTGTGTGAAAGATCATATAAAATGTGAATAGTTGTCTATAATTGAAATTATGTATTACTAATGAAAATAAATAAGTTTATTTTTTCTTATATATCTTTGGTAAATATGGTATGAGGATGAATGATTAGATAAAATGTTAATGATAACCATTTAGATTATTTTAGCATTTGTTTATCATCACGAACTAGTTTTGTTTTATTAATTAATATTATATACATATACTAGTTACATAACATTTAAAAATATGTAATACATATATTATTATCTATTTTAACACTAAAAAATGGTTTTATGACAATATTTGAAGGTGGTAACGGAAATTGAAAACTTGTCATCCATGAATGCGATAAATTAACACATCATAGAAGATCTATTCATTTTTAGAACAAAAGTGGAGGGGAAAAGAAATGATGATGAATTATTAAATTAGAACAACAAAATTTCAGTAGATAAAATATAATAGAGTTATCATTACATTTGGATAAAGGGATAATATGACAGAATAATAAAATAAATGAAATTGAAAAGAAATTAATAGAAAGTGAATAAGGATTTTACCTCTTGAATTCTTATCCTTGAGAACCTCCTTAAGGGAATTGATTTTGGTCTTTTGTTGATAAAAAATGATACTATATGTGAGAGAGATAATTGGTAAGTGTATTCAAAAGAATTTTGAAAATCTTAAATGATTTTGATGTTTGTAGAGAAGATATGGTTAGGGTTGGTATTTATAATGGACGAGAGGGGTGTTTTTTTATAATTTTAACCATTTGTTTATTATTTTGGCTCAAGAATATGAATAGTGTGGATTCTTGTGACTATATAGAGTAACTAATGAAATTGATTTCAAATTAATGGCCCATACATCATATATAGCTTAATAAATAGTTTATTTAACTTATAATGTATATATACCCTAAATTATCGTATTTCACTGTTCACAAAAAATTTAACTATTTTAGAAAAATCACAAAAATTAAACATAACCATTTTCAATGTTTAAAATTAAAAAAAATTTAATCCATTTTATGAAAATAATTTTCTAAATATGAGAAAGTTATTTTTTAATTAGGATCATTATTTAACGAAGAAATATCGATTTTAAAATTAAAAATGATTTTATAAGACTCTGAAAAATTAATTAAGGTATCATAAAATTATGTTATAATTGAAATACAACAAAATATTAGTTTATGAATATATTTTATGAAAATAAATTTTTTTAGATAATTATATTAATTATAAAATTGTAAATAAAAGATGTAGGTTTCACAAAAATACCAATAATTAATTTATCATTTTTAAAATATTTATTTACTTATAATATGAAATAATTATCCAATATTCTCACTTATAAGATGCAAAAAAATTTTATAATTTTATAGGTGAGGTTACTATTCTACTGGATGGTCTACTATTCCTAATGGCCACGTTACTACTTCAACGGTCATGTTACTATTCAATCGGTTTAGGTTTCTTAATTTTTATAAATACCTTTTATTTCATTTATTATTATTTTATAAAGTATTTATTGTGATCATTATGTGATTTTATGTGATTTATACTATGTGACATAAATATAATAATAAAATTTTCAATTGAAAAAAGTTTGGGTCATTACATTTTTCCCCCCATATGAAATTTAGACCTTGAAATTTCATTTTACAAATTAAGGGGGAAATAGGTGAGGGTACTTCCCCTTTCTTGCTTCCTCCTGTTCTCATGTTTCCTCTTCGTACTTATGGTTCCTCTATTGTACATTTACTAAGCAAGGGATCTTTTTTTCAAAGAAATGTATCCCTACAATCCAAGATCTTCATCGGTTTCTTTTCGTTTGAGAGATAATTCCCCAACTGTACCACCTATGAATTCAGTACATGTGAGGGATTCATTATGTACTTCCTCAAGAAGGATACGTAGAATACATCTTGTACTTGAGACATAGTTGGAGGAATGCTAGTTGATAAGAGAAAACTTCAACATGATCAAGAATCGTGAAGGGTTTGATGTACTTGGGACTCATATTTCCATTCATCCCAAATATCATGATCCTTTTCCATAGAGATATGTAAAGGAATACCATGTCTCCAACCTTAAACACCACATCCCACTAATGATTGCCTGCATAGATCTTCTTTGGAATTAGGGATTCCTTGATGTGTTAAATAATGATTTTCACCTTTTACAACATTTCTTAGACCATTTCAGATCCTAGGAGATTACGTTCACCAACTTCATCCCACCACACTATTGTTCTTCATATTTTCCAAAAAAGGGATTCATATGAATCCATTTGGATGCTCAACTGGAAACTTGTTTTGTATAACAACTTGAACAGAGGCAGATGTTGGTCCCATACTCCCTTGATGTCCATAGAACATGCTTTCAACATGTATTCCTATATCTAAATTTTCCACTCATATTTTCCATCAATGTGAGGGTGATAGGAATTATAGAATCTCATATTGGTGTTTAGATCATGTTGGAGACTTTACCAAAACATAGAGGTGAATCTCATATACCGATTAGATATAATTGACAGTTGTACTTCATATAGCCTTACCAATTATCTAATGTATATCTATACTTGTTGATCTAGTGAGAAGTCTTCTCTAATTCAGATAAAGTGAGTTGTTTTTATTATATGATCCACAACAACCCATATATCATTTTTTCCTTGGATGTCTTCAGAAGTCTAGTGAAAAATTCCAAGGTGATATTTTCCCACTTCCATGTTGGTATGGGTGATGTTTTTGTCATACCTTTAGAATTTGTACTTTCATCATTTATTTCCTAACATACCAAGTACTTTGATGTATATTAAATTTTCTCTTTATTAATATTGTCCCACCAATAGTTCTCTTGATGATTTCGATACATCTTGGTGTTCCCTAGATGAATGGGGAAAGTTGAACTATATACATCATTAAGAATATCTTTATTTATCTTTTTACTGGACAGTAATCATAATGGTTACCCAAATCTTAGGACTCCTTTCTCATTAATATTGAACTCTGAGGATTTCAATTTTTTGATATCTTCCACCTATTTCTGAATCTCCAGATCATTTCTTTGAGCATCATTTATTTTCTTTATAAGGGATGGTTGAGAAATCATTTCAGAAAATATTTATGATGTTCCTTCCTTAAATATTCTCATATCCATCCTTTTTAGGTCTAAGAAGATTGGATCACTCTCAATTCCTGACGTTGATAAAGATATTGGATCTTTTCTACTTAGACCATCCTCCACCTTATTTTCTTTCCCAAGATGGTAGTTGATTGAGAAATCATAATCCTTGATGAGATCTAACCATCTTAACTTGTGAATATTAAGCTTATTCTATGTGAATATATATTTTAGGATCTTATAATTAGTATATATCTCACACTTCTCCCCATAGATATAATGCAGTCTGTTTTTCAATGAAAAAATCACAAGCACCAACTCCATATCTTGCATGGTATAGTTTTTCTCATTAATTTTAAACTTCCCTGAGGTTTAGGATATAACTTTATCATTTTAAATCATCAAAAATCCTAATACCTTATTTCAAATATCATTTTACGCCACAAAGAGTTCCCCACATGTTGGTAGTGCGAGAGTTTGTGCAATGATAAGCCTCATTTTCAACTCCTTGAAGTAGTCATCGGATTCATTGGTCCAAAAAAACTTCACAACATTATGAGTCATATTGGTTTGATAGTTTTAAAATCATGAGATGTTCTTCAAAAATCAACAGTAATACCTAGCTAGTCCATGGAAGATTCAGATCTCCATTACATATTTTGGTCTAGCAACTTTTTTATTACATTTGTCTTGGAAGGGTCTTTAGATATTCCTTTTCTCGTGATAACATGCTCCAAGAATGATACTTCCTCCATCCAGAACTCACATTTAATATACTTTGCATATATTTTCTCTCTTATAATAGTCATTATCATAGTATTCAAATACTCATTATGTTCCTCTTCTATCTAGGATTATATTAAAATATCTTCAATAAAGGATACCAAAAAAAATTTGTAGGTAATATAAAAAAATTATTCATCAAATACATGAAAATTGATTGAGAATTAGTGATTATGAAGGGAATCACTATGAAATCGTAGTGTTCATTGCTCATTCAAAAGGAAGCCTAGGGAATTTCTTCTTTCCTCACCTTTAATTAGTGATATCTTGATCAAAGTTCCACCATAGATAAATACCTTTCCCTACAATGTTGATTGAAAAATTCATCTATCCATGGAAGAGGAAACATTGTCTTTATCATGATTTCATTGAGATCACAATAATTAATGTAGAGGCACATTAATCAATCCTTATTATCATTGAATATGACCGTAACACCCCATGGTGAAGCACTCAAGTGTATAAAACCTTTATCTATACTATCTTGTAACTGCTTCTTCATTTATTCCAACTCAAAAGTGGCTATTATATAAGGTTTATTTGATATTGGTAAATATATAGGAATAAGTTAAATTGATAAATCAACCTCTCAATCAGAAGGAAGACCAGCCAATTTATAAGAAAACACATCAGTGTAGTCCCTCACAATATAGGCATGTCTTTGAGAATGATCATCTCCTTTGTCTCAATCATTTGGGCTAGATATTCTTTCTCAAAAGGATAAAATATCCCCAATTGATGTAATGATTCTGAATAAGATTCATCCAATTACTAACACTTATACATAATTAGAGGATGGTTTGGGATGAAAATAGTGATATCCTTTCTCAACAATTGATGTTGAATTTGTATAAAGATATCCAATCCATGACCAAAATAGAATTAAACTATATCGAGGATGTAATATAAGATTTTCTAGAAGGTTCAGTCCACAAACAATAATCAAAGATGAGTTATAAACTTTGGATGAAATAATTGACTAATTTATTGTTCTCACATATAACCCAACATCCATATTTTGAGGTATAATTTTAAGAGTTCTACTGAACATAAAAGATATTGTTATATCCCATATCCAAGTGCCGCCCCAAGGTTCAATGTACATGGTTGGTCACATGACCTAAAGTGTATTTACCCAAATGCTAGAGGCTTCCGACTAGCAGTGAGGGTCATGGTCAGACAATGGGGAAACTATGCCCTCATTAGCAGAGTATTCACAGTGGAATAAAAAATAGTAAACAAACGCAGAAGCAGTAATACCATACAACAAAAGTAAACAGTGGAAGACTGATAGTATAAACAATTATAACATATATATAAATAAATGATGCATTTTACATGTATCTAGGAAAGTATCCAAACAAGTCAAAATGTTGGAAATACCATAATAAAACAAAATTATAGAAAATAGTAAACTCCAATAGCATCACAAGCTTCATCTTGCTCCCATGCTCTCCAACTCCAACAGAAATAAAGTACCTGATGAAGCAAATCGCTTTCCATTATCTATACCTGCAACTGTATAATCTATTTTTGTCCAAAATAATAACCCAAAAAGAGTGTGAGACAAATCCCAGTAGGCAACCACCGAAATATATGTGCCTAATTGTTAGTGAATATATATATTTATAGAAGGTAACATGAAAAAATGAATAAATAAACAAGGATGTAATCAAAAGTAAACAATACTACAGTTTTTAATTACATTATTTTAATTTATTAATTATTCAAACCGTTGAATAATGAATTATGGGATCTCTCCTAATCTCTGTATCCCTCTATGTAATAGTAACAATAGACATCTCAGAAGACCATCTGAACAATCAAGTAAGACTGAGTCCAAGGTTTTGCTTTGGCTTGGTAGACTCATCACTATCATTCAATAATTAATAAGAAACCCTCTGAGAAAGCTCTCACAGTCAAACCCATTTGGTTTAAAATAGAACTAAACATTTACAAATGACCACCTAGGAAAATATCATGGTCAATACCCTTGGTCCATCATAACATAACAAATTTATAAATGACCTTTGGGTAGCTCTCACGGTCAATACCCATTGGTTCAAAATAGAAAAAAAATCATAAATGACTTCTTGGGTAGCTCTCATAGTCAATATGCCTTGGTCAAAGTCTACACCAAGGATCTCATGGTCCTATTTAAATAAACATAGAAACCCCCATAGTTTTATTGGTCCAAGGCTATCACAGTTTATTGGAAAAACATTGCACATATCATAACAATGCTATAAATATAATCTAACACTACTACATGGATAACATTCACAATCATAACACATTCTATACATATAATCAATAAAACATCATACTAAACAAATCAAGTCATGTGAACAAGGTATTCCTCATAGGTAACATAGGAAAAATGGCCTCAAATAGTCAAATAAGGGAACACACCCATGGGGTATCCCAAAAACAAGGGTATATAATCTTATGCATAGGCAACAATCCTTAATAAACCAACCAAACCATATCAGTTATTAAATAGGTTCAATATCTAAAACCTTCAATACCCCAACATGGGTATTTGGAACATTAAGCATATATAATCCAAATACAATTGATAGAAGCCACAAACCACCTACCTTGATGTTGTATGATGAACACTCTTGAACGTCAGTCCTTGAATCGGACTATAATGGCATAGATCTATAAAAAGGGTAAAAACGTTAATCCTTGAAATACCCATGAGAGAAGAGGAATCAAGAAGATAGCCTATAGTGAAAGAGGGAACTCCCCGGTGGGAATTTAATGTACCTGACAGTGTCTCAATCCAAGATCAAACGGAGAATCCGTAGGGGGTTCGTATTTTGCGACTGTCTCATCACTCTCATGTACAAAACACATGGAGAAGAATAGCGTTATGGAGATGAGATGTGACCCTTCCCTGAATCATCAAAAAAAACTAAAGCACACAAAATGCTAATTTAATGTGCGCGTCTTATATTGGCCCCAACCGGCTCCCACATTAGGCGGTCAGCAAGGTCACCTAAACGGCCATGTACTTGGTCGTTACACGGCTAGTACACAGCTACACGTGACAATAGGGTACATAGTGTGTAATTAGAAAATTTACCTTTTTTCCTTTTTCCTAAAAAACAACCCAAATTAAAGATCCATACCTAAAAATAATATATTGGTTATTACAAAATTCTACCACTTAAATCAATTCATCCCCGAATTTTCCTTCCAAGGGTGGTGAAGAAGAAACTTCAAACAAATCTGGACACTGTGATTGTACGTCAGCCTCCCTCTCCCAAGTCTCTTATTGTACTCACCCATGCTGCCACAAAACTTGTACCAGAGGAACAGAATGATCATGGAGAAACTTTGTGTTACAATCCACAATATAAATAGGGTGCTCCTCAAAGGATGAATCCACCTCCAACTCAACCTCCTTGGTTTGAAAAACATAATATGAGTTTAAAATGTAACTCTGTAGCTGATAAACATGAAGGACTTCATGCATAGCCTGGTATCTCAGAGGTAACTACAACTGATAGGCAACCAGCCCGACTCTCTCCTAAACCTCAAACATCCCATAGTATCTCAGTGAAAGCTTCCCTTATATCCTAATGATCCCATGTCCCAACCCATATGTGACATGTAAGAAAACATGATCTCTGGCCTCGAAATCTAGAGGTCATCTTTGTCAATCAGTATAAGATTTCTACAAAGACTGTACAGTATCCATCCTCTTCCAAATCAACTCCACCTGCTCAGTGGTATCCTAGACAAGAAGAGGTCACAACATAGCTGTCTCTCCAGCCTCTAGCCAACATAGGGGTGATCGGCATGGCCTACCCTACAATGCCTTATAAGGTTTTATCTGAATCGTTTCCTGAAAACTGTTTTTGTAGGAAAAATCCACTAGGAGAATGTGTATATTCCATGAGCCCCCAAAATCCATGACGCATGCTCGTAGCATGTCCCCCAAAACCCGAATCTTGCACTTGGACTGACCATCTATCTGGGTATGGTAAGTTATACTCTGAAGTACCTGTGTACCCAATGCCTTCTATAGTCGCTGCTAGACCTAAGAAGTAAATTGGGAATCCCTATCTGAAATGATAGAGTGTGGGACCCCACGAAAACATATAATATCTCGGATGTACAGCCTTCCATGATCATCAACACTAAAGGTTTCCTTGATTGGTAAGAAGTGTGCAACCTTCGTGAGTCCGTCAACAAGAACCCCATCCGCATCATTCCATTTAGGATACCTCAATAAAACCATCACAAAATCCATAACAACATCATTCCACATTCACTAAGAAATGGGGAAATGATATAAAAGCACTGCTAGTCACTGATTTTATACCTTCACCTGCTGACAGGTGGAACATCTCATAATAAAAACAGCAATGTCCCTCTTCATACATGTCCACCAATACTGATGGTGTAGATTTCGATACATCTTGGTGACACTAGGATGAACTTTCCAAACTAAGGAATTAAAATTTTGAAATAGATTCATGTGTATGTGTTATGGAACCCATATGCAACCAAGAAAACCCAAGACCTAATCCTCTCCTGACATAGTTTCCCATAGGACTATGCCTTCATAATATGATAGATTCCTCATTCTCACTCGATCCAAATGAGTGGAGGTGATATATATAGAAGAAAGGAACATATTCCCTTATCTATCATACACCTCCAAATGAATTTAAGAGAATAGAGCCATATGTTTCCACTCACTACTGGTCCCCTGAACTGCCTGTATCTAAGCCCTCTTATTCAATTCATCATCCACTGTGTTTCCCTTCCCAAGAATGAAGGCATGTTCAAAGTTAAAGTAAAGATGGTAGTCAACCCACCTTATCTGTCTGAAATTAAGATCTCACAGATTAAAGATATACTTGAGACTTTTGTGGTCATTTAACACCACAAAATTCTCTCCCAAAAGATAATGTCTCCGTTAGCATAAAGAATACACAGCTACAGATAACTCGAGAACGTGTGTTGGGTAATTCCTCTTATGTGGCCTCAACTACCGATACTCATATGCACTGAATCCTTCCCCCAACATAAGAACTTATCATAGCCCGATACCTGATGCATCACATTAAATACTGAATCCCTTTCTCGTCTCTTGAAAAATCAGTATCGGTGCTAATGTCAATCTCCCTTTCAGCACCTGAAAGGCTGAATCACAGAAATCTGTCCACAAGTACTTTTCCCCCTTCTTATTTAGGACTGTCAGTGGTGCTTCTAATCATGAAAACTCCTTAATAAAGTGTCATTAGTAACCTTATAGTCCCATAAAACTCCATACCTCAAAGACATTCTTTGGCTTCTCCCAGGAAACAATTTTACTCAATTTATCTGGGTCTACTGATACTACTGTCTCTGAGATGAAATGACCCAAGAAGTGAGTCTGGTCCATCCAAAAGTGGCACTTTGAGAGAATGATATATAACTGATGCTCTTTTAGTCTACTCAAAATGATCTCAAGATGGGTGGCATGGTCATGTTAAGTGTGATAGTACAAAAAGATATCATCCACGAGGACTACCATGAAAGAATCCAAGTAAGGATGGAACTCTCGGTTCATCAGTGCCATGAAAGCTTATGGAATGTTCGTGAGATCGAAAGGCATAACCAAATACTTGTATAGACCATACCTATTTTGAAAGGTTGTAAGAGGCATATCTGGTGGTATAACTCAAAATTGATGATAATCAGATATCTAGTCAATCTTCTAAAACACCAGGGCTCCACGATGATGATCAAAGAGATCATCAATCCTCAACAAGGGATATCAGTTTTTAACCGTAAACTGGTTCATCTTCTAATAATCCTCACAGATTCTGAGGGTACCATCTGCCTTCTTCGCAAAAAGGACAGGTGAACCCTAAGGAGAAGTACTGGGTCAGATGAAACCCTTTTCCTGTAACTCCTATAATTGTTTCTTGATCTCCTGTAACTCTGTTTTAGCCATCCTATAAGGAGGAATGGACACCAATTCCACTCCTATCACAAGATCAATAGAAAAATCTGTAGGTTCCGGGTGCAGTGGAAGCACGTTGGTGGGTTTTCCCAACTTAATTTTTCGTTAAAAAATGCTCAATCCGAGATCCGTCACGATATAAAACGCCGAATCTTCGGAATAGAATGAAGAACAAAAAGAAAAGATGAGTCCCAGAACCCTTGAGGAGGATCATCATATGTTGATTATAATTAATTTAATTAATGCATAATAATTACCTCGTTGGAATTCTTTCTTAGTTGATGTATCCGGTCACGATTCGGTGATCCGTCGTTGCGTCGTAGAATCCAAGTGTAGGATTCCTCTAGCGGTGATCCACACGTGTGTCACGTATCTCCGGACGTCACCGAAGAGATCTCCGGGTGCTAGCGCGGAAGAACCTTCGCTTGCGATGTCCGCCTTCGACTGCTTTGATCCGGTGGATGATCTTGCTCTCGTAACTTGAGGGCATTCTTGGTGGAAAGGGAATTCTATCTTGGCTTGAGAGTATTTCCAAATTAGTTGTGCACAATAATGGATCACAAAAAAATGTTGGGGTTGCGAGGATATTTATAATCAGGTTTGAGGTTAATAGAGTTATGACAATAAATAAACGCGTTACGCGTTTTATTTATTTCATTAACTCTTATTGAAAACCCCCATGTAGAATTATTAATTCCTTGACATGCGCCCACGCTGATTATAATAAATATAATTTAATAAAACAATATTAAATCCTCAAAATCCCAATTACAAAAACTACACAGCGTGTAATAATTAATACACGGCGTGTACTTGTTTTCCATAAAACTACACAGCGTGTATATTTAATATACACAGCGTGTACTTTTATTTTCCATTTTTCTCCACCACATTTATTAGACCTTGAGTAATTACTATTTATTTCTTAAATAAATGTAACTGCATTACTTGCTAATAAATATATTATTTTATCCACAGTATATTCTCTCGAATAACTAGTGTCAAAATAAATGCGATCATACATCCTTAAATAATTATTAAACCACAGTCGGGAATAATATTTATTTAACTTGTTAAATTAATATTTAACTAAGATACATGGACACACTTAGTGTGTTACCCTCTAGGCCTCTTTCTCAGTGGCATTAGGTTGAGCCTGCCTAAAGTCCAAGGTTAGCGTCAAGCAACATGCCAAGGGACCCATAGAGAAAGAAGTTAACGCCGCAATGACGTGTCACCTCCTATGAATGCTTACCGTGTAATATAATCCCTTTGTCTCGATATCTCCAATCAAGCGGGTTGCATGCTAGTGCCATCAACCCATGTGCTTGATTATTATTTCTTTGACTTCCCGGAATTGAACTTTCCCATACCTTACCATGACCATGGATTTATTTAGGCTATATCAATTCCATCAAAGGGCCTGAGATATCTACTTCCGTTATGGAACGGGAGGGACAAATCCTTTCTCACATTATCTATTAATGCGGTATTACTCGTGACGCACCCAACGTATCCTACCTCACTGCGAATAGTGTGTCGTCACAGTTTTCGTCAATACATCTAAGTGCACGAGTTGTAATACCCATTAATAATAATCTTAAAGTCTAAGGATCAATACACACGTCCGTAGATAAGAACATCCAATGACACTATGAAATGTGGATTTCTTAATGGTGGGTCTCGTTCTCATAATATCCCCCTGGATATTACCATGGGCGCACACCATGAGAAGGTGCCTCAATGTTTTATGAGTCATCACCCCTAATGACCTGTATTATTAGTGTCCCTCAAATAATATCATCCGGCCATAGAACATACATTCAAGAACAGTGTTATGGCACTTTTGGGTTCTCATCATAGTAGGGATCCGCTACGACCTTTTAATGCAACAGCTATCCTTAGGACATTATCACATGACATGTCACGTAGAAGAACAGTCAAGATGTGATAAGGCTTTTATTTAATGAATAAAGTACAAAGTAGTTGGTTCTAGACCACCAATTCCAACAGACTCCCACTTAGACTAGAGCCAACTGCTAACAACCTTTAACCCGCTAGCTCTCACATGATATTCATGCTTCTGCTAAGATAGGCCTTTAGTCATGGGGTCCACCATGTTCTCTTCCATGGACAATCTGCTCACTGCAACTTCACCCCTTTGATAGAAATCCCTCAAGAGGTGATACTTCCGGAGTATGTGCTTTGTCTATTGATGTGACCTTGGTTCTTTTTCAAGAGCCACCGTTGTAGTATTATCACAATAAAATGTAATGGGATCTTTACTGCTAGGCACCACATCAAGCTCCTGGACAAAGTTCCGAATCCAAACGGCTTATTTGGCTTCATCAGAAGCCGCTATATACTCGGAATCCGCTGTGGAATCGGCGACAACTGGCTGCTTTGAACTCTTCCATCTCACAGCTCCTCCATTGAGACAGAAAACATATCCAGATTGCGACTTCAGATCATTCTGATCTGTTTGAAAACCAGCATCAGCATACCCTCTGATGACAAGCTCCTCATCTCCTCCATACACAAGGAACATATCCTTAGTTCTTCTAAGATACTTAAGGATAGTCTTAACAGCAGTCCAATGTTGTTCTCCTGGATCTGCTTGATATATTCCTACCATGCTCAGTGCATAGGCAACATCAAGCCTGGTACATAACATGGCATACATGATGGATCCTATAGCCGAAGCGTATGGGATCTTGCTCATCCTATCTTTCTCATATTGTGTCTGGGGACACATTTTCTTAGAAAGATGTAAGCCATGTGACACTGGAACCAATCCCCTCTTGGATTTTTCCATACTAACTCTCTTTATTATCTGGTCAATGTATGTACCCTGACTTAGTCCAAGAAGCCTCTTGGATCTATCACGAATGATCTTGATCCCTAGAATGTAGGCTGCTTTTCCTAAGTCCTTCATGGAGAAACACTTGTTAAACCAGTCCTTAACTGACTGTAAGGCTGGTACTTCGTTTCCAATAAGCAATATTTCATCAACATATACCACTAGGATGACGACCGTATTCCCATTAAACCGCTTATAAACACATGGCTCACATTCGTTCTTAATGAAACCAAATTCCTTTATGGCTGCATCAAATCGAATGTTCCATGACCTGGATGCTTGCTTTAATCCATAAATGGATTTCTGCAACTTTCAAACTCGTTTGGCTTCACCTGGTGTCACAAACCCTTCTGGTTGTGTCATATAGACATCTTCCTGAAGGTTCCCGTTAAGGAATGTTGTTTTGACATCCATCTGCCAAATCTCGTAGTCATGGTAAGCTGTTATGGCAAGTATAATTCTTATGGATTTAAACATGGCAACTGGCGAGAAGGTTTCATCATAGTCAATTCCTTGACGCTGTCTGAATCCTTTAGCCACTATCCTTGCTTTATAAGTGCTAACTTGACCTTCCAAGTCCAGCTTTCTTTTAAATACCCATTTGCATCCAACAGGCTTTACATCAACTGGATCATCGACCAGAACCCAAACTTGGTTCTGATACATGGAATCCATCTCAGAATTCATAGCTTCTAGCCATCTTGCAGCTTCTGAGCTTTCTATTACTTCCTTGTAGGAGAGAGGTTCATCATTGTCCAACAATAATGATTCACCATCCTCGGTGATTAGGAAACCAAATTTCTCTGGTTCCCTTACCTCTCTTGAGCTCCTACGCAGTACTTGTGTTTCTGGAACCTCTTCCACGGGGACCTGTGGAACTTGTACCGGTACCAACTCCGGTGTATCTTGAGCATCAACTTCGTCGAAGTCAATCTGGCTCCCACTATCCTTCTTGAGGATGTGCTCCCTCTCAAGAAAGACGGCTTGTCTGGCGACAGTCACTTTCTTGTCTTGGGGGTTATATAGGTAATATCCTTTTGTTTCCTTGGGATATCCTATAAAGATACACTTCGTGCCCCGGGGTGCTAGTTTTTTTCCTGAGAATGCCTTAACAAACGCCTCGCATCCCCATACACGTGTGTGAGAGAAAGTGGGTTTCCTTCCATTCCATAACTCGGATGGAATTCTGTTTTCCGCCTTAGTTGGTACTCGGTTTAATGTGTATGCTGCAGTTTGTAATGCATATCCCCAAAAGGATAATGGAAGATCCACATGACTCATCATCGACCTCACCATGTCCAACAAGGTGCGGTTCCTCCTTTCACTAACACCATTCCACTGTGGTGTATAAGGAGGAGTGAGCTGAGATAGAATCCCAGACTCCCGTAGAAGATCGATGAACTCTTGGTTCAGATATTCTCCACCTCGTTCCGATCAAATCTTCTTTATCTTCTTACCAAGTTGATTCTCTACTTCATTCTTGAATTCCTTAAATTTCTCTAAGGAATCTGACTTATACCTCATTAAGTAGACATAGCCATATCTACTCAAATCATCAGTAAAAGTAATAAAGTAAGAATATCCACCTCTAGCTTCTACTGGAAATGGTCCACACACATCTGTGTGTACCAATCCTAGAAGCTCTGTGGCCCTTTCAACTTGTCCACCAAAAGGTGGCTTGGTCATTTTTCCTTGTAAACAAGCGTGACATCTATCAAGTGGATTTAGCTCAGTAGAGTCTAAATAGCCATCTTGGCAGAGCTTTGTCAAGCGCTTCTCGTTCACATGACCAAGGCGGTGATGCCATAACTGGGTGATGTATGAGTCATGTGAGTTTGTTTCGTTATCGATCGCCGACACTTGGTTTTCGTAATTTAATACATACAAACCATTATTCAAATGTGCCATACCATAACAGACGATGTTCTTATAAAAGAGACAACCCTTATTTCCAAACATGAAAATAAATCCATCCATATCCAAACAAGATATAAAAATTATGTTCTTGGTAACACTAGGCACAAAATAACAGTTTTGTAAAACCAAAATCATGCCAGTTGGCAATGAGAGGTGATAGTCGCCAATAGCCAACACAGCCAGTCTTGCGCCATTGGCAGCTCGAAGATCCACCTCTCCTCTGGCGATCTTTCTAAATCTACTCGGTTCCTACATTTTAATACAGATGTGATCCCCACAAGCTGTATCTAATACCCAATGTGTAAAAATAGAAAGATTGCACTCGATAACGAATGCACCTTTAGCTTTACCACGCTTATGGGTGCAGTTCCTCTTCCAGTGGCCCTACTTGCCACATGCAAAACACACTGCTTCTCGTTCCTTGCCCTGCCTCTGGATCTTCCCCTTCGTGGAGGGACGGTGCTCGGGGGCTTCAGACCGTTTATAAGTCTTTGTCCCATTTTCCTTGTCCTTACTTTTCTTGTTCACCATAAGGACCGCGGGTTTGTCACGCCCCATGTCCTTATCTACTTGGCGAATCAAGGTCAGAAGCTCCGATAGACTCTTCTCATTGCCGCTCATGTTATAGTTGACAATGAAGCTAGAGAAGGTCTTGGGAAATGATGATTGGATGAGATCTGTACGCAACTCATCTGGGAATTTAATCCCTAAGATGTCCAAGCGTTCAATGTAGCCAATAAGCTTGACCACATGAGGCCCAGCTGGCGCAGACTCTCCAAGCTTCATGGTAAACAAAGCATTGGAGATCTCATAACTCTCCGGTCTCGCCTTCTCTTGGTAGAGATCTTTAAGGTGAGACATCATGCTATACACATCCATGTTTTCATGTTGCTTCAAGAGCTCATTAGACATGGCCGATAGCATGAAACACTGGACATCTGTGGCATCATCCATGTGTTTCATGTAGAGAGATAATTCCTCATCACTAGCCTCTTTCCCAGGCACAACTGGAATAGGCTCTTCCAGCACATATAATTTCCTTTCGTGGCGAAGGACGACATGTAAACGCCTCTGCCACTCTTGGAAATTGGTGCCGGTGAGAAGGTTTTCTTTTTCGAGTATGGTGCGCAATGATATGTTTGAAGTCATTTTCTTGTCGTTTATACAATTTAAGATGAGCAAAGGTTTAGTACTTTATTATAAAAATTGAGACAAATAAATAAATTAATACTTATTAGTCTCCCACTATTTTATCGAAATCCAATAGCCCTCACCATTGACTTCAGAATATTCTATTCCGTGAATATTCTAGTGGAAATGATCCATATTGCCTTTCGCATTACCCCAACTAGGGTTGGTCAATCAACTTGAAGGGTTTTAGGTAGGCATTCCAAATGCCAACTACATTAAATCAAAGTTCCTTGATCCGCTGAGTGGACTCCCCAATCCTGAAATCCTTTTTGGATTTCCTCAACCTTTGCCTATTGGTCACACCAAGTCCTGCTGTGGCAGTCAACCCTTGATGTGAACCAAGTCAAGTCAACCCAAAACCTTGAATTAGAATTCCCCGATAATTGAAAGCACCCCAACTAGGGTTGGTCAAGCACTTTTAACTATGGTTCGATTCTAACCAAGATTATGGAAGGCTATGCCAACTTAATATTTATTTTGAGGGATTTTATCCTTATACGTAAATTGCCATTTTATTATCTTTTATTACATGCTTGTTAATATTAAGTGGGATATACTTAAGTGATTAACCATGTCTAAGATAATATTTACGTATAAGCCAATTTTATTTTAGTTCCATATTGCATGCTCGTTTAATTTATTAATTGTGTGATCGTGACAACACACCCACAATAAATAAACCATGCAACTGATAGAAATAAAATAAATGGTATGATCATGAGCTTTTCTATTGGTTAGTTTGATATGCTAACCCAAGACCTAGGGGAGAAACACCTTGAACCTTTCGGGTTCGTGTTTACAGCTTTCCACATGTCCACCTTTGTATCTCCTTGGATTGGTTTCATATTGGCTCCTGACTTGAGCCGCCTCTACTAGCTTGGGAGCTCCATCAATTACATATGCATTTATCTCACACGCAGGTGAGGTTAAAAAAGGGGTTTTTACATAAAAGAATCCTTGGGCGCGCAGGCCCTACATATTAATGAGGAGATGTCTCGCAGGCCAACAAATTTAATTTAAATAAATAAATTAAAAGAAACCATTCACATACAAAGGTCTCGGTCTAGCTCATGATCATCCATACATGCAACGATATTTACGCATAAATAAAACTAGCATTCAATTCTTTAATCGTTCTTGTTTAAGATAAATCACGCTTGAATCAATTAATTATCTTTAATTAATCAATCCTTTTATCTTAAATCCCTTTTTTGAATTTCCTTGAGATTCTCATCCATCATAATTTTAAACAAATAAATTCATTTAAAATTATCCTTGTACACAACTTGTTCCTTGGAGGCAACCCGAAGAATTCCCATTTATTACGCAGATGTTAAATTAAACACATATATATAAAACAATTATCACGTGTTGTGCCTCATCTTTACGCCTGCACTATGGTACACGTCTCAAGGGTTTGTATAATATAATAATAAATTATAATAAATCTGCGTAATTTGGGTGAGTACACGGCGTGTAGTTCCGACTACACGGCGTGTACTTTTTCTTCACCGTCCATCCGAAGTACACGCCCGGGGATAGGGCATGTTAATGTACTTCAGAAATTTTCAGAGTACACGGCGTGTACAGTGGGACACACACCGTGTAGTTTCCGCGTTACACGGTTTCCAGCCGGGCATGCTATGTACGGAGTACACGACCCAAGCCTAACCCGAAGGGACTACACGCCGTGTTCATTGGACCACACGTCATGTATTCCGGAAACCGTGTGCCACCTGTTTTTGGACAACACACGGTGTCTTAAATTCTTATAAAGAATCCAATACACGGCCTAATTTGGCGGATCAGTCAATGCATTGAACCTAGACTACACGGTGTGTACTTCCGAATACACGCCGTGTATTCTGGTGTTATACGGCCAGAAACATTTGTCTCCTTCGGATGAGTTCCTCTATTTTATTTTAATCAATATTAAAAGAAAAATCTATTTCTGTGAGGTGAACGAGAAACGAGAGAGGAGGAACAGATCTCGATATTCAGATTTCCAGAACGATTAAACATGAATTGAAATAACTAAATTATTAAATGCGTAAATCACCAACAAAAAACTAAATAATTATAACCAACGATATGACTCCCTATGATACCACTTGTAGGTTCCGGGCGCAGCGGAAGCGCGTTGGTGGGTTTGTCCAACTTAATTTTTCGTTAAACAATGCTCAATCCGAGATCCGTCACGATATAAAATGTCGAATCTTCGGAATAGAATGAAGAACGAAAAGAAAATATGAGTCCCGGAACCCTTGAGGAGGATCATCATATGTTGATTATAATTAATTTAATTAATGCATAAGAATTACCTCGTTGGAATTCTTTCTTCGTTGATGTATCCGATCACGATTCGGTGATTCGTCGTTGCGTCGTAGAATCCAAGTGTAGGATTCCTCTAGCGGTGATCCACACGTGGGTCACGTATCTCCAGACGTCTTCGAAGAGATCTCCAGGTGCTAGCGCGGAAGAACCTTCGCTTGTGATGTCCGCCTTCAACCGCCTTGATCCGGTGGAGGATCTTGCTCTCGTAACTTGAGGGCGTTCTTGGTGGAAAGGGAATTCTCTCTTGGCTTGAGAGTATTTCCAAATCCGTTGTGCACAACAATGGATCACAAAAAAATGTTGGGGTTGCGAGGATATTTATAATCAGGTTTGAGGTTAATAGAGTTATGACAATAAATAAACGCGTTACGCGTTTTATTTATTTCATTAACTCTTATTGAAAACCCCCATGTCGAATTATTAATTCCTTGACATATGCCCACGCTGATTATAATAAATATAATTTAATAAAACAATACTAAATCCTCAAAATCCCAATTGGAAAAACTACACAGCGTGTAATAATTAATACATGGTGTGTACTTGTTTTCCATAAAACTACACAGCGTGTATATTTAATATACACGGCGTGTACTTTTATTTTCGATTTTTCTCCACCACATTTATTAGACCTTGAGTAATGACTATTTATTTCTTAAATAAATGTAACTTCATTACTCGCTAATAAATATATTATTTTATCTACAGTATATTCTCTCAAATAACTAGTGTCAAAATAAATGCGATCATACATCCTTAAATAATTATTAAACCACAGTTGGGAATAATATTTATTTAACTTGTTAAATTAATATTTAACTGAGATACATGGAAACACTTAGTGTGTGACCCTCTAGGCCTCTTTCTCAGTGGAATTAGGCTGAGCCTGCCTAAAGTCCAAGGTTAGCGTCTAGCAACACGCCAAGGCACCCATAGAGAAAGAAGTTAATGCCGCAATGACGTGTCACCTCCTACGAACTCTTACCGTGTAATATAATCCCTTTGTCTCGATACCTCCAATTAAGCGGGTTGCATGCTAGTGCCATCAACCCATGTGCTTGATTATTCTTTCTTTGACTTCCCGGAATTGAAATTGCACATACCTTACCATGGACATGGATTTATTTTGGCAATATCAATTCCATCAAAGGGCCTGAGATATCTACTTCTGTTATGGAACGGAAGGGACAAATCCTTTCTCACATTATCTATTAATGCGGTATTACTCGTGATGCACCCAACGTATCCTACCTCACTGCGAACAGTGTGTCGTCACAGTTTTCGTCAATACATCTAAGTGCGCGAGTTTTAATACCCATTAATAATAATCTTAAAGTCTAAGGATCAATACACACGTCTGTAGATAGGAACATCCAATGACACTATGAAATGTGGATTTCCTACTGGCGGGTCTCATTTTCATAATATCCTCCTGGATATTACCAAGGGCGCACACCATGAGAATGTGCCTAAAAGTTTTATGAGTCCTCACCCCTAATGACCTGTATTATTTGTGTCCCTCAAATAATATCATCTGGCCATAGAACATACATTCAAGAACAGTGTTATGGCACTTTCGGGTTCTCATCATAGCAGGGATCCGCTACGACCCTTTAATGCAACAGCTTTCCTTAGGACATTATCACATGACATGTCACACAGAAGAACAATAAAGATGTGATAAGGCTTTTATTTAATGAATAAAGTAAAAATTAGTTGGTTCTAGACCACCAACTCCAACAAAATCTACCACACGCTCTAAAGGTAAACATAAAAATTAGTCGAGAAATATATCACTGAAATTATCCAACACTAAAGGAAAGTCCATCTGTGAAGTCCCCTGGTCATCCAGAGATAAACCAGTGATCTAGGTAGTAATTCCTCCTAACCCACAATGATCGGGTCCATTATGCTCTCCTGGAAATCCCATTTTTCCTTGTGTAGAAAAAACATCCCTCTAGTGATGTGAAACTCAGCCTGCGGTGATAGCAGTCAACAAAGTCATCAAAAGAGACCAACCAGTCCATTATGATAATGACATCAAATCATGTCATCTCTAAGACATAGAGGTACCATAAGAAATGATACCCACAAACCTCATGGGGGGCACTCCTTTAACTGACTTACACTAGCCAACCTAATCCCCAACACAGTTTCTAGAATGATAACATCCTCAGAAGTATAGAAACAGAGCCTAAGGCTCTTCACAACGACAACAGATATAAAACTATGGGAAGATCCTGTATCAAAATGAGAAAAAGAAAAAATTGAGGGAACTAGAATCATACCTCTAACCAGATAGGGTCCAGGATTCACCCTGCTATCACTAGAAACCTTCCATCTGGATACCACGTCCACGACTACCTCCTCGGCTGAAATGGCCTAACGAACTCTATTTCCCTGACTGAGGAGAAACTGGTGGTCCTTATCTTAAACATGGAGTCATAACTGATCCCCTCTCACTAGATACTGGTGAGGAAATCAGACAAAAATGCTGAAGATGACCCATATTGCCGCAATATCGGTACTCAACAGGGTCTCTCGGGCACTGAGGTCTCATGTTACCACTCTTCCCACACCAGTATCACCTCACCTAGATACCCATAGATACCTCCCTTCTATTGGAATCACCACACAAAGGCTCCTTTTAATTCTTACTACTATCAAACGAAGGAGTACCATCCATGGATGATGAACTTCCCAAGCTCGCAGCTCCCAACTCCCTCAGATTCCACTCAGTAATCAGCACCTGGTTCACTATAGCTGTCACTGAAGTCTTCTAGAAGTCATTCACCTTCGATCAGATGTCTTACCTAATACCATCCTTAAATTTCCTAGATAAGGATATATCATCACCTCCCAGGACATGTTCGAAGCACTGAAGTTCTGTAAAACAAGAAGAGTATTCCATCACTGAAAGAGTTGCCTACTCCAAATGCATGAACTCTCAGGATCGATCATCCATCAACGTCTCAAGATAGAAGTAATCATAGATGGTTCTTAGAAACTCTTCCAAAACCATATCCCAATGATGTTCTTCCTGTGATACAACATCCCACCATCTCTTTGTGGAATCCTATAACATGTACATCGTGAGATTTACCCTCCTCTCTAGAGGCATATCTAGATTCCCAAAGATAGAGAGCATGGACTCCAACCATGAATCTTCAGCCTGTGGTCCTCTGTCCCTTGAAAAGGTGGGAGGATGTTGCTACTAGAACACCTGTTATAGCTCTTCCATAGATGAGGAAGGATACAGTGATGCCTGAAAAGTCTGTAACATCATTATAAAGCCTTCACAGAACCATTCATCATAACCAGTATCATTTATAATATTTGGTATCAAGACAGGCAAGATGGGAGGATCTGCTGATAGTACCTGATCTACTGTTTACAATGTCTAATCATTTCCCTACATCTAGTGTACAACCGATGGATTTCTTGGTATAATGACTCTACAATGTCAAGCACACACCTTAGTTCAATATTATTAAGGATAGAAACCTAGAAGTTCAAGAATGGTATATTATAAATAATGCATTCAAGTTTTACAAAACTTGGTTACAAGTTGTGTATAACCTCTACATGGCATGTTCCTTTAATCTTTTAACATGGTGGGCACCACTGCCAAACCTGGTCTTTTAACACAACTTACACACAGTGTGTTCAACCTAAGACATGACGTGTACTTGAATATTCCCTAATTCCCAAGTTCTTCTAAATGGCTAGGACAATATGGTTCTCTCATAGGTAACACAACATAGTGTGTTCACACTAGACACAACATGTACTAGTTATGTTCTATCTACCTGTGTTGTTGGTCACACAGTCGGATACACGGTTCACTCTACACGGCATGCATAAACAAGACATGGTGTGTACAACCTATGTTTTTTCCACCTATGTCATTGGTCAAATGACAGGACACACGGTTTCTTACAACACGACATGTATAATCTAGTCACGTCATAATGTACCAATGTTATTATTAACCCTGCATATCTGCTCACATAGTCAGTCACATAGTTAAAGACTACAAGATGTGTACTCCCAGTACACAGCATGTACTTAAGAAAAGTTGTTTCTTCTACAATAGAAGAACACATGGCATGTTTTCAAAACATCACATGTCATGTTGTTTGTGTTTCTGGACTGTAAGCCTCTGAAACATCTTCAAAACCCTTAAAACCGAAAATTTTGTTAGAGGCATGAAAAATTCTTACCCCTGAGATCCCATACTTCCAACAAATCAACGTTTGGAATCCTTTTTCATATCATACATTAAACAAACTTCAATTAAATTTCAACATAATCCAAAAAATTATAACCCAAGTTTTCGCATAACCCATAGGTCGGAGGATTGAAACCTCCCTCTGATACCACTTTCTAACATCCCTGATCTGGGTGCCACCCCATGGTGTCCCTTACCCGGTTGGTCACATGACATCAAGAGCATTTCCACAAATTCAAGAGGTTGAAAACTAGTAGTGAGGTGAAAGGTATGATAATGGGGAACCTAGTCCCTCATTGGTAGAGTATTCACAATAGAATTACCAATTGTAAAAAAAAGTGGAAGCAGTAATACCATAAAACAAAAGTTAACAGTGGAAGGCTGATAGTATAAACAACTGCAACATATATATATATAAATGATGCATTTGACATGTATCTAGGAAAGAATCCAAAAAATTCACACTCATATAAATACAATATAGAAAACAAAGTATAGAAAACAGTAAACTCTAACAGCATCGCAAGCCTCATCTTGGTCCCATGCTCTCCAGCTCCAACAACAATCAAGTACCTGATGAAGAAGGGTGATTTCCCTTATCTATACTGACAACCATATAATATGTTTGGGTCCAAAAGAATTACCCAAACAAGTTGTGAGATGAATTACAATTGGAAAACACCAAAAGATCTATTCCTAACTATCAGCGAATATATATAGTAGCTAATATGTAGAAATGAAGCAATAAACTAAGAAGTACTCAAAAGTAAAAAATTATATAGTTTTCGATTACATTAGTTTTCATTTATTAATTATTCACATCATTGAATAATGAATTCTAAGATCTAGCCTATGCTCCATATCCCTTCATGTAATATTAATAATAAACATCTCAGAAAAACATCTAAACAATCAAGTAAGACCGAGTCCAAACTTGTGCTTTGGCTTGGAAGACTCGTCACCGTCATTCAATCATTAATAAGAAACCCTCTGGGAAAGATCTCCTAGTCTAAACCCTTTGGTTTAACATAGCACTAAACATTTTCAAACGACCACCTAGGTAGCTCTCACAGTCAATAACCCTGGGCTAGCACAACATAACGGATTTATAAATGACCTCCGGGTAGCTCTCACGGTCAATACCCCCTGAGTCAACATAGAAAAAAAATCATAAACAACCTCTTGGGTAGCGCTCATGGTCAATATACCATGGTCAAAGTCTATACCAAGGCTCCCATGGTATGGTGTAAATAAACATGGAAACCCCCACATTTTTCCTGGTCCAAGGCTCTCACAATCCATTGGAAAACCACTGCTCATATCATAACAAGGTAGAACATGTAATCTAAAACTAATACATGGATAACATTCACAAGAATAACATATGATATTCATATAATCAATCAAACTCTCTCCTAACCAAATCAAGGCATGGAAACAAAGTATGACTCATATGTAACCTTGGCCAAATGGCCATAAACAGTCAAAAAAAGGAACACACCCACAGGGTGTCCCATAAACAAGGGTATAAAATCTTATGCATAGGAAACAACCCTTAATCAATCAACTAAACCATAGAAGGTATTAAAAATGGTCAAAATATAAAACCCGCAATACCCCAACATGTCTATTAGTCACTTTAGGTATATATAATCCATAGTCAATTGATGGAAGGCACAAACCAACTACCTTGATGTTGTATGATGAACACACTTGAACGTCAGTCCTTGAGTCGGCCTAGAATAACATAGATCTTCAAAAAGGGTAAACATTTTCATCCTTGAAATACACATGAGAGTAGAGGAATCAGGAAGAGAGGCTCTAGGGAAATATGGAACTCACTGGTGGGAATCCAACATACCCGACAACGTCTCAATTGGAGCTCGGACGAAGAATCAGTAGGGGTTCGTAGTTCGCAGCCATCTCGTCACCCTCCTGTACAAAACACAATGAGAAGAAAATAATTCTATAGATGAGACATGACCTCATTCTAACTCATCAAATAAAAAGAAAAGTACATGACATGTTCATTTAATGTAAACATGGTATACTAGACTCAACTGTATCCCACTTTAGGTGGTCAACCAGGTCACCTACATGACCATGTACTCGACCATTACACAGCTAGTACACGGCTACACGAAACAACCGAGTACATGACATGTACTCAAAAGTACACACTGTGTACTTAGAAAATTTACTTTTTCTTCCTTTTTCCTAAAAACAACCTAAATTAATGATCCATTCCTAAAAAGAGGATCTGGGTTCTTACAGATATTAAATAATGTGTAGAACAAAAAAAATTATGTTCACTATTCTTGAATGAATAACCATTGTACCTATCACCACATCATTTTCATCCACCACCTTGGCTACTATGATAGCAGTTTCCCTTCCTTTTTTCCTTGTAGGTTTTTTTATTTACTACCTCCAACAACCCTTGGATTAGGGTAATGGTTCACATAATTACCATGTTCCTTTCAATTGAAACACTATATTATGGGTTGATTCATGATCTACACCTTCCGTTCTCTCTCATATTAGTGGGATTATTCATATCCCTTCAGCAAATATTATCCAGATGCCCCATTATTCCACATTTGAAGCATTTCCTGATTTCCTTTAGATAGTTCTATGAAGCTTCTTCCCATAATTCTGATACATGGAATATTGGGTTTTCTTTCCATCATGGTATTTATGTGTTCATCCTCCCATATTAAACTAAATTTTCTAATTTGTATCTCTAGGCCCATGAGACCACTAAGAGTCTCTGATCTCCATTTCCAACATAAGGGAATAATAGAAAATCTCCTCATAGCTTTCAAAGTCTCAAATCATCAATGACTTTCATAGACTCAAATTTAGTCCTCTAAATAAGTGATACACCTTGCTTTCAGTGTTCATGACAAAGCTGGGGGTGTATCATGCAGGCCTTCTGAAGTTTTATTTACATGACATGATAGACTCATATTCCTTCTACATTAGTATGAGGAACTCTCTCTCCATCTTGATATGAAGGGTTTGGGGAAAAAAATTATTTCAAAATATTTTCTTTAATTCCTCACAGTCCATGGAATCGATTTCCCCCTTAGACATAATGTTATTAATCAATTTCCACCACTGATCATCTTACCCATAAAAATGGTAGACCGCTAGCACAACTTTATTTTCTTCTAAAAACTGGAGGAAAAAGATTATCATTTCAATGGAGTCAATCTACTATTCTGTGAAGAGGGGATCATAAGATCCACTAAACATGGGAGGCCTTTGTCTCATAAAGGATTCGACTATAACTTTATTTTTCTTAATATAAGGGGTGAATCCCACCTAATTCAACTTATTATTCATAACTTAAGACAGTTGATCAAGTACTTTCATGAAATTTTCAGCACCTATTCCAATCTTATTTGGAATTTCATTAAGGAAATAGTCTCATTTCCTATCACATTTATTATTAGAACAAGTTATCATATTTCAATCCATAACTAAGAAAACGAAATTGAAATTAGGGGGGATTGAATACATATATAATAAGAATGTAAAAAAGGAAACTTTCCATAAAAAGGATAAACTTGTAAATGAATATTATATCCTATATTGTGATTTCCTAATTTTCAATCTAGGTTACCCATAGTGATAGAATTATCCATAGGGTTCATACTAAAGTGATCTAGTCCTAATATCCAAAAATAACTAGACCATTATCTGATACAAACTGCATCAAACCTATCCTTCTACACATATTGCTACATGATTTTAAGCATAATTAACTATCAAATACACACTGAGGATCATAAATTCTAGTGTGTTTGGAAAGGTACATAATTAAACAACATAAAAACATATTTTATTTTATATTAATAATGAACTCCTAAATTCCTTTGATCCCTTACATATTCATAGGATAATCGAAGGAATAAATGAAGAAATGGATTAGCTAAAAATCCTAGTAAGGAAATTAACATAATAATAAATCATAGAACATGGGTTATAAGGCACAACATGATGGCATAAAAGGAATGGAACATGAATAAACATATGGAAGAATAACATATAGAACATTTAATAATGTAATAATGTAATCATATGAATGTGGAAAAAATATAAAACATGACATATGATTGAGTAAAGGTTCATTGAACATGGAGGGGCACAAGTCAAATCTAACCACCAAGACCATTTCACATAGAGTGTGAGTCAAGGCTAACCACTAAAACTATTACACATAGAGCATGAGTCGAAGCTAACCAAAAATACAATTTCACATGATATATCATGAGACTAAACATTAATAAATTAATTGTATCACTATCTAGGCACACCCATTATAACATTTTCATGAATATGTGTTCCATATAAATAATAAAGTATAAGGGTTACCTATGGAATGAATTGGGTATCATAATCATGTCATAAGGCATGACAAGAGTGAATATCATAATGGTGTCCATGAAAGAATGGATTTCAATCATAAATGGATATTAATAAGTTAAAATTGTCCAAGATCATGAAAATTTATGTGAAAATAAAGTGAAAAAATGTAAAAATAGTGTTTAAGAGTCATTATAAATGAAACATTTTGTTGCAGTTTAAGGAAAATATTAAAGTTCATTTAAAACAAAAAATGAATATTTGTTTTCATAAAAAAAATGAACCAAGATAGTTTTTCATGATAAAATTATTGATTTAAGGAAAATAATGGTGTCTTAAAATATATTATGGAGTTCACTTTAAAAAAGGTAAAAAATTGAGAAGTTCCCTTTAATCAGGCTTGCTAATCGAGAAGATTTGTGAAGGGAACCTTCTTAAAATAGGCATTTACCCATCAAAGAATAATGTAATAATTTGAATACATGATTTTAGAATATATAGATAGAATTTATAGTAATAATATAAAAATAAAAAAGATTTACATTTAGTAAATGAGAAATAAAGTGTAACCCAAAGGAAAAAATTGAGGTTTAAAAAGAATCCCTTACCTTATGTCTGAAAGTTTTATGTACTTGAATTTAATATCCTAGATAATAGAATTAAATCCATTAATTAATTAATTTGTAACCTTTTATAATTTTATTTAATCTATTTAAATTTTATTAAGATTATTTATGTCCTATTTGATGAGTTATAAGATACAATTTCATCATTTGGGAGTGCGTGTTTCCTTGTTTTTCATGATCATATTATTTGTATATGTGTATGAAATATCATGTAAAATGGGAATAGTTTCCCAAAATTTAATTTATATGTTACTAAAAACATAATTATGTTTTTTTTTCTTATATTTCTTTTTTATATGGTATGAGGATTAATCATTAGATAAATAATTAATGATAACCATTTAGATTATTTTGGAATTTTTTTAATCACCATGAACTAATTTTGTTTTATTAATTAATATTATATTTATATACTGGTTATATAAAACTAAATAAGTTTTAACACACATATTATAACATTTATTATCCATAAAAAGTGTTTTATAACCATCCTTGAATGTGGTAAAGAAAATTAAAAACTCATCGTCCTTGAATGTGATAAATTAACACATCACGAATGTTGTTTTCATTTTTAGAACAAAAGGGGAGGTGAAAAGAAATGATTATGGATTATTCCATTAGGATAATAAAATTACATTATATAACATATAACAGGGTTATCATTACATTTGTATAAGGGGATTTTAGGATAAAATAAGAAAAGGAAAAAATTGTAATGAATTTAAAAGAAATTTACTCTTGAATTATTCTCCATGAGAACCTTCATAAGGGAATTGGGTTTGGTATTTTGTTAAGAAAAAAGGATCCTAGACATGGAAAAAAGACTTGGGAAGAGGTTTTGAAAAAATTTGAACAAGATTAAAGGCTTTTTAAGTGTGAGGAGAATAGGTGGTTAGGGTTGGTATTTATAATGGAGGAGAGAGGTGTTTTTTTATTATTTTATTCATTTGTTTATTATTTTGGATAAAGACTATGAATAGTGTATATTCTTATGACTAAATACAATAACTAATGCCAGTGTGTTCTAAAAAGTGGTTCTTACATCAGAAATTTCTCAATAAATAGTTTATTTAACTTATATTGTATATATATTGCAAATTATCCTATTTCACTTTTAACGAAAAATTCAACTATTTTAGAAAAATCTCAATAAACCACCCCAACCATTTATTGATGTGTATAATTAAAAAATGGACTCCATTTTATGATTTTTTTCTAAATATGATAAATTTATATTTTAATTAAAATCATCATTTACCCAAAAAATACTGATTTTAAAAGTATAGATGCTTTTATAACACCCTGAAAATTTAATTAAGGATTTAGAAAATTATTTTATAATCATAAGAAAAAAATATTATTTTATAACTATATTGTAAGAAGATTAATTTTATTTTAAATCATTATATTAATTATAAAATTGTAAATAAATATTTAGGTTTCACAAAAATACCAATACTTAATTTATCATTTTAAAAACATTTATTTACTTATACTATGACAAAATTATATCAAATTATCACTTATAAGATGCCTAAATTTTATTTATACATTCATATGTGAGGTAACTATTCTATTATAAGATTTTCTATTCTTAGTGTTTACATTTCAATTCCAAAGTCCACATTAGTATTCTATCAATTTAGGTTCCTTAATTTCTATAAATACCTATTTCTTCATTCATTATTAATTTATAAAGTTTTTGTTTGCTCTCTATGTGATTTTATGTGATTTATATGATGTGACATTAATATAACAAGGGAATTATCCATTGATAAAAGTCTGGGTCCTTATATCTAAAACTTTGGGCATTCTATACGATCATTGAGAACAAAAAAATAATACGCTTAGAACTATCCCCAGGCTTAGAAATCCTCTTACCTTGAACACTTGAACTGGTTGACATTGTTTTGGATTAAGATCGCATACATAGCCCATTAAAGGAAGATTTTGGAGTGGGAGAAAACCGTGGTCCCACTGATGAAGCCTAGGAGGCAATATTTCCACCCCTCTAGGTTATTGGGCAGGAGGAGGGGATAACTATCATATGCGATAAGATACTTTATCTATTTTATAGTGTTATAGAGGAGGTTTGAGGATTAGTTTACCAGGGGGAGGGAGTTCTTTGGAGAGGTTCATAGAAAATGTTCTCTTTACATTTATACATCCACCTAATGAGCCTAATGAATTTGGGAAGGGAAGAGGTAACCAGAGGGAGAGAATTAATTTGAGGTATGTAGGGGATGAGGGCTTTGCATGTGGAGGGGGAAGTAGGGTTTGATTTTGAGGGTGGGTATGAAGATAAAGGGGGGATAGAGGATGCTATAGATCTATTTGAACTAGAAAAAACATCCATAAGATATTCTGAATTATTCCATACATGATCCAAGAGCATATCCCATTTTAAAATTTGTGATTTGGATAATTGGAGATCCCAAACAGATTTACATATTAGGAGTTATAGACATTCGAAGTTAGTTTGGAAAACTGGATTACAGATCCCATTTACAGAGCTCCATATGAGATGGTAGAGGAGAGTAACTTGATCAAAGCCTTCACGAGTGTCGTGAAGGTCATGAAAGAGGCCTCTATGATTCCGAAGAACCTGACAAGAGTTAGAGGTCTCTCTGGTTGCGAAGCGCGATTTCCTTCACGGTGTCATTTTTTTCTTCTTCATGGCGAACAGTTGTTCTCCACGGCGAGCTCTACCAACCTCCATATCCTATAAATAGACATATCCCCCCACCTCAAAGGGACATTTATGCGGCCCCTTTTGCAGATGATCTCCCACTTTGCAGTGCTCCCGTGTACCGTTAAGTGATGCCCTTCGCGAAGGACTCCTCCCTTTGTGAAGGAGGGAACCCCTTCGAGTTTCTCAAGGATCCTTAAAGCCCTAGGCTCCGTGAGACCCATATCTCCATGAAGCCCCATGCTCCATGAGACCCATATTTCTACAAAGCACCATGATCTATGAGATCTTGAGCTCCACGAATCCCCACAAAAAATGGAGAGTCTCACAGCAAACGGTTCCAGTCAGTACATTGACACTTTTCACTGTGCCCCTATATGAAACCAGCTTCCACCTATATAATACCATGATTCAAGATACTCCTCCAAACTCCATGAATTACCTTGAGTTTATGTCATCCTCTTGGCCCCTTTCACATGTTGTGATTTTATATTCTCATCATCAATTCCCAAAGTACCTTGAGGTGAACCGTTCCTCTAGTAACTCTTCCAAACCCTATCACATAACTCCTATGCCAGGATAAACTAGAAAGGGATGATCTTCTATAAGTCCCAACACCATCCATTGCAAGGCATCTCATGCCTAATAGTCCTATCTATATGACTTTAAACTTTATTACACCCTATGTGACAAATATAAGATTCCTCTTTCTCCAAACAAGAGATTCCTTATGTTCCAAGAATAATATTCCAATAGTCATCTCTACATGACTATAAACTTTAGAACACCCTATGTGAAAAACATAGGATGCCTATTTCTATATAGAAGGGGTGCCTTATTCCCCAATTATATGATTCTAATAGTATTCACTACATGACATTAAATTGTAGAATTCCCAATTATTCAATAATATGATGATTGTTGTTCCAAATAAGAGATGGCTTTTCTGACAAGCATAAGATGTCTCATGCCATGATTATAGTGGAATAATTTCAAAAGTGTTGGAATCCATTCGATCATTCCATCACTCTAACTCATGCTTTTTGTGTCCTTCATTCGAATATTCATCCTCTGTCATGTCTGAAGTGACCTCCTAACAGCCTTTTCCCATGCCTCTTTGACTCATCTATCGTTCTAGGCCAATTCCCCAGAAGACTTTGGATGACACTTCATGTTTGGACCCATGTTTCAAATATGGTCAGTGGATGGACCTAGTTTGTTTTTTTTTTACTTACCAGTCTAATGCGATATTGATGTTATGATTCAAATATGGTCAACAGTTATCTCCCTCCATCATGCTTCCCCCATTTTGTTCTGAATGTCGTACATGTGATTCACACATTTCATCTCCCTTTGTTCGGACTGATTCCAACACCCATGGCGTTATCCCACTTGTGCACTGGCACATAGGTGTGGGACTCAATTATGTGCCTCAACCCACCAGTGAGTTGGGATTCCCTTTTGGCCAAACATGAGGAAGACATACAGGTAGCTTCCATGTGTAATCCCCTTTCACTATTACCACTCCTTAGTGGCACCCGGGAAACTTCCATGCATAAGCCCCATCCACTATTAACGCTCCTTAGCAGAACTCGAGCAACTTCCATGTTTCATCCCCTTTAACTATTTCCTCTCCATTTCACCATGATCATCAGGTCTTCCTTTCCACTTGATTCTCACATCGAGCATGACTCATGTGATCTTAGAGTAAAAAGTGACCATGACATCCTTTTTTTGCCACCTTAGTGTGTAAGTCCCATGACACCATACCAAAATACATGGGATTTGATCCTTTCCCTTTCCAATAAATGTACATAGGCAGGCTCTATATGGTTCAAGTCCATCACCCATTGGTCCCGACCACTTCATGTCAGTTCACCCTCATCCCACATGATGTTAAATTGTATGCATGTTTTATTCCTACATGATGTTAAACTGTATGCTTTTGAACTACGTGGGTTTTGATCCATATCTCCTAGAAAATGTACATAGGAAGCCTCCATGAGTTTCAACCCCAAACATTTCTAAACCTATACAACCTACTTGGGGTTTAATCCCTATTTTCTAGAAATGGTACATATGAAGCCTCCATGTGGTTCAACCCCAACCACTGGTAAACTTCAGTGTCACATTTTCTAGGAACCATATCTTTTGTCCTCCCCTTAGTGGCATCAGACCAACTCTCAGGCTTATAACCGCTTTTAATCCCCAACATGTCTTCAGGTTTTTGTACTTTGTGTACACCCCAATTCCATGCCCTATCCTAAACTATGTGGACTTTGATTCCATAACATAGGGATACATAGAAAGACTCCCTAAGGTTAAATCCCATCACTCATGTCCCATCCTAGTCTCCCATGTGAGCCTTTGTGTTTCGGGAAGGTTATGCCCATCCCAGAGGTTCTACATCATTTGGGTCCCACCATGTGTCCATTCTCACAGGCCGCCTCCTCAGGTGTCCCATCACCACAATGGACTACATGGACTTTGATTCCCTACTATAGGGATACACAGGAAGCCTCTTAGAGGTTCAATCCCAACACTACCATCATCTTCACATTGGTTCTATCTCATTCACCATCCACTATTTTCAACCCTCCATCATCCATCATGATTCTTACACGGGCCACCACATCCTACTTGGATTATTCCATCCATTCATGAATCTAACCATGCATAATGCCTACACAATCCATAACCATCCAACCAAGAGTGCCCCACTTGAGATGGGATTCTGTCCATACAAAAGCCCTAGCATGTCTTTGGGTCATTTCCCTTTGTGTACACCCATATTCATCACCCCTTCAAACTACATGGGTTTTGATCCCTGTCATCTTCATTGGGTATGTAGGAAACCTCAATGAGGTCCAAACCCATCTAATGTTAAAGCTTGGTGTCACCATTTAGGGGGTGCACATTCCCTGATCTTCCCTCGGTGGTAAACCTTCCATGTGCTCCCTCTTGGGGATGTACCCATCTGATCAAATCCTATCAGTGTTCTGATCAGTCCGATCCATCTCCACTAGATGTTAAACTCGTGACCTAACTCATGTTAAGCATGAGATGCATGAGGAAACCCTCAAAAGACACGCCTTTGGCGTAGCCATATCCACAATATATTAAACTTGCGACCTACCTCGTGTTAAACATGAGATGCCTGAGGAAAACCTCAAAAGACATGCCTTTGGCATAAACATCTCCACATTAAGTTAAACTCATGGACTAACTCGTGTTAAACATGAGATGCCTGAGGAAAACCTCGGAAGAAACACCTTTGGCGTAACCATCTGTGCAAGATGTTAAACTTGCAGAATTCCCCATATTAAAAATGGTAAGGTCAGGATAAACATAGATACATGCCTCCAGCATAAGATACCCCACGACTGACTTGGGATTCCTTGGGTTCTGTGCCCTTGAGATTTCCTCTTATGAGGAAGAATACATGTCATCCAATGTCCATGCATCCAGAGATTCCCCGACATGGCTGATGGTATCATCTACTTAGAATGAAGGTTGTTTCCCTATAAATACCCATTGAAATGTCCTGATAAAGGCAGTGTAATTAACCAGAATCCATAAAGATATGGAAATAGGGAAGAGTTTCACCAATAACATCTTAATCTATGAGGGAGACCCAGACTAGGCGACAAGTTCTGAGGTGGAATACATGGAAGGATGAACCAACATCCCCTCATACTATTTCAATCAAGGAGAAAATGTCTCTGAACAAGTTATGGATGTCGCCCACATTTGGAAAGAGGAAATGTTGGGCAACAACCAGTGTGTCCCCATAGACGGATGCACACCCTGGTAAAAGTTTCAGAAATAAGATCCACATTCTCTCTCCTGAGTCTCTAAATCCATGAAGACTGAAAGTTGAGAACAATCTTCTATCAGGGAAAGCGACTCGAGACTGACCTCAAGATTCACCAGTCTCTAAGATGTATAATGGGAAATCTTCTTTCGGAATTTTGACATTTCATGACTGGGAAGGCAACAACCTATACAAAAGTGATGTGTTAAGGGGTAAAATAATGGTTTCATCCATTCCATAAAATTCTTTAATGTTGAGAAGTATATGTGGTGGAGGAGGATATTATAGGTCTGTGGAAACATATATTCGTTCAACCATGGAGTCCTGAAGTAAAAGGGTTCAGTCATTTGTTCACATAAACTCTCCAAGAGAGTCTCATATATTCTTCTAAAAACTAGGTTTTGGAAGGGGAACGGGCATCCAGGAAGCTTAACCCACACCACTGATAGAGGAGACACTCATCCCTAATGAGCATACATCATCCACCGAGAGATGTGGATGCACCAAAAATTGATTATTCGAGGGATTCATGCCCAATACATGATAAAATCTTCCCGATAATATTAGATGATTAGTTATGATTTTTGGTTTAACTCTAATACTTTTTTTGGGTGATTCAGGTTTAAGGATCTAATGAAGTTATTAAAGAACCCCATTGGAGACTTTTCCAAACACACACATTCTCTCTCATCATTACCCACATTCACTCTCTCACCAATCTATTTTAATATACATTATAATTATTTATTTTGTTTTTTTTCTTTTATGTGTTTCATTTTTTATTTTTAATCCATAACATTTTTCTTATTCGGATTTTTTCACCAAAATTGTAACAACACACACACACACATATATATATCTAAAAAAATTAAATATATATATATATACTTATAAAATCATCACATAAATTATATATATATATATATCATATGTGTATAATATGTTATATAATGTTTAATATGTTGTGCCTTATTAATATTTTGAAGATCATATTTAAATTCAATAATATTGAATTTCTTATAATTAAATAAATATTCCTAAATGAAATAACATAAAAAACATCCAAATTAAATTTCATAAATAAAAAATTACTATTAATAAATTATTAAATCCATTTTAATCATCTTTTAAATTTTTTCAAAATTGCTTGATCTTTGGAATCCCTAGAAAACAACCTATAATGACAAAGGAAGGCATGAGAATATTATAGACTCTTAAAAAAATCTTCTTATTTGATTTTCAAACATTAATTTACACAATTATACTCACAGCTCCTTATTTATATTCAGAACAAAAAGTATAAGTTTTGTGTTTCTTTTTTTGGAATGAGACTTCATTTTGTAAAAAATTGAACTGCATAGGCCTTCCCTACTTCCCCCTTCTTATCCTTCTTATGTGAAAAATAGACTACAGTAGATCTACCTATTCCCTTTTTCAGAATATTATGGTGTGTAAGATCTATCCTCCCTTTTATTACATACACCAGTGTTTCTTAGATGTTATCTGGTATCAGGTATCTCTTACACCAGTACTATCTTTGACAACCAACAATTATATATGATGTAATAGTAGTGTTAGTTTCATCGAAACCTTATATTTCTTATTTAATTTAGTATTTTTAGAAATATTAAAATACTTGAAATTGGATCTATATTAATTATTAACAATTCAAAATAATTTGAAATATTTGATATAGATTTCCTGTTTCACCTCCTTATTAACGGTCTATAATTGCATGTGATCATACATAAACCACATATATTCAAGAAAGTAGAATTATCCATATTTATTCTTCATATATATCTATATTATTCTTCTTTCTATCCAATATGTACACACATATTTAAAATGAACATAAATATATTCATTCATGAGGTAGTTGAAATCACGGACCTTCATTTTTGGCATGGAATGTTCCTACAAAAACATTATTCTTCTCCAAATTTTCATAAATCATGATAAACAGTATCATGATATTTATTTTCATTAAATTTCGACTTAACTAGATTTGGATAGATTAATGAATGGGATAAAGTGAAATATTTTAGGACTATGTAAATCATACGATGCTGTAAAGTTATACAAATTTTTTCACAATGACTAATGTAACAAAATCTTACACACAAGTTTTACAAAATGAAATATGTACATTGATTATTAAAAGGATGACATGCAATGTATTATATCCAAAGTAATATGATTTTATAAGAATTATGAGAATCCATTTAAAATATTAAAAATATTTTGTGAATTCATGTCTTTATCTTGAAATTTATTCTTTAGACTCACCGAACGTCTTCTATTTTTTTATCCCCAAGAATCACTATAACCAATATTTTGATATATATAAATATGTGTGTGTGTGTGTGTGTGTGTTTCATTGTAGAAAACATCACCAAGAATCAATAGATTAAAACGACTTACTCTTATAGCATAACTTTATTCTCCATCAACCACAAAATTCTCTTATTTCTAGTTTTACGACGATGTTTACATAGGTGACTATTCCTGTTTACACTAAAGAATGATGTTTACACAACACCATAATCATCTTTACACTAATATCAAAGATCCTTACAGAGAAAAAATTTATCCTTATAATGTATCCAATCCATTCATAAGTTGTGTATATTATGTATACACAGTATTAGATGTCTTTTACATATATTAAACTTTTCCATTTCTATGATATCTCCAGGGTTAAAAATGATTCTTAAAAAAACATTAATACCTATCCAAATTATTTTCCTTATTTATAGAAATAAATATTTGGAAAAATATTTTCAAAATTTAAAACTAAATCCATGTTACTTTTATACTTCACATAAACTACTGTGATGCAAATGTTCAAAATGTATCATTATAGTGATCTATAATTTATCTTTATAACTCATTAATGGAACTGAAATCTTTGAACTCATTTTTTACTTTTACATAAATAAATATTATAATAGATTATAAGGTAAGTAATTATCCATTTTTCATGTAATATATGAAATGAAACTTCAAAACCAATACTTAATATGTATCTTATAAATCATTCTATACTTAATATAGGAAGACACAATCTTGGAAACCCTTCTTCGTATATTTATTGGATTCTGCAATTTACTTCAAAGCCAATTTGTTCTCTTCAATTATTATTTCTTTTATTTTAACATCAATCATCATTGATACTAAGATCTCATTGTTAACCATTTATAACATATACAACACAAACAAAGTGGTCACAATAATCCCCACTTTATATTTTTTTTCAATACTTACTAAAATGATATGTCCATATATACTCTCTTATTTAAATAATTATCTCCCATTTATCATCAGTCCTTTATTTCGTTTTACTCTCTCCCACTTATTAAAAATAAATAAAAATTACTTGAGAGAGTGTGGTATCAATTCATACTCAGACAATGTTCCATCATATATTTCACTCTAATTCTACATGATCCAGGCTTGGCATAGAAAATAAGAGGGTTGGATTTAGGCAAAAAAGTTATATATTATTAGCTGAATATAATACCAATTGAAATTAAACACTCATTACCTTTATTTGGTAAAATCCAACTATTTTTTGGCTTAGAAAACCATTTCATTTCAATTTATATAAATATTCTCATGTAATTTTAATCAAAATTTTATGCGCTCACTTCAATACGCAAACTAAAAAAATTAAATTAAAAATGGAAAGCCATATTTTCATAAATTATATCTTAATCTTTTTTAATATTCACTTTCATGTCATTGATTAACACTAATTCCACCATTAATGTTAGGATCATATTTATTTTCCAATTATGAGAGAATAAGAAATCATACCTTGTTCAATGACACTTCAACAAACACAATCCAAAATATTCAAATTTTTATGTAACAACAACTTGAAAGCTTTTTCTTTATTATTAAATTATCTTCCCATAAAAAATAATGAAAGGATAAAAAAGGAATGTGAGCAACACTGAGAGGGTGGGGGGATGGGTGATTACATTTTGAGGTAATTTTAACCAAGTATAAATTTATTCTGTTATAACTACTTCAGTTATTCAGTCGGTGGATATTTTATCTATTTAACTATACTTGGTTAATATGTATGAAAATATGGTAATATGGAATAAGAGAACAACCTGATTTATTAATGAGGTTTAGCTCCATACAAATGAAAACATCTCTGATGTATGATGGTTTTTATCCCATACACATGCCGTTTCCATTTTATTATCAGAGAAAGAAATAGTAAGGGAATGAAATTGGAATCATTATCTAATCATCAACCAGGTACAAAGAATTTGAGGTCTTGTTATTATTTTGTAAAAGAGAATATAATTGCACTTACTTGAAGTGAGATCACCATTTTTGGCTTGAGTCCCTCCCAAACTATTTTGAATCAATATTATTCTTCACTTGGAACAATCAGATGAGCTTCCTCAAGCTTCAAATATCGTCAATGTTATCTCACCAATATTCATACTTCTATATAAGAATTTTTTAGTCTAGATAACTAATATCACCATTTTTTTATGAATATATGATGTAATAAAACCGTTCTTTTCTTCCCCTACACAATATTTTACTCAATCTCTCTACCTGAATATATTCAATGGTGAATATATTAAGACACTTTTCTCCTCTAATTCTTCTTCCCTTCTTCAATGTGTAAGAAATTAGTTCATCATTGAGAACTATAATTTAACTTTTCTTTATCTTTACAGGATAAGAATGTGTATGTGAGGTCAATTCTATTTCTCTCTCTCACTTTGACTTAAAAAATATTAACTGGCACACCTTCAATTCTCTATTTATACGATTTATTCATCTGACAGAATATATATAAAAACAGTTATAGTGGTGTTGAATATTACCCATTGTTTAACTCCATAAAATATCAGACTAAAATTCATAGAATATTTGATATTGTTTTCATTTTAATTCCCTACTAATTCATTTATATACCTTACCTCAAATTCCAATGTGATATTAGAATCATGGAACACACCTTGTGATTATTTGAATTAGAAATCCTGAAAAACTTAAATCATGTTTATATATCATAATTATTTATATGGATTATGAAGTAAATTCATATGATCCTTCTTCAAGACTTATGATGAAAAAATATATGCTCAAATACATATGATCAAAACAGATGATGCTTCTAAAATAAATATACACTTTATGGTCTTCTAATCTCCAAATAAGTTATACGATCATATTTTCCTTTACGCTTCATCCAATGGGATATTATATGGCGTGGAGTTTATTAGAATGATATTTTTTTACAAAAATTCTCACTAAAATATGTCTTATGAAATGGTATCAATCTCTTTCATATTTTTGATTAACTATTCACTTCTCTATGTCATGATCACTCTTCTGAAAACATTACCAGCTCCAACTGATATATCTTCCATCATCATTATCCACCATCGAGTTAATATCATAATAAATCACAACTCATTAGCATCATGAAATTTCCATCCTTATCACACAACATTCACAACATATTTACGCAACTATTTTGTACATGTGGATAATCCAGTGTACATGCAGTCACTTGTCTACCTCACAATCAATATTTATGGTCACTTTCTAGTTACTATATCCTTGATCTATAGTAGTTTGTATATATAATTTTTCCTTTGTACATGCAGTTTCTTTTCTTACTCATGGAAAATATTCATCATTTCTTGTCGGTTATAGTCTCTTAAAAATTCTGTGGTCTGTACATGAGGTTGGTCATTTGTATATACAGTCTCCTCTCTAACGGGCACATAGGACATCCTTCATTCATAAGAAGATATATTTATAGTAATATAAACCTAGATGATGATCACATATGTTTTTTATGATTGCTATGTATGAAAACCTTTATCCATACCTAATAATAGATTATGCTTACAAACATTTATGAGATGATTCTTACATAAGGAACGAATGATTTTTACATAAAAAATTAAATTATCAATATATTTTACACTTTTAGAAAATAAATTCAAGCCCTTCTCCGGTCATCTCAAACTATCTCAGGACACATTAAAACATTTTTTATATAACACTCCTCCACTACAAGTTTTCATTGACATTAAGATCAGAACATTAATTATTACATTTGATTCTAACTTTATCCATGTATATTTTATTAAGGATGGAAATATTACTTTGACTAAATCGTCTTGAACCAGATATATATGTGAAATACCAAGTAGAAACATCTTTAGAACAACTTTTCCATCAAGTGAGAGATTCTTTAATAATCTAATGGTAGCAACTCCAATACCCTAAAACATCATTTCCTTTCATGAATTGATCTCTAAGAAACTTCACTGGTGGTACATCCATTGTCATATTAATATGATAGCATCTGAAAATTCTTCTAAGTTGTGCATCACCAATCCAAATCCATTATTCATAGTGCAACACATAGATGAATCTAGACACGGGAACTTTTCTTTATTACCATGTGAACCATGAAAAAAATAGCTTCCAAGATTCAGGGTTGTCCTTCAATTATTAGGCAATATTTAAAACTCAATACAATGAATATTTACTTTCTTGAGAAATCCACTCATATAACTGTTAATATTAATCACTTAAACTTCTTTCCAATATCTTTTATCATTTACATAATGGAACACATTGAAAACAAATACAACACTGCAAAAAATTGGGCTTAATAGAGACACATATCATAACATTCATAAAGGTGGATCTCTTCCTTGTATAGATTTACAAGATTCCCTGATTATAGGTTTCACCTAAATATTTTTTGTACACCACTGTAAAGATTTTAAATAACACTTAATCATAATCAGAGAAGACCTTTTCATAAAATTCCCTTTAGAATACCACTTCAGATAACATTTTAAGATGCTTTCTTCTTCACTTTATTGTCCCATGTAAAAAATTCTCAGTTCTTCTCAGGTTCTTCCCATAAAAAATTATTCAACATTAATTCTCTATATTTTTAATAAAAATAAAACAAACATAAGGTAATGGAAGAAGGTTTTTTTGTTCTCTTAAGTGAGAATAGAAATTTTGAGAGGATTTTCAAAAGTAACATAATTTATTCTTCATGCTTCCACACATGATCTTAAAATATGATATTGTTTAATGAGGAATATATCTCTTGTTAACTATAAATCCTTTCTTTGGGAAACATTTCTATTATTTATACATATTATCGAAGGTATCACTAAGTGTAATATTTATCTCTTTTAGGAACTCCTCTTGTAGATGCAATATGATTAAAAAATCATTAATAGTGTTTCCAACTTTTCTACACCTACCATACAATTATTCTAAGCCTCATAAGATTTTATTTGTTAAAACTATCTCATCAAATTCGTATTCATCATATGAAACATCTTCCTTTCCTTTGACATATGGATCCATTTTTTTCTTCCATTTTTATCTCTCTCTATAAATGAGTGGGAAGGATAACTAGATAATTTTTGGGTATATGTATAGATTTTTGGTCCCTCCACATGGCTTCTTAAGGGTTACTTTATTATTATAATCCCATATATATGAATAAATACACCTAATCTTATTATAGTTTCATTGATTATGATATACCATCTAATATTTTTCCAACTTTGACTCTCTCTTATTTTAACACTTATTAGGAGTAATATGGTTTGATGTTCTCTTTATCTTTTATCCCAAGGCTGTCTCTTTTTTCTTTATAACCATTTGTGGACATATATTCTCATATAAATTTGATACAGGTTGTAATAAATGTGAATAATCTTTTTATCCACATTTTTTACATAAATAGAGATATTTAAGTACTTAAAATATATCTATATTATATATATTTTTCTTAATCTTTGGTTGTTTTAACTTTCCTATATTTCTTCCCCTTGAAATGAGATTTCTTTGAACTTCTAGAATTTATGGATCCTATCAAAAATACAATTATATTTTCCAAATTCTATTTCATCAACAAAAATGGAACATAAACATTGATCTTCTTTTCTCTACTGCATATTGTTTAGAATTATTATAACTGATAACATACAATATTTGGTCCATCTCCAACACTAGATAGACTCTTTTTAGAGAAATAACACTCACAACCATTCTTCTATACACCACAAACTAGGTGGTATGATTATATTCAATTTTCATTATCTATGTTTTTTCATATTTTGTGTTTAAACATGCATCATTTATGAAAATAGATATATTAAAAACATATGATTTAGGTATGGATGACTCCTTTTACATTGAGGATTCTTAATAAAAATCATTGGATAACGTTACGATCATTATACCATTATATAGAGGTATTTTAAAAATATAACCATACTTAGTAGATTTTATGGAATACACTTCTCTTTCAACAACTTCATATGAAGACTTGGTTTGAGATGTTTACAAATTTCCCAATTTAATCAATAGTTAAAGACACTTTATATTGAAAATTAATTTCTTATTTTCAACATCCATAAATATATATTCATAATATTTCTTCACTCTTTTGATTTCATCATCATGTATAGTGACATTTTCTTATAATAATGTCTCAAGTTCCTAGGTCTTATTGGATTTAACATCTAATTATGAATTTTTACATCAATGATATTTTTCATATTTTCTTCCAATCCATGGATATTCTATTAAATTTATCTAGTATACATTTTATTTTCATGGATTATTTTGAGACAACCTCCTTTAATTTTTTATCAATTTCTATCAAAAAAAACATTCATAGCTTTTTTGGATCCAATTGGATAGGAGATATTTACAAAAGATATGATCCTTTTTACAAATCATTCACCAATTCTTCTAATTTTTCCAAAATTTAAGTGATTTATTCCCACTAAATTTAAAAACATACACAAACAAAAGAAAACAACTCTTTGGTAAAATAATAATGAAATATTTTTAATGAATCATCAAATATTGATTTATAACTTATAGATACATGATCATCACCTTTAATATATATTTATCTTTATTTTTATCATTCAACATAGCCTTTGTAATGACTACTATATTTATAGAAATTTCAATAGAATTTGATTTTTTAATCTAAATCTACATATAATTTTATTTTAAAGACATCTCAAATTAGAATTTCTTTATGAATTCTAAAATTTCCACTCAAATCATACAAAGAGAAAAACTTCAAAATAGAGAATCCAATAATAAGTGAACAAGGATCAAAAACCAATTGATGGGACAAGTTAGATATGCATTCAATAATGATTGGAGGATTAATTATTATTGGTTAAATTTAATCCAATTTATATTGTTTATCCATCTCCTCTTACATTTATCACTTTTTATGGTTAATGATACTATTATTTAGTATTCTCACATTATTATTTCGTTCGACACATCTGAACACACCCGCACAATTGAAAAAATGATGTGTAGGTTTAGGTTTTCAAAATGAATGGTTGGTCCTTTGTATGAACTCATAAAATACTAGATCACACAACCAACTAGTATCAAACTGTGACCAACGAACAAGTATGAATTATCACTAAAACTCGCATTTGAATGTCACTCCACTATTCTTTAGTGTATAACACACAAAAGTGAATCTCACTCTTTAGAATGTTATATTTTTGGGTGAAAAATAACATACTTACATAAATATAGACTCTATAAGTCAGTAATATGCTTCTTTAAAATTCTTTTTCTTCCCTTACACAAAAACATGCAATCACCTATTCTTTATTTGTATACACACAGTGATGCATGAAAATCATTTTTTCCTATTCATAACAGCATTTATAAGTGTTTCCTTTATTTATTATGAATAAGACCTCATTCTATGAAAAAATGAACTATACAAGCCTTTAATTCCCCTATATTCTTCTTTGTCAACTCACATCAGACTGCACAATATCTCCCTCTTTTTTTTCTTTAACCCGCTAATTTTCTTCATAATATAATGGTGTGTTAGATATCTCCTTCCATTCCTTCAATAAAATTTTTTTATTAGATGTTATCTAGTACCAGGTCTCTCTCACCTTCTACTATCTTCACCAACCAATAATTATATATGATAGAATAGTAGTGTTGGTTTATGTAAAGACCCAGAAATTCCATGTAATTTTTTTTAATTACATGGGAATATTACAAGTCTGTGAAAATTGATGGTGCATGATTCCAAGGCCCGGTGTTCCCGGAATGGATTTCTTAACTTTTTATTTGGGTACGTTTAGTAAATGTGCGAGTGGGTTTTTGTAACTTTTGAACTGGTTCTTGAAATTGAAATTTGAGGACACCGTTGAACTCACAATGTCGGTATCCGCTTAAGGAGACCTTCACCTTGACCATAGTAAGTCAAGGGTGGAAATTAGTTTTTCACTTTTTCATGGGAGAAGAAATATAAATATTATTTAACATTTTTATTTTTATTTTGAAACCTCTTTGTTAGAGTTATAGAGGTGGGTACCACCCAAACTAATAAACCCCCAAATTGAATTCTAGTGGTGGGTACCACCCGAACCCCTCATTAATGTGGTGAGGTCTCTTGGAATTCTCCCATTTGATTGTGCTAACGAAATACAACAAATTGTGCCAATTAATTGTTCCATTTATTAAAATGTTTCAACTTTAATTTGATAAACTTATTTCTATGATATTGGCTCCTCATACATTGAGAGGACTGGTTGGAAAATTGTTGGAAAAGGGGAGAACTTGGAGAAACTCTTCCTCCAATGAAGAACACACTCTCCAACGACGAACGCACTCTCTAACGAAGAACACGCTCTCCAACGACTAACGCGCTCTCCAACGAAGAACGCGCTCTCCAATAAAGAATGCGCTCTCCAACGAAGAACATCCTCTCCAACAAAGAACAAATTTTCCAAAGAAGAATGTGCCATCTCCAAATAAGAACTCCCTCTCAAATGAGGAATGTATTCATCGATAATGATCTGACGTCCATCTTTCCCTCCTCACCGACGTCAACAAACATTTTAGGTAGGGTTTTTTGTTTTGAATATCCCCTTAGCCATTCTTAATTTTCTTTGTGATTCATGAATTATTGAGATTATTGCAACTTCCATAAGGTGGAGGGTGCGGGCCAAACGAACATGGCCCGACCTCTCCACAATCCTTTGAGGTTTTTGATGTGTTCTTCGTGATGGAGGAGGACGGCGACTGGTGCTAGCAACTGGCATCGTTGGGACTCGAGAGTGGCGGCCCGTACCACGGCCGGCCACGAAGACGGTGGCGGCGCAACCACGCTTTAGGAGAAATATTGCGGCCCGTCGACCATGGTGGAGCAAGGGAAACAGCCGGCACTCTAGCCGGCCACACGAAGGGGATGGCAGCGCACGTCCATGCTGCCTGGTGTGCAAGAGTCGTGGCCTTGTGCTGCAGCGGTAAGAGGAGGGAAACTGACTCGCTGCTGGATGACGGAGAAGGTGCAGTGTATGACCACGCCGTGCAGAGGAGGGGGTTGGCCATCCGGCCAACCATGGCAGGCCACCGCACCATGGGCCGCTGCACTGCAGGCCACCATACTGCGGGCCGCCACACCGCGGGCTGCCACACCATGGGACACCGCACTGCGAGCCCAATGGACCTCCACACCGTGGGTCGGTCCGGACCCAGTGGGTCGGGTGGAACCCAGGGTCAAACCTGAGTCAGGCCGGGTCTACCCGAACCGGGTCAGGTTGGCCTAGGCCGGGTCAGGCAAAGTTGGACCAGACTCAGACCAACTTCAACCCTTTTCGTTCTTTTGGCCATAACTTGAGATTCAGGCATCCTTTTGATGAACCATGTGTGGCACCGGAAACCTTGGAACACGTCGGTCCTTTTGGTATACCCCACTTGAGTTTTGGATAATGTTGGGGTATGGCTGGGTTGGATCGAACATGAATCCAACCAGGCCCTCAGGACTAAAAGGCCAATAACTTGCAGACCGAGCGTCCAATTTATGCACTGTCTTTTGCGTTGAGACCCATTTTATGTGGCTGTCCTTTGGGATACTTCTTAGTGTGATTTCATGGCATTTGTAGTATAGAAATATGAATTGAGGAGTGGATCCTCCCGTAATCAAGTGAGCTTAGTGCGGGAACCCTCTAGCTGGCTGTAATATAAGAAAGGGATCCTATGTGGGTATGTGCTTTGGGATCCTTCATGGGTCTGTGATTGAGGGTCCCACATGGATTCTTTTTATGAATCCATGCGGGACTAATCTAAGATCCTTCGTGGGTCTGTTGTACTAGGATCCTATTTGGGTCAGATAATGTGCTAGGATCCTATGTGGGTCTAATAATTTAGGATCCTATGTGGGTATGATGATTTAGGATCCTACATGAGTCTGATAATTTAGGATCCTATGTGGGTCTGCCTCTTAACAGAGTAAGATTATTCAGTAGTTACATCTAATCATCTTTACTATCGCACCTATGTTATACCTAGTGTGAGTTGATTATTTACCTTTGTGGTAATCTTCTGGGTGGCATACCTTTGTGGTACTTAACTTCGTGGTAATACCTTTGTGGTCATCCTCCGTGTGGAGTACCTTTGTGGTACTTACCTTTGTGGTAATTACAATTGTGGTGATACCTTTGTGGTAATGTATTGCGTGGCATACCTTTGTGGTACTTACCTTTGTGGTGTTACCTTCATGGAATTTCTTCCTTTGTATAACAGTTGAGCTTTGGGCTTTTGAGTTGGACCTTGTGTTTCTTCATTAATGAGATGGGTATACCTGATAACTTAGGTATATGTATGGTCATATACATAAGTAGGTTTTTCAGTTTCTTACATTATTTTTGGTTTATACTTTGTGGATTTTGTGAGACCTTTGAGGGTCTCGGGGTCCCTACTGAGTATTGTTATACTCACCCCTGCATGGGCTATGCCCACAACTTATTGTGTTTGGTGTAGATGATGGATAGCGTCGACTGAGGACAAGGGTACCATGACTGGAGGTCACTAGGAGGTGGAAATTAGATAAGGCATACCATAGAGATGACAGCTCGAGAGATGTACCTACCCTTCAAGTAGGATCCTTGGAAAGTGATCACAAGAGTTGTTCAGTTTACTTGTACCTCCCAGTTTTACTTGTACTTTTCATTTTGCTTCTACTCTCCAGCTGGGGTTGTATTCCGGCCCCTTTTTACTTTCATCACTATTTTACTATATCGCTTACTTTGTGCTCGTATCATGATTTGTGCTTGGTTGTGTGAGTTTACAGGTTATAAAGGCAATGCCTTCCCGGCTTTAGGGAATACGCCTTTCAGTGCTAGTTTCTAGCCCCTAGCCTATGGAAGGAGGGATTGGGGTAGTAACGGCGCGGGCCCCGAGGAAAGGGTCATGACGAATTGGCATCCGAGAAGTGCAGGGAAAAATTGGACTCTGATCTTTTTAACGGCAGTAGTGTTAAGTGTAGTGAGTGTGGTTATCAGTTTAGGGAATCCAGTGTTGGTGCGGCGGCCAACGTATCCATACACCAGGTCCCTGACTTCTGATTTTTGACTCAGTGCAAGAAAAAACTGATTGCATGTGTTTTTTGAAAAGTTTTCTTCATGAACTCTTTGAATCAGCTCACTAGGTATAACTTATTGACCATGGAACACCTATTTCTTTTCAGGATTCCACTACACAGATAGCTAGCTAGGGTTCTGGGTATAGTACGCGATGATAGCCCATCGATCCATGAGGCCTCAGTGCAGGGCCCTCTTTCAGTAGAGGCACCAGTAGAGGCACCAGTGGTACCATAACCCATTGGGCCACCGATTCCACCAGCCCCAGTAACAGAGGGTGAACGCTGCTTGAGCATGTTTCATGAGTTCCAGTGCCAGAGGCCACCCAGGTTCAAGGGTGAGAAGGACCCACAAGTGGCTGAGGATTGGATGGAGGTCGTGGTTAGAGTCTTTCGACTGGTAGGGACACCAATTGATCTCATGGTGATCCTTGCCGCTAGTATTCTATAGGTAGTAACAGGAAGATGGTGGAGCTTGATGCTCCAGGTTCACGAAGAGGTGACACTTATCTGGGAACCCTTTGAGAGCCTGTTTTGAGCAGATTTTGTCCAAGTGACCCTTCGCACAGTGCGCATACAGAAGCTTCTTCATCTTCATCAAGGCATCATGAATATGGATCAGTACTCAGCGAGGTTCACCAAACTCTCACTCTACTCCACTGATATGGTGTGGGAACCATTCTTCATGGCCTGGACCTTCGACCAAGGACTTAGATGGGAGATCAGGGCTTCGATGATTTCTCTCAACATCCCGATGCAAGTAGGGGTGTTAGAGAAAGCCCTCTTAGTGGAGAGTTTTCTTTCTAAGAAGTCACGAGCAGTGAGACCCACCACTGGGTGTAAAATAGAAGATTCTTCTACAGTTGGCAGTAGACATGTGTCATAGAGGTCCAAGAGGACCAGACCTATAGGTGGACGACCGCAGGATTCAGGATCGGTTGTGATGGGCACCAGAGATAGAGCCATTCATGAGAGGATCAGGCAGTGTTACCCATGCAGTGGGTAGGGTCACATGGATCATGACTACCCAACCAGCCGCGTGGATGATCAGTAGATGGTTGAAGTACCTCTCAGTCAAAGGCATTGGTTCGACTGAGGAGGTCCACATGGAGCAGGCAGACCTGGCAGAGGAGCTGTCCGTGCAGCTGGTGGTGGGCGACGATTTGAGATATTACTACCACCACCACTAGGTGGTCTACTGTGACCACAGGGAGTAGGTGGAAAGGGGCGAGCTCAGCTCCAGGTAGCTGAGGCTTATGACCATGGCGCTCCGGAGATGATACAAGGTACGATCTATGTCTACTCCACCTTAGATGAAGTACTTATAGAAACAGGTGACATTCATTATTTTATTGCCACGACCCTCATTCGGATCCTAGAGATTACGACGGAGCCATTGGCTTGATCCTTACAGCTAGATACTCCTACGGGAGTGGATTCGACGATCACAAACTAGTACCGGTAGTGTGAGCTTACTCTGGGAGGTGAGATCTTTGGCTGGGATCTCCTAGTAGCATCATCGATGCCTTACGACATCATCTTGGGTATGGACTAGTTATCAACAGTCCATGCCCAGATTGACTGTATTAGGTGAAAAGTGCGGTGTGTCTGTACTGATAGAACTAGGTTTACCTTCACCAGTGAGAAGGGAGTCTTTTCATCACATGATGGACTTACCCGGAGGAGAGTGCAGCCGATCACCCATTAGTTGGCTAGCCTTACCTTTGGATCGGTTGATGTGGAGTGTCTGAGCTATCCTGTAGTGGTGGACTATTACGCGGATGTCTTCCCTGATGATGTTTCAGGTCTACCTTCTTGTAGAGAGGTATACTTTTACATTGACTTGTACCCCGGGATGACACCGATATCTGCACCAGCGTATCAGATGGCTCCCATGAAGCTTTGTGAGCTATGGGTACAGCTGGAGGACTTATAGGGAAAGGGGTTTATCCAGCTTAGTGTTTCTCCTTGGGAAGCCCCGATTTTGTTCTCCAAGATGGAGGATGGGAGCTTTAGAATTTGTGTTGACACTCGGTGCCTGAACCAGGTGACAGTGAAGAACAAGTAACCACTTTCTAGGATTGACGACCTTTTTTATTAGTTTAAGGGAGCACGGTGGTTCTCAAATATAGACCTCATTCAGGCTATCATCAGCTCAGATTACAGGACGAGGATGTGTAGAAGATAGCTTTTAGATGTCGGTATGGACACTACAAGTTCTTGGTTATTCCATTTAGCGTGACCAATTCTCCAGTAGTGTTCATTGGACTCATGAATAGGATCTTTCAGCCATATTGTGATCGCTTTGTGGTGGTCCTCATTGATGACATTCTGATCTACTTGGATACTAAGGAGGATCATGCCTATCATTTGCAGATAGTTCTAGACACACTATGAGAGCACCATCTTTATAGTAAACTTTCAAAGTGCCAATTCTGGATATGAAAGGTTCACTTTTTGAGACATGTCATCTCCGAGGATAGAGTTAGGGTGCATTCAGCGAAGATTGATGCGGTACTTATTTGGGAGCCACCCAGGAGTGTGACGGAGGTATGGAGTTTCCTGTTTTTGGTCAGATACTACTGAAGGTTTGTTTCATATTTCTCCATAGGTGCAGCACCCATATTGGCGTTGACAAATAAGGGTCAACCCTTAGTGTAGTTGGAGAGATGTCAGCAGAGTTTATAGGAGATGAGGCAGAGGATGACTAGTGCCCCCATCTTGAGGATTCTAGAGGAGGTGTTGGGTACGTAGTCTACTTTGATGCATCAGGGACCGAGCCCGGATGTGTCCTAATGTAGGAGCAAGCAGTTATCGCAAATGGTTCTTGACAGATGAAAAAGCATGAGCAGAACTATGCTACCCATGACCTGAAGTTAGAAGTGGTGGTCTTTGCCTTGAATATGCAGTGACATTACTTGATGGGAGAACATTTTATAGTCTACTTTGATCACAAGAGTCTAAGGTATATCTTATCTCAAAAGGACCAAAACCTGAGGCAGCGTTGTTGGCTTGAGTTCCTCCAGGACTATGACTTTGAGATAGTCTATACTATGGAGAAGGGGAACATTGTGGCAGATGCACTCAACAAAAGATATGGTATACAACTGCTAGGTGAGGCGACGGAGTAGTTGGAAGCTTTGTAGATATCCTTTATGGAACGAGATAGATCAGTTTTTCTTCAGTCTCTTACAGTCACTCTCCCACTTCTTTAGAGAGCCGGGGAGGCACAACATGGGGACACTGACTGCGAATCTCGACATGCTCAGATATCCATAGGACAAGAACCTAATGGAGTTTATGAAGGTGGGGAGCATGTCATCCTTTTCAGAGGACGTACTATGTTACCAATGGCTTTACATGAGGTAGTTTCACACATCCCCTCTAGCAGTACATCCAGGAGTGGCGAAGATGTACCAGGACCTCTAACGACATCACTGGTGGACGAGAATGAAGAAAGAAGTAGTAGAGCCTGTCTTTTTGTGTCTCACTTGTTAGCCAGTGAAGGTGGAGCATAAGGTACCAGCAGGCATAGTTCATCCTTTAGAGTTCCCAGAGTGGAAGTGGGATAGGATAACCATGGACTTTGTGATAGGACTTCCACGTACATCTAGGGTCACGATTCTATCTAGTGATCATCGACCGACTCACCAAGTCGGCCCACTTCTTACTGATTAGAGAGCAGGGTTCAACGGAGAGCTTGAGACGCCTCTATGTGTATGATATTATGCGGCTATATGGAGTACCCTCGACGATTGTCTCCGATCATGATGCATGTTTAACTTCCTGGCTATGGAAGGGGTTGTAGGAGGCTTTCAGGATGCAGCTTCGTTTGAGCACTGCCTTCCACCCTCAGACGGATGGTCAGACTGAGCAGACCATTCAGACCCTTGAGGACATACTGCGTTCTTGTGTCCTCAACTTTGTTCATAGCTGGTAGGATCACTTTCACTTGGTAGATTTTGCATACAACAACATCTATCACTCCACCATTGGGATAACACCTTTCGAGGTGTTGTATGACCAACCTTGTAGATCACCTTTGTGTTCGATTGACCTAGGGGCATCAGAACTCATGGGACCAGATATGGTACGGGCTACCATGGAGAAGGTACTGATCATCTAGGAGCGGATGAAGACTGCACATATTAGGCTGAAGTCTTATGTCGACAAGAGGCAGAGACCTCTGGAGTTTGAAGATGGTGACCACGTCTTTCTGCAGGTCTCACCCCGATGAGGTTTGTGGAGATTTTTCCAGGGCAAGAAGTTATCTTCGATGTTCATCAGGCCCTTTCAAGTCCTCAGCAAAGTTGGCGAGGTGGCTTACCGCTTATCTATTCTGCCTTAGTTGCACCAGGTGTATGACATCTTTCACGTATCTCATCTGAGAAGATACATGCATGACCCTTCTCACATCATCGACCATGGCATGATGGACATCAATGATGGGGCGATGTTTATGGAGGTTCTAGTAGAGATGGAGTATCGATAGAAGCAAGTACTTCATGGGTGTTCGATACCTTTGGTGCATGTGCGTTGGCAGCACAGGAACCTCCAAGAGAGCACATGGGAGCGGGAGGCTCAGATTCGTGCTCGGTACCCCCACTTGTTTTCCTAGCTTTTTTGATGTGGCTTCGGAGATTAAAATCCTTGAGGTGGGGAGAATTTAAAGACCCAAGAATTCCATATAATATTTTTTAAATACATGGGAATATTATGAGTCCTTAAAAATTGACGGCGCTTGATTCCGAGGCCCGGTGTGCCCAGAATGGATTTCTGAACTTTTTTTTCGAGTACGTTCAGTAAACATGCGAGCGGGTTTTTTGTATCTTTTGAACTAGTGCTCGGAATTGAAATCTGAGGACACTATTGAACTTGTAGCGCCTGTATTCACTTAAGTATACCTTCACCTCGACCTTAATAGGTCGAGGGTGGAAGGTAGTTTTTCACTTTTTCGTGGGAGAAGAAAAATAAAAATGATTTTAACATTTTTCTTTTTCTTTTGAAACCTCTTTGTTAGAGTTATGGAGGTGAAAACCCCACGAACTAAGAAACACCCAAATTGAATTCTAGTGGTGGGGACCACCCGATACCCTCTTTAATGTGGGGAAGTATCTTGTAATTCTCTCATTTGATTGTTCCAACACAATACAATAAATTGTGCCATTTATCAAACTGTGTCAACTTTAATTTGACAAACTTATTTCTATTATATTGGATCCTCATACCTTGAGATGATTGGTTGGAAAAGTGTTGGAAAAGGGGAGAACATGGAGAAACTCTTCCTCCAATGCAGAACACACTCTCCAACGAAGAACGCACTCTCCAATGAAGAACGTGCCATCTCCAATGAAGAACGCCCTCTCCAACGAGGAACATCTTCATTGAAAACGAACTGATGTCCGTCTTTCCCTCCTCACCGATATCAATGAACCTTCGAGGTAAGGTTTGTTTTTTTGAATACCCCCTTACCCATTATTGAAATTCTTCATGATTCAATAATTATTTATCCTCTTGCTACCTCTTTAACGCAGAGGGTGTGGGCCAAATGAACATGGCCCGACCTCTCCGCAATCCATTGAGGTTTTTGATGTGTTCTTCAAGATGGAGGAGGACAGCGACCGGTGCCGGAAATTGGCACTGGTGGGACTCGGGAGTGGCGTTCGGCACCACGGTCAGCCTTGAAGACTACGGGGGCGCAACCGCACCGCTAGAGAAGATCCACAGCACATTGGTCGTGGCGGAGCAAGGGCGGGGACCAGCACTCCGGCCAGCCACACGAAGGGGACGACAGTGTGCATCTGCATTGCTCGGTGTGCACGAGTCGTGGCCTTGTACTGTGGTGGTAAGAGGAGGGCAGCTAGCTCGCTGTCAGCCACTGGCGAATTCATGGCATGGGACCACACTGCGTGGCGGGCCACCACACCACAGTCCATCGCATCGTGAGCACAGCGGGCCAAGCCGCACTGGCGGGCCGGACCCGGACCAACTTTGACCCTTTTCATTATTTCAGCCATAACATGAGCTTCAAGAATCCGTTTGAAGAAAAGTCTATGGTGATGGAAACCTTGGATCGAGACGGTCCTTTTGGTATAACCTTCTTGATTTTTGGATAATGTTGGGGTATGGCTGGGTTGGATCGAACATGAATCTAACCTGGCCCTCAGGACTCAAAGGCCAATAACTTGCAGACCAGATGTCCGATTGATGCACTATCTTTTGAATTGAGACCCCTTTTATGTGGTGGTCCTTTGGGATACTTATTTGTGGTAATTTTTGGCAGTTAGATTATTGATCTTGGGCTTGAAGAGCAGATCCTCCCGAAATCAAGAGAGCTTAGTGTGGGAACCCTGTAGCTGGCTGTAATATGAGAAAGGGATCCTATGTGGGTACGTGATTTTGGATCCTTCGTGGGTCTGTTATTGAGGGTCCCACATGTATCCACTCTAAGAATACATGCCAGACTTCTCTAGAATTTTTCATGGGTCTGCTGTACTAGGATCCTATGTGGGTCGGATGATTTAGGATCCCATGTGGGTCTGATGATTCAGGATCCTACGTGGGTCTGATAATTCAGGATTCTATGTGGGTCTGCCTCTTAACAGAGTAAGATGATTCAGTAGTTACATCTAATCATCTTTACTACCATACCTAAGTTATACCTAGTTTGAGATGAGTGTTTAACTTTGTGGTAATCTTCTTTGTGGCATACCTTTGTGGTACGTAACTTCGTGGTGATACCTTTGTGGTAATATTTTGTGTGGCATACCTTTGTGGTACATACCTTTGTGGTACTTACATTTATGGTGATACCTTTGTGGTAATCTTCTGTGTGGCATACCTTTGTGGTACTTACCTTTGTGGTGTTACCTTTATGGAATTTCTTCCTTTATGGAACAGTTGAACTTTGGGCTTTTGAGTTGGACCTTGTGTTTCCTCATGAATGAGATGGGTATACTTGATAAATTAGGTATATATATGGGCATATACTTAAGTAGGATTTTCAGTTGCTTACATTTTTTTTGGTTTATCCTTTTTGGATTTTGTGAGACCTTTGAGGGTTTCAGGGTCCCTGCTGAATATTTTTATACTCACCCCTGCACGGGCTATGCTCGCACCTTGTTGTGTTTGGTGCAGACGACGGATAGTGCTGACTGAGGACAAGGGTACCAGGAGTGGATGTATCTCGGAGGTGGAAATTAGACGAGGCATACCGCAGAGACAGCCGCTTGAGAGCTTTACCTTCCATTCAGGTAGGATCTTTGGCAGGTGATCACAGGAGTTTTTCAGTTTACTTATACCTCCCAGTTTTACTTTCACTTTTCAGTTTTCTTGTACTCTCCTTTTGGGATTGTATTTTGGACCCTTTTTACTTTCTGTACTCTTTTACTATACAGCTTAGTTTCTGCTCGTATCCTGCTTTGTGCTTGGTCGTGTGAGTTTATAGGTTATAAAGGCAATACCTTCCCAGTTTTGGGGAATACGTCTTTCAGTGCTAGTCGCCAAACCCTGGCCTATGGAAGGCGGGCTTGGGGTAGTCATGGCGTGGGCCCCGGGGGACGGGTCGTGACAGTTTCTACCACACTTTCTCTTTCTTCTACAAATAATTATTTTCAAATTAACATAAATACATGAATTTGAATCTCCATAATCATTAATAGTTCAAAAACATATAAAATAATGGATCTAGAATACCTGTTACACCTCCTTCATTACTTCCAATAACTAAACATGATCATATATGAACCGCATGTATTCAAACATGTAGAATTATATAAACTTCCTTCTTAAATTTTTTGGTATTATTCCTCATTAAATCTATGATATCCAAATGAATTTAAACTATATATAAATATATACATGCATGTGACTTTTTTTATCACAACACCTTCATTTTTATGTTAAAAGTCCCCATAAATACGTTTTTATTCCTATTCTTAATTAGTTTTTTCAAAATCATGATAAAAATTATTAGGATATTTATATTTATTGAAGATCAGATTACCTATCATCAATTTTCTTAATAAACATGAGAAACTGAAATATCATAGGAATTTATAAGTTATATGAATTAGGAAAATCTTATGCTCTACTTCACAATGACATATGATACAATGTCATACACATAATTAATATAATATGAAAAACATTAAATGATCCTTGAATGTATAAAGAAAAATTCCATTATAAATGTCGTATGATTTTAGGAGTTATATGAGAATCCATTCAAATTTTTACAAATATTATATGAATTCAAGTATGTATCTATAACTTTTTTCTTCTGATTCAACAATATTATTCTTCTTCACTATCTATAAGAATGAAAATAAAAATATTGTGCCACACATGCACACACACATTTCATTGAAGAACACTTGACTAAGAATCAAAATATTCTAAAAGTTTCTTCATTTCCCATTACTTCGTTGTTTAAATACATCAAAATTTTTCATCTGCTGGATCAATATGATACTTAAGATGGTGTTTATGTAAATGACTGTGCATGTTTACATATATGAATTATGTTCATGTGGCTCAATAATAATCCTTACAATGATATAATGTTTCATATATAGAGATAATTCATCCATATAAAGTCTCCAATTCACCCATACATAGATTAGATGATGTCTAAATAGTACAAGATGTTTTCTAAAAAAATACCATTTTCGATTTCTACTATATATCTACTATTAAAAATGATGCTTGCACAAACTCTAAGACTTATCCAATTTATCACCATTTTTTATATCGATATTTTATAAAAATTTCATCAAAATTTAAAACTTTTTCCATGTTACATTTATAATTCACACAAAGCACTAGGATGGAACTTCATAAAATCCATCATAATAAAGATATAGAATTGGTCATTATAACTCCTTGATAGATGTAAAAACACAAAACATATTTTTTTACTTTAATTTAAATAAATATTATATGATATTCTATGTTCATAAATTCGTATTTTCCATATAATAAATGATAATAAACTTCAAAAAAATATTTTAGATGTTTATTACGAACCAATATTATCTTAAAACAATTAAACACATTCTTGAAATATCTTCATCACATATTTCTTGGGTTATCCATTTACTTCCAATCCAATCTATTCCCTTAAACAATTCTTTATTATATAATAACATTAAACATCATTGATACTTTAGTCTCATTGATAAACATTGAAAAAAATACAAAATACACAATTCAGGCTCAACAAATATTACCTCTATTCTTACCTCTTCCATATGTGATGCTTCGTAACATCATAGATTGTTTTTTAAAAAAATATTCCATACTTTATTCCTCAAAATAAAAACTCTTATCATTTTCTAATTTCAAATCTTTGAAGGCTATAAAAGTAATTTATGTTTTTCCTCACATATATACTTATGTGATTATACACTTCTCATGTAATATTTTATGAGGGTGATATAAATTTCATCAATGGTGAATTCATCAAGATAACTATCTTAAAAGGTTGAGTTCATGGAATAAAATTTTATGGTAGGATTATTATAATATTATTTACTATAGTTTAATCATCAATATTTTCTATAAACCCTCTAATGGTGATAAAAATTATATTAACCCTTATAAATAATTCATCAACCAATTCATCTTCTTTCCTTATAATGTGCTCAAACTATTTTCTAATGATATGTAATTTTTCATCTATTACCTTTTTGTTCCCTTTATAGATGTTATAAAGATCCTTCCAAATGGTATTATTAGTTCTACAGTCCATAACATGTGTTATAGCCTTCTCTAATAGATATTAAAATAATTTATTCCAAGACTTTCCATCACTTTTAATATTTTCCTTAACAAATAGAGATAATTCCAACATCTCACTTGGGACAGTGAAACTATACTAAAATTAATCATGTTTATCATGAACTATAAAGATAAGGTAGGTATAAGATCCCATAGTTTACCGATATATCCTTGTTTGAGTTTTTTGGTTAAGATTTTTTTTATTTTAAATATTGGTGGTCGAGTTTCTTTTAGGGATGGAAAGACTTTTCTGGGAAATGACCTAAGGTTTGGGGATGTATGATATTTTGAATTAGTGGAGTCTGGTTATAAATATGTCAAAGGTTTTTTATGGTTCTCTATGGGTTTTGGAAATTTAGAGGCAGTTTTTGTTTTCTATAAATAATATGGGATGATATCTATTTGATGGACACATTCACATTGTGAATATGTTACTTGATGTGAAACTATTTCAAGGAAGATTCCATAAACTGGTTTAGAGCATGTAATATTTAGACAATGTGAAACTAGTTTGTAATATAAAAAGTTCAATTGGGGTTATTTTAAACTAAGGTGATTTATTTTTTAGTGTATATGACACACAGGACATTCACATCATGAATCGTGGATTCACTTCATGAATTCCTTGGGTTCGGTGGGTTTTTTATAGTGACACCTGAAAAACATTTCATTTATTATGAAACCTCTTATCTCAGACCCTAGGGAAACTTCATGTGATTTTTGGGTAATTCTTTCGCTTCCATACATCTTTTTCTAGTGTTTGATCTCTAGTGAGTTTCTTTTCTTTGGTTTTCTTCTTCCTTATTCTATCCTTCATTATAGGGGTGTGATATCCTTTTAGTCATTGAATCAGATTTTTGATCTTGATGTTTTTGAGATCTATGTTTTCTTAGTTAATCTTCTTAACCATCATTTCTTTGTGGTTGTTCACTATTGTGGGTGTTTCTTTAATCACTGAATTATGGTGGGTGGTTTAGAACTTTACCCTAAGGTTTGTTTCCAATCATCAAAGTATGTGAAATAATTTTGATCATACTATAATTCCATTCACATGACCCTAATAATTGATTAAATTTATGTTTCATAAAAATTAAGTTCTTAGACATCCCATTAGACCCTACTGGGTCCATTTGCATTGAGACTGAGATTATGGCCACCCACACGGTGATCTATACCATGAAGTTACAATGAATTTTTTATTATGAAAATTTGGTTTTGGATTGACAATATGGATTTAGAATTTGGAATGTTTCAGTTTGTCCAATGAATTCATTAAAATGGAAACCTGTAATGGTTTGATTGTAGTGACTCATCCTATCATTGTAGAATCTACCAATTGATAATATATTATTGGTTAACAAAATAAGATAAATTAACAGACTAGCCATGTGATGTGAATTATGATGAAAGGTATACAAGGAGTTATTTTATATAAGTTTTCATATAGGAAGAAAGTGGGCTTGGACCACTGTCTCATGAGATGTGGCACCAGTGGTTCATCATGCCATAGGAGAACCCACCACTTGAGTTGATATTTACCCCTTATGACATGAACCTAGTAAGAAGTTAGTAATTCTAGAATGGGAATTCACATGAATTACTATATGAGATGGTTACTTTCCCCCTTATTTTTTTATTGTTCCTTGGGATGATATAGGTTACTCTAGCATGGGAATTCACATGGATCCTACTTTTTCATCTTGAGACATGGTATAGGTTATCCATCTTGATATGGTAGGATCATTTGTGTGACAGATACATTTGACATGGAGTCGAAGTAGGTTTAGCTAGACCTGAGTTCCAACTTGGAACATGAGGGTTGGTAGGTTTATTATATGTGTTGCATCAATTGATTAAATAACACCCAGTTATTTCTTTATTGTATTCACATTATATTAGACTAGTTTTGTTTAGACAAAATGGTTCAAACCTACTGTGTTTTACTCACACCCAATTCGATCCACTATAGGGTACCAGAGCATATTTCATAGTTGTAGGTTTAGACAAGGGAAAAAGACCTTGTTTTTTAATTTTTATTATCATATGGTTTAGAGCGTGGAGATGGGACTAATGTTGGATTTATGACTACATTATTTTGAGTTTATTTTTTTATGCTTAGTCATTTACCTGTATGGATTATAGCATGAAATTTATATATGTTTCATAATGAAATTAAATGGTTCATTACTATTTTTTGTTTGGTTCATCATTTATCTTCTTGTTGTATGTTTTATTATTTCCTATATTTCTATTACTTTGATATTTTTTTATTCCTAATAAATAAAAACTATGTTCTAGGGGATATATTCTCCCCACTATGTTCTCTACATCCCCATACAAGTCAGAAACCTCTGGGGTATAGGGATTCATGTTTGAGGTTCAGTAATCAACATGGTTTGGCCACATGAAATAGTTCCAATTTGGGGGACGTTACAAGGTTGTATCAGAGCACACATGTTTTCTTTTCTATAATTTTTAATTTTTTGGAAATTTATAAAGTATACTAGAAACTTGTAGATAATTGGAAATGATCTTGTGAATTTGAGTTGCTAGCCCATGTATGAGAGAAAATTAGAGTACCAAGGGATGGGATTGTTTTTTATATTGTTCACTTATTACTGTTGATTTTATTTCACCTTTGGTGATCCTATATTGTGTGATGTTATTATTTCTTGTGATTTATACTCATGTAAAGGTATAGATCAATATAAGTATGCATTAATCATGTAATTAATGTTGGTATATATATATAAATTTTCATGAATTATTCATGATAAGGACATATTTATTGCATGTGATATAATTTCCTATATGAAGTGTGAAATAAGATTCTGGTTATATATGATAAATGAAATGAATGAACTAATGTGTTATACCAATTCACTTGTTAAGACAATTTTAAAGGTAACATTATCTTCTAGTTATCTACCGTTTTCACCTATTGAGGTGACCTTGATGTTTATCTAGTGTTATAAGGATTGCATTTGTCTTATAGAGAAAATTCTTCTTCATCGCCATCGATTTGAGTATCAGGAGAGCATAAATCTGCACGATCCTAATATAGATGAATAGAGGATTCATGTGGATCCTAATAATCATATGGATGATCTGATCTATGATAAAATCATAAGGGACATACTATCCATGGAGAGGGAGACCATTTTCATCGTACCTTTAATGTCTAATTTGAAAATAATGTTTAAGATGAAACATCATCCAATGTTCTGTGGGGAGGGAGTTCTATTGGAAGCTGGGTTCTAGATAAAGTTAGTCTAGATGATCTTTATGTACATTGAGACACCTACTGGAAGGAGGTTCATGATTTATTCTTATATTATTCAAAGAATATCCAAGTGTTGGAGGGACATTGTGAAGCAAGATGATCAGGAGGATGAAATAACCCATAAGGAATCTGAGACAATGTTCCTTCGCCACTTTTATCCAGAGACATTCAGGGATGATAATGATTAAGAGTTAATGAACCCAACATATGAGATATTTTAATTTATGGAATATGAAATATGTTTCACAAACCTACAACATTGTTTCTCTATCTTGAGTAGGTGATGAGGTAGCTAGGGTGAGATATTTTTATGATGGTATTTTCTATGAGATAAGATCATAGGTGAATGTATTTCACCTGAGTACCATTGAGGACATGATGAATAATTCTCTCATAATGGAGGTAGATTTAGGAAATTCCCTAAGGAGGCCACTAGGTTTTAGCAAGGAAATATATCATCTCTTCTTATAGTAGTAATAAGCATTGTTATGACGGTTATCACTAGGTCAATAGGGCATAGAGTAGTCAGGGGAGTGGATAAAAATATAAAAATTAAAGACTATTATAGTTCTTTTAGTTTTTAAAGAGTGTTCCCAAGTTTCATTAGTGTCTTTTGGAGGGTCATTCTAACATTAAGATGAGCATCTATATAGTTTTTGTAGGAGGTCACAGCAGCAGAGCAATGGTAGGGATAAAAACAATCACTTGAGTCCGGAAAGGATGTTGGTACCCCTCACCAGACTTATATCTAGAGTTCTACCAAATATTTAGTATTATTTAGGGAATTTGGTACTCTAATGAATATTGATTAATATAATAGAGTCACACTGGATCCCACAGTAGAGGGGAAATCAGCTCCATGCTATGAAATCTACTCTGACTAGTTTGGATGCAGGACCTTCCACCATAAGAGGTATGATTCTTATATCACCTACCCTTACCTATGTTATTTTGATAAAGGATCATCACATTCCTTTATATATTCACTTTTTCAAACATGTTGGGCTTGGTTGTGGAAATATTGGATGGTTTATTCACTATAGATACACAATTGGGAGTGTAGTCAGAGAATATCAAAAATTGGAAGGCATATTCTCTAGAAATTAGTGGTTATTATTTATTTTGGTAATTATTTATGTTGTAAACAATAGATTTTTTTTATTTTGGGTATGGATTAGTTAGTTCTATACCATGCTCAAATCGACTATTATTGGATAGGAGTTACATTTCTATCTTCAAAAGGATGTAGTAATTTTGAACACAGTGTGTTGGATCTTTAGACTTGTCATGTATGACCAATTTAGTGCATATTGGATTCTATCATGGACCAGATAACATTTCTTGATCTATATGATGGTGAAATACTACATGATACTTTTCCTCTAGTGGTAGACTATTTGCAGGATATTTTTTCTAAAGATATTTATAGCTTACCATCCAAGTGAGTGATCAAGTTCATGTTAGGAGCATAAACAGTTTCTATCATACCTTACAAGATGGAACCAACAATGTTTTATGAGTTGAAAGTTTAGTTAGAAGATATATAATCTAAGGGTTTTATATCACCTATTATGATACCTAGGGGTTCTCTCATTCTTTTCACCAAAGCAGATAATGGGATTTTGTGCTTACGTGTAGACTATCGGAGGTTGAACCAGATGATGTTCAAGAATAGGTATCCACTTCCATGCATAAATGATATTTTTTATCAGATGAGAGGTTATAATATATTTAAAATATTTAATTGAGATTTTAGTACGATTAATTGAGAGTGTGAACATTAATCAAACCTCAGGGTGCTTTTAGAAAAAGGTATGACTTGTATGAGTTCGTGATGATGCCAATTTTCTAACGAACGGACCCGAAATATTCATGGACTTGATGAATAAAATAATTCATATTTTTCTGGATTAGTTTTTTATGGTTTCTGTCGACAACATATTAGTGTATTACTAGTTATTAGATGATCATTCCCAAAATCATGAAATTTTCTTCAGTACATTGTGAGAGAATCAGATATACACCAATCTATCTAAATGGAGTTTCTCGATTGATAAAGTGAACTTCATGGGTTATGTCATCTTAGAGGATAGAGTGTTAGTGGACCCCATGAAGTTTGGAACCATGGTAGTTTGGGATTAGAACAAGAATTTCTTCGACATTGAGTTCTTTCTAGGTTAAATGGTTATTATTGGTGTTTCATGAGGGTCTTATCCCATCCGAAAGCACTGATGTTTGGTATGACCAAGAAAGGGATGAAATTTAATTGATTATAGTCTTGTGAGATATATTTTCAAAAGATTAAGAGAAGGCCAACCTCAACACCAATACTATCCTTACTTGTGTTGAGTAAGGAATATACCATGTACATTGACACATTCGAAGTTGGAACCAGGGATGTGCTGATGTAGGGGGATTTAGTGGTTTTTTATGGACTGAGATAGTTGATACTTCATGAGGGGAATTATCCAACTCACAATTTTGAGTTATCAGTTTTGGTATACACAATAATATGATGGATACAATATCTTTTAGGTGAGAGGTTTTTGGTGTAAATAGACCACGAGATCATTATGTATATCTTTTCTCAATGGAACCTAGTCCTTTGGTAGAGAAGGTGGGTCTGGTATCTGTAGTATTTAGACATCAAACTATATTATACACAAGTAATTTGAAACTTCATTGCTAGTTCCTTGAGAACAAATATGTATATGGAGGAAGTGAAGGAGTCTTGTGATATGTGGTGGATCAAGACACTCTTTGTAGGCATGCATCTAGAAGTTTATGAGTCATAGGGATGAGTAGATCTAACCTCAACATCTATGCTACCAATGATTTTAGAATTGATCAAGACTGGGTAGTTATATGATATTGATGACTTATCTATGAGGGAAAATTTATATGGTGTGGAGACACCATCAGGATGGTCTCTTAGAATGAACAATTCTCTTCTTTTTTGTGGCCTATTATGGGTTCCAAAGGACTTGTGTGAGGAGTTGATGATATATTTCCATGCATTTAGATGGGAGGTACATCCATGGATGAAAAATATGTATAGTGGTCTCTAAAGATATTAATGGTGGATAGGAATGAAAAAATAGGTAACGAGATTTGTAGGGAGATGTTTCACTTGTCTGTAGGTGAGAATCGAGATCTAAAGGCTAACAAAGTTGTTATAACCTCTAGCCATTCTGGAATAGAAGTGGGGTGATGTCACTATGGATTTTGTGTCAATTTTACCCATTAAACATCACAATAATGATGCAACATTAGTGATTGTAGATTGATTGAAGAGGGTATACCACTTTTTATTCATGAGGTAGACATTCACCATTGAAGATCTGGGTGGTCATTACATATGGGAGATCGTTCGACAACATGGTGTTCTGAGGAATATAATTTTTGATAGAGATCCTCATTTCATGTCTCTATTCTGAAAAGGTATTCATGATTATCTAGGATCACATGGTTTTATATTACATCTACTCATCCTCAGACTAATGGGAAATGTAGATCATTGATAATATGTTAAGAGATTTTGTTCTATATTTCAGCGGGTTGTGGGAGCATAATTTGTTACTTTTGTAGTACAATTATAATAAAATATTCTAGGCATAAATCTAGATGGAACCATTCATGGCCATAAATTTAATTCCATGATTATCACATCTTTTATAGATAGTGGTAGGTGAGTCAGTGCTCGTTGGACCTATTCTTGTGCCAGAGAAATCTAAGTAGGTTTAGTTGATTAGGAAGCAGTTGGTGACTTCATAGAGTAGAAGTAAATATTACACTGACCATCAGAAATGACCTATGATATTTGATTTGGGACATCTTTTTTTCCTCTTTGTGTCACCTAGGTTGAGACAAAACCATATCAGGAAACAGGGAATGCATGAACCTAGGATTGTCGGGATATTTAAGATGGTCGAGAGGGTCAATCTAGTGGTGCACTGATTTTACCCTCTACAACATTACATTTCCATGAACGATGTGTTACAAATATCATTACTTCAGAAATATCATCCTATCCCTTATTATGTGGTAGATTTTGATGACATCGATCATGGAGTAGATACAAAATTTCAGGAGAATCTTATACAGATTATGGACTATAGTGAGACGTATCTCTGATGAAAGACTATACCTCTAGTGTTAGTGTAGTGGAAGCATAGGAATGTTAAAGAGGAGATCTAGGAGAGGGAATATTATATGTGAGAATAGTGGAAAAAAAATTTCACCAAGACCCCAAAATGATGGTTGGAGTATCTTGGGAACAAGTTTTTATATGTTAAGAAGGTATCAAGATACCATATTTTTCTAGGTATATCCCTATTTTAGTTTTTTATGCTTTTTTGGTTTTTTTTCTTCTTTTAAATAATGATGGCCAAGTTTATTTTGATTATGGAGATCATTTTTCATGAAATGAACTAAAATTAAGTGATTTATGTTTGTTCAAATTAATGGATTCTGTGTATAATTTTTTACAAGGAATACAAGGGTTATCCATAGTTTTTGGAAGCTTTAGAGGTGGTTCAGGTTTTTTCTATAGAATCTGGTTGTGATCATTCAGGTTGCAACTTTCACATTGTGAATGGGTTATATGATTTGAACCTATTTCTAGGAAAATTCCATGAACTGGTTCAGAGTGTGAAATGTTTACACACTGTGAAATTGGTTGATGTAATTAAAAGGTTGATCAAAGTTATTTAAACACAAGGTGATTTCTTTTTAGATGTATACACAACATGATACATGCACATTGTGAATTGAGGATTCACATCATGAATTCCATGGGTGCAGTGTATTTTTATATAGTGACATCTGAAAAAAAAATTAATTCATCATGCAACCTCTACTCTTAGACCATAGAGAAACTCTATTTTATTTTTGGGTGACTCCTTCCCTTCACTATGTCTTAGTCTAGTGTTTGATATCCATTGTGTTCCTTCACTTTGGTTTTAAAATTCCTTTTACTATCCCCCATTATACCAATGTTATATTCTTTTAGTGATTGAATCAGGTGTTCATGTAGATGTTTGTGTAATCAAGGGTTTTTTATTGATCTCCTTCTCATTTTTTACCTATGTTAATTCCTTATTGTTGGAATTTATTTGATCCTTAGATTAAGGTGTGTGGTCTAGATTTTTTTCCTAAAGTTTGTTTCCAATTATCTATGTATGTGAACTAATTTTGATTATGTTGGAACACCGTGGGCACAACCTAAATAATTGATTAAATATATATTTGATAAAATGTAAGTGATTATACCTCGCATTAGACCCCTTGAGTCTAATAGAATTGAGACTAATATAGATTCCACCCACAAGGATAGAATTTCCTTGAAGATACAATGAATGATCAAATATAATTTTTTTGGATTAACAATGTGAATTGAGAATTCAGATTGTTGTGGCTGGGAAAATGAATTGAGATAAATAGAAACTTGGTATAGTTTGATTGTGGTGATCTAGCATGTCACAGTATAATATACTAGTAGATAATATATACTAGGTTAATATAATAATCTAAATTAACCAACTAGGAATGTTTTATGAATAGTGATGAATGGTATACTTTATTTTCTTATGTGTGTGTGTGTGTGTGTTTTATGACTGAATAACCGAGGGCTTGGACTACTATCTCATGAGATGTGGAACCTGTGGTTCATCTTGTCATGGGAGAACCCACTAATTGAGCTATAACTAACCCCTTGTGACATGCACATGGGAAGACATGAGTGAACCAGCATAGGAATTCACATGGAGTCTAGTATGAGATGGTTACTTTCCCTTTGGAATGGTATTACTCACTTTGCATATGCAAGCGACCCTATCATGAGAATACAAATGGATCTGGGTTGTTGTTCTTAATACATGGTACAGGTGATCCATCCTGATGTAGAAGGACCATCAGTGTGACAAATACATATGGAATGGAGTAGAAGCAGGTTTTCCTGGCCCTGACTGTCATCTTGGAACTCGAGGGTTGGTAGGTTTATTTTATGTGATGTATTAATTGAATATGTAACCCATTGTTATCTCTTAATTACAAGCACTATATAACATATGGGTTTTTTAAGACACGATGGTTCTAACCTACCATGTTTTAATAACACCCTACTCATGTTTTTGTTGTGTACTCATGTAGATTACATGGATGTAGGTTTGGAAAAGGTAAAATGAACTTATTATTGATTTTTTATTGTTGGATGGGTTGGATCTTGGAGATGGGACCAATGTGGTATTCTTGACAAGGGTCTTTTGATTTTATTTGTGCCATCCTATTCATTCATATATATGACTTCTCATTTAATTACATTTCATCCGGGCATTACATAGTTCATTATTATTTGGTTTGTATGGTTCATCCTTTATCAACATATTTTATGTTGTAATATTTTTGTTATTCCCATTAATATGATATTTGTTATTCTAAATATATTCCAACTATATGATAAGGGGTATAGTCTCCCTAATATGTTCCCTAAACCACCATTATAATTCGGTGTCTTTTACTATATGAAGAGGCATGCTTTAGGTCCAATAACCAACCTAGTTTGTCCACATGAGAGGGTGATGGTATTGAGGATGTTACATTATGATACCATTCTCTCTTTCAAATTAAAAAACAATTTTCCATTTTATATAGGAATTAATTTTTAGCTAATATAGTTGTGTTTATATATGAAAAACAATAGTGAAAACAATAGTGAGTTGATAGAATCTAATAAAATAATTGGATCATTTTAAGGGTGATGCATAGTGGGGGGGGTGAATCAATGCCTACAGGGTTTCACAAATACCCTCAAACTATAATTCTTGTTCAATATCATTCCAAAAATACTAAAAAAGATGCATAATAGAAATATAAACACCTCACTTTTTAAAAGAGTTTCCTCTTTAAAGGATGGCCAAATCTCCAATGTTTCATGGTTTCTATCCCAAACAAAAAAAAACTATCCTCTTATTATCAAGAGGAACTCATGAAAGTGTGTGAACATAGAATTTTTATAATGACTATATTTAATTAGTTACAAACTTAAATAAATGGGAAAAATCATTCTGAATAATTATCACAAATGGATGATCTAGCCTCCACACAGGCTTCTCATATTTTGATATTCCTTCTCTTATTTATACAACAGTCTTATTCTGCTACTCTCAATACTCAAAAATGTTCTCATAATTTCTTCTTCTTATTATTAATTATATTATACTCATTACATCCCATGTGGATATTATTTCCACTAGATCATAACCTTGTGGGTTTTCTAGTATTTAATTCAAATTAAAATTAGTTAGAGATAATTTCCCTAAAAGACTCAAATTCTAATCCCTTAAGATAATTAGGATCATCATGATCTTATTTATGATTAATAAATCTTATCCAAATTTCTTATTTAAATATCCCAAAGGACCTATGATATTTAATTATTTTAAAAGATTTAAAAATTTTCATTAACTTAATTTCCTTCATGATCTGTATGCATGAGTAGATTTTGTATTTCGAATGATCCCTCATGATGGGGAAACAACTCATCTCAGAATCAACTTCAACATGATTTTTTATTGTTAGATTTAATAAAAACCCATATGGTTTATTATAATGTTTTAATAAATGAATAAAACTTTGATAATTTCCTGTTTTAATTATTATTTATATTCTTTATTATACATTTTTTTAATTTTTATAAATTATTGTACCTTACAAAGTTGTAAAACCTTACAATGTCTTGGGAACCTTATAATGTTCTATATGTACATTACAAAGTTTCTCAAAGATGAACCTTATGAAGTTCAAATATGACCCTTATTAATATTTTCATTTTATATATTTTATTAATTATTCTTAGAAAAATAGTATGGAGTTATCTAGGATGAAACTTATAAAATTAGAGTAAACCTTATGTTGTTCCACAAGATCTTGAAATTTTCAAATTCACTAAAAACTATGAATTCTGGAATTGAACAGGATGAACTGAAATAATCTCAAAACATTTCTGAACACTTAAAATCAACTCAAATAATCATCAAAATATTTTTATAAATATGATACAACAAACTTTAATTCTGAACACTTCTTTTATTAATTCTCTATCTTCCATACACTTAAATTTCATTCCAAAACTATTATAGAGAACACTTGTTATGAGAACCTATCTTTTACATATGAATCACCTCACTAATAATTAGGCTTAAACTAGTATTCAAAACAAATATAACATCATCCACATGTGGGTATTATATATATAGGTATACATATGATGTATATTATACATATTTTTGTGGAAATTTCCATTTGAAGATATGAGTGTTTTTTATCAAGATCACATAAGCCCCTTTGTAGCTTCTGTAGAAATGATGAATAACTAGAGGTTTCCCTTTGATGAAGTTTATGAAATCAGGATTCCATTTTTTCAATATCATAAATTCCCATAGGGTCACATAATTAGGCCTTAGGATAAATACTAAATTTTGGATAATGTTTCTATTCAAACATTAAAAGAGTTTGATAAATCATATCTAAAAGAGTTTGTATCAATTCATACATAATTCTAAAGTATTATAAAAAATATTTGTGATTTTAGTGGATGTTGGAGATTGTATTAAATGCACTAAAATAGTAATATCATATTGTATGTTATACCATAAATCATAACATATTATAATGTATGGAAATTAGTATTTCATATCTTATGGTTAATATTTACCATATTGTAAGATAAACATGAGATATGGGATATCCCATGCATGAATATTTCTATATCATAAAAAACTTTTACCTTCAGTTATGAATCAATCGGTTTGATCATTAATGGAGATGAATAATTTTTTGAAATTTTTATATTATTATGAAACTACAATAGGCATTAATTATTTTAAATATGATAGATAATAGGCGATGAAAACTGAATGTTTACTCCCTTAATATAATAAGGGGTGTGTGTATATATATGAAAAAATCCTAATATTATTTTGATAGTGTGGGAATATGATTTTGATAAGTCATACCTGAAGCTCCCTCTTCCTACATGTTCAACATTAATCATTGTGGAGAAGGTTCTACAACACCTTTGGTGTTTAGGGGTCTTCTTATTATAAATAATGATCCTGGGTGATGTTTTCACACACTTGGATTCAAGAGTATAATGGATGTTTCTCAGTGATGTCCCTCAAGAAGAATCTTACGAGTTTGAAAAATATGGATCTTATGTTATAGAATAATTCATGTTTTAAATTTATGTTATTTATACTGCATATTCATTCACAATGATAGATCAAGTTTTTAAGGGGTTTCTACCACTTCTATGATCATGTGATGATCCTATAAAACCCATAATTTATAATAGAATGACTATAAACAATGTTACAAAGACCCAAATAAAATAATAGGACTACTCCAAGGATTGTTGTAGATAAAAATATCCAAAAATAAAAAAAATACAAGATCACCTAAAAAACAGCACTAAGTTAATGCCACATCCCGTATCCTCGCAACAGTTGATATCTATAACTAAAAAATCCAGTGTAGGTAAATTTACCTACCTGAACTTACAACCATTAATTTTTTTTGGTACCACTCTACTTGAGTAGGGTTTGAGTATAAATATTTAGTCTACCACCAGTGGTGTCCATACATAAATCTTGTATATGTAATATCATGTACAATGTGATATTCTCACAAGTAAAATAACATTAAATAGTGTTAATAATAATTATTTTATAACCGTTGGTACTACAAAAACACTCTAGTGTTTTCATACCTTCTTTATCTAGTGTTTAGGTGTCTTTGAACATATCAAAAAATTACTGATTGTGAATCACATCTCATGTTAAGGTAAAATAGAATCATTATCTTGTCCTAGTGAAAAAATAAGTACATGGGTAGTATAATTGGATAGAATTCTATTATTGATGGGAATAATATTCTAGTGTCAATATTATATAAATTGGAATAACAACTTGTTGTAATATATATCAATGGGAAAAAATCCTGGTGACAATATTCCATAAAAAGGCATGGAATCCCATGAAAATCACACTAACCTGAGAAACCCATCATTACCACATTATCATAAGACGGAATAACTTCCCTAAGCATTGGTTGATTATAAAAGTGAAAAACATCCCTAGCCCTAGGACACATCATAATTGAGGTAATCAAATCCCAAAACAACCATTCTCATGTGGAATAATGTTCCCTATATAAACCCAATATTTTCATACATAAACGCCATATATTATTAGATGAAAATTTGATAAAAAACATTAAAATCATCACCATAACTATATTAGTCTAGTGTATTTGGAAACATGACTCAATAATCAACTTATCATAAGAGATAAATATCATCTCCAACTAAGTTCTTCATAACTAGAACCTTTCTTAGAAATATCACACTCAAAACCTTTCTTTATTACCAGAGAAAAGAAAACATGAGAAAGGGTGATCTCTGATACTAAAAAACGATAAGAAAATAAGATATTAATGATCACATAAATTTAACATGAGAATAAAGATATGATAAAATTATCATAACATTTTAAAATCACACCATGTATCTCATAAATCATAATCATGATTCATGGAATAAATCTTGGTAATTCATAAGACATAAGTAATAAATGAATCAAATGACATCAACCTTGAGATATTAACATCATCATAAGACATAAGTTTTTGTCATTTCCTTAATCATATAAAATCATTTCCTAAATAGTCAAGGATCGCATCCAATACTATCATAGTGGGATGGGTTTACTCCCTAAACCATCGTATCCATAATCAAGTTTCACTCCCAAAACTATCATAGTGGAAAAAGTAACTTAATGAACTAGGTTCACTTCCTATTCTAGTCTTTATTATCTTATGATATATCTATATTTACCCAATGCATTAGAGGTCTATATAATTCAGGGCCCAACAATCACATAATAAAAACCATAAATATGTGTTAAAAAAAGATCATAAATCATTCATCATAGCATAACTCATGAAACAGAAATAGGTTTCATAAACCTTTTATCATAGCATCACTGCACAACTCATGAAAAAGAAATGGGTTTCATAATGGTTTTATTAACATATAATTAACCCATAGGAAAGAAATGATTTCTATATAATAATCCCGAAATAATCATCATTATAATCCATCCAAATAATGAAAGTAGATGATATAATTGGATCATATCCACTTTAAATTACAAGTAACATTAAAGTCTTTCAGCTTAGATTAAAATACCTTTAGAAGAAATCTTGAATATTTATGGGGGAAAATTACCTTATAATTTAAAATTTAGTTCGTTAAAATATAATATTTCCCAAATATTAAGGAAATATTTTTTTAATTTACCATGAAAAACTTTAAATTAATCTTCAAATCAATGATCATTTATGATGGATGGAAATTCTCTTCATATCGGGTAAATCAAAACAATGACTCCTTTAACATTTCTAGTAAAAAGGCTAAAGTACCTTATTCATAAAATGAACAGAATATTCCTTCTGAAATAGATTTTAAAAATTAAAACCTGAATAAAAATGACTTTAAAATTAAATAGTTTAATTAAATCATTTTTGAAAATATTTTTAGAATACATGGACATTGATGAAAAAGGATTTTCGATCGAAGAGAGAAACAATGTGAGATTTCCTTAAAAATATTTATTTACTATCTTAAAGACATAAATAGATTAAAATTAAATGAACAAATATAATATCTAGAAATAATAAAAGTATAATAATATTAATTATTTTATTTATAGGTATATAATAAAATTTCATAATCGAAAACTTATTTATAAACAATCTCGGTAAATAATGAAATTTTGACATAAAATCCTTACCCCAATTTAGACTTAATAATAAATCACTCTAAACTCATATATAATAAATTTAAATTTATTATAATTATATAATCTAACAATATAAATTCCTATAATATCATAAATTTTCCACTAATAACAATTCAAAACTCATTTATTAATAATTCCTTATTAAAATCATCATTTTCTGGGTAAATTGTTTCATTTTTCAAGAGAAATTTAGTCTGGTAGTTCCTATCCTTGTACTTTGATAATGGTTCCATCATATACATATTTTCAATCATGATATAAATACCATATATATTCAATACATTTATATTTAAATTTATATATAAAATACAAAGATAGAAAAATGAAATGCTCCATTCATGGAGACAGTAAGCCGTATGTAGACATGAATGGTATTTTCAAATTTTGATGGATAGAAATAAAAAAAGGTAAATATTTATTAATATTTATAGAATAGTTATAATATCATATATATATATATATATATATATTCATTAAATTTATAATTACTACCATCCATGTAAAGCAGAGATGAAAAAATGAATCACATCGCTTCATAGAGGCGGTAGTCCACTGGTATGTATGAGCGACATTATCATTTTACAAAAGATTGGATGGTCATAAGATAGATTGGATATTAAAATTAAATAATCATAATTATGTAATAAATATAAATAATAAATATCAAATCATATTATAGTGACCACCCATGAAATATGGTAAGAGAAAATGAATTGTATTGCTATGTTGAGGTGGTTGTCCACACGCATGCATGAGCGATACTTTCATTTCTCATTTGATATAATAGAGGTGAATATTGGTTATTAAAAAATCCTAATAAAATTTCATTATATTAAGGAAACCTAAATTATTATTTTATTATAAATACCATAAAAATATATGATATAAAAGAATAAATAAATTTTATGAGGTCAGCTATGAGGATTACCTCTCTTTCAGTTATTTCCCCTTAGATTATTTCTTAAGTACCCTTTGAATGATTTTTTAAGATAAAAAGACATAAAATTTGGCTATAAATTATTTGAAATTATAGTTGGGTAGTTTTTTTTGATATATAAGGATCAAAGTGTTGTAAAGATTATAAAGGAGGAGTGTCCTTTTATAAGTGGGGGAGAGGACAGACAGGGAATTTACTAAAAGAATAAAATATAATGAAGTCTTTTTCAATAAAAATTATTCAAAATGGATAGAGATTAAAAGTTTGGATATTATAAATCAAAAATATAGTAATAAAATTGTATTTAAACAATTTTAATTGGAAACCACACCCTTATATTCTGGTTTAACCCCCATGGTAAACCTGTTTTATCCTTAACTACGGTGACAATGTTTTATTAATTTTACTATTTTTGATGACCAAAAATGAAATTGGCCTCATTAAAAAATTGTAATATTCTGATTAAAAATACCGAATACATTTTTTAGATTTCAATTTCTTAAATTGGCATAAATTTCTTTTAAAATAAACTCACAAAACATGCCAGAAAATAGTTTTCAAGAAAAAACATTTTCATATGTATATAAGGTTTTTATACCAAAATCCATATGAAATTAATTATAATTACCATACCAGAATTGGTACACAATGAAACATTTTCGGGAGACCAGTATCTATATGGTAAAATCTTTTTTCCAGGTCTATAATGCACTCTGCCATGATTTTCATCTCATAATACCATATTAAAATGATCGTTTAGGCCTAAATTTTTAGGTTCTTATTCTTCCAATGCCTCCAAATCAATAAATTGAGTTATATAAATCATAAATTAAAATGATAAATAATATAAATAGTTAAATTCATTCAAAATTAAAGAAATTAAAATATACTTACAATCGCCTCATGTGTGTCTCTATTTACCATAATACCAACTCTCTTTTTCCTACTTATAAAAAAATAAGGTAGATTGAGGAACACGATCCCTGATATTATATGCATTTTTCTAGGAAAAGTAATGAAATGAAGAGACATTAGAAGTGAATTAGATTACACTCAACCAATATAAACTGAATCATATTGATATTATTAAAATAGATTTTAATATAAAAACAAAAAAATCTAAATAAATAAATTTAAATTATAAAATAAAAAATTAAATTAAAAAACAAATCAAACTGATTGAATGGGAACTAATTTAAACTATATAAAATTGGGAAGATGATATTGAGAATATTTAAAACTGTGAAATAATTTAAGATCATGTATTTCCAAGAATAGGGTGAAAAAAATCATATTATTATACTTCTAATAATACTACTTATGGTTTTATTACCAACCACCTACTTTCATGTAATGTTGTGACTCATTCCTATCACATAACATGCTTAAAAAAGATATTAATGTTGCATGATTTAATTGAGAAGTAAATTTTTATATATGAAATTATTTACATATATATCATGTATAAGATTTATAAATTTTAAAAATGATGTGATCATGATGTGATATATTCCCTGTTAATTATTTCCCATGCTATGTTACGAATGACATGCTTAACTCTTATTTAACAAGCATGTTGTAACTTATGATATGAAGTTTTAATGATATTATTTAAACAAATTTATATAATAAAATATCAATCTATTTTTAATTTATAGATGGTATATAAAACATATTATAATTCTCTTGTAGGAAATTGAAGCATTTAAAAGATGTTTCCAATAATCAAGTAATTCCATAATTATGCTTTCCCTTCAACAAGAACTTGTTTTTTTTCCTATTATAAATTATTTTATTCCATGATGGTTTGACCCTATATTATTTATTTATAGTTTTTATATGGATAATAAAATATTTATGATGTATCCCCTATTCAATATTCTTGAATAACAGATTGATTATACTTTGGTGACCTTGATTGTGATGAATTGGTATGATAATATTATTGACAATCTAGTATAGTTAAAAAAATTAAAAATGGTAATGTTTTTCCTAGGGATATAGTGGTAATTATTCTAGTGAGAACATAATTAATTATATTATGCACAGTGGTTTTGTGGATGACATTGGGTGGTCAAAATGACTGAAATAATCGATTTCCTGTTTGATTGTTTCTTGGTGATTATTGGTTTCTACTATTTCCCCTAAATATGATAATGTGTCTTCTTGAACCATGGTTATTTTTCATTAAATGATATTATCTATTAATATTTAATAACCCATGTATTTTATGAGGAATAAATAAATTCCATCAAAACATCATCAAGATTTTGCACAAGGAATGAAGAAATAAGAATCTTGGGATGTGGCCTTAATGAAATTTGTGTGGAAAGAAGTACCAGTATTCCTTCATTTATATTCAATTGAAAATGTTTAGGATTGGGTATAATAGGCAGATGTGGCCTTTAAACTATTTATTACTTTGTATTAGTTTTAGGTTACAGAAAAAAAAAGCATGCTCTAAAAGGTAGATAGAAGAGGGAGGATGATGAATTTCGGCAGTTTGGATGTAGTGATTTCGGATGAATTTCTTGAGATGTTTTAGAAGTATTTTATTTATTGTATTCTTTCCGATTTATTTATGATAGATCTCTAGTATATAAAGTATTGTAAATATAGTTTTGTTGGAGTTTGGAATCATTATTTGCGCCTGATTATTTTGTTTTTGTCTTTTCTAACCAGTGGAGCATCAAGCGAAACACATTGGGTCATCTTTGTGCTTAAGGATTCGACTATTTGTTTCCCCTTTTTATCTAGAGTCATGGGAAGTAGTTATATAGAATGAAAAAGTCATATATAGAGGATTTTCTATAATGGGATGATTTATTAAAGATACTTATTGAGTTTCTATAGAGGTTTAGGTGAATGTTCTATGTTATAAATATCATGTTTCATAGAAGAAGACAGTGAGGTGGTAATTTGGACTTAGAGTGGGGTTTAAGCCATGTGTTTGAGTAGATCATGGGAACTCTAGGATGATAAAATGTTCTATATTTATGATACATTGGATATTATACATCCTTATACACCCCCTAGTTTTGGGTGGCTTGTGTGGTTTATATGAGACATGCACTCCCGTGTTGCGATAGACTGATAAATCTTCAACTAAGATTATATAAAAAATAATGATTAAAAAAATAAAATAATACAATATTTATATACTGATTTAAAATTAAAATAATTTTTTATGAGAAGTATAATATAGATCATGAAAATTGGTTATAAATAGATTGTATTGAATACTAAGATTTCAAATTATAAAACATTGGTTATACACATATTTTAATCTTTTATAGTAAATAAAAATGGGTTCTTAAAAAATGAATATTATAGATCATGTGAAGGTTATGACACATATTATTCCATATTAAACACACATTGTACATAATTTATACATAGTTAATAGATATTTTATTATATATATTTCCATTACATTACAAATACGATCATAAAATAGTAACATGAGTCATAAAGTTTCCAGATTATAAAACCTATATAGATTAAACAATATAATTGAGATAAACACTAATAAAATGGAATTTTTCTGAAGATTCATTAAACAAAAAAATAAAATAATTTCACACATAGACTATAGAATAGAAAATTACAGCATCGAAATGTTGGTTCTAAGAACTTGGAAAGAAGATGTCATGTTTCTCACATGGGCAGTTTGTGTTATAATTTAAAATTTACAACACAATCATAAACCATCAAAAACAATAAAATACATAAAAAATGTACAATTATTCAATACTTAATAAATGATACATTCTCAAAGAAACATAATAAACATTAAAGGGTATATTTTGACTATTTTTTATGGGAAAAATATGACACGCTAGAAATTTTATAATTAAAGATAGTTTTCAAATATTTAGGATTAATCATGTAAATACCTATTATAGAGATGATGATGGACACAAAAAAGACATAAATATAAAATTTCAAGATAAAAATAATGCATTCAACTTGAGAATCTAGTGAAGAATAAAGAATTTTTAAATTTATGCAATTAAATATAGAGAAACTAGATTATCTTTTCATTGAAGGACTGATATGAAATAATAGTACTAAAATTATTGGAAATTATAGTAACTTTTAGCCTACATATTAAAGGTAAACTGAACTTTGGATTGGTGATAATGAACACCCAACATCAATAGAGAATGATAACATAATTGAAATTATCATGGAGAACTTTGGTAGAATTTAATCCAATATATATGGAAATGAAGAAAGAATGTGGGACTCTACCCAAACAACTAATAACAACATACAAAACAAAATAAATCATCTTCCCTATAATGTATGAAAGAATAAATGGAAGGATTTCAAAAGAATAGGTTTAGGGAAATATATTAATGATTTATAAATTAATGATATTATAGATATGAATTAAAATCTTAAAAAATCCTCTAAATGTGATTCTCAATAAGGATTACATACTAACAATAATGACAAAATTTGTAAGAAACGTGTGAATTTTTTTAGTATAGTTGGAATAAATTGGGGCACTTTTCCCCACAACTAGAAGAGACTTGATAGTGACTCAAGAGGTTTAAATTATCCTTTAATGCATAATTAAAAATTAAAAATAGGATTAAAATTCTATAAAGAATGGGAAATTTATTCCCTAAGAATAAGGTGATGATGTAAGGATAAATGAATTTTATGAAGCAAAAAAACAAAGGATAACAAATCATTCTCTAACTAGTTTCATATAGTAACTCTTAAAATGGTCTTTTATTTTATGATTAAATTATAATATTAATAAAAAATGTAATAATATGTGGAACCTGTGTAATATTAAACTAGTTCGATAATAGGTTGTATAAAAATAAAGGGGAGAGATGTATTAATGAAATCAAAGGAATTATTCCCACATAATAACAAATATTGATGTCGAAATAAACATGATAATGAAGTAATATGAGAATAGTTGAATCAAAAAACATAAAAATATAAAAAGGAAATAGAATTTAATAGAGAAAAAAGACTTTATAGGAAATAAATCAATATTAAAATAAAATGAAGTTGAATATTTTAAATGTTAAATTGATTGTTCTTATGCGTGATCTGTGAGTAAAGAGTGTCCAAGAGTGTGAATGTATTTCATTTCTCTCTTATTTATTTTATTTATATCAGATTAATCTTATAAACAATAAGTTATATAATTGAATTAACATATATAAAATAAGCAATTTATACTTTAAAAATAATTTTAAAATAAATAAATTGCTAAATATATTAATTTAACTAATACGTTAAACTAGGAATCTTCCAGTAGCCGATAATATCTCTTTATTTTGATATTTGGAAATCATGAATGACTAATATTTCCCCAATATTTGTATCAAAACTCTCTTTCCAACCAAAATACAAGTTATACTTTTACTATTTCCATATATCAACAAATTCGATTAACCTTGTAGCTTCGGAAATTTATCCCTCTGGAAAAAGTATATTGAAGTTTCATTGGAAAAAATATTTGTTAAGAAAATATTATAAATTAATATATATAAAAGTAGATAAAAATTACAAACCCATGTATTTTCCCTAGAAATGCTCTTTATTTGTTCTCCAACACCCCTCTAACTTGTTGGTTTCACTGGAATTATATTGCTAAGTTTAGAGAGTGTTCCCATAAATATTTTACATTTATTACTATTTTCCTAGTTATATCATGATCCTTATTTTATTAAACCATGATCTACATGTGTTTATTCTATACCTATCACATTTTTTTGTGACCACGCCATCTGGTAGAGGATTTACCTAATCATGAAAAATAATTAGTAATGGAAAATAATATATATAAATTAATAATTAATCATTATTTTTAATGTTTAAACACACTCTTATATATGGGGGTTCTATTGACCCGTGAAGTGATGCATCTTGAGGAGGGGGAGTATCCTTTATGGAATTTTTGATATCAATAGTAGGAGTACTTTGTGTAGTCGATGAAGTTGAGTGTACTGATGGATGGAAAAAACTTGATGGATAACCCTGTACTAATTAGGGTGGATATGGATATGGATATGGATATGGTGAGGGGATATATGGGGGATAAATTCCTTGTATAGTGGATGGTGTGAATAGGTAATAAGGAGGGATGTGAGCCTGAGAACTACCACCCTCTATGGGTGAACGCGAAAAGGGATATGGAAAAGGTGGGTAAAGAAAATATGGAGATGGAATAATCAGGGTATGAACTCCTCGTGATCAAACTAGGATGAAGGGAGGGTGAGATAAATGACATGTCAATGACTGAAGTAGCATAGTGGTTTGTTAAACTGTAGAATCATCCATACTAGTACCCCCTAGAATATTTTCATCCTCTGCAAAATAATCCAATCATCTCATAAATAATGAAGCAAAAATAACATGAATGATAAAATAAAATGAATGATAACAAGATAAATAATATGAAACAACCTAATATCCAAATATAAATTTTACTTGCAGTGATGATCATAAGAGCTATGCCTAAGTCTCTAATAAGTTTTTCATTTCAATGTATTCTTTGTCCTTCTAACTTCATTATAATTAGAAATTTTGACCTATAATTTTTAAATAGTATTCTATGATAAATTGAAATAGTGAAAATGTTAAATATTATAATTGGTTTACTTCAAAAAAAATAAATATATGCATAATGATATTTAATATAAATAGTTATCAACTTAAAAATAATAATTTCATTACATTTTATTATTCAGTTACCACAATGTCAACTTGTTTGAAAATTGTATAATGTAATTAAAATTATTTCTTTATTGAGAAGAAACATTCATGTTCCTAGTATGTGGTCTTATATTGTTTAGATGTATGATTAGTAACATAAATAATTACAGTATCTAAATTATTCCTAGTAGATTTACAATTTTGACATAAAACAAGCATTGATGAGAAGCATCATTACAATATCATCATTATTATATTATTATACTATCATAATTACTAGTATTGGTTATATATTCACATATTTCACTTCATTAGTATCAATACTATTTTATTATCAATATCGTAGCATGACTCTCTTATATAAAATATTAGTATCAGATCATTACATTAGTACTGCATCTAATATTATTAGCTGCATTATACTAACAATGATGGAATACATTCACATTCAGATTCATTATAACACTATAACATTTATAGTGCTTGAATAATAACAATATTAGTGTATATATTAATATATCATTGATAAAACTAGTAGTTTTTACACTGACAATCCTTATATTAACTACATTACACTTATAGTTTTTTACAGCAGCAGTAACACTTCTAACTTATGTTGCCTCAATTTTATAACTTTAAAGTTTAATATGTTTATAGTTCACACCAATCAAGGAAATAGAAATTAGTAGTCCATCTTGTATCACATAATAATCTAATTTTTGAAACCAATTTCTTTCTCCATTAATAAAAAACAATACTAGATATCATTAACATCACATAGGATAATTATACATATTCATTTTTTATACTTTTATACTTTGATAAAAAATATAGTTTTATCCCTATTTGACATTTTATCACATTAATAATTTATTTTATGTTTTTTTTAGGGAATCAAATGTTCTACCATTAAACTATACTTTAGATTCAAAGCACTTTTGGTTGGATCTCTATGTCATGCAACTCATGTATGAAAGAAGTTCAAATTTTTAATGAAAGAATATGGTGTAGCTGCTAGTAACAAATTGTAGTAGAGAAATTTCAGTTGTTCTTTTCAAAAAATATGTAAATATTTTTTTATAAAAACTTCCTTTGAAATCATACATAACTTTATTCAGGTTAATTTTTTTAAGATAGTTTATTAAAAACTCTTATTTTATATGTTTTTATACCAACTGTAAAATTTTTGTCAATGAAATATGATGATGAGTTTAGATACCCACTTTAACTAAATATTAATAAGTCAAAATGGTTGTAATTTTATTTATAAATTATGGATTAAAAAAATCCAAAATCACCATCTCCCTTCTGAAAAAACACCTAGAAATTATTATTCATTTCAGATAATGAAGCTCAAATCTACGAATTCAAAAAACCGTTCGAAAATTCTATGGTAATACAATAGATTTTACATTTAATGAGATAATTATCAATGGGTATAAAAATTCACTCCATTAAACTATAAGTTCATGTATTGGGACAAGTTAATTGTAATATAAATGGGAAATACCAAATGTTTATGATATTAATGAATTTTATAGTACTAACATGAACATATAATGTTCTAAACTATTTTCATTATTGGGATTTCTAGCACATGGATTGTTTAGTTATCTCTTTTGTATCCTTATTATATTCCAATAATAATTAATGTATCACTCTACTCAACTAATATATGATCATAATTTATTTAAGGTTACCATATAAATTGAATTAATGGACTATATTCTACTAGACCTCCTAATAGAATAGAAAACTGGTTTAGATGCTGGCTATAAAATATTCCCCCAAATTTTAACTTCATATAATAAATCCCTTTGAATTGGGTAATAATTTTAATATATATATTATGTCTATTTATATTAAATTCAATTTGCATATTTTCACCTGATTCATTATCCCAAAAAAGGTTATTAATCCACACTATACTACATATACTCTTTTAAAAAAATCAAACTTCTCATCCCAATTGAACATCACAAGAACAACCATTATGTCCTTATACCGTTAGGTTTGAATTGAAGATTTGGTTAGTTATTCATCAAATATTATAATGTATAGTATAGTGTTTGATATTCTTAATTCATAATCAACACATTATTTTTTATCAAATAATAAATAACATCTCGTTCAATTTGACAGGGGAAATACTAGTTAATTTGATATCATATATGAATGTTTAAAGAAAACACATAAAATATTTCAATAATATAAGATAAATTTATAAAAATGTGTCAACTATATGTGTGTTATGTGAAAAATTATGTTTCACAATCTATTCTAAAAATAGAATCATTAGTTTTATCAAATGAAACATTCAAATAAATACTAATAGGTTCATCCAAAACATCATTATCATCCATTACTTTATCAAAAATATATCTAGGAATGACATAAACAACAACACCAAATTGTTGTTTTAATGGAATTGTTATGTAAAACACTTATCTACCTTTTGATGCAATAATATAAGGTTCATCAGTATGAAGCTAATGGTTTATATCAATCACTCTAAATACATAGTTATCTATATGTATTCCTTTCCAAATCATTTAATCCAACCACTTTCATTTAATCATTGTGACATGACCATGTGTATATTAATCTAATAAAATTATTATTTTTACCAACCCTTAAAATAATATATTTTCTGATTAATGTTTCTTTTCTGATGCACTCGCATAACAATCTGTTATGGTTCTTATCGTAACACCATGATGAAGCATTTCCATTTTTGTTGCACATCTATTAACAACGAATTCAAACCAATTGACAACCATTTCTTTACAATCATGTACCGCATTATTTGAACAAAAGGAAAATTATTATATTTCATTTGATACACTATTCATGGGTAAAGTTAAAACCTAAAAGATACCAACATAGAATACTTAATATATAATTGTGATTATGTTATGAGAGAAAATGGAAATCTATTACATTTGTCTTTAACCACCTTGTAAATTATTTTTCATCAAATTGTTCCTTCCTCTTAACAGATTGAGAATAATTTACCCTTTTTATAATTTCAAAATGTTCTCTTAAAATATGAAATCATTAAAATTTCAAAAACTATAAAGAAATCCCACAATGAAAGAAATTCATATTTATTAGTCTATATACTTGATGTAATCATCAAGAACTCCAATGTTTCTTAATACTGTATGATGATCCATTCCCACTCATCCCTACTTAAATTACATAATGAGTATGATCTAGATATCCCCCTACTTGAGGTAGTGAAGGAAATGCAATCTCAATGGGATCATATTTTTCATATTCCATTCTCGTTAATTGATTAGACCTCATAGGGACATTATCCAAGTACAATAAATTGAAATTCATGTATTCTTATTCTAAATATCATTTCACAATAGATATTTTTTGATGATATTTATTTATCACAAAACATTTCAATGTAGAAATTAGTATTTATATCAGATAAATCCACTGACTCAAAATAGGACCATGAAAAAGAACTTATATGGGAAGATTTATAGTTAGATGTAACATAAATTGGAAAAATGATGGTTGGAAAATTTTCTCAAATTTGCAAAGAATAATCAATGCCTCTCTTTGTAATTTATGTATAATAGTTATGGTCATTCTTTTGGGACAAAGGTCTAAATAAAAATGACATAACTTAATCATATAAACCATAACAGTACATGAAAGTAAATGTTGATTGGAAATTAAAATCAACTCATGTCACATGAAATGATAATCGGGGGTTTAAAGAGATTTTAATTTCACATCTTGTGTATTCAAACTTTTCTAAATATTATTTGAATAACCCTTTAGATCCGTCAAACCTTCTAAGACCTAGGGAATTGTTTTTCTCCACATTTTTCATCAAATAATAGGTAAAAGGGACTTTGTACTTATTTTTACAAATTAACTCAGGATGAATTCTTTCTTTTATACCCCAATCTATCAAATCATGACATGGCCACAAATCACCTTTTCTTTTGACCTTGAAATTTAAAATTTGTATCAAGTAACATCTCAAAAAAAAATCTCAATGTGAATTATATCTGAATAAAAAAAATTATGACCAATACAGAAACATAAAGAATATACTTTTCTTTCTCTAATTACAATTGGAATTTTAAATAAAATGCTTTAGATTTCTAATATTTGATTGACATTTTCCAAGATAATAATTCAAACCATGAAGTTTTTTAAAAATATCATTCCCTGACATTAATTGAGGTTATTCATCTATCTTGATAGTGTTATTGAACTATCTCTGATTTTTCTTACATGGATGATCCATTGGTAGAAATTGTCAGTTCACTATGAAGATAAAATTTCATCAAAACATTAATATTAGGAATATGTATGTTTCATAAAAATAGGGAAGGGTAATTTCCATTTTTCTCTCCAAAAATACATCATTTCATAAGTAGGGAAATAATTTATTATCCTTAATAAAGTAGCATGAAACATAACGTACTCCTCCTTGAATTCATCATATGCTTACATACCAATAATCTGAATCTCCTTTAACTCTCTTATTAATGGTTTCAAGTATATGTCAATATAATTACAATGATCATTGGGTCCATATATTAATATACTTGTGGTAATAAATGAATTCTTCATACACATTCATGATGGAATGTTATAAATGTTAAAGAAAATAGTCCAAGTACTATGTGCTTTATGCATTTAGAAAAATGGGTTAAGAGCATCACTTGATAATCCCAATCATAAAATCCATGGGTCAATTCAAAAATCATGATGTAAACTATCAAATTGTTTCCAAGCTAACCTACCGAAAAAATGAACTATTTCATAATTATCATTATTTCTTTAATCTTCACGACAAATCATATTTCTTTCCATTTGATCTAAAAAACTGTTTTAAAATCCTAGGGATTATAGGGATGTTTTGTATTAGTTTTTCTAGTATGGGGTATTGAGTTCCATCTTTATTAGTCTTACATGTTGACATACCACACTATTTTCAATTACTCAACTCTTCATTTTATTTCAGAATAGATAAAAAAATTCGAGAAACAATGGATGTTAATAGATGAAAAAAACCAAATTTTATTCCATGTAATAGTTTTCCAGAATACATGATTCCTCATGTAGTAAATCCTTAGTAAATGTAAGGAGATAGTCAACCAAATTATTACTAAATTCGTACATCTCTTTCCCATTGTATAATATATTTAAAAACAAAAGAATGGTAATTTTTTATGATTCATGATATACTGGGGTATTTTCATCTTCCATCAACTTTCTATATCTCTCAATGTAATCATTATAATAAATAGAAGAAAACAATGTTCCATTATTAATTTCCTCGTGCACTAGTCTACACGAGGATCAATATTTATAAACAAATGGAAAATGATAAGAAATAAATTTTTTCATACCAACCCTTTCAGCTAAATCAATGTCATCATACACTTGATATTTTTATCAATTATGATACCACATAAGATACTTTTTTGGAAACTGTGACGTCCCAGACCCCACTGCCCCTCAACCTGAGCCCCGAGCTGGGTTGGACAAATGACCCCTGGCTCGTCTCCCCATAGGCCAGGGGCTACCGACAAGCAGCGGGGGTGTGATGGTGAGTCAGTGGGGATACTGTACCCCCATGTCAGAGTACGCAGTGGTATAGCATCAAAGTAATAAAAATAGTTGAAGCACAACCAATGGTAAATAGGATAAAAAGGGAAACATGCAACCAAACCACATAAGTAATAAAACCCCTGATAGATATAAAAAATCCATATAGGTAGTGTCTAATACAAAATAGATGTATGGAATGATGATACGGTAGAAATAGCTGGAAAGCATTATATAAAGTAAAACAAAAAGAAAACAAAGAACAAAAGTAGTCCATGAGCATCTATATCCAAGCTTGGTTCTCTTCTCTGGATCTCCATCTAGAACATACATGTATCAACAACCTGGAGCTAGGCATTTTCCCCTACTAGTACCTACAGCAGTAAAGTCTACACAGGTGCCAAGGAGGCCGCCTGGGTAGGGTGTGAGACAAGTCTCAGTAGGCCACCACCAACGGTGTCTACGTGTAATCCAAATAGGTGTTTTCAAGTAACAGTGAGTAATAGACTGAAAGTAAGTAAAGAAAAGTAAATAACTATCCCTCCCGCTCAGGTACTGGAAGAACACCTGGCAGGTCTACCTGCTTCAGCTCATAGCTGGTAGTCTAAAGAAATCCCCAGCATATAAGTACATAGATATTGGTTATCACTGGCATGAGGTAAGCATGCCTCTCATCCATGCTTCTCACATACATATAATCATCACTGGCATGAGGTATGAATGCCTCTCATCCACAAGCACTGTAGCTGGCGTGGGGAAGAATGCCTCCCACCCATAAAGGATATATAGGCACGAGGTAATAATGCCTCTTGTCCTATTACACAAATACTCAACTGGCACGGGGTAAGAATGCCTCCCGCCCACACATGGAGATTCATCTGGAATGGGGTAGGAATACCTCCTGCCCACACATGAAGATTCATCGGGCGCGGGGTGAGAATGCCTCCCGCCCACACACGGGTTATCACAAGCATGTAAACACAGCAAGGAATAACCATTCACATCACATTATATAAGGCATTCTATCTTATATCATATCACATTAACAAAGAATGACACTTCCATCTTATAATATCACATAATCACATATCAAGGCAACATACATTACAATTCATTCAAGGGGTTCAGGGAATCTCATCATAGCCAATCTCTAACCAAGTCATCTCATTTTCCTAACATGGAAAATGCCTTTTAATACATAACGTTAAGGTACAAAGGTGAAAAAGAGCCGAATCTTAAGGCGTAACACCTATGGTTGACCTTACCCAGTCCATACCTCATCTAAACTCCCTATCCAAGTTAGATTCATAAATCTCAAACCACACAGGTCATTTAGATATGAAGCAGTCATTATAAAAGGGGATTTCGCAATAGACAAACCACGACATGATGATATAAACTCACAACGGCGAAAACCTGAAATGGAAACCACCTGACCACCTAACTTAGAGCTGTATCTGTAGGTTCGCAGAATATCAACCTCAGATTCGCAATAGTTTGGAAGAGATCTGAGTTCCAGTCCAATGCCATAAAAATAGGGCATATGAGCATGCAGTAAAATAACAAAACGGATACCAAGATTTCCCAAGGAAAGAAGGGTGCGTGAGGTAATCCTTACTGAGGGTGATCCAACGCCTTCGAAGGATCGAGGATCGGATTATGGATGAAGAATCAACCAAGAAATTAGAGGAAGGAGGGTTTTGGAGCTCAAAAGAGGGCTCCCATGGTTATGTCTGCTGGAAGAAGGAAAAAGAAAGGCTTAAGGCCTCAAAATATATTTATGGGAAAAAAGGTAAATTCATTCCAGAATAGGGTCGCATGGTTTAGGGGCACAGTTTACCCAAACCGTGCACAAACCACGCGCACCTCACTACCTCCCAGACAAAAGCCGCATGGTCGTGCGGCCTGGTCCGCATGGTCGTGCACCCCTACAGGTTCCCCTGTCTGCAGCCACATGGTTTATCCCAAACCAAGCACAGACCGTGCGCAGGCCATGTGCCACTGTTTGTAAGTCCATTTCTCAAACTCTTAGGCTCCAAACAAACCTTGGACACTCCTCAGACCTTCCTTATAATGTTATACACATTACAAAAGCATTAAGGGTAGATTTGAAAGAAAAAATAATGATCCTTACCTTTGGCAAATATTCGGGTCATTACAACCTCCCCTCCTTAAAGCAAATCATCCCTAAGTTGGCCTTCCGAGGGAACTGAGGTGTCATCAATGAAAAGCCCCAGCCATTGAGAACGTATATCAGCCTCTTGCTCCCAGGTCTCGTCTTGTACCTGTTCGTGCAACCATAACACCCGTACAAGAGGAACATGTAACGCCCCGACCCCATTTAGCCAGAGACGGTGCATTATTTTAATACATTGGCATGATTACATGGAATCAAGTCCCGAAGGACCGATCGGTTTAACAGTCTTGGAAAATAGATTACATACATGAATGTTACATTACACTTTAATACATACAAAACAACATAAATAATTCTTTATGAACGCTATTATTACCTTGGATTAAACCTACATATCAATCACAATACACTTCTTAGAATCCTGGGAAAAATAAAACACAGAACGGGATGAGCTCAAACACTCAGTAAGGGTAAGCTATATAGTAGAAACTTTCATAAATAAGCATAAACATTTAAGGAAATGTATAATTAAAACAAAATCCTTTTAAACTTGAACTTCAGTATAATATGGCAAAAATTAAATTGAAGTGATTCCATTTACTTATTCACATGTACATTATACTAGTCGAATAATCACATGTAATATCACTAACAACTTCCATAATGATGGAATTCATAATGCTTAACTTTAATTTCTTTGTCAAGGCCTCGTGCCAAGACCTAGGGGCTAACTATAACCGGAACCCAACCCAGACTGCCTCTAATAACCAGACACCAACCCGGAGTGCCTCTAATAACCGAACACCAACCCGGAGTGCCTCTAATAGCTAGACACCAACCCGGAGGGTCTGCTATAACTGGACCCCAACCCGGAACATACTAGTCCAACACATTCATCTTAAGAAGATGATGAAATATAACGTAAACATTCGTATTAAAAATAGCATAAGAAATTCCAAAAAATTAATCATAAACCATTAATGGAATAAAAATAACTCATCCATAGTAAAACATATCACAAAACTTTAAATAAAATATGGAATATTTGTATCATAATAAATCAACTTCAAACAAGTATAAACTTTATCAAAGGATGTTGACATAGATGAAATCAAAACTATTTGAGAGAAATATCTCTTTTTTTAAATCATTTAAAAGTCGCATAATTATAAAAGAAAACATTTAAATTGAAAATATTCTTATAAGTTTGTAAGGGAAGCTTTCAAAGATTTTATAATGGTGGAAAAGAGCCGCACCTGCTGTATAAGTTAAAAATACATTCTTACCTTAATTTTGTCAAAAAGGATAAAAAGGACCTTGTTTGGAAAACAACGGGAAGATTCCCTTATAAAATCCTTATAAAAAGTAAAAAAAGGGTATAAATGAATTTAACCCATATTCTGTAAAATAGTAATAATTGTTTTAAATACATTTTTAAGAAACATGTCTGTGGATGTTAAAGAGGTCCCAGTAGATAATTACGTATAAACAACCTCGGATAATGAAAAGATTGTGAAATAAACCCTTACCAATTTGGGAACTTACGAAACATACACCCCATGAAAGAGGTATCATACAATGAATATGTAGATACACATAAATTAAAGTGTATTACTCAAAGAATACAATTATTGGCAGTACATACACCACACAAATGGTAATAGTGGCAATATGGTACGAATCTCACAGTAATAAGGAGTGAGATGAAAACCCCTTACCTTGTAATTTTCCTTGGTTGAGGGTAGATTAACCTCCTGTATAATAGTTAAATAATTTTTACTAAATTATACAATAATCATATACATTAATATGATATCATATATGATCTTTTAACATTTATCTGTTAATAATATCTTAGTATTATCATCATTTCGGGTGTTAACGGATTCATTTTTCTTTATATTATTTGTTATGTGAGCCATATTTTCTATGGATGGGATGTATATTATTCATATCCATAATGATATCATGTACTTAAACATTATTTTTAATCATAAAATTAGAATTATACTTGAATGTAAATGATGGGTAATGAATCTCATTGCGTCTGTGGAGACGGTAGTCCGTACGTACGCATGAACGCTACTTCCATTTCATTTTTCATTTTAAAATGAATCAAAACCAAATGATACATAGGTATATTATTATTAAAATATAATATAATATCTTATATGTGTTACTTAAGTTCATTAATACCATCCTTTATACATTCCATGTATGGTATGAACGAGTCATATCACTTTGAGGGGGTGGTAGTCCGCAGTTCCTCAAATGAAATTATCGTATATATATACAACATGAAACAAATAATGGTATGCTATAAAATGTAATTACAGAAGCTTATATATAAAATAAATATCATTAATATCATATTTAATTATAGTTCCATCATAATGTCCACCATGAGAGGTAGTAGGAGATAATTGAACAATCATCGTTTCATGAGGCGTTTGGTTGCCATCCACAAAAACATTATGTTGTTCACCCATTACATGGATGTGTGTTTAAGTGTAGTTAAAATACATCTCATAACAATATCCTAGTATATTTATGATATTGTTTTTGTTACAAAAGAAAATAATAATAAGAGTTTAGGGGTTGTAGAAGTAAAATAAAAGAAAAGAAGCTAAGAGAAATCGTTAACTTTAATTTGGGTAACTCCCTTTGGTTTGAACCAAAAGACACTTGAATTGACTTCTGCCTAAGGTAAGGATTCTAGGAGTGGTAGAGGGATGTATGTAGATTAATTGGGAAGAGTTTTGAAGAACCAAATGTCTTGAGATGTGTGAGTAATTGGTTATATGTGGTTTCCTTTTATAAGAGGGAGGAGGGGCTCTTTAGGAAAAACAAAAAGTATTAATTTATAATAAATTCATATTCGGTTTCTAATGGCTCCAAAGTAGATTATTAAAATTATAAGGTGTGGATGGGTCTAAAAACACCCAACTAATATATTTTATACAGGTTTGGGTCACTATAGTAACCTTATCGTTTAAATTTAACTCTTAGTTAAATATTTTGACATTTACCATGTCTCTTTATATTTTTATATTATATAGTTAATAAAATTACTATATACTTCCAAGAGACCTCAAAGTGGTACATTATTGAAATACCTATCAAAATATAAGTCCTTTGGATGAACCATAGATTTTTAGAAATATTATATCAATTAATAATATAATATTTGTTTTAAAAACTCCTTTATGTCAATTTTGACACTATTTAATAATTGATTTTTGTTAAAGTCTTAATAACTTTATTAATTCGAAAAAAATTCATTTAATCAATCATAACATGTCATATTAACCAATAAAATTTGTGTAATACATTAAAAGTCTCAAATTATATTTATTTGGATATTTATAATATCAATTATTTTAATGTTTCACTAATAAGGTAATTACTGCATCATCATTGTGTCATAAATAGATTAAATTATTTAATGTCTAAAAATTAAAAATAAAATACCATTATGTATGAAATATTTTTATACTTCTAATGAATATTTATAATCGAATTTATCTTATGTATAACCCTATATTAATAATGTTTTAGTTATTAAAATTTGATGTTAACCCTTTTAACTCTTCTTTGAATTAAATAATAATAAATGTCCTAATCTAATACAAGTAGACCAAAGAGGTTCATATTTTATTCCTAATGTTGTTTTGGGTCGAATTATACTTATCCAATAGAATTAGGACATGTGTTAGGGTAATAATAATATAATTTTTACCCTTAATTGCCCTATTTACTTTTTACCGTGGTAAATAAAAGTAAAAAGTTACTATTCACCAAAAAATTATTTTTATCTTATTGAACCAAATTTTACTCCTTGATATTAAACATGTCTCTCGGATTTTCAAAATTCCACTCACATAAGTGATAAAATTATGTTTTATGTGAATTTGAGAATTCTTCTTGGAGATGGGTAAAAGACGGTTAAAAGTTCAATAAAATTTTTATATGTCTAAAATTATTATAAACTGACTCCAATGAATTACATTTACCTTATATAGGTATTACTTATCTATTTTTACCTAAAATAAATTTAAATAAAATAAATAATTATTTAAATAAAAAGTCGGTTTTAACCAATAACTCAGTATTTTTCACTATTCATCAAAAATTGAAAGTTTTCAGAAAAATACCAAAAATTCACCCTATGATAATTTAGATATTCCGAATCCAAAAATGAAGTCCATTTTGAAAGATAAAATTTATAAAATTTCAAAAAGTGGGTATTACTATTCATTACAGCTAGTTTGGTTTGTTGTGGTGTGTGTTAGAACTCGAAGTTGTGTACAACACACACTAATACATTATTCAAAGAGAAGCGTACCGTATAAGCTTGGGGTGTTACATTCTCCCCTACTTCAATAAATTGTGTCCTCAGAATTTATGCTTGGTATTGGAAACTTGGGGTTGACATTTTAAAATATCTTAGTTGAAATCCCAAATCGAAAAATGGATTAATGAAGCCTCTATTTAAAATAAAGAGGGGTAAGTATGAAGGTTACCTAAAATAACACATACTAGGGTTCCATGTAGGAAAACATGGATATGGAAGAGAAATCTAACCATCAATATCTGATGGAGAGTGGTAGAGAACATGGCTATGAAAAGGCCAACAATCACAAAGCCATAAATTTGTGATGATCTAAGGTACCATCTAGGACAACATTTTTGTTCTAAGTTCCTTTTCTTAATGTTGAAGAATTTATTTATGATATTGGATAAGATCATAAGGAGATATACTTACTTTATAATTAGAGTTTTATCCATTAATAAATTTCTACCACAAACTCGTCCTTCACTCTAAAACATAATACAACTCAAAATTAATCGTATAGGGTTCCAAATATAATGAATTTATAATTCACATATCAGACACTTTATATTAAATAAACTACATTATACCATCCAGGAACTTCACGTAGTCCAGTGGTAGGCGAAAATTCCCAATCGTACTATGGTTGTGGGTTTGATTCCCATAGCTTTGTCCGACGCGACGGGTTGTCACACGGTCTACATGTTGTCCTTTTATAAAAATCTAAAAATAACCTTTCAAACTTAATTCATTCCAACCTTTATAATTATCCAAAATACTTCTATCCAAACTCACAGTCCAAAATTTATAAGGAGTTTAAACACAATGAAGATCCTTTTTTCCATGTAATAACATGTGAACACCTTCATAATGTATTATTTTAAAACATGGTAACATTATGAATTACCATAAAACCTTTATTGATTACATTCATGCTCCAGTATTCCTTATAGAATACTGTATATATTCCTTATATCCAAAATTTTTGAATATTCCAACAATAATGAAATAGACAAATTATTAACCAGTTCCAAGGAAGTTAAGAATATCCAATATAATTTATCCAAATCAACCATCTCTTATTCCAAAATTACTACCTCAGTATCAAGACTAGATTAAGGATTACCTTTCCTTAAACCATGTATTTTCAAAAAAAATAACTTGTTATTGATTCACTTATCATAGCACCATATAATCTCAAATCCTTAATGAAATAGTACTACAGTACAATCCTTATATACTCAAAAATTATTATAACCAGTACATCGTTGATACAACACTCAAATGACATAATTATCTAATAAGAACTCTAATCATTCCTTCTCATCTGTGGTAGTATCATAACTTGATTATTATCCAATCGTATCATCTAGGGAATACTATGATGATTTGGACATTGGTACGCGTAGTGTCCCAACTCCTTACAGATGAAACATTTTACATTTTAAACCTTTTTCTTACCCTTGTAGTCATGTACATGGTTTCCTTTTTCTCCACACTTATAATAAACTCTCATTCCTTTTAGGCATGTTCCATGATGTTTCTTCCCACAGTTATCACATATGGGAAAATTCTTCTTTTCCCTCTTCCCATTATCCATCCTTCTCTCTTCCATCCTTTTCTTCTCTTTCTTCCCTTCAAATCTATAGGAATCTGACAACTCTTTACTTATCTTATCAACACATGATACTATTTATTCATATGATGATAATATGTGGGAGACTTTCCCTTATATATTCTGGATTAAGACCATGAAATATATGATCCTTCTTACTCTTTGGATCATACGTATTGCCAGATTTCACATTCCTTTCTACTGGGTTCCATTTCTATACAATGGCATAAACTATGTCAGTTTATGAATTGTAATGAATAATTCCAAACTTGTAAAATACATAACGTAAATTTAATGGTTTATGCATATAATCCATCATCATAAAGATTTTTTCATTGAGGAAGTATATACTCATAAACCCTTCAAAATTATTTTTAAAGAAAATGAGAATTATCCTAACCATATCCCCCAGGAGTGTCATAACCAAGAGTGCAGCAAGGCCCATTGTCGTGCACCAGTTCCTGTTCGAGTCAAGCTCAAAGTGTTGTTTTTGGGTTTTACCCCTAGGTAAATCTGTGCCAGAGCCACCTCTACTTGCTCGTATCCAGACAGGGATTTATTTGCTTGGAAAACTCACAAAATCTCTACATTACCAAAATTCTTGGAATTTCTTCTATATTAATCCTCAAAGTATATCTTAGGTCTATGTGCTCTAATCAGACTTTATCTAAATCTAGCTTACAAGGTTATTTCTAAACTTCCTCTGATACCAAATATAACGCCCCGACCCTAGTTAGCCAGAGCCGGTGCATTATTTTAATACATTGGAATGATTACAAGGAATCAAGTCCCGATGGACCGATCGTTTTATCGGTCTTGGAAAATAGATTACATACATGAATGTTACATTACACTTTAAGACATACAAAACAACATAAATAATTCTTTATGAACACCATTATTCCCTTGGCTTAACCCTGCATATCAATCACAATACACTTCTTGGAATCCTAGGAAAAATAAAACATAGAAAGGGGTGAGCTCAAATGCTCAGTAAGGGTAAGCAATACAGCAGAAACTTTCATAAATAATCATAAACATTTAAGGCAATGTATAACTAAAAAAGACTTTTAAACTTGAACTTCATCATAATATGGAAAAAATTAAAATGAAGTGATCCATTTACTTATTCACATGTATATTCTACTAGTCGAATAATCACATGAAATATCACTAACCACTTTCATAATGATGGAATGCATAATGCTGAAATTTAATTTCTTTGTCAAGGCCTTGTGCCAAGACCTAGGGGTAACTGTAACCAGAACCCAACCCGAAGTTCCTCTAATAACCAGACACCAACCCGGAGTGCCTCTAATAACCGGACACCAACCCGGAGTGCCTCTAATAACTGGAAACCAACCCGGAGGTTCAGCTTTAACCGGACCCCAACCTAGAACATACTAGTCCAACACATTCATCTTAAGAAGAGGATGAAATATGACGTAAACATTCATATTAAAACTAGAATACGAAATTCCCAAACATTAATCATAAACCGTTAATGGCATAAAAATAACTAATCCATAATCAAACATATCAAAAAACCTTAAATACAATATAGAATATTTTTATCATAATAAATCAACTTCAAACAAGTGTAAAATTTATCAAAGGATGTTGACATAGATGAAATCAAAACTATTTGAAAGAAATATCTCTTTTCTTGAAATCATTTAAATGTCACATAATTATAAAAGAAAACATTTACTTTGAAAATATTCTTATAATATTTTAAGGTAAACTTTCAATGATTTTATAACAGTGGAAAATATATGCACCCGCTGTATAGGTTAAAAAGACATTCTTACCTTAATTCTGTCGAAAAGTTTAAAAAGGACCTTGTTTGGAAAACGACGGAAAGATTCCTTTATAAAATTATTATAAAAAGTCACACAAGGGTATAAATGACTTTAAACCATATTCTGTAAAATATTAAGAATGTTTTGAAATACATTTTTAAGAATCATGGATGTGGATGATAAAGAGGTCCTAGTAGATAATTACGTATAAACAACCTTGGATAATGAAGAGATTGTGAAATAAACCTTTACCAATTTGGGAACTTACGAAGCATACACCCCATGAAATAGGTATCATACAATGAATATGTAGATACACCTAAATTAAACTTTATTACTCAAAGAATACAATTATGGGCAGTACATACACCACACAAATGGTAATAGTGGCAATATGGTATGAATCTCACGAGAATAAGGAGTTAGGTGAAAACCCCTTACCATGTACTTTTCCTTGGTTGAGGGTAGGTTAACCTCTTGTATAATGGTTAAATAATTTTTATTAAATTATAAAATAATCATATACATTAATATGATATCATATATGATCTTTTAACATTAATGTGTTAATAATATCTTAGTATTATCATCGTTTCAGGTGTTAACGGATTCGTTTTTCTTTATATTCTTTATTATGTGAGCCATATTTTATATGGATGGGATGTATAATATTCATATATAGAATGATATAATGCACTTAAACATTATTTTTAATCATAAAATTATAATTATACTTGAATGGATATGATGGGTAATGAATCTCATCGCGTTTGTGGAGACGGTAGTCCGTATGTACGCACGAACGTTACTTCCATTTCATTTTTCATTTTAAAAGGAATAAAAACCAAATGATACATAGGTATATTATGATTCCACTATAATATAATATCTTATATGGGTTACTTAATTTCATTAATACCATCCTTTATACGTTCCATTTATGGTATGAATGAGTCATATCACTTTGAGGGGGCGGTACACCGCACTACCTCAAATGAAATTATCGTATATATATACAGCATGAAACGAATAATGGTATGCTATAAAATGGAATTACAGAAGCTTATATATAAAATAAATATCATTAATATCATATTTAATTATAGTGTCATCATAATGGCTACCATGAGAGGTAGTAGGAGATAATTGAACAATCATCGTTTCGTGAGGCGTTTGGTTGCCATCCACAAAAACATTTTGTTCTTCACCCATTAGATGGAGGTGTGCATAATTTCAGTTCAAATACTTATCATAAAAATATCCTAGTATATTTAGGATAATTGTTTTGTTACAAGATAAAAGAATAAGAAGATTTTAGGTGTTAGAGAAGTAAAATAAAAGAAAAGAAGCTAAGAGAAATCGTTACCTTTAATTTGGGTAACTCCTTTTGGTTTGAACCAAAAAGGACTCTTGAAGTGACTTATGCCTAAAGTAAAGATTCTAATATGAGTATAGGGATGTAGGGAGATTAATTGGTCAGAGTTTGGACGAACCAAATGGCTCAAGAGGTGTGATTAATTGGTTATAAGTGGTGTCCTTTTATAAGGGGGAGGAGGGGCTCTTTAGGAAAAACTTAAAGTATTAATTTATAATAAATTCATATTCGGTTTATAGTGGCTCCAAAGTGAAATATTAAAATACTAAGGTGGGTATGGGTAGAAATAAACTCAACCTATAGATTTTATACAGGTTTGGGTCACTATATTAACCTTATCTTTTAAATTTAACTCTTAGTTAAATATTTTGACATTTACCATGTGTCTTTGCATTTTTATATTATATAGTTAATAAACATACTATATACTTCCAAGAGACCCCCAAGTGGTCCATTATTGACATAAATATCATAATATAAGTACTTTGGCCCAACCTTAGATTTTTAGGAATATTATATCATTTAATAATATAATATGTTTTTTAACAAATCCTCTATGTCAATTTTGACAGTATTTAATAATTCATTTCTGTTAAAGTCTTAATAACATTATTAATTCAAAAAAAAGTAATTTAATAAATCCTAATATGTCATATTAACCAATAAAATTTTTTAATTCATTAAAAGTCTCAAATTATATTTATTTGGGTATTTATAATATCAATTATTTTAATATTTCACTAATAAGGTAATTAATGCATCATCATTGTGTCATAAATAAATTACATTATTTAATGTCTAAATATTATAAATAAAATAACATTATGTAGTAAATCTATTTATCTTTCTAATGAATATTTATAATCGAATTTATCTTATTTATAACCCTATATTAAAAATGTTTTAGTTATTAAACTTTGATTTTAACTCTTTTAACTCTTCTTTGAATTAAATAATAATAAGTGTCCTAATCTAATCCAAGTGGACCAAATAGGTTCATATTTTATTCATAAGGTTTTTTTGGTCTAATTATACTTATCCAATAGAATTAGGACATGTTTTAGGGTAATAATAATATCATTTTTACCCTTAATTACCCTATTTACTTTTTACCGTGGTAAATAAAAGTAAAAAGTTACTATTCACAAAAAATTATTTTTATCTTATTGAACCACATTTTACTCCTTGATATTAACCATGTCTCTCAGATTTTCTAAATTCTACTCACATAAGTGGTAAAATTAGGTTTTATGTGAATTTTCAAATTCTCCTAGGAGATGGGTAAAAGACGGTGAAAAGTTAAATAAAATTTTAATATGTCTATAATTTTTAAAAACTGACTCTAATGAATTACATTGAACATATATTGATATTATGTATCTATTTTGACCTAAAATAAATTTAAATAAAATAAATAATTATTTAAATAAAAAGTAGGTTTTAACCAATAACTCAGTGTTTTTCACTATTCATCAAAAATTGAAAGTTTTCAGAAAAATACCAAATATTCACCCTAGGATAATTTCGATATTCCAAATCCAAAAATGAAGTCCATTTTGAAAGATAAAATTTATGAAATTTCAAAAGGTGGGTATTACTATTCATAACGGCTAGTTTGATTGGTTGTGGTGTGTGTTAGAACTCGAAGTTGCATACAACACACGCTACTGCATTATTCAAAGAGAAGCGTACCGTGGAAGCTTGGGGTGTTACAGAACAGACCTACTATGGAGTGTCTTCATCCTCTAGTCAACAATTCACATCAGATACTCCTTGAAGGAAGAATCCATATCCAGTTCAACCTCATCAGGTTGAAAAACATGAGTCAGATCTGAAAAGTACCTGCGTAGCTGAGATACATGAAAAACATCATGCATGGTCTGATATCTCTATAGAAGTGCAAGTTGGTAAGATACTGGTCCGATCCGATTCATCACATAAAAGGGTCCTATGAACCTCGGTGAAAGCTTACCCTGCTTCCGTATATGTGTTTGCCCCAACCTGGGTGAGACCTTCAATGAAAATCTGGTTCCCAACCTCGAACTCCAGAGGTCTCTAGTGCTTGTTAGCATAGGACTGCTGTCTAGACTGAGCTGTCTGCATATGATTCTTAATAAGCTGTATCTATTCTATAGTCTCCTACATAAGACGTGGTCCTAGAACAGCTGTCTCCCCTACTTCAAGCCAACACAAAGGCGAGAGATAAGACCTACCATATAAGGCTTCGTAGGTAGCCATCTAAATGGTATCCTGGAAGCTATTGTTATAACTGAACTTGACAAGAGGAATGTGTTTCTCCCATGAACCTCCAAAATCAAGAACACAGGCATGTAACATATCCTCTAGTGCCTGTATAGTCCACTCGGTCTGTCCGTCAGTCTGTGGGTGATAGTTCGTGCTCAAAATTGCCTGCATACCCAAGGCCTTCTGTAAACCCTTCCAGAATTGAGATGTAAAATGAGGATCTCTGTCCGAGACAACAGAATGAGGTACTCCATGAAGGAGCACTATTTCCTTGACATACAGTCTTCCCAATTCATCAACCATGAAGGTCTCTCACACATGTAAGAAATGTGTGATCTTCGTCAGACGGTTGACGATAACACATACTGCATCATTGCCACGAGGTGACTTGGGTAAACTGGTTACAAAGTCCATAGAAATATCGTCCCATTTCCACTCCGGAATAGAAAACAGGTATAAAAGCCCTGTCGGATGCTAATGTCCTGCCTTCACCGGATGACATGTGGAAAACGTGTGATAAAACCGGCTATCTCCCGCTTCATGTTAGGCCACCAGTACTTTCGTCGCAAATCAAGATACATTTTGGTGATGCCTGGGTGAACTTCCCATGATGAGGCAAGGAAATCCCTCATCAGCTCTTCTTTGATGTCTGCGGGGACCCATACATGCCCATGGAAAAATAAAGTATCCACTTCATCCTTGGTACAATCTGTACAGGCAACATCAGTGACACTTTCTCATAGAACAAGGCCTTCTGGATCTGATAATGGTCTTGCCCTAACCTGTTCCAAAAGAGTAGATATCACCGCTAAGGATGAGAGAACAGTTTGACCCTGACCCTCCTGAACCTCAATGTGAATCTCCAAAAATAGGGCCATCATCTTCCACTCCTCATTAGATTCCTTAACCACTTGTGACTAAGTTTTCTGACTCGTTGCATCGGCTACTGAATTTCCATTCCCAAGAGTGTAGGCCAATTCGAAATCAAAGGATTGTAGGTACTCGACCCACATGTGTTGCCTGAGATTTAGATACCATTGAGTGAAGATATATTTTAGGTTTTTGTGGTCAGTGAATACCAAAAAATTCTCTCCCAACAAATAGTGTCTCCAACAGCATAAGGCATGTACAACCGATGTGAGCTCGAGGTCATGGGTCGGATAATTCCATTCATGAGGCTTTAACCGACGAGAACCATACGCAACGACTCGCTCTTCCTGCATCAAGACAGCTCCAAGACTGACACCTGATGCATCACAATAGACCATATAATCTCTACCTAGATCCAGCAAGATCAGTATCGGTGCTGAAGTTGGTCTTCCCTTCAGTTCCAGAAAATCTACTTCACAAGGTTCTGACCAATCGAATCTCACCCCCTTTTTTGTAAAAGTTGTAAGCGGTGCAGTTAGGAGTGAAAAGTCCTAAATGAACTACCTATAATATCCAAAAATCCCTAAGAAAATCCTGATATCAAAGACATTCTTGGGCTGATCCCATGAAATTACAGCACTCACCTTCTCAAGGTCAACTGAAACTCTAGACGCAGAAATAATGTGACCAAGGAAGTGAACCTTATCTATCCAAAAGTGGGATTTACTGATCTTAGCATAAATTTGATGCTCTCTTAGTGTATTCATCATGATCTCAAGATGGTTTGCATGGTCTTTTCTCGAGCGTGAATAGACTAAGATATCACCCACAAATACAACCACAAAAGAATCAAGGTAAGGGTGAGAAATTCGATTCATAAGATCCATAAACACTGCAGGTGCATTCGTAAGCCCAAACGGCATGACTAGGTACTCATAGAAACCATACCTTCTCCTGAACGCCGCACGAGGTATGTTTGAAGTCCTAACATGCACCTGGTGATAGCCCGACCTCAAATCTATCTTTGAAAACACCTTCGCTCCTTAGAGATGATCGAAGAGGTCGTCAATTCGGGGCGAAGGATACTGATTCTTAATAGTCAGCTGATTTAACTTACGATAATCCACGCAAAGATGAAGGGTACCATCTGACTTTTGGGAAAAGATATCCAGTGATCCCCAAGGAGAATTACTGGGACGTATAAAACCTTTTTTCTCCAGGTCCTCCAGCTAACTCTTGAGCTCCATAAGTTCCTTAGGTGTCATCCTATAAGGAGGAATGGTCACTGGTGCTGCTCCTGGTATAATTTCAACAGTAAATTTCACCTCTCGCACTAGAGGTAGACCAGATAAATCATCAGGAAAGACATCAATGAAATGAGTTACCATAGGAGGATAAACCGAGGGTTGTAACCCTTGGTCATCGAGATAAAGACTAGCAACATGTGTCGTGATACAACCTAAACTCTGGTGTTCTGATCCTACTCGAGCCGCACTAAGATCCCATTATCCCTTATGCATATGCATGTCGCCCTCTGGTGATGTAAATGTCACCATATGATGATAGCAGTCAATCCAGCCTCTATAGGGAACTAACTAGTACATCCCAATTATTACATCAAAACCTGTCATATCCAGAATATACAGGTTCCACACCAAAAGGTAACTACCCACCTCAAGGGGATAATTCTAAAAATGATGAACTCCCTATGAACGGATACCTAATGAGGTATCTAATGTGATCATACCATGATATGACTCAACATTAAGGCCCAATCTTCCAATAATCGCCTCCGATATAAAAGAGTGAGAAGCGCATGTGTAAAACGAAACAGATACTAATGTAGAGGCAACTATAATCATCCCTCATATAGTAGATAGTCCAACGTACTGCTCCGGTAGCGTAGGCTCGACTGCATACAACTGGCCGATACCACAGCCCTGAGTCACAGCCTGGATACCCTGAGCAGACCCACCCTGCTAGCACTGAGAGTCATACACCTGATTACCTCTTCCTCGACTGCCGCCACGGCCTGATCAGCTGGCGGTACTCCAGCTGCCTGACTGACGTGATCCTTCCGATCCAGTACCAGATCGTGGAGTATGTACAGATCCCCGCTCACTAGGACCTGGGGGAAAATCCCTTCAAAAACGGTGGAGATTACCCAACCTACCACAACCTCTGCACTCCACTGGATTTCGCGTACACTGCCTCCTCATATGTCCTGGCACCCCACATTGGTGACAGATAGGAGTACCACCTGAGAAAAGGGTCTGGCCACTACTAACACCATGAGAGTCCTCAAAACACCGCTTCTTCCCAGAAGAAGATCTACTAAGACCCTTAGGTTCTGAACTGCCCTGGTTCACACTATCCGATTCTCTCAAATTCCTCTTTGTGTTCAAAGCCTGATTGACAATCTATGAAATGGTCATCAACCTGAACACGTTAACTTGCGAACGAATGGAGTAACACAACCCATCCTCAAAACACCTAGCGGTCGTGAGATCATCAACAGCTAGTGTAGGAGAGAAATGTTGTAAATCAGTGAAATGGGACGAATATTCCATGACTGTCATGGTCCCGTGCTGCAGATTCATAAACTCCCTATCTCTGTCAGCCCTCAAAGTCTGGGGAAAGAAATAATCGTAGAAGACGGTCTGGAAATCATTCCAGATCATATCTCTCTATTGTCCCAACTGTGTGATGACATCCCACCACCTCTTGGCTGAACCACGTAGCATAGAAGCTCCGAACATGACCCTCTTCTCTGGAGGCGTCTCAAGGTGCTCGAAGATGGTCAAAATTGATTCCAACCAGGACTCCGCAACAAGTGGTCTGCCATCTCCCGTAAATGTAGAAGGATGTTGTGACTAAAACTCGCGGGTCAACTCTGCCATACTCGGGGCATATCGCACTCCACCTTGCATACTCTACATCATATGTAAGAAGCCCTCATTGAACTGGGCATCAGAGCACATCTCAGGAATAGCAAGAGGAGCCCTAGCTAGCTCGACAGGAAGATCAACTGTCAGCTCAGGGCCCGCCACCTTAGGAATTTGATCATCACCACCTTCAGCGCGCGTGAATCGAGGATGTCTCAGAGGCATAGTTCTACAATGCCAAACGAATGTCTCAAAAGAAGAAACCAACAAATTAAAGGTTGAACTCTAGAAGCTAGGACAGGTACTAAGCCTTCCTACCTCTAAGATCACATATCCACACCCATAGAAATTCTTAGTAAAACCTGCAACTGTTCAAATTTAACTTAATCCAGTGATATGGCAATTCCTAGCCCATAAGGGCCCATACTCCTCATGAACTGAAATATGACACACACTTGGATGTCATTTTTCATTTAATTGTGCTAATTAAGTATTTGAATTTCCCTTTTTAAGAAAATTATTAGTTTAGTTGGAATGTCATTTTCCAATCCATAAGGGCCCATAAACCTTATGAACCAAAGAGTGACTGTAATAACCCGAGATTTTATAAGATATATTATTTTTAATTTCCTTAATATCTTTTGTTGTATGATACAACAATATTATCTTGCACTATACGCAACACCGTATTAGCTTGCAATATATGCAACATTATTCTCGGATCGTGTTACACACAATTTCAAGTTTGTTTGATAGTTGTTATTCTACGCAACATTGAGTGTGTATCTGTATATATAAATATATATATATATATATATATATATATATATTCAATGTATAAATCAAATATGGTTGTATTTTGTTATATGCAACAACAAAGGAGTCTTGCACTACACGCAACCCTGATTTGGCTTGCATTACACGCAATCGCGACCTTCCTCGATAGCATGTGTTGTATGCAATACCGGGTTTCACTAAACAACAACATATGGTTATAATATTATCACGAACTAGCCGTTATGATTAGTATTAACTAAGTTTTAAATTTTATAACATTATTATTCATCTTACACATTTTCTAGAACATGGTATAAGAACAAAATAAATGTTTCGGGTAAAATAAGTATTTTTCAGAAAATGCAGTTTTGCCGCCTTTTGATGGCGCAGCCGCTTTAAATATAGTTTTTGACATGTTTATAAGTTCAATTTTACAAAATAAAATTATTATTTGGAATCAGGATATAAAATTTTACCTTGGATAAATTTTTCATATTATTCTGATAACTTTCATATTTTAATGAATAGTAAAAACACGCAATATTTTAATTAAAAACAAATTTTTTCATCGTAATAACTTATGTGGTTAAATTATAATATTGAATGGTTTTAAAGTATAAATATAATATATTTTTACCATTTAATATAATTTATGTCATTAGCCTTGATTTTACATTGAATTCGTAGGTTAAATAAATTCAATCTTTTGCAATGTTTTAAACAAAAACCCGTTTTCTTTTGACATCGGGATTAATTTTAATTTAATTTCTGCAACTTTTGTGTATTGAATTTGGAAAAATGGATTCCATATTTGGAATCAGTGGGTCCAAATTATATTAATAGACTACTTTTTATTTTTGGGCTTTATGAATAGTAACAACGGTAAATTTTATTTACCATAGTAAAAGGTAAATTTGGTAATTAAGGGTAAATATAATATTATAAAATTATCCTAATACTTGTCATAATACAATTGGATGATTATAATTTTTCCTAAGTCATATTTGGGTCGAAATGGAATCCATTAGAACCCACTTGGAGGTGATTATGACCTTTAGTTTATTTTATTTAAAGGAAAGTGAAATATGTCTCACTCAACTTTAATAATTAAATTATTTTTAATATAAGTTTATACAGAATATAAATTCGGTTATAAATACTCATTTTAAAGATAAAATGTTTTTCTTTGTCATGGTAATTTATTTTTAATTTTTAAGAGTTATTTAATAACCTTATTATCTTATACATTAATGATGCAGAAATTATCTATTTAGTGAAAAATCAATAATATAGTTTTTATTGAAATAGTAATACATATCAAAAGGCCCCAAAATCTGCACAAAATTTATTATTAGTGTATATATAAATGCTAATAATCCACTGGCCGAATTTTTGACCATTTAGATCCTTATTAAGGCGATTATGACACTTATATTATTTTATTTTAAATGATGCCAAAGTTGTCAACTTCATAATTTAATAAATATAACAATTTACATATTGTGATTTTAAGATGATAAATTTGAGTAAAAGTATTATTGTTAAAGTTAATATATTTATCTTCATCATAGGATTTTATTTTTAACAAATAAGTATATTAAATAATTATACAAAAATGTTGTAGTAATTATTTTATTAAGAGGTAAACCAAATAAATGGTTTTAAATATAATAAAATAAATATTATATGAACTATTTAATGTGATACACTAATTTTCTAGACACATATGGCATTTTATGAATCTATTAATGCTTTTAGTTCGAACATATCTTCTGTATATATTTTATTTAAATTCAAATAAATGATTAGTGTCAAAATTGACACTGTTGTTATTTTATAAAAATAACATATTATAAAATTGTTTAAAAATCACAAAAATATTTAAAAAAATATAAATTTAAATTTATATGGTCTATAATGTTATAAAGTATCCAATTATATACAATTCACAACAAATAAGTAATTATTTGTTATAATTTAAAATTTAGAATGATGTTACCACAAATAAAATTAAATTGATTAAATAAGGATAAATCAAGTTGATAATGTTTAAAATAAATTCCTAACATGTCTAAATTTTATTGGTTGGTGATATTAAAACCCTATCTCATCTAATATTCGGATATGAGTCATTTTGGAAGTTTTTATGTGGGGTTGGGATTTAATATAAACTAATATTTCTTATATTTCCAAAGGTGCCCCTCTCCTCCCTTATAAAAGGGAACCTCCTCCCTCTCCTCCTCACACCAATTTGAACCTTCAAGCTCGACCAAACCCTGACCAGTTCACTTCCCCGCTTCCCTAGAAACATCTTAGAGGCCCTGTTTTTCTTCAAAGACCAATTTTAGTGCTCTAAGAGAAGGTCTCAAAGAGGCACTTCAAAGAAGAGGTAATGTCTGTTACTGATTGTTTCAACTTTATTTCTTCTTCTACTTATTCTTATTTTGCTGTTTCACTATGAAGTAATAAAATCATTATCACTCATATAATGAAATGTTATTATAATTATGAAACAACCCTATTTCATCATCTATCCATCCTACGTAAACCGAAATGACCGCGCGTGCGTACGTACGGAATACCGTCTCCACGCCTTGGTGTAATCTATTTTCCACCACCACCTTACTTGGATGGGTATAATGGTGTAAATAATGACTATATATGATTATTTTAAAGTTATATTGATTCTGAAATAGTATACATACACTCCAATACAATTCCATGGGAACGATATCATTGCTCGTGCATACGTATGGATTACCGTCTCCACGACGCGATGAGATTCATTTTCCATGTTAAAAATACAAGAATGATTATAAAGTATATATAATAAGTAATAATGAAATATATGACATAAAAATGCTACTAGATTTATGTACGTATATATGTATGTCATATACTTAATTCCATTCAATTTAATAAGGAAATAAAAACAACGTTCATGCGTACGTACGGCCTACCGTCTCCATGAACGGTGTATTTCTTTCCATTTGTCGATCTATTATATATATGTATATTCTGAATATATATTATATATAAATCATGTCTTAAATTCTGGATGTGTTTAATCATGATCTAAGTAATCATATGAATAATTAAAAGTTAAAACACGAACGACAAATGAAACGATTTTACCCAAAACGCTACTTTAACATGAATTTACAAAGGAACTGGTATATAAAGTCATAAGTGAACCATATATGATATAATAACAGTGAATATGATTCTGTAATAAGTCAATGAAATTATTTAAATCATTATACAGGAGGTTTGGATACGTACGAAGCATATCGAACCTAAGGTAAGGGATAATTTTTCAAATCTCATTTTTATTCAAGATTGCTTATTCGTAAGTATTTACTGGGGTTATTTATATCATCCATGTACATGTTTTATAAAAGTCTTTTCATGTATGTTTAAAGTCCTTTTTACCCATTTTTGACTTTTACTACATGGTATGTAAGGAATATTTCTTTTTTTTTACGTTACGAGGTACTTTTTTTACTTTTCCGACAAATGTACGAGGAGAATGCTATTTTTAACTTATACGGCGTGAACGGATTTTTATGGTTTTATAACACCTCATTTTAATTAAGCTTAATCTACATGATTTTATGACTATTTTAAACAAAATACTTTTATTTTTAAAGTGCATGGCATTTTTTTTAAAAGAAAATTATTTTGACGAAGAAAGGATATTTTCCTCAAGAATTCATTTCAAATGTTTTATCAAAACCATTTTCCATCTAAGATGATATTATTTGATATGTGTATGTTTCATGTATAATGTCTCTATTATTTACATGGTTTAATTTTCTTATGATGAAATGTCCATTTGTTTTATATGGATTATGAACATTTTATTATTTGGGTTATGATGAATGTTTTAAGTTTATTTTGTGGCACAAGTAAGAATGATTTCATTATGAGATGGGTGGGACCTATATCTCCCTCCAATGCATTGGGTAAATATTTATATCTCATGAGATAGACATGGCTGTAACAGCAAGTTAAACCGGTTCAGTAATACAGGACTGGAACGAGGAGTGAACTCGATTCAGAAAGGGACTTTGTCCACTAAGATGGTCTTGGAAGCAATGCCTTGGCTAGTATGGAAATCATATCATGTGCTTAATGGTTTCCACAATTACATGTTTTATTCCCATTCTATTTTATCATGATTGATGTTCCCTTATGATATATGCCTTACGTACTTCCAAGATTCATGTCTTTGCTCAAGATTTTGATGTTTAGATATTATGTTCAATTTTTTGCATTCAAATGTTTATGGATTGTTTTATGTTCTCTATGTTTATCCTTACTGGGCATTTGAGATCACCCCTTTTATGTTTTCTTTTCCCCAGGATATAAAGAAATGTTTTAGGTAAGAAAAAAAAGGTAAGATCTTTATTGGGAGATGTTGAAGATCTTTCACCACGATTAGAAGATTTTATTCCGAGTTTCCAAAGACACTAGACTATTACGATCCTTATGTGTCTGTTTTTGTTATTTATTAAGTATTCCGCAAAAGTAATGTATTTTCCATGTATGTAAAGATTTGGGTCTATACAGTTGGTATTAGAGGGAGTTTTTGTTAACCATTGGTAACTAGGATGTGAAAACGTTAGTGAGATCCCTAGAGATATTTCTAAGGTATGTCTAGGGATGTCCCTAAGGATAAGTATACGTATAGGATATAGTCCTAAAACTACAGTAACGATCTTAGAATTTAACCTAAGATGATAGATATTGAGGGTACTCCCCCTTTACTATGTTGTTTTCCCTAGCATGATTTTTTCCTCTCACACTATTCTTTTTGGGTTTTAGAAAATGGCTAGAAACAGAAAGATTTATGATAATGGAGGATATGACGGACAATGGAATGATATTCTTCATGAGAAACTAAATGAAACGGGATTTGGAAGTCCAAACATCATTATTATACCTAATCTGCAATCTCATAATATGATAAAAAATCTCAACTTTGGTAAGTTTCCCGACTCAGATAATAAGAGAAATATGGAGTTTCATGATGATCATAGAGGAAATAAAGTTCAATTTCCCTCATGTAAATCATGGGGGAAGAGGAATCAGGGAGATTGTTTCAAAGGAACTGGAAGATGCTTTGGGTGTGGAAAAGAAGGACACAAATCCAGTAAGTGCAAAGGAAAAGGTTCAGTTAACACCAAGGATGAGGATAATGGTATTACTTTGACATCAACAATGGTTAAATGGTTTAAATATGGAATGTATGGGCATTATGCAAACCAATGACCTAAGGGAAAGTCTCATGAATAGAATCAGTATGGTTGTATGGGTAGTATTTATGTTGATGATGATGAAGAGACTAAAAATGATATGTGAGATGAAAGAATTGTTGAAGCTCGGTCAATGGTTTAAGAAGGTAGTGGAATGATTACATTTTTATCAATTGTAATGTTGTATAAGTAATCTCATGGTACTATGGAATAAAGAGACATCTAAGGATTGTCACATTGTTGTCTTTCCTTATGTTTTGAAAGTATATTATGAATCGTACTAGTAACCATGGAAGGTTATTCAGATATTTTTTGGAAAGTAGATGATATGCGCATAATGAAGGGATAAGAAGATAATGAGATGTTTGATTGTATTCATGAGCTCATGACTGATAGAAGGACTAAGTGATATTATGGTTTGAGTATATACAATTTTTGGGATTTTGGTATGTGGAAAGTGTTAAAATTTAACAACATTCATGTTTTCACTAAGGTTCAATGGGTATTCATTCTTCAAAAGAATACATGATTAAGGTATTCACATGTTTTTAATTTGATCAACAAGATATATCTTATGATATATGGGGGATAAATTATGGCATTCACGTGATTGTTATATGACATTTCGAGTAATCATTATCTGTATACTATGAGCTTGGACTGAAGTATTTTAGATAAGCCTAAAGATTGGAATAGATTATGTTGGACATAAGTTAGTATTGTTTAAGGATAGAACTTTTTTTGATATTATTTATGGGATGTTATAGTAATGTAGTTTTAGAAAAAGGACAACCTGCAGGACGGGCAACAGCCCATCGTGTCGGACAAGGCTGTGGGAATCGAACCCACAACTGAAGTGCGACAAGCCTTTATCGCCTACCACTGGCCTACAGGAAGTCCCTGGTTAGTAGAAACAAGTTTTATTTTATTAAGCAGTATGATATATGAAGTATAAGTTCATTTTTGGAATCGTATATGATTAACCTCGCCATAGATGGACTTATGTATATTTGATAACTTTTGATGACCTTTTGTTTGAAACAGATGGAATGACCCATCATTCTATCACATGATCTATTAGCACTTCACGGATAACAAATTCAACTTCATTTCTTTAATAGATGAAGTGGAAATTGTTCAAAGCATGAAAAATAGTGAGATTTTACCAAAATCAAGCGAGTATTTCTTCTAATTCAAAATTTTCAACTTTAGGGAAATGATATTGAAAACCAAAAATGCTGTCCTAGTGCTCTTATATCCGACGAATCAGATGGTACCTTAGATCATTTCAAATCTATGGCTTTGTGATTGTTGTATTTTTCATAGCCATGTTCTCTACCACTCTCTATCAGAAGATGATGGTTAGATTTCTCTTCCATATCCATATTTTCACCTATGTTCTCCTATGTGGAAACCCAGTGATTAGTTTATTTGAGTAACTGTTATGTTTCATACTTTAGTTTTTAAAGATAAGTTTTGGTATTCCTTTTTACAATGTGGGTTTCAATTAAAGAAAATTTCAAGTAGAAAACCATTTATAACCCCAACGAATTTCGAGGGAAAAATTCATTTTAAGGGGGGTAGAATGTAATAACCCGAGATTTTATAAGATATATTCTTTTTAATTTCTTTCATATCTTCTGTTGTACGATACAACAAGATTATCTTTCACTATACGCAACACCGTATTATCTTGCAATATACGCAACATTATTCTTGGATCGTGTTACACACAATTTCAAGTCTGTTTGATAGTTGTTATTCTACGCAACATTGAGTGTGTATGTGTCTATATATATATATATATTCAATGTATAAATGAAATATGTTTTTATTTTGTTATACGAAACAACAAAGGAGTCTTGCACTACACGCAACCCTAATTTGGCTTGCATTACACGCAATCGCGACCTTCCTCGATAGCATGTGTTGTACGCAATATCGGGTTTCACTAAACAACGATATATGGTTATAATATTATCAAGAACTAGCCATTATGAATAGTATTAACTAAGTTTTGAATTTTATAAAATTATTATTCATCTTAAACATTTTCTAGAACATGGTATAAGTACAAAATAAATTTTTCGGGTAAAATAAGTATTTTTCAAAAAATGCAGTTTTGCCGCCTTTTGATGGCGCACCCACTTTAAATCTAGTTTTTTACATGTTTATAAGTTCAATTTTACAAAATAAAATTATTATTTGGAATCAGGATATAAAATTTTACCTTGGATAAATTTTTCATATTATTCTGATAACTTTCATATTTTAATGAATAGTAAAAACACGCTATATTTTAATTAAAAACAACTTTTTTCATCGTAATAAATTATGTGGTTAAATTATAATATTGAATGGTTTTAAAGTATAAATAGAATATATTTTTACCATTTAATATAATTTATGTCATTAGCCTTGATTTTACATTGAATTCGTAGGTTAGGTAAATTCAATCTTTTGCAATGTTTTAAACAAAAACCCGTTTTCTTTCGACAACGGGATTAATTTTAATTTAATTTCTGCAACTTCTGTGTATTGAATTTGGAAAAATGGATTCCATATTTGGAATCAGTGGGTCTAAATTATATTAATATACTACTTTTTATTTTTGGGCTTTATGAATAGTAACAACAGTAAATTTTATTTACCATAGTAAAAGGTAAATTGGGTAATTACGGGTAAATATAATATTATAAAATTATCCTAATACTTTTCGTAATACAATTGGATGATTATAATTTGTCCTAATCCATATTTGGGTCGAAATGGAATCCATTAGAACCCACTTGGAGGTGATTAAGACCTTTAGTTTATTTTATTTAAAGGAAAGTGAAATATGTCTCACTCAACTTTAATAATTAAAGTATTTTTAATATATGTTTATACAGAATATAAATTCAGTTATAAATACTCATTTGAAAGATAAAATGTTTTTCTTTGTCATGGTAATTTATTTGTAATTTTTAAGAGTTATTTAATTAACTTATTATCTTATACATTAATGATGCAGAAATTATTTATTTAGTGAAAAATCAATAATATAGTTTTTATTGAAATAGTAATACATATCAAAAGGCCCCAAAATCTGCACAAAAATTATTATTAGTGTATATATAAACCCTAATAATCCACTGGACGAATTGTTGACCATTTGGATCCTTATTAAGGCGATTATGACACTTATATTATTTTATTTTAAATGATGCCAAAGTTTTCAACTTCATAATTTAATAAATATAACAATTTACATATTTTTATTTTAAGATGATAAATTCGAGTAAAAGTATTATTGTGAAAGTTAATAGATTTATCTTCATCATAGGATTTTATTTTTAACTAATAAGTATATTAAATAATTATACAAAAAAGTTGTAGTAATTATTTTATTAATAGGTAAACCAAATAAATGGTTTTAAAAATAATAAAATAAATATTATATGAACTATTTAATGTGATACACTAATATTCTAGACACATATGACCTTTTATGAATCTATTAAAACTTTTAGTTCGAACATATATTCTTTGTATATTTTATTTAAATTCAAAAAAATGAATAGTGTCAAAATTGACACTATTGTTATTTTATAAAAATAACATATTATAAAATTGTTTAAAAATCACTAAAATATTTAAAAATTATAAATTTAAATTTATATGGTCTAAAATGTTATAAAGTATCCAATTATGTACAATTCACAGCAAATAAGTAATTATTTGTTATAATTTAAAATTTAGAATTTTATTACCACAAATAAAATTAAATTGATTAAATAAGGATAAATCAAGTTGATAATGTTTAAAATAAATTCCTAACATGTCTAAATTTTATTGGTTGATTATATTACAACCCTATCTCATCTAATATTTGTATATGAGTCATTTTGGAAGTTTTTAAGTGGGGTTGAGATTTAATATAAACTAATATTTCTTATATTTCCAAAGGTGCCCCTCTCCTCCCTTATAAAAGGGCACCTCCTCCCTCTCCTCCTCGCACCAATTTGAGCCTTCAGGATTAGCCAACCCCTGACCATTTTACTTCCACACTTCCCTAGAAACATCCTAAAGGTCCTGGTCTTCTTCAAAGACCAATTTTAGTACCCTAAAAGGAGGTCTCAAAGAGGCGCTTCAAAGAAGAGGTAATGTATGTTACCGATTCTTTCAACTTTATTTCTTCTTCTACTTCTTCTTCTTTAGATGTTTCATTATGAAGAAATAACATCAGTATCACTCATATACTGACATATTATTATTTGTATGAAACAACCCTATTTCACCATCTATCCATCCTACGGAAAACGAAATCACCGCGCGTGCGTACGTACGGAATACCGTCTCCACGCCGTGGTGTAATCTATTTTCCACCACCACCTTACTTGGATTGGTATAATGGTATAAATAATGACTATATATGATTATTTTAAAGTGATATTGATTCTGAAATAGTATACATACACTCCAATACAATTCCATGGAAATGATATCATCGCTCGTACGTACGTACGGATTACCGTCTCCACGACGCGATGAGATTAATTTTCCATGTTAAAAATTCAAGAATGATTATAAAGTATATATAATAAGTAATAATGAAATATATGACATAATAATTCTACTTTATTTATGTACATATATATGTATGTCATATACTTAATTCCATTCAATTCAATATGGAAACGAAAAAGTGTTCATGCGTACGTACGACCTACCGTCTCCATGAACGGTGTATTTCTTTCCATTTGTCGATCTATTATATATATGTATATTCTGAATATATATTATATATTAAATCATGTCTTACATTATAGATGTAAGTAATCATGATCTAAATAATCATATGAATAATTATAAGTTAAAACACGAACGACAAATGAAACGATTTTACCCAAAACGCTACTTTAACATGAATTTACAAAGGAACGGGTAATATAAAGTTATAAGTGAACCATATATGATATAATAACAATGAATATGATTCTGTAATAAGTCAATGACATTATTTAAATCATTATACAGGATTTTTGGATACGTACGAAGCATATCAGACCTAAGGTAAGGGATAATTTTGCAAATCTCATTTTTATCCGAGATTGCTTATTCGTAAGTATTGACTGGGGTTATTTATATCATCCATGTCCATGTTTTATAAAACTGTTTTCATGTATATTTAAAGTCCTTTTTACCCATTTTTGACTTTTACTACATGGTATGTAAGTAATCTTTCTTTTGTTTACGTTATGAGGTACTTTTTTGACTTTTCTGACAAATGTACGAGGAGAATGCTATTTTTAACTTATACAGCGCGAATAGATTTTTATGGTTTCATAACGCCTCATTTTCATGAAGATTACTCTACATGATTTTATGACTATTTTCAACAAAATACTTTTATTATAAAAGTGCATGTCATTTTTTGAAAAGAAAATTATTTTGACGAAGAAAGGATATTTTCCTCAAGAATTCATTTCAAATGTTTTATCAAAACCATTTTCCATCTAAGATGAAATTATTTAATATGTGTATGTTTCAAGTTTAATGTCTCTATGATTTACATGGTCTAATTTTCTTATGATGAAATGTCCATTTGTTTTATATGGATTATGAAATGATGGGATGATGTTTATGAAACCCATTTTATTCTTTGGGTTATGATGAATGTTTTAAGTTTATTTTGTGGCACAAGTAAGAATGGTTTCATTATGAGATGGGTGGGACCTATATCTCCCTCCAATGCATTGGGTAAAGATTTATATCTCATGATATAGACATGTCTGGAATGGCAAGTTAAACCGGTTCAGTAATACAGGACTTGAACGAGGAGTGAACTCGATTCAGAAAGGGACTTTGTCCACTAAGATGGTCTTGGAAGCAATGCCTTGGCTAATATGGAAATCATATCATGTGCTTAGTGGTTGCCACAATTACATGGTTTATTCCCATTCTATTTTATTATGATTGATGTTCCCTTAAGATATATGCCTTACGTACTTCCAAGATTCATGTCTTTTCTCAAGATTTTGATGTTTAGATTTTATGTTCAAGTTTTTGCATTCAAATGTTTATGGATTGTTTTATGTTCTCTATGTTTACCCTTACTGGGTATTTGAGCTCACCCCTTTTATTTTTTCTTTTCCCCAGGATATAAAGAAAGGTTTTAGGTAAGAAAAAAAAAGGGAAGATCTTTATTGGGAGATGTTGAAGATCTTTCACCACGATTAGAAGATTTTATTCCGAGTTTCCAAAGACACTAAACTATTACGATCCTTGTGTGTATGTTTTTGTTATGTATTAAGTATTCCTCAAAAGTAATGTATTGTCCATGTACATCAAGCTTTGGGTCTCTATAGTGAAACCCACCAAAACCACATCATTCCTCAATTCACAACCTGCAAGAAGAGTTAGCACAGTTTCACACATATAAATAAGGCATGGAAATAAACAACAGGAAATGCTCGCTGAAAATTTAAACGTGGCATGGAAAGATGCATGGCCTAATCATATTGTGCCTATCATGATGCATGTTCTAATTCATAACCCTTATTTCATCAGGTCGAACCATGAAATCCAAATTCCAACATTTCAAATCTCAATAACATCACAAAACATGTGAAGCACCCAATGGTGAAAGGGTATCAATAGTAAATAGCAGAATCAATAACAACATAAAATAGGAAACTTGGCATATACCCCATACATGGGTTCACGAAGCACAAGCACGGATCATGGATAAGTCCTTAATAATTCCCAATATCCATGTCTATCATCACCAAATAGTAAATCAAGAAAGAAAAACCCCTCTGATACCACTTTGTGACGTCCCAGACCCGGCTGCCCCTCAACCCGAGCCCCGATCCCGGTTGGCCACATGACCCCTGGCTCATCTCCCCATAGGCTAGGGGCTGCCGACTAGCAGTGAGGGTGTAATGGTAAGTCAGTTCGGATATTGTACCCCCCATGTCAGAGTACACAGCGGTATAGAAGAAAAGTAATAAAAATAGCAGAAGCACAACCAATGGTAAACAAAAGAAAAAGGGAAACATACAACCAAAAAACAGAATTAAGAAAAACCATGATAGATATAAAAAAGCCACATAGGTAGTGTATAATAGAAAATGGATGTATGGCATGCTGATACATAAGAAATAGATGGCAAGAATACTATATAGTAATAAAAAAAGAGGACAAAGAACAAAAGTAGTCCACTAGAATCTCTAGCCAGGCTCAGTCCTCTGCTCTGGATCTCTATCTAGAACATACATGTATCAACAACCTGATGTTGGGCCTTTTCCCCTATTAGTACCTGCAACAGCAAAGTCTACACGGGTGCCATGGAGGTCACCCGGGTAGGGTGTGAGACAAGTCTCAGTAGGCCACCACCAACGGTGTCTACGTGTGATCCAAATCGGTGTTCGCAAGTAACAGTGAGTAATAGACTACAAGTAAGTAAAGCAAAGTAAATAACCAACCCTCCTGCTCCAGTTCTATAAGGAAACCTAGCAGGTCTAACTGCTTCAGATCATATCTGGTAGTCTAAACAAATCCCAAGAGTATAAGTACATAGATATAGGTTATCACTGGCATGAGGTAAGCATGCCTCTCGTTCATGCTTCTCACATACGTATAATCATCACTCGCACGATGTATGAATGCCTCTCATCCACAAGCACTACAGCTTGTGTGGGGAAGAATGCCTCCCACCCATAAAGGATATATAGGCACGAGGTAAGAATGCCTCCCATCCTATTACACAAATACTCAACTAGAACGGGGTAAGAATGCCACCCACCCACACATTGAGATTCATCTGGCACGGGATAAGAATGCCTCTCGCCCACACATGGAGATTCATCTGGCATGGGGTAAGAATGCCTCCTGCCCACACACGGGTTATCACAAGCAAGTAAACACAGCAAGGCATAACCATTCACATCACATTATATAAGGCATTCCATCTTATATCATATCACATTAACAAAGCATGGAATTTCCATCTTATAATATCACATAATCACATCTCAAGGCAACATAAATTTCAATTCATTCAAGGGGTTCAGGATATCTCATCTTATCCAACCTCTAACCAAGTCATCTCATTTTCCTAACATGGAAAATGCCTTTCAAAACATATCATTATGGTCCAAGGGTGAAAAAGGGACGAATCTTAAGGCATAACACCTATGGTTGACCTTACCCAGTCCATACCTCATCTAAACTCCCTATCCAGGTTAGATTCATCAATATCATACAACACAGGTCATTTAGATATGAAGCAGTCATTATAAATAAGGGGTTTGGAAAAAGACAAACTACGACACGACGATATATACTCACAGTGGCGAAAACCTGAAATGGAAACCACGTGACCACCTACCTTGGAGCCATAGGCGTAGGCTTGCCTGATATCGACCTCAGATTCGCATTAGGTTGGAAGAGATCTGAGTTCCAGTCCAATGCCCTGAAAATAGGTCATATGAGCCTGCGGTAAAATAACAAAATGGATACCAAGATTCACTGAGGAAAGAAGGGTGTGTGAGGTAAGTCTTACTATGGGTGATCCAACGCCTTCGACGGATCGAGGATCGGATTTTGGATGAAGAATACACCAAGAAATTAGAGGGAGGAGGGTTTTAGAGCTCAAAAGAGGGATCCCCCAGTTCTGTCCGCTAGAAGAACGAAAAATAAAGGCTTAAGGCCTTAAAAGATAATTAAGGGAAAAAGGTAAATTCATTCCAGAATAGGGTCGCACGGTTTAGGCGCATGGTTTACCCAAACCGTGCGTAAACTGTGCGCACCTCACTGCCTCCTAGACAAAAGTTGCATGGTCATGCAGCCTGTTCTTCATGGTCGTGCGCCCCTTCAGGTGCCCCTATCTGCAGCCGCACGGTTTATCCCAAACCATGCACAGACTGTACATAGGTCATGCACCACTGTCTGCAAGTCCATTTCTCAAACTCTCAGGCTCCAAAAAAACCCTGGACACTCCCCGAACCTTCCTTTTGATGTTACACACATTAAAAAATCTTTAAGGAAAGATTTGAAAGCAAAACTAATGATTTGTATCTTTTCCAAAGAGTCGGGTCATTACAGAAACTGTATTTAGTGATATGGTAACACACTTCCTCCCAACTTAACCATGGTCTTCAAGCATAACCAAAACATGGGAATCAAATTAATATTCTATATGAATTATTATTGAATTAAATGTCCAAAAAATATCAGAACTTCTTCTGAAAATCATATGTGATCTGATAAATGTTGTACATCCAACTTCTATCCATTCTAATGAAAATAAAAATACATTAAATAAAAAACATAGAAAATGATTTAATGTGATATGTATTTTTTCATAAGAAAAATTAATAATTAATAAAATGTTTATAAAAAACATAATAAATATATTAAATGTAAAGATAAATAATCTATTTTCATAATCTATTCTAGTGGGACCCATGTCGTGACTCCCCAAGCCCGCCTACAATAGGCCAGGGGCTGGTGACTTGCATCGAGTAGACATATCACTAACATGGGAGGAATTGCCTAATTACCTGTATACACACACACATCTCCAAGACCAGAAATTCTAAAAAGTAAAAACCACTATGGAACACAATGCATGCATACAACTAAACCCAACTAACAGAGTACGACCAGAAAGTAAAATGCTGAAAGTAAACTGGGCCAAAATACAAGCCCACCAAAAACCAAGAGTCTACAAACTAAAAAGTCCAACCTATAAACACCAAGAGTTACTGTGACTGCTGCTCATAGCCATAGAAACACCTCAACCTATAGGGAACTCAAAAATCTCAGTCCGATTTGAGTCCTCCTGCACTCTGTCAAAAGGTCGCTCGTCTGCACAAGACACGACACGTGCGGGCAAAGCCCGTGAATGGATGAGTATAACAATACTAAGTAGAGGACCCAAAAAAAACAAAGCAATAAAAAAATTAAAGGTACAATAATCACTACATAGTATATGTCTACCAAACATATAGCAAGAGAAACACAATCCAGATATACTCAAATCCCAAACCTGTAGTCTAGGGATGAGTCACACAACAGTATACCCATGCTAGGGATTCAGTTCGAATATTCCACAAAGCACACTTCTGGAAGAACTCACTCCATGAGTCTGATAGCTCTGATAACATCCATCCGAGAAGTACTATTCATCAAAAAGGTTACAAGAGACAGATGCACTCATTCCAGGAGAACACACTCTTAAGTGGGGAAAGTTCATGATACACAGATGAGGAACACTGCCAGGGACATGGGGGTGATACCACGACTCATCCAAATTAACCTTCTAAGTAGAGGACTGATGTATGGTAGGATTGGTCGTGCTGATAACTTGACTCTACTTTGGGTACAAGGAAGGATAAAGGATCTTGCTCCGGGACTCTCGGAGGGACTTCATATCTACCCAGAAAGTCCTGTTGAAGGAGGTCATACTCCAAGAGATAATAAACGATGCCACTCACCTTCAAGGGAATGAGAAAAGTGGGGCACTAACCCAAACTAAACATGTCCAAGGAATGGTGGAAAAAGAGATCAATATATGTACTGATAAGTACACAATGTGTAGAAGTGTAACACATCATGTCTTCTGACCATGGGTACTGCTCGTGTACAATGGCATGTGTCGTACAGTTCGTCATGTAAAATGAAACTACATGACATGTAGAAAGGTTCACACACTATGTCAAAGTATCTTGGGTCTGCTTCATGTTCGTTGGCCATGTGCTCATACACGGATTCAACCCATGTATGCCAACCCGTGTAATCGACACATGGGATGCCCCGTATTACTGGACTCGAATGGCTGTATGGTGGAGTAATTAGTGTGTACTCTACCCCATGTCCGTGTATTTACAAGGATATACACCGAGTCTCGTGTAAGGACCCACAAGAAGTGTTCTTTAGAGAACACACTTTTCCATTGCTTCACACATCGCAGAACCCTAGCCACCACCTAGCCGGACCTACACGTTGTGTTCTTTGGGATACACACCATGTATTCTAGTAATTTCCAGAATCGTGAACCTCCATCATCGCACCTCAGGTGAAGTTTCATATTCATTATGACAATCTATGTACCACAAAACTCTAGATTCTAGGTCACCCCGACTTCCTGAAGTCGTCTCTGTTTTTTTCGGGCCTCCGATCAGCCCTGAAAACATGTATCCATCCACCCGTGTGAAGAACTCTCAAAGAATGATCTCTCTCGATCCAATCCAATTCATCATCCTCCATTTTCATTGTACCTCCCATAGTTCTTTTCGATGTCGAGACTCCAATTTGGGATCCTTTCGTTGCAAAATGAACATGCAATGATTCGTTGTTCGTCGCCCTACGAAGAACACGAAGAAAAGAGGAAGGGAATCACACAAACCAGATTAAGGAATGAACCACCGTCTTCGTTCATCGTAACATTGATATTATCTATTTAGAATGATTAAACATGGAAAATCAAAATGATAATCGAACAATTATCACAATTAAATTTCCCAAATAAAACCCCAAAATAAACAAAAAATAATAACCCTCTTGCAAGAATGTGTGATCCGTGAATCCACATGTTCATGCGTTGATCTGCATTCATCATTAAATCCAAAAACAAAGAAAAGAAGAATCGAAATAACAGCCCCTACCTCGATTCAGTTGAAGAACGATCATCATATCGCATTCTTTAGTGAGGTTTGTCGAATCTGAGATGTGTCGATCGATTGCGTCATCGTTGTCCGCCAACAGGTCCTCCTCCAAGTTCCAAAGGAAAACATTAATTTGCAGAGTTATGTGGCCAACCCTGTGAACTTTACATAAGAAAGTATTAATAGGGGAGGATTAGGTCACTGTGAAAAAAAGAAAACACTTTAAATAAAATAAATTATTAATTTATTTTATTTCCATTAAAACGTCCAAAAACTATCTATTGCAGCTAACCTGCGCCACTTAATGTTAGGCCACACCTAAGGTAAAGACTTTGTTCTAAACACAAAGGTGCCCTCAGATTTCTGATACGGTCACCCATTTAAATTTTATTCCACTTTTTCAGGAATACTTCTTGTGTGCACTGTTTAAAGTTTAATTTATTTCAAACATTTATTCCAGGCACTCCAGGCCTCAGAATTGCATGTCGTTGAAAGGTCTAGTCTCTAAATAATTCCATATAATATTTAAATACAATACATGGAAAATTGGAGGCATTACATTCTCCCCACCTTCAGGCTTTACATCCCAGAAATCCAAAACAAAAGGCTACTCAAAAAGATGTGGGTACTGGGTACAGATCTGAGCCTCCAGCTCCCACATGCTCTCCTAAAGATTATCGTTCTTCCACTGAATTCACCCCAAGGGAATAAATCACCCATGAGGGATCCTCTCCTTCCAATCCTTGATTTCCACTGGGTACTCAGCAAAGGTCACTCCATCCTCGATGTCTAGCTCTCCCCAGTCGATGACGTGCGATGGGTCATGCACGTACATCCTCAACTGCGACACGTGGAAGACATCATGTACCCAGTTCAACTATGGTAGTATAGATAGGCAGTACGCTACCTTTCCAACTCTACACAGTATCTATAAAGGTCCGATGAACCTTGGAGATAGCTTTCCGCCTTGGAAAAATCTCTGTAATCCTTATCGAGGTGAGACCAGAAGGAAGACATGGTCTCCCTCATCAAACTTTAGAGATCTTCACCATCTATCGACATAAGAATTCTGCTGATTTTGTGCAGTCTTCATCCGCTCATGAATGATTTTCACCTTCTCAGTGGTATCTCACACCAACTCTGGATCCAGAAGTGCTAACTCTCCAGGGTCGGTCCAGCAAAGTGGCGACCGACAGAGTATCCCATATAAATCCTATAACGGTGCCATACTAATAGTGGAGTGGTAGATATTTTTGTACGAAAACTCCACCAGTGGAAGGTGGTCCTCGCAACTGCGACTAAAGTCTAAGATACAAGACCAAAACATATCCTCCATAATATGAATGGTCCTCTCCATCTAACCATATTTTTGGGGATGGAACATTGTGCTCAAGTTTAGCTGAGTCCCGAAATCCTCCTACAATCCCTTCCACAATTGGGATGCAAAGCGGGCATCTCAATCTTAGACTGTTGTCAAAGGGATTCCATGAAGCTGAAATATATCTTGCATGTAAAGGTATCCCAAGCTCTCTATGGAACTCTACTCCCTAATATCTAGTAAGTGGGCCGACTTGGTGAGTTGGTCAACGATCTCCCAGATGGAATCATGTCCCTTTGACATCCGTGGTAAGCCCATCACGAATTATATTGATATTTCATCCTACTTAAACTCTAGAACTTCAAGGGGGTGAGCTAATATCGCTGGAACCTGGTGCTCAGACTTCACCTACTTGCACGTGAGGCATCGAGAAATGAACTCTACTATTTCCTTCTTCATGCCTAACCACCAAAACTATCATCAGAGATCCTGGTACATCTTCGCCACTCTAGGATGTACCACCAAGGGGGATGTATGAAACTCCCTTAGGACCTCATCCTACAATTCCATTAGTATAACAGTGCATCCTCTGATTATAACTACGTGCTCCCCACCTTGTGAATATCCTTTAGGGGCATGCCCTGAGTATAACTGAGCACGTAAATCCTCACAGTAAACATCCCCAAGCTATGCCTCCCTAACTCATTGTAAGAGTGGATGGGTGACAACCAACGACTGAAGGTATTTTGCATCGTCTCTGTCCATGAAGGATAACTATAATGAGGCCAACTGCTCCTTCGCCTCACTCAACAGCTGCAAGCTCAATCTCTTGTTAAGATCATCTACCGCCTTGTTCCCATTCCTAAGAGTATCGACAATCTCGAAATCATAGTCCTGGAGAAACTCTAGCCAACACCTCTATCTCAGATTCAGATCCTTTTGCAAGAATATGTACTTGAGGCTCTTGTGGTCAGAGTAGATGATGAACTTCTCACCCATAAGGTATTGTCGACACATATTTAATGCGAAGACTGCTGCTGCCAACTCGAGATCATGGGTCGTATAGTTCTGCTCTTGTGGCCTAAGCTTGCATGAACTATAAGAAATCACTTCCTTTCTCTACATCAAAACACACCCAAGACCGGTCTCTGACGCATCATAGAAAACTATGTACATGACACCCTCCTTCGGCAATCTCAAAATTGGGGTACTCATCAATCTATACCTCAACTGATTGAAAGCCTGTTGGAAATTCTCCATCCACATGAATGGTTTCCCTTCTCGTTCAAGGCTGTCATCAGTGTTGATATCCGGGAGAAATCAAGAACTAATCTCTAGTAATATCATTCCATCCCAAGGATGCTTCGCACCTCCGTTACGCTCCGAGTTGGCTCTCATGAAAACACGGAATCCACCTTGTATGGGTCCACAGCTACTCCATCTGCTGAGATGACATGTCCCAAAAATTTGACCTCCTGAATCTAGAACTGGAACTTTGAGATCTTCCCATAATGTTGGTGCTCTCGGAGTACGTCCAGAACCATCTGCAGGTGTCTCGTGTGCTCCTCCTCTGACATCGAGTACACAAGGATGTCGTCGATGAAGACCACTATGAACCGATCCAAGTATGGCCGGAAGAGCCAGTTCATAAGTCCCATGAACACTGAGGGGGTGTTCATCATGCCGAAAGTAATCACCAAGTACTCATAGTGATAGTAGCGACATCTGAAAGTTGTCATTCATATATCCTCATCTTGTAATTGTAACTGGTGGTAACCTGACCGAATATCAACCTTCAAGAACCACTGTACCCCTCTCAGCTGAATGAATAGGACGTCGATCCTCGGTAGTGGATACTTGTTCTTCACTGTCACTAGGTTCAAGCACCGGTAATCCACACACAACCTCAAACTCTCATCTACCTTCTTGGTAAACAAAACTGGGGCCGCCCTGAGTGAAATGTTGGGTCTCACAAAACCCTAGCTATGAAAATCCTTTAACTACTACCTCATCTCACAAAGCTCTATGGGAGCCATCCGATATGCTGGTGAAGAAATTGGTGTCTTCCCGGGGTGTAAGTTGATGCAGAAGTCGATATCCCGGTGGGAAGGTAGTCTTGTGACATCTTCAAGAAAGACGTCATCATACTCTACCACTACTACTAGGAACTGGAATCTCACAACCTCTACTGCTCTGAGGGTAAGGCTAGAAATATCATGAGTGATCAGCTGCACCCTTTTATTCATGAGCCCATACTATGTTTCCTAGGTCTCCTTTTCACCGATAAAGGAAAACCTCGTCCCATATCTGCGGACACACCGAACTCTTCGCCTAAAGCAGTCAATATGGGAATGGACTGAATATAGCCAATCCATACCGAGAATGATGTCATAAGGCCTCGATGCTGCCACCAAGAGGTTCCAACTGAAAATATCACCTCCAAGGGTAAGATAAAACTATCTGAAAAGGTGTGTGATCATCAAGTCTTCTCCCGTAGGTGTCTCCAAGTGTAAGGGTTGAGTCAACGGCTCTACCAAAATCTCAAGGTTTCACAGAAGACACATGGAGAGGAAGGAATGACTGGAACCTATGTCTATAATTATGTAAGATAAGGTATAAAAGACATAGATCATACCTTGTATAATCACTGGGGTCCCAGGGTCATATGCCTTGACCACATGAAACTTCCCCGCCCTTATCCCCCAGCTCCTTAAGCCTAGTTTGGACCTCCTAGGGGTGGTGGTGGGAGTAGATCGAAGTGTCTTACACCACTTGCAGCTCTCCCTCCTCCTCTTCCACATTCACCACCTAGAGGGTCTATCTAATCCACCATCTACCTCTGCCTTGGTGGTCCATCTACCGCTTTCCTATTAGCATCTCGATGGGTTGGACAATATCAAGTGAGATGTACTCTACCGTCGCACAAGTAGCATCGCTTCTCCCTAGGCTGATTGGTTCCAGCCTGAGAGCCTTAGACTGTCGATCCCATTTCTTGGGTCCTCCTATGATGTCTCCCAAGTCCTGACCCCTATGCCTGATGTCGGATCCCTACTGCTGAGGTATCTGCACCTATCTTCCTACTGCTAACTGTCGTCAGCTGTATCTACTCCTCCTAGAATCTCTCGATCACCAAGGCTCACTTGAGCACTCCAGCATAAGTTGAGATGCATAGAGGAATGAAACTAGCTCATATTTTCTGTCGTAGACCTCGCTCGAAGGTCTGATATCTAAAGTACTGATCCCTAACCATATCCATCGAGTACCAAGTGAGGTTGGTGAACTTCAATTAATATTAATACACCATCAAACTTTCCTACTGGAGATGAATAATATCCTAGGTACGAACCGCTCTTTGTGTAACTGGAGAGAAACCCTCCCTAAAGAGTTGCTCAAACTTCATCCATGAAAGATTCTCCTTGGCGCGAGTCTACGTGGTTAGAATCCACCATCGTCCTACTGAACCCTGAAGAAGGATTGCTCCTAGGATCATCATCTAGTCCACTAGTGTCCTCAAGAGATGAAAAACTTTGGTCACCACCTCAAGACAGTCCTCAACTGCCTGAGGGTCAGTCTTGCCTCGAAACTTAAGGGGTGTCTATCTCTTGAACTCGTGGAGAATGATCAGCTTGCGCCCCTCATCTGCTAATACTACAGGTACCACAAGATGCTCCACTGGTGGTGGTATAGCAGGTGCACCACCTGGAGGTAACACCTGGGGAACTGGTCCCTATATCAAATCCTCATCACTGAGGGGGTCATCCCCCTAATCGTACTTATGAATCCTAGAGGGTATGCATCGTAGAGGCATCCTGTAATGAAATAATATATACCATTGTTAACTTGTATATCTGGACAGCTGACACAATGAAAATGGAAAACACAACCCATTCCTATATGATTCATGTACCATTCTCTTATTTCCCCACAACTAGTGTTTCCATGTACCATGTCGAAAAGAAGGTTATCAGAGTCATGGTGTATGGATACTTCAGCTGCCCGCACCAACACTGGAGTCTCTGTCCTAAATGCAGAGATCAAAACACTTATCACTGTTGTCCCCAAACTAATCTCACAGACACTTGGTCTTAAGGTAGAACCGACCACCTCTGATACCACTCTTGTGAGGACCCGACCCCAAAATACCCAGATTCGGTTCCTTGAATCATGATGTGTAATTCTCTACAAAAACATGCTCTGATAAATTACACATCATGTCTCATGTAGAGGATCAAATTTGGTTCAGGTTATGGGAAACCAGCTAAGTCTGAAATGCTTCTTCAGCTAAAACCCAATACCTGAAAATTTTATTTCAAAAACATAGGGTGAGCATATGAATGCCCAGTAAGGGGTTTTAAAATAAAGAAATATTACTTTTGAAAACATTCATTAAAACTATCCATAAAACATTTATATTAAAGAAAAGTTGTAACACATGTAACAAATCATAAAAGTGATCAATTAAAAACATGATAACATAGTTACAAGGATAAATGATTCAATTATACGCATGCTCATTTGGAGTAACAAATAAAATACATTCTAAACATGTATGAAATAAGAATATGTAATCAAAAATGAAATAGATAAGAGTAATGAATAATCAGAGTTTCGCATAAAGGTAATAACTTAAATGTCATACATCGAATACTAAATCACTGAGTGCTTAACATATGTCATGCCATAAGCTTTTACTTTTCTGATACTCAAAAGTACTGGAACTTAACCATGGATATTGTACTAGTTGAATATCTATTTGGTTAATTAATTATCATACACATAATGAGGAAATGTAAAATACCAGACTTTAATATCTGTGTCAAGGCCTTGTGCCAAGACCTATGGGGATAACTGTAACCGGACCCCAACTTGGAGAGCCTATATAACCGGACTCTATCCCGGAGAGCATCTATAATTGGACTCCAACCCGGAGAGCCTCTGTAAAAAGAAACCAACTCATAGGGTCTACTGTAACTGGACCCCAACCCAAATAGCTTACTTTTATAGGTCCCCAACCTGGAACATACTAGTCCAATACAATCCTCATAGGTTTAATAAGGCCATGTATCCAAAGTGTCCCATACCAATTTGAATACCTAATTCAATGTCTTTTATTTGGGGTGTCCCATACCACTCCAAATAATATATTTCATGTTCATTATTTGGGGTGTCTCATACTACCTTGAATAATTAAATTCTTAATTCATTATCAGAAGTGATGAATAATAAATTGTTCGATTTATCACATAAATTAATAACTTTACAACTCTTCCATAAACTGTCAATGCATTAGATTTCATGTTTAAAACTTTGGATAGGTATTATTCATGCTCAATTCATGTGCTGATAAATGGAAATGACATTGGACTAAATCATAATATGTCAGTTATTATTTAAATAATAATTTTCCCAACGACATGTATAAACTAGTAAACATTTTTTGTGCATGTGATGTTAATTTAAAATAGACAAGTAATGAATGGATAGAGTTACCACATAAAATGATAGTTCCTTAATTTTTAAAATCCCTGGTTCATGGAAATGAATATTTATAGTTTAAAATAACTTATTTTAATTTAAGAAAGATGTCATTTGTACCCAAGAATGCGTTGATAAATGTTCATGTCTTAATAAATGGTCATACCCTATGTTGCATAGCATATATTGTCAATTGATTTGCAGTGCAACATTTTTTCTATGTAATGTGTACATTCATGAGAATTTAATTAATCATATCAACAACATACTTTAACCACCGAAGTTTTCTTAGGCCAACTTATTTCAGATTATGGTTCAAAATTATAGGTGCATACATATAACTATATATATATACATAAAATATGTATATGTAGTGCCCTTACTTTATATATTCTGAAAACTAAAAATTACATATATATATATATATATATATCTCTGTGTGTGTGTGTGTATTAACACTTTACAAGAAATGTTATATGTTTAATAATAAGAAACCATTAGAATCATAAAAGTAATTCAAATTTTAAGCAAAGGTACTTCCTTACAAGAACTAGATAATAGAGATTGTATAAAGTAATAAATAATTTTTCCTTACATTTTAAAAACATCATTGCAAATCAACACTTGAGAGAATTAAAACTCGGTGGATTAAAACTATATGGGTGTATGTGTAATAAATATACTAATCCATTTTAACCCAAAACTATATTTGCTTCCAAGTCTTTTATTTAAATATTGTAAATCATCTTTAATAACATAAAATAGAAATAGATTGAATTATGTGTATATGTTTGAATATACACTAAGTGTATATTCAGTTTCGCATAATTAAAAACCATATTAAATGAACCCAAATAAAATTATCGACCTTAGAAATATTAATACATACAAACTTTTAACCTTCGAAAAACCTAGATTCACCGTAGAGATGATCATATAATTATAATTAAGTGTATGGGTTTTGCATTACACAACCAAAAAAGTACTGCTTGAGTCGGTTAAACATTGGTAAACAACATTTAGAAATCCCGAATAGGTTTAGGATGGAAAACCATATATATATATATATGGGTGTGTGTGTGTGTGTGTATGAACATATACATATTCATATATATAAAGCGTGTATATATGATTTTTCACAAGAAAATCCAAGCATAAAAAGAAAAATCTAAAAAAACATAATATCATAAAATAAATAAATATTCGAGACAAATATTTAACCCATATGCAAACCAAAAAATAGAGATTGTATAAAGTAATTAATAAATTCTTCTCTTACAGTGAAAAGGTTTAGAAAGTAGATCCGTTGAATCAAGAAAATCATTTCTCATATGCTAATTTAATTTTAAATATGTGTTATTACATTTATATATACATATATATATTACATATATATATATAGGTTTACAAAATCAATTGAAACCATTAAATACCTTAAAAATCTTATGATTTAGAAATAAAATTTTAATACAAGAACATAGTTCATATATGCGTTTTGAAATAGAGATAAATGAACTAACATAATTATATATATTTATATATGTATACATATTTTTTCACAAAGTATATAATAAAAAATAAATAGAACCCTTATAAGAAACTAATCCCTTAAAAGACATAAGATCGTAAAATAAATATTCGAGACAAATATTTAACCCTTACTAGCTTAAGGATGAGGTGGAGTTGAGGTGAGATTTACTGAAGGTTTGAGAGGAAGAAGACCGAAGAGGTTAAGGGTTAAAAGTTCCCATTTTCACATTCAATTAAAGATTTTTATAAACAAAATACCCATTGTATAAATAGTGGCACAAAACAAGTTTGTTTTTCCAGCTCACAATCAGCAAAATCACACAATTAAAGCAATATGGCCTATTTGTGAGGAAATAGAGCAATGTAATAGAAAAAAATTATAAAATTTTGATTGTGAACCTACAAGAAGAACAAAAATAGTTTGGAAAGGTTCAAAAATCAAAAATAGAATAGTTCACATCATTACACGGACAAACAGTAAGATATGGAAATCAGAAAGATCTAAAAAAATTGTTTTGGTCAACCTCATACAAAATCATACCTCAATTTATCTCTGAGAATAGAAACCCTAACCAGTCAGACTCATTGATGAAGAAAAACCTCAATCCTGATTCTTCTGGTCTGAAATGAAGCACCATGGCCGCGCGACGTGGGGACTTCAACCTGACTCAACCCGTGAAAAAACCGTCATCGGACAACTGGATTCTGATAGCTGCAGCGTGTGACTCCAGCGCGACATGCTCCCTCAGCCCTGAATGTGCCCGTGATCCCTGACGCAGGACCCCGCTTGACGCCCTCAATGGCCCTGCTCAAGCATCATGCCTTGTCTCCCTCGGCTTTGGCTCGTGCTTTCCCAGCTTGCTCGAGATCTCTAGCGCTGCGACGCAACACCCGAAACCCAACCCCGTGTTTGCAGAAAATGGGACCCCTAGTAACGTGACACCCTTATCACGGGTCCTCAAATCCCATTACGGGATTCCCTTTTTTTCTTTTTTTTTATCTGATTTCTTCATTTGTAATTATTATAATTTTGTTATATTTATATTATTATTACTATTTCATTATTTTCTTGCTCTATTATTATTATATATTATATTATAAATAAATTTAAAAAAAGTAAAAAGTTAAACAAAACTAATAATATATTAAACTTATTTTATCAATACTTTTAAAAAGTAAAATTTATTATTAATAAATTCTTTTATAAAACATATTTTTACATATTTCATTTTTTATAATTATAATGTTATTATAAATTAAATTAATAATTGAAAATTGAAAATGTATTATCAAAATAATAATTATCATAATTTGTACAAAATATATGTAATTTTGAAACTTATTAAAACTAATGTTAATATGATATGATTCAAATTTAACAATAATTTGTGTTGAATTTTAATAATTCTATTAGTTAAATTATATTTTTATAATTTTAGTATAAAAAATTCAAAATGTTAATATTTCTTTCTTAAACATTAATCTAATCAATATTTATAATATGTATACATTATATTTTCGAAAGTATATAAAACCCATGTAATTATTCATATAACAGATTCAATATCAGTTCTCATAAGTAATGGCGTTAAAATATTTCAATGAAATAATTCTCAATGTCATATATAAAATTATAGTATTAGTTTTATATAATTAGTATTCAAATCTTGTTTACATATGCATATATATATATATCATATTTTAGAAACAAGAAACAAATTAGTTGTATTCATATATTAGTATAATTATTATTAAAATATTCTATTAACTAATAATTCAGAAAGAATAAAATAGTTATTTTAAACTGTTCTTCTAAATTAAGAAATATAAATTTTCTATTTTTATTTTACATGAAATTGATTTTAAATTATAACTATATTCATTTAATAGAACACTAATGGTCATCTATTTTTAAACTCCGATGGCTAAAACAACAGTCACATGTCTTAAATTAGATAAGATATGCCTTGTTTTTATTTTGAAAGTTTACTCTGGATTGCACCATAATATTATTATTTCACAAGTTTTGGGGCATCACAATATCCCCCCCCCCCTTCAAATAATTGCATCCTTGCAATTCTAAAATATGTGTACATGTCACACTAGTAAAGCCTGACACACGTCACTCGCAAGGTCCCTTTATGGGGAACACCACCAATGGTAGGGTGCCGACGACCTCAGGTGGATTCCTAAGGTAATAATAAACTGCTCAATTTCTTTGGCCCAAACACACTGTGAACAGCTGGGGTCGAACTTGTGCCTAAATCACTAAGCCTTCTGTAGAGAGGCACATAAAGTGTGGAGGTAAGAAATTTTAGATTGGAATAAATCCCTATAAGTCCCACACATCACGTCATTCTTGAAGATATTGATGTCGTAGAGTTCTCCATACATACTAAAACTCCGGACCTGGAATAGGTAGGCCACACGATGTCCACTATTCAAAGTAGCTTCTAGAAATTTACCTACAACTTGGTAGTTATCATCTAAAGTGAAACATAGAAAAAAGGCTTCAAGATACTTATCTCTTTTACTATCTGTTGCAAATTGTGAAAATGCAATATGGTAATAGACTAGATTGATTCCTTGGTAAAGATAGAAGATAATTGGGTGGTTCAACACCTGATGGATTTGTTAACAAGATAACCGAAGGTTTTCAAAAGTATCGTAACCCCCTAAACATGACTTGGCCACTATATTTTCTACTATCTTCGTTGGGAGAGACAGAAGGCGTGATTCATCAGCCATCTGAAAATTTAAGGAAATTATTACTTAGTAACTCGTAAAAAAGTTTTCAGTATTGTTCTAATTTAATCAGTTGTCTTCAAAGAGTCATAAAACTAGTATTTTCGTTAAAAAATATCTTACTTAGTAATTCTTAAATAAATTTTTCTTTCTTCAGTTCTGGTTTTCCAGAGTTTACTAAACTGAATCCTCTGATACCAACTATGAGGAATCGACCCTAGAATACCCAGAGCCAGTTCCTTGAATAATTATTTTTAATTTTCTACAAAAACATGCACTGATAAATTACGCATCATGTCTCATGCAGAGGATCAAATTCAGTTCAGTTTCTAGGAAACCAATTACATCTAAAATGCTTCTTCAGCTAAAACCCAATACCTGAAAAATTTATTTCAAAAACGTAGGGTGGGCATATGAATTCCCAGTAAGGGGTTTTAAAATAAACCAATATAACTTTTGAAAACATTCATTAAAACTTTATATAAAACATTTCTCTTAAAGAAAATATATAACACATGTAACATATCATAAAAGTGCTCAATAAAAAACATGCTAACAGAGTTACGAGGATACATGATTCAATTAAAGTCATGCTCATTTGGAGTAACAAATAAAACACATTCTAAACATGTATGAACTAATAATATGTAATTAAAAATTAAATAGATAAGAGTAATGAATAATCAGAGTTGCGTGTAAAGGTAAAAACATCAATTTCATACATCGAATAATAAATAATTGTGTGCTAAACATATGTCATGCCATAATCTTATAAATTTCTGATACTCATAAGTACTGCCTCTTAACCATGGATATTATACTACTTGAATATCCATTTGGTTAATTAATTATCATCCACATAATTAGGGAATTCATAATACTGGAGCTAAATTTATGTGTCAAGGCCTCGTGCCAAGACCTAGGGGCTAACTGTAACCGGATCCCAACCCAGAGAGCCTCTGTAATAGGACTCCATCCTGGATAGCATTTATAACTGGACTCCAACCCGAAGAGCCTCTGTAACCGAACTCCATCCCAGAGGGTCTGCTGTAACGGGACCCCAACCCAGAGGGCTTACTTTTACCGGTTCCCAACCCGAAACATACTAGTCCAATACAATCCTCATATGTTTAATAAGGCCATGTATCCAAAGTTTCCCATACCACTTTGAATACCTAATTCCATGTCTTTTATTTGGGGTGTCCCATACCACTCCAAATAATCTACTTCATGTTCATTATTTGGGGTGTCTCATACCACCTTGAATAATTAAATTCTTTATTTATTATCATAAGTGATGAATAATAAATTGTTTGATTTTCCACATAACTTAATAACTTTACAAATGTTCCATAAACTTTAAATGCATTAGACTGCATGTTTATAACTTCAGATATATATTATTCATGCTCAATTGATGTGCTAATAAATGGAAATGACATTTGACTAAATCATAATATGTCAGTTATTATTTAAATAATAATTTTCCCAATGACATGCATAAACTATTAAACATTCTTTGTGCATGTGATACTAATTTAAAACATGTAAGTAATGAATGGATGGAGTTACCACATAAAATGATAGTTCCTTAATTTTCAAAATCCATAATTCATGGAAATGGATATTTATAGTTTAAAATGACTAATTTTAAATTAAGACAGATGTCATTTGTACACAAGCATGCGCTGATAAATGTTCATGTCTTAATAAATGTTCATACCCTATATTGCATAGCATATACTGTCAACTGATTTGTAGTGCAAAATTTGTTCTATGTAATGCGTACATTCATGAAAATTTAATTAAGCATATCAACAACATACTTTAACCACCGAAGTTTGTTTTAGGCCAACCTATTTGAGATTATGGTTCAAACTTAATAGGTGCATACATATAACCATATATATATACATAAAATATGTATATGTCGCACCCTTACTTTATATATTCTGAAAGCTAAAAATTACACACACACACACACACACATATATATATATATATATATTAACACCTTACAAGTAATGTAATTTGTTTAATAATAACAGACCTTTAGCATCATAAAAGTAATTCACATTTTAAGAAAATGAACTTCCTTACAAGAACCAGAAAATAGATATTGTATAAAGTAATAAATAAATTTTCCTTACATTTTAAAAACATCATTGCAAATCAATACTTGATAGAATTAAAACTGGGTGGATTAAAACTATATGGGTGCATGTGTAATAAATATACCAATCCATTTGAACCCAAAACTTTATTCGCATCCAAGTCTATTATTTAAAGATTTTAAATCATCTTTAATAACATAAAATAGAAATAGATTGAATTATGTGTGTATGTCCGAATATACACTAAGTGTATATTCAGTTTTGTATAATGAAAAACCATATTAAATGAACCAACATTTAATTATCGACCTTAGAAATATTAATACAAACAAACTTTTAACCTTTGAAAAACCTAGATTCACCTTAGAGATGACCATATAAATATAATTAAGTGTATGGGTTTTTCATTTCACAACCAAACAAGTATTGCTCGCGTCAGTTAAACATTGGTAAACTACATTTAGAAATCCAGAATAGGTTTAGGATGGAAAACCATATATATATATATACATATATGGGTGTGTGTGTGTGACCATATACATATTCGTATATATAAAGCGTGTATATATGAGTTTTCACAAGAAAAACAAAGCATAAAAAGAAAACTCTTACAAAATATAAGATAGTAAAATAAATAAATATTCGAGAAAAATATTTAACCCTTACGTGAACTAGAAAATAAAGATTGTATAAAGTAATAAATAAATTCTTCTCTTATAGCGAAAAGGTTTAGAAAGTAGATCCATTGAATCAATAAAATCATTTATCATATGATAAATGAATTGAAATCTATGTTATTACATGTATATATACATATATATTTCATATATATATATAGGTTTACAAAATCAATTGAAACCTTTAAATCCCTCTCAAATATTATGATTTAGAAATAAAATTTTAATATAAGAACATAGTTCATATATGAATTTTGAAATAGAGATATATGAACTTACAAAATTATATATATTTATATATGTATACATATGTTTTTTGCAAAGTATATAATAAAAAATAAATATAACCCTTACAAGAAACTAATCCCTTACAAAACATAAGATTGTAAAATAAATATTCGAGACAAATATTTAACCCTTACCATCTTAAAGATGAGGTGGAGTTGAGGTTATCATTGCTGTAGGTTTGAGAGGAAGAATACCGGAGAGGTTAAGGGTGAAAAGTTTCTATTTTCACTATCAATTAAGGGTTTTTATAAACAAAATACACCCTATATAAACAGTGGCACAAAACAAGCTTGTTGTGCCAGCTCACAATCAATGAAATCACACAATTAAAGTAATAGGGCCAATCCACGAGGAAATAGAGTAATGGAATAGACAAAAACATTAAAAAAAATTGATTGTGGACCGAAAAGCAGATCAATAATAGTTTGGAAAGGTTCAAAAGTAAAAAACAGAACAGTTCACAGCATTACACGGACAAATAGATAGACATGGAAAACCGAAATATCTAAAAAATATTGTTTTGGTAAACCTCCTACAAAAGCATACCTTGATTTATGTTCGGGAATAGAAACCCTAACTGGTCGGACTCGTTGACGAAGAAAAACCTCAACCCCGGTTCTTCTGGTCTGAAACAAAGCACCACGGTCACGCGAGGTGGGGACGTCGACCTAACTCAACCTGTGAAAACAAATGTCACCGGACAACTAGATTCTGACGGCCGTGGGATGCGACTCCCGCACAACACGCTCCCTCAGCCCTGATTGCACCTGCAATCCCCGACTCCGGACCCCGCTCGACGCCCTCGTCGGCCCTACTCGAGCATCACGCCTAGTCTCCCTCAGCTTCGACTCGCATTTTCCCAGCCTGCTCGAGATCCCTAGTGGTGAGACGTGACACCCGAAACCCTACCCCATGTTTGTAGAAAACAGGACCCCTAGCAGTGCGACACCCCTATCACGGGTCCTCAAATCCCATTACGGGATTCCCTTTTTTTATTTTTTATCCGATTTCTTCCTTTGTAATTAATATAATATTGTTATATTTATATTATTATTACCATTTCATTGTTTTCTTACTATATTATTATCATATATTATATTATCAATAACATTAAAAAAAGTCAAAATTTAAACAAAACTAATAATATATTAAACTTATTTTATCAATACTTTTAAAAAGTAAAAGTTATTATTAATACATTCTTTTATAAAACATATTTTTACATATTTCATTTTATATATTTATAGTGTTATTATAAATTAAATTAATAATTGAAAATTGAAAATTTATTATCAAAATAATAATTATCATAATTTTTACAAAATATTTGTCATTTTGAAACTTATTAAAACAAATGTTAATAGGATATGATTCAAATTTAACAATAATTTTTTTGAATTTTAATCATTCTATTAGTTAAATTATATTTTTATAATTTTAGTATACAAAATTCAAAATGTTAATAATGTTTTCTTAAAAACATTAATATAATCAAGATTTATAATAATTATACATTATATTTTTGAAAATATATAAAACCCATGTAATTATTCGTATAATAGATTCAATATAAGTTCCCATAAGTAATGGAATTAAAATATTTTAATGCAATAATTATCAATGTCATATATAAAATTATAGTATTATTTTATATAATTATAATTCAAATCTTGTTTACGTATGCATATATATATATATATATATATCATATTTGAAAAATAAGCAAAAAATTAGTTGTATTCATATTTTAGTATAATTATAATTAAAATATTCTATTAATTAATAATTCAGAAAGAAGAAATTATTTATTTTAAACTGTACTTCTAAATTAAACAATATTAATTTTCTATTTTTTATTTTACAAGAAAATATCTTTAAATTATAACAATATCTATTTAATAGAACACTAATGGTCGTCTAATTTAAAATTCTGACGGCTAAAACAATAGTCACATGTCTTTAATAATATAAGATATGCCTTGTTTTTATTTTTCAAGTTTTCTCTGGATTGTACCATAATATTATTATTACATCATTTTTGGGGCATCAAAACTCTATCACAACCCGTCCCAGTGGGGCCCGCATCACGGCTCCCCAATCCCGCCTCTAAAAGGCCAGGGCTGGTGACTATCACCGAGGAGGCATATCACTGACATGGGAAGAATTTCCTTAGTACTTGTACGCACGCACACATATCCAAGCCTGTAAATGATGAGAAGTAAAAACCACTATGGAAAAAAATGCATGCATACAACTAAACCCAACCAACAGAGTACGACTGAAAGTAAAATACTGAAAGTAAACTAGGCTAGAATATAATCCCACCAAGTAAACCAGAGTCTTAAAACTACAAAGTCCAACTTGTAAATATAGAGAGGTATTGGGTATACTGCTCTTAGCCGTAGGAACACCTCATCCTCTAGGGAACTCAGAAATCTCAGTCTGATCCTGGTCCGCCCTGGACTTTGTCAAAAGGACGCTCATCTGCAAAAGACACGACATGTACGGGAAAAGCCTGTGCAAGGGTGAGTATAAAAATAATCAGTAGAAGAACCCAAAAACCACAAAGTAATATAGAAAGTAAAGTTACAGTCATCACTACACAGTATATTTCAACCAAACATATATCTAGAGAAACACAATCCAGATATACTCAAATCCCAAACCCATAGTCTAGGGACAAGTTAGACAATAGCATACCCACTCTAGGGATTCAGTTCAAATATTTCACGAAGCACTTGTCCATAAGAACTCACTCCACAAGTCTGATAGCTCTGATAATGTTTGTTTGAGAAGTACCTTTCGTAGGGAATAGTTATGAGAGATAGATACACTCATCTCAAGAGAACACACCCATGAGTGTGGAAAGATCACGATACACAAATGAGGAACACCGCCAGGGCCATGGGGGTGATAAAACAACTCATATGGATTCACCTGCTAAGTAGAGGACTAACATATGATAGGATTGGTCACATCGATAACCTGACTCTACTTAGGGTACAAGGAAGGATAGAGGATCTCACTACGAGCCTCTCGGAGGGACTCCAACTCTACACAGAAAGTCTTGCTGAAGGGGGTCATACTCCTAGGGATAGGAAACTATGACACTCACCTTTATGGGAATGAGAAAGGGGGGAACTAACCCAAATGAAAACTGTCCAAGGAATGGTGTATAAAGATATCAATACATGTATTGAGAATTACACGACGTGTAAAAGTGTCACACGTCGTGTCTTCTGACCCCGGATACTACCAGTGTACAATGACCCATATTGTAAGGCTCGTCATATAAAACAAAACTACACAACATGTAGAATGGATCACACTCCATGTCAATGTGTAGGGGGTCTTCTCTATGTATGTTTTTCATGTGACCGTACACGGCTTCAACCGATGTATTCCAACCCATGTAATCGGCAAACTGGGTGACCCACATTACTGGCCTCGCATAGCCGTGTGGTGGAGTACACGGCGTGTACTCCACCTTGTGTCCATGTATTACCTAGGATACACAATGAGTCCCATGTAAGGACCCACACATTGTGTTCTTTGGAGAACACATCGACTTATTTATTCACGCAATACAGAACCCTAGCCTGACCTACACGTTGTTTTCTTCGAGATACACGACGTGTATTCTAAAAATTTCCAGAATCATGAACCTCCATCGTTGTGCCTCGGGTGAAGACCGATCTTAATTCTAATGATCCTTTTTCCCTGGAAATCCAGATTCTAGGTCGCCCCGATGTCTCAAAGTAGTCTTCGTTGTTTTTGGGTGTTTGAACGGCCCTGAAAATGTGTATCGATCCACTCGCACGAAGAACGCTCAAAGAACGATCTCTCCCCATCCAAGACAATTTTTCATCTTCCATCGTTGTCACACCTTCTATAGGTTTTCATGAAGTCGAGTATCTAATTTTGGATCGTTGAGTTGCAAAAATAACATGAAACAATCCGGTGTTCGTCACCCCATAAAGAACATGAAGAACACGAAGAAAAGAGGAATGGAATCCAACAAACCAAATTAAGAAATGAACCTCCACCGCCGTTCGTCAGGATGTTGATCAGCTCCTGTTAGAAGGATTAAACAAGGCAAATCAAAATGAGAATACAACAACTATCACAATTAAATTTTCCGAATCAAAACCTGAAAGAAACAGAAAATAATAACCCTCCCGTAAGAACGTGTGATCCATGGATCAACATGTTCGTGGGATGACCCGCATTCGTCGTTAAATCCAAAAACGGGGAAAATAAGAATTGAAATAACAACCCCTACCTTGATTTGGTTGAAGAACGATCATCGTGTCGCGCTCGTTAGCAATTTTCGTCGAATCTGAGATGCGTCGATCGATTGCATCGTCGTCTTCTGCCAATGGGTCTTCCTCTAATTTCCAAAGAAAAACCTCAATTTGTAGGGTTATGAAGATAACCCTACGATCTTTCCATGATTAGGTATTAATAGGGGAGGATTAGGTCACTGTGCAAAAAAGAAAACACTTTAAATAAAATAAATTATAAATTTATTTTATTTCCATTAAAACGTCCAAAAAATAAATCTTTCATGTGACCCCCGCCGGTTTATGTCAGGCCCTACCTAAGGTAAAGTCGATGCTCTGAACGTAATAGTGCCCTTAGATTTATTATTTGGGAACCTTTTTAAACGTTATTCCACTTTTTCAGGAAAACCGCTTTCACCTGCTGTTTAAAGTTTAATTTATTTCAAATATTTATACTAGGCACTGTGGGCCTTGGAATCGCACACCGCCGAAAGGTCTAATCTCGAAATAATTCCATATAATATTTAAAAATAATACATGGAAAATCCGAGACATTATATATATTAAATTCTGTTAAATACTAATTTATAAAAAATTTTATTTGCATACTTTTCATTATTTATTTATTTATTGTTTTCAAATATATTATAGCACAACCTCATAAATAAAAGTTTTGTAAAACTATTTTAAAAATACATATTTTTGTGTAACTATATTCACTATAAGCACATATTTTTGGAACATCTTACTGGGTTATTACTATTAACCATATATGTACACACTCATAGTAGATATCATATGTTGTTGAGTTCAATTTATTTTTCATATGAATTTAATATTTTTTATGTTTATTTAATGAATAGTTATGGTTATTTATTTATGGGATGTGTTGTCAATGGAGAGAAGTGTAATATAGAAAAAGGCCACTTGGGGATGTCGGTCGAGTCTCATCCTGAAGCACACACCTGTCAAAAATAAGGCATGTGTCACGAATGAGCCTGGGTTGACCCTGGATTGGTCACCTAATCCGACTTGCAACAAGGCCCCAGAGGCATTCTTGGTCCTCCCAGGATATAAACTAGTGTCAAGAATCAAGAATACACAATTTGGAATGATTTTTCCCATTATAAAAATATATAAAAATAAATATAAAAAAAAATTAATACACTAGTAGAAAAAAGAAAATAAAACTACACAGACCTCCATGTGACCCTGTGAGTCAACGCCAACCACTAAACTGATGTTGCACCACAGTGACCAAAACCAAACTGAAAGTATCCACAAAACTAAAAACAAAAATAAAGCTATAGGTGTGACTATTAAATCCCAGTAGTAATTCTTGAATAAACTAGTCCATATACGTTACCTTCAAAAGAAAACCACTTCATTCTAGTTTATTAATACAACCATATAAAATAAAGATTTTACATTCTTTTAAAATTAAAGAAACAAGATTCTATTTTCATGAAAAACCATTTTTGTTCCATCACATTTCCAAATTAGTTTCCAAGCACCCATAAACATTTAAAAATTAAAGGGAATCCATTTATATTTAAACATGGTTTTCAGAAAGGGGTAAAAGAAAGTATGAAGCAACTAAAATGGAAATCACATCACAAGAACAAAGTACACAAGGTCCAATGAATAATGATGGTGAGAACCACATCATAAAGAACCATGTTATAAGAGGGTACTATGGGAAAATGCCTATAGGTAACTAGGATAAGTGGGACCCTTTGAACGTCAAACCTTGGTGATCAAAATTATCTAACTCAACTACCAACAATGTTCTCATGCACAAGTCCCTATAGAGGATCTCATAAAATGTTTTAGTGGTCCAAAAACATCCTCATACACAAACCACAAGATAGGATCCAATCCAATTTTATAGTGGTCCCCGGTCATATCTCATGTTCAGTTATTTTATAAATCATCAATATTTCTATATGAATGCAGGACGAGACCAATTATGAATAAACTAGAGTATTAGTTATAGTTCACCCACCTAGCTACCTAGATTTCCCATATGATCTATTTCAAATGGTGGTGAGTTTTTATCAATCAAAAATGTATGTACACATAATTTTCATTACTAAAAAATGCATCCAACTACTCGCCACCCATCTCCCTCCTTGAGCGCATCCCCTTATCAAGTCACACAACAATGCACAAGACTATCCACTAGACACATATTAAAAATCCAACATTTACCATACACATCATAATTATAAAATAAGGGGCATGCCACAATAGGTTTTTCCACTTCTATAAAACATTCTCAAGGTTCCAAGAAAACCTTACTATTTTAAAAGGAATAATTTTTCTTTAGAAAGAACAATTTCCCAAAACTTTTAATTCCAAAACCATATAAAATTATAATTAAACAATCAAGGAACCACACATATAAAAAAAGTTTGAAACCATGTGAAAATTGAAGAAATCCATTTATGTAATGAAAATCACAATTTAACATCGAATTCATACCAAAACCCATGAAATTTTCAATCTTATCAAAACATGAAATTTCAAAATTTTAAAATCACACACAAACCCATATTCATTCAAGTTAACATTCAAAACTATTTTACACACACCAAAAATATTTGGAAATACCCATCACACACCCAAAATCATTTTGAAAACCACTTTTAATCATTTCATATGTTGAGCATTCTAAAACAAACATGGAAGCATATTTTAACGAGGAATACACATTTGAAGGTGAAATGAGAAGTGAAGGAAAGTTCAAAACCAAGAATAACCATCAATTTTCATAGAATATACATAATATTTAATACTAAAAATATTTTTTAATACAGTCAAGAAATTATGGTATTCAAATTAAATGGTTAGGAATAGGGAACCTACCTCAAACTGAAGGCACACTGCTAAAGACGATGAAAACACAAACCTTTCATTTACCACATGTACGCATATTCACCTTCGCTTATATACAAGGTCACATATCCCCTATGTTAATATTTTCATGGATAAATATATATAGGGGGATCATTACATATATTCGTATACATGCACATACCCCTTTTTACTTACACATGTATACATTTTCATATACCCATATAATCACACCTAACCCCATTATATATATTCATCCTTCCATGGGTGAATATTTATAAGGGGATAACTTATACAAGTACATGCCTACCTATGCATACACATGTGATCGTTCGACCATGATGACTCAAAATCTTCCCAACCTAGACCAAAACACACTATAGAAAATTCTAGAAACTCTAAAAAAATAACCAAAATGGGCACACAAAAATTTAAAAAAACCAAGAGAGTATATGAAAACGACCTAAAATATTGACGAACGAGTCAAAACAAACTAAACTACTTCACCTTCAGTAGTGGATGCCAGAATATGGACAAGGTTGACCTGAGAGAGTCACTACATACCCTAACAATGGAAGAAAACAGAAAAATAGGGTCAAGCCTAACCCTAGAGTTCTACTGAAATGAATGGGGTGATGAGAGAATGAAAAAGAAGACAAAATTAGAGGAAAGAGAGAAGAGGATATCTTACCTTAGACTTTCAACCATGAAACCAGAAGAAGTCAGGGAAAATGGTGACAAAAAGGGAGCTCGATGGAGGGAGGGGTGCATAGCTATCGAGGAGAGGGGGGCGGGGCTCGTGCAATAAAGAGAAAGGGAGGGGTGGGGTACGTCATACAAGAAGAGATGGTAAGGGGTAATGGGGATGCACATGGAGAGGGGGAGAAACCTACTTATGATTTAAAAAATAACATAATAATCATCATTATAATAATAATATTATTATTAATAATAATAATAAAATATTTCCTTTTAATTTAATTTTATTTTTCTTATTTTATTTCCATTTAATTTTTATTTACTTTTTTTTGGAATACTGGGTAGATCACACGGTTTGGACACACATGATACTATACCATGCACTAACAGTGCACAACCCATTGGAATGAAAGGACTATCACGTGGGCTGGACACACGGTTTGAGAGACCATGTGTCGACTGTGCAACTCAACTCTGTCATTTGACAATCCATTTCTCACACTTTCGTAAGGTTTACTATAATTGTGTAAAAGCCATGATTCACTACGAGAAGGGTGAATGGTCACTTTTGGGCCTTGCACGGTTTGGGAAAAACCATTCTAAAACTGTGTATAAGGCCAAAACCATCTGATAACTCCAAAACTTAAAAAAACTCAATAGGAACTCGACCCAAACCATGTAAAAAGGATAGAAAATAAAAAAAAGGATAATAATAGAGATAAACCATGGTTAGGGTGTGGAAATCCCCCCCAACGCTTTCTTCCCACATAAAGTCACCCATTCAAATGAGGAATCAAACTCAAGCTCAAAAATAAACAAGTCAAATGAAACCTCAAACTTTGTGAGACCTTTCAACCAAGAATTCACACCCGACCATCTCTAAGATAAATCAAAATGAGAAAAAAAAAATAAAGAAAAGAGGAGGCTTCTTCCCACCATAAGAACCTGACTAGAACCACAACACACACAAGAGAAACCCAAAAAAATAAACTCTGGAACTCTTCGCATAGACCAACCAGCACAGACACTGGGAAATCCTCACCCAAACTATAAACCCTTAAAAAAAGGGAAACATGATGAAAGAAACTTGAACCAATCATCATACCAAACACAATTTTTCATTTACATAAGACACATGAATCTATAAATGAGAACAAACCAAAATCAAAACCACTTTACAAAGGCTAACCACATAAGGAAAACTAATCATAGATTCACATTTGAAAAGGCACAACCGCTAGAATCACATGAAAATGAGACCACCACACTTTCTTACAACCAAAGGGGGACTCATAAGAACAAAAGAAACTACAATAGGGAAAGATTAAACAAGAAATTAAACTATATCCACTCCAATATGGGAGACAAAAAATGAACCAAATTTCCCCAAACCCCTGAAAATTTTTGATTGCACACATGCTCAAATCCAGGGTTTATGGTTGGAGCACTGATGTGTTGAAACACCCAATGCCTCACAGTGAGAAGCTAACATCCTATAACAGAGACTTATAATTTTAATCACACAAAATGCACAATGTTTTTTTTTCAGGTGACCGAAATTGCCACAATGATAGAAAGCCTTCATAAGATGATGACAATAAGACTTAGAGTTACCAAACTAACCACACTATAAGTAAACAAGAGTGGAATGATGAAAGAAAATTATGAACTGATAAGAATACTTGATCAGAATAGGTTCCCACTTGTTCACACTCCTCTCCATATGGGGATCCTTCAATAATCACCAAAAGAAACAAGTCCTAACCCTAGATGGAGATCTAGAATGAAAGGAGAAGCTTATAAGAGATCATTTGACACTATCCCTAAATAAAATGAAACCAGTTCATCAAAATGCCCAATATACCCCCTTCATCATTCATTGAACTTGTCAAGAATCCAAGATCTATGGAACTTTCTTCTCCTTCACTTTATCAAGAATAAACCATAGGATGAAAGTGGTCTTTAAGATCACCTGAGGAATATCAACTCAAAATGAGAGTGGAAGGAGCACCTTTCATTAGTCCAGTCCAAATCCTTAAAACATTCTCAAGATAACACACACCTTCCTTTCTCCTAGAGTTCCCAAAAACATGAATACACCCTCAAATTCCTCAATACACTCCACAACCCTGAACATACCACAATAACTAAAAATAGCAGGCAAGTATTGAGAAGAGCTAAACTCTACCACCCCATCAAGAGTCTAGGTAGGGTTGATGACTAGATAAGAATCCTCAAAAACCTTTTCGGCCTTTCTGAGTAGAATAATCTCAACAATATAAGCCATAAAACCAAATCAACATCAAACTAGAACTCGACCAAACATTTTAAACCAAATTCCATGCTCGTAAACCAAAGCATCACAAAACCAAGTCAAAACCAAATCAAATATCAACCAAAACAAAACCACAACAACATCACAAAACAAGCCAATAACATTCTTTTTAAAATCACTATTTTTCAAATTCATCCATTTTTGAATTTAATTCCACCTTTTGAAATCAAAAATTCATTTTCATTTCTGAAATTAATTTCATGAAATTCACTTTAAAATTCAGAACACTACCTCACTTTTCCCTTTAAAACCAAAAATCTCATTATAAAAGAAGTCGTGTTTCAATAGAAACTATTTTAGTTTCTAAAAAAAACATCAGAAAAGCAATTCAAATATTTGATCTTAAATACTGACCCATGGTATACTATGAATTGTCACATATGTTTCCATTCCCACTTCTGCTTAAATTATACACACATACATACCAACATGCATTTTCTATACACAGCCACACATATTTGAATGTCTATAAGTTATACCAAGGGTATCATATACTATTTTATCATCAAAACCAAGCATTCACCAAAGTCCCAATTACCCTTCCCTCCACATTTTCCCAAGAATTTCAAAAGTCCAAATCAATTTCTCTTTTAAAACCCAATTTTTTACTCTAGAAACCCTTTCTAAAAAACATTTTCCTTTTAAAATTCCACTCACACCAACCCAAATTAGACAAAAGCATCACAAATACCAAAATATCTAGAAAAGGGGAACTAGTGTTCATTCATACCCCAACCACATGGTATAGAAGACCATGAACCAACCACCAGAAGCACATTGAACCATGCAAATGAGCTCCACATGGTTCACTATGCCATATAAGCTCATCAGGGAGCACCAAATAACTTCCACTATTACCCCCAACATACACAAGTTCATCAGATTGAAAAAGCACCAACAACATACACTACAGGAAAAAGGACTTTTTGCGACGGACTTTTTGCGGCGGGAATAAATCTCGTCGCAAAAAGTTCGTCCAAGAGGTTATTTGTGACGGGGGTAACGGCCCGTCACAAATAACCGATTATTTGCGACGGGATTTCATGTCCCATCACAAAATGTTTGGCGCGGGTAGTGCGCCAAACCGCGTGAAGGTTATTTGCGATGGTTGGATCCCACCATCGCAAATAGTGAAGTATTTGTGACGGGGCCCTTCGCAAATACCTGGCGGCGGTTAATAGCTTTTTGCGATGGGATGTCATCCCCGTCGCAAAAGGTGTGTTGGTAGGGACTATTTGCGACGGGACCTGTCACAAATAACTTTTTAACCGCCGACAGTGATTAATGCGGACATAGTTATTTGCGACGGGTCGCGTCGCAAAAGATACTATTTGCGATGGTCTACCCGTCAAAAATAGTTCCGTTGCAAATAATCTAACCTATATATACCCCATCCATTTTCCTCTCGTTCCTCTCAATTCTTAGATCTTGTTTCTCTCTGAACTCTGATTTTAGAGGGAAAATTTTTTTGAGTTAATTTTTTTATTCACGAAAAAGTTGTGAAGCCATCAACATCAATAGCAAATCAAGTTTAAAGGTATTTCTGTTTTATTTAATTTATTATTTATTTCAAAAAAATTTGTTAATTTTTATTATTGTTGATTAGTTGTATTTAAATTAAATTTAAATTGTTTTGTCATGAATATTTATTTATACTAATAAATTGAAATTTTTAGTACTAATTTTTAATAATTAGTAGTAATTAATAATTATTAACGATAATTTGTAATGTATATAATTAATTTGTAGTAATTAATAATAGTTGGTAATAAATAATAATAAATAATAATAATTAAAAATAATTATTAATAAATAGTCATAAATATTAATAATTATTAATAAATAGTAATAATGAGTAATAAATAGTAATAATGAGTACTAAATAGTAATAAATTGTAATAAATAGTAATAAATAGTAATAATTAGTAATAAATTGTAATAAATAGTAATAAATTGTAATAATTAGTAATAAATTGTAATAATTAGTAATAAATTGTAATAATTAGTAATAAATAGTAATAATTAGTGATAAATTGTAATAATGAGTAGTAAATAGTAATAATGAGTAGTAAATATTAATAAATTGTATTAATTAGTAATAAATTGTAATAATTAGTAATAAATTGTACTAATTAGCAATAAATTGTAATAATTACTAATAAATTGTAATAAATTGTAATATTTAGTAATAAATTGTAATAATTAGTAATAAATTGTAATAATTACAAATAAATTGTCATAATTAATAATAATTCGTAATAATTTGTAATAATTTGTAATAAATTGTAATAATTAGTAATAAAGGGTAATAATTAGTAATAAACTGTAATAATTAGTAATAAACTGTAATAATTACTAATAAATTGTAATAATTAGTAATAATAAGTAAAATTTATTAATAAATACTAATAATTAGTAATAATTTGTAATAAATAGTAGTAAATACATATAATTAGTAATAAATATAGATAATTAGTAATAATTGGTAATAATTACAGATAATTACAGATAATTAGCAATAATTAGTAATAATTAGTAATAATTAGTAATAATTAGTAATAATTAGTAATAATTAGTAATAATTAGTAATAATTAGTAATAAATTGTAATAATTATTAATAAATTGTAATAATTAGTAATAAATTGTAATAAATATGAATAATTAGTAATAATTAGGAATAACTAGGAATAATTAGTAGTAATTAGGAATAATTAGTAATAATTAGGAATAATTAGGAATAATTTGCAATAAATAGGAATAATTAGAAATAAAAAGGAATAATTAGTAATAATTAGCAATAATTAGTAATAATTAGCAATAATTAGTAATAATTAGCAATAATTAGCAATAATTAGCAATAATTAGTAATAATTAGGAATAAATAGCAATAATTAAAAATAAATAGCAATAATTAGTAATAAATAGCAATAAATAGTAATAAATATGAATAATTATTAATAATTAGGAATAAATACTAATAATTAGTAATAAATACTAATAATTACTAATAATTACTAATAATTAGCAATAATTAGCAATAATTAGGAATAATTAGCAATAATTAGTAATAAATAGTAATAAATAGAAATAATTAGTAATAAATAGAAATAATTAGCAATAATTAGCAATACTTAGGAGTAAATAGAAATAATAAATAGCAATAATTAGTAATAAATATAGATAATTAGTAATAATTAGTAATAATTAGTAATAATTAGTAATAATTAGTAATAATTAGTAATAATTAGGAATAATTACAAATAATTAGTAATAATTAGGAATAATTAGAAATAATTAGGAATAATTGGGAATAATTAGTAATAAATATGAATAATTAGTAATAAATAGAAATAATTAGTAATAATTAGTAATAATTATTAATAATTATTAATAATTAGTAATAATTAGAAATAATTAGTAATAATTAGTAATAATTAGTAATAATTAGTAATAAATAGGAATACGTAGGAATACTTAGGAATAAATAGGAATAAATAGGAATAAATAGTAATAGTTAGTAATAAATAGTAATAGTTAGTAATTAATAGTAATAGTTAGTAATAAATAGGAATAGTTAGGAATAAATATGAATAGTTAGTAATAAATATGAATTATTAGTAATAAATAGGAATAAATAGTAATAATTAGTAATAATTAGTAATGAATAGTAATAATTAGTAATAAATAGTAATAGTTAGTAATAAATAGTAAAGTTAGTAAAAAATATGAATAATTAGTATTAAATAGGAATAGTAAATAATAAATAAGAATAATTAGTAATAAATAGTAATAATTAGTTAGGAATAGTTAAGAATAGTTAAAAATAAATTTTAATAAATTTTTAAAAAAAATAATAAATGTTAAGAACTTGGCACAATTTCTAGTGGATTGACGACACTCCTTTTTCTTGATGAATTTTCTCTTTTCAACTCTCACTAACTCAAAACATTATGAAAAATGTTCTTCTATATAGGCATATTCAATCTCGTAAGCCTGATATTGGATATGCATTCATAGGATCATATTTTTTATAATGTTTTAAGGCGAAGACAGTTGGAAGAAGACTATTCATTAACAAAAAGGGGGATCTTTTGTTTGACGACTCATTTACTTGCATCTTTCTCACACTGAAATCACAATGAAGCATCTGGTGGGAGGTAGGCATATTCATTCTCGTGCATATGAGAAGGAATATGCGTACCTCCGACCAGATTCTTCATTGTGATTTCAGTGTGAGAAAGATGGAAGTAAATGAGCCGTCGGACAAAACAGTAGCCGTCAATCCACTGGAAATTGTGTCACCCTTAATTAATGGTAATTATTAAGAAGTATTAGTAATTAGTTATCTTTTTTTTCATATAGTTTTTTTATAATTTCAAATTATTCAAAAACAGTGATGATTTTATATGATGTAGAAAAATATGGAACAAGGAAGTCAACATTAGTCATTATTAGATGATTGTGCTTGGAAAAATCAGTGTAGAAATCCAAATAGTTCTGGTTTAAATCTTGTATATATTGAGGGTGTTGAAGCTTTATTAGCATTTGCATCATCAAAATCAGAATATGTTTCAGAAGGCACAATTAAGTTTCCTTGTAAAAAATGTGCTCTGAGAAAATTTGACACATCTGACAAGGTTATGGGACATCTATTGCAGTTTGGTTTTCAACCAGAATATGTTTTTTAGTATCAACATGGTGAATGTAGTTCCAGAGGAGATACTAATAACTTGATTCTGGATCCATCACAGTTCCAAAATTTAGTATATGATGTTGCAGGTCCATCTCTTCAACAAACTGAAATTCACGATGATATTGATTTAACTCCTGAATTGGCACGATCTAAATTTTATGAGTTGTTTAGGTCTACTGAGGATGCATTATATCCTGATTGCAAGATAAGAAAATTATAATCGGTTGCAAAATTTATGACTATTAAATCAGATAATGCAATGTCAAACAACTGATTTGATCAGGTATTTTCTTTGGTTAAAACACAGTTACCTGAAGGAAATGTGTTGCCTGAAAATTACAATGAGAGAAAGAGGTTTTTTTGTAATCTAGGCCTTAGTTATCGGATGATTCATGCATGTGAAAATGATTTCATCTTATATTCTAGTGAAAATGAGTTGTTGAATAGTTGTCCCACATGTCGAAAATCGAGGTATAAAGAAGCTCAACCAGGGAAGTCTAGATCGATTCCTGTAAAACAGTTGAGATATTTCCCCATTACACCTAGGATACAACGTTTATTTATGTCTCATAACACATTGTCAATGTTTTCATGGAACAAAACCAATATTTCAACCGGTAAAATCATGAATCATCCATCTAATGGTGATTCATGGAAACATTTTGATTGTCTGCATCTGTATTTTTCTTTAGAAGCCTAAAACGTGCGATTGGGTCTTTCTACTGACAGTCTCTGTCCATTTGGTTCTTATGGTAGTCAGTATTCATGTTGGCATATCTTTATAACTTCGTACAATCTACCTCTATGGATGTTGATGAAGGATCCCTATATCTTTTTGACTTTATTAATCCTAGGACATCCGAAATAGAATATCAATGTTTATTTGAAACCATTGATTGATGAGTTAAATGCATTGTGGAGTAATGGTTTTAGTACATATGATGTTGCTGCGAAACAAAATTTCACATTAAAATCTGAATTGATGTGGAAAATTAGTGAAATTCCGGCATATGGCATGTTATCTGGCTAGAGTACACATGGTCCGAAATCATGTCCTTACTGTATGAAAGAAAAAAATCTTTTGTGCTTGTAAATGGAAAAAAAACTTTTTATTTTGACTGTCATCACAGATTTCTTCCAACCGATCATCCTTTTCGAAGGAACAAATCTCATTTTAGAAAAGGCACAATTGAAAGTGATGAACCTCCAAAAATGATCTCAGGTATAGAGTTAAAATCAGTTGTATTTTCAATTCCTCCCATCACATTTAGGTTAATAGTAAACTAACAGAAAATTCATGGCTTTGGGAAAGAACATAATTGGATAAAATGAAGCATTTTTTGGGATCTCCCATATTGGTCTGATTTGTTGGTCCTCCAAATGTTGTATGTCATGCATATTGAGAAGAACTGTTTTGATAATTTATTTCATATAGTTTTGGATACACCAGGCAAGACCAAAGATACTATAAAATCACGATTAGATCTTGCCCAAATTTGCAAGAGACTATAACTTGAACTATTTGAAAATTTCAGATCATAGAGGTTAATGAAGCCAAAAGCATCTTGTACACTATCCAAAGAGAGTCACTTATTATTTTTTCATTGGATTACAGATTTGAGACTTCAAGATGGTTATGCTTCTAATTTGGGCAGATGTGTTAAGAATGTTCATATTACTGGATTAAAAATTCATGATTGTCATGTTATAATGGAAAGACTTATGCCAATTGGATTCAAGGGTTTTTTGAATTCTATTATTTGGGATTTGATAATAGACATGTCATTTTTTTTGAGACATTTTTGCAGCAACAACATACTATGATGCACTAAGAAAACTGGAAGAATATGTTGCTGTAATTATATGTAAACTGGAAAAAATCTTTCCACCTGCTTTATTTGACTCAATGGAACATCTGATATTACATTCTCCACATGAAGCTAAATGTGGAGGTCCAGTATAGTTTCTATGGATGTACCCATTTGAGAGATGCATGCATCAATTGAAGAAACAAGTATGTAACAAAGCATCAGTTGAAGGCTCAATTGCTGAAGCTTATTTGCATGAGGAAATTGCTTTTTTCTACTCTCACTAGTTTGAATCTGAATATCCCTCAAAACAAAACCACATGGGAAGGAATTAAGGAAATTTTAATGATGAAATGGAAAATCAATTTTCAGTTTTTAATCATCCAAATCTTGGCTTCAGTGGAGTTCAAGAATGATGGCTTTCAGACGATGAACATCACAGAGCTCATATATATGTTCTACTCAACTGTGAAGAAATGATAGCATTTTTACTGTGAGTTCTTCTATCACTTATTCTATAATTTCTATAATAGTATGTAAAATTATATTATTTGTAGGTTATATGATAATAATATCAAGAAGAAACTTCAAAAAATTCAGAAGCTTCTCTTGAAGAATGCGGACAAAAAAATTCTCAATGGTTTCAAAAACTGGTAACATAAATTATTGATGGTTTAATATCAATTCAGTTTACTATTTATTATATTGATAATTGTTTTTAAAAAATTCAAGTGTCTCAACATGATGATAAAATTGATAAGCGACTGTGAATATTAAATAACCCACCATCCAAAATGGTTAAATCTTATAATGCATATGTGGTGAATGGTTTTCTATTTCAAACACGTGCATATGAGGAATCAAAAAAAACAATGAACTGTGGAGTTTGTTTGAGAGGATCACATCATAGAGAAACTAAAGTTGTCTTTCATGGCATTCTTGATGAAATTATTGAGAAATGTTATCTTGGATATAATTACATAACGATGTTTAAATGTCAGTGGTTGGATACTGAGAGAGGCTTGCGTGTTCATCCAACTCATGGAATCGTCGATATTAAATATAAAAGTCTTCTTACATTAAATAGACCATTTTTACTGGATCAACATGCACTTCAAATTTATTACGTAAATTAATGTTCTACTTCAAGAGACCTGAGTGATTGGTGGAGCACAATAAAAATGAAATCTCGGGAAAATCAATTTACTCAAACTGAATGTGGTTCTGCTGAAGTGGAAGAAATTGAGATTTTTCAAGAGACTACTCAAAATCCATCTTTTTCACAAAGAAACGTGAATATCAATGATGACACCCCACAATTAAGGGTCGATGGTGAAAAAGATGTTAATGATGTTACAAATTAATTTGAAATTACAAGGGATGGTGAAAGTGAAATTCATATGGATATTGATGATGCTGAGGAGGAATATAAAGACATTGACATCATGAGATATGAAGATGATGATAAAGGTGAACATTGACATAGTTAAATGCTGGTTATGATCATAACTAATATATATCTATATATAATAGTTATTTTTAACTATCTGCTAACAACAATCATTTTGTGTTTCAGATGGACTCTGATCTATTTCGTGAGTTAGAGGAGGCTGAGCTACCTTTGGACGAGGGGGATGCGGGATCATCTAAACCTCAGCCTACTGGTGGTTCAGGAGGTACGTAGAGGGGGCCCGGCCTTGCGTGACTGATGATTCCCGACCCTATCCCCGAGCAATGTCCACGTCTTGGTTGCGATCCATGCACACAGAGGTATGGTAACTTGTATATTTTATTTATCTTTTTCATTAATTTATTTATATATATACTAATTGTTTGATTATTTATTCTTTTTTCATAGTTTGGTGCATGTAGTTGTTGGATAGGGGAGCGCTATCTTGCGTAATTATTTTTCTCAGCTATGGATCACATGGGAATAGATTCCTATTGATGTGCAGCTCGGCATGTACAATCATTGGCTGGTACGTAAATAAATAATATTTATTTTGAAATTTATTTTATTAATAAATTTATATTATAATTTATTTGTACAGTTTATGGTATCCCATTGATGATAGCATGTGTGACGCTATCCTTGCAGCATGTGAGGTGGCTATGTGTGAGCGTTTGCGTCAGTTTTTGCTCAATTTGAGAAAGACGGCCATTAAAAGAGTAGGAGTAATAGTATTTGATGAGTCGTGTAGAGCCCACGAACCAGAGTACATTTCATCTCAGGTTTGGGATGGATTATGTGCACACTGGTTGGGTGGTGGATTTCATAGGAGGTCTTCATTGGGTCGGCAGAACCAGGGGAGACAGGAGGTGAGGCATCGAGCTGGTAGTCGTACATTTAGTATGCATAGAGAGCATCTGGTAAGTATTTTTTTAAAATATTTTATATAACATCAAATATAAACAATTTATTTTTTATTCATATAGGCAGTCGAGCATCCCAATATTACAGAGTACGATATTTATCGGAGGATGTACAGTGATCAAACCAATGGAAAGATTAGAGGTGATCGCCAGCTTCATATTGTGGTTAGTTTTATTTTTTTCAGTTTGATAATTAACTGCATATAATATTTTCACAATTTTAATTTCAAATTGGAATTGAAGGAGTCATATGAGGCTGCGACCTCTCGGACACAGGATGAGGGTCAGGATGAGACAACTGATCAGACTAGTGCCCACCATTTCGATGAGACGACATGGATGCAGGCGACTCAGTATGGCTTTGAGAAGGGCTGAGTAGTTGGTATCGACTCTAATGTGACTTCTGGTACTTATTATGGTACTGCTGTGATGTCGGCATCCAGCTCGAGAGGAGCTTGTGGAGAGGCATCATCTTCTGCCTCACAGTATCAGGAGTAGTTACGATCTCAGAATGACCTTATAGAGAGTTTTCATAAGCAACAAGAAGAGATGCATCAACAGCAGCAGCAGCAGAAGTAACAGCATGAGGAAGAGATGCGTCAATGGTAGTAGCAGCATCACAAGTAGATGGAGTACATGCACCGTCTGACTCATAGTTTGGGGATGGAGTTTCCTCTACCATCTCCTTCAGCTCCTCCACCTCCTCCAGAAGACGACCCCTAGTGATTTTTTTTATGTTAAAAACATTTGAATTTAACATTTGTTGTAATATGAACTATTTACAGTTTCTGTCTTTTATATTGGTGCGAATATTACATAATTTAATTTTTAATATTTTATGATTTTTTGTTGTGAATATTGAGAAATTTAATAATTTTTATTTTTTTTATTATTTTAATAATATTAATATTATTGTTTCATTAATCATAATTTTATTAAATATATTTTTTCAGTATTATATTTTTTAATGTTTGTTTATTTTACTAATAATAAGAATAATAATAATCATAATAATCATAATAATTGATGATTTTTTTATATTTTTGAATATTATGAATTTTAATATTTTTTTTATTTTTTTAATTTTTTAATAATATTAATATTATTGTTTCATTAATCATAATTTTATTAAATATAATTTTTCGGTATTATATTTTTTAATGTTTGTTTATTTTAAAAATAATAATAAAAATAATGATTTTTTATGATTTTTTATATATTTTTTTCTGAATATTGAGAATTTTAATATATTTTTTTATTATTTTAATAATATTAAAATTAATTTTTCTATGATCGTAATTTTATTAAATTTATTTTTTAAAAAATTTATTTATTATTTGCGACGGGATCTGTTGCGACAGGTTCCCGTCGCAAATAGCCTTTATAATTTTTTTTAAAGTATTTGCGACGGGATTAGGGGCCCGTCGCAAAAAGTATTTGTAACGGGCCCATTGAAAATAGTCTGAAGAAATATTCTCAAAAAATAATTTTCGATGGGATTAGGGGCTCGTCACAAATACTTTTTGCGACGGGCCCATCGCAAATAATATTTTTTGCGACGCCGTTTTCTGCAACAGGCTATTTGTGATGGGACCACATCGTTAAAACTTATTTGCGACGATATCTCGTCGCAAATACCTATAATTCTAGTAGTAATAACTCAAACTGAAAATAAATATTAGAAACCCATCTTCCCATGGTCACTCAGGTATTATCATGAGTCTTGGTGATCAAGTACCTACCCATGACTGACATCCTGATCACTGACAATATTATTTATGATCTACCTGACATCCCAAATAAACAAGTTCCTACGCTAATATAATTTTTTCAGTAACTAATCTGGTTCGACCCTAAACTAGTCACCCAAGACAGCCTCCAACAAGGCCCAAGATGCATTCCCAATCCTCCCAAGCTGACAACTAGATTCAGGCATCACGAATACAAAATTAGGAATGATTTAGCCCATGCGAAATAGATAGATAAACAAATATAAAAATAAAAATAAATTTGAACACTAACAGTAGAAATAAAATAAAACTAAACATACCTCAATGTGACCATGTGAGTCACCACCAACCAATAAATTGACATCACACTATGGAGACAAAAATTGAACTAGAAGCATCACAAAAAAAATAAAAATAGAAATAATTCAATAGGTGTGAGTATTAAAAATCAGTAGGTAGTCCCGAATAGACTAGTCCCTATACCTTACCGTTATGAAAACCATGTCATGCTAGTTTGAAAGTACAACCATATAAAATAATATTTTTTTAATTGTTTCAAATTCAAGTAACAAACTCACAATTTAATGAAAAACAATTTTCTTTCCCTCAAATTTACAAATTAGTTTTTCAAAATGCATAAATATTTAAAAATTAATGGAAAGAAATTTAGATTAAAACATATTTTTCAAAAAGGGGGGAAAGTAACTATGATGAAACTAAATTAGAAATGACATCACAAGAAAAAATTACACATGTTCCACTACTTACCGATGGTGAGCACCACATCATAAAGAACCATGTCACAAGAGAGAACCATGGGAAAATCTCTATAGGTAACTACCACAAGTGGGACCCCATGAACTTTGTACCTTGCTGATAAAAATCCTCCAACTCATCTACCGACAACAATCTTGTGCACGAGCCACTAGAGAGGATATCATCCAAAGTTCTATTGGTCCAATAGTTTTACTCATACACAAATCACTAGAGAGGATCCCATAAATGTTTCTAGTGGTACCAGATCATATAACATGTTTTTTACTATTGAAATATTGAATCCTGGTAGATGAATTCAGGCCTCAGCCACTTCCAAAACAATAAGTGTACTAAATCTAGTTCACCCAACTAGCTACCCGAGTTTTCCATGTGCTCTATTTCAAATGGTGGTGTGTTTTTATCAATCAAACAAGTAAGTACATGTCATTTACTTATCTCAAAGACCCATCCAACTAATCATCACTGATCTCCCTCCATGAGTGCATCCCCCTTCTCAAGTCATACAACAATGCACAAGCCTCTACACTAATCACATATTAAAAATCAAACATTTAACATACACATCGTAATTCTAAAATAAGGGGCATTTCTCAAGAGGGTTTTTCACTTCCATAAAACATTCTCAAGGTTTCAAATGGTTCTCACTATTTTAAAGGGGAAATTTTCACTTTAGAAAACACAATTTCACAACAATGTTAATTCCAAAACCATATAAAAGGACAATTAAACAACCAAGGCACCACATATTTAAAAAAAGTTTGAAAACATGAATAAATCAATCCAATTCATTTCAGAAATTAAAATCACCATTTAAACTCAAATTCACACCAAAACCCATGCACTTTCCAAACTTATCAAAGCATGAAATTTTCCCTTTTTAAAATCGCACATGAAACCATATTCATTGAAGTAAAATTTCACAACTATTATACAAACACCAAACATATTTAGAAATACCCATCACACACCCAAAACCATTTTGGAAACCACTATTAATCATTTAAGATGTTGATCATTCTAAAACAATCTTGGAAGAACATTTTATTGAGTAATACACATTTTGAGGTGAATGTGAATAGTAATGGGAAGTCCAACCCCAAAAATAACCATCAATATTTTTAGAATACACATATTATTTAATATTAGAAACACTTTTTGAAACCCTTAATAAATTATGAAATTCAAATAAAAGGGTTGGTAATAGGGAACCTAACTCATGTTGGAACCATGGTCATATTTGCATAAATTGGAGTATGGTTTTTGTTTGTTGTCAATCTTCAGTGGAAGTTCAGAATGTGTACCAGAAAATTGATCATACATTTTAAGCAGACAACAGTATTGAATGTGGCGTTGTTTCCCAGTGTTTACCAATTTTTTGGGCTTGAAAATCAACAAATGGAGAAAAGTGATTTTGGAAAAGAGACTTGGGCGTCGTGTACATGAAGGAGAGGGAACTTGCACGCCTAGAGTTTTTCAAGATCAGAACATGGAAAAATGGATAATGGATAAGGGTCGTGCAAGTATTGGTTGGATCACGCAAGTGACCTGCGTGCTAAGAAGAGACATGCGCGCTGGTGCCTATGAGGTCTGGAAACTTGAGCGCCTATTGTTCTTCATGATCAGAACGTCAGAATATGGAAAAGGAAAGAGGGTCGCACAAGTATTGGTGTGATTACGCAAGTGAGTAGCGCGACAGAGGCTTGGGTGGTTGGAGCTATGCATCGGGACTTGTGCATCGTGAGGACACTTGCGCGCCACCTTGTAGGGGGTCCAGTTTTCCTATAAATAGAAGACCACCCCCCTCATTTGAAACCAAGTTCAAGACTTAGAGATTTTTTGAGCTCTTGTCGCGCAAGTGGTTGAGTCGCGCAAGTAGTAGTTGGGTCGCACAAGTAGAGGATGCGCGCCGGTTGTTGGATGTGCGACCAAGGTGATTTGGGAGTTAAAGTCACAGCGTCGCACAAGTTTGGAGTTGAATGAGGCAGTGTCGTGAAAGTGGGTTGGTGACACCTGCGCGCCAAATTTGTACCGCACAAGTGACTTGCGCGCCATTCTTGAAACTTGTGTGCCGGTAATGGAGAAGTGTGCCAGGAAAGGTTGGAGTACGCATGTCTTTTTGGAGCTGCACAAAAGCTGGAATATTTCTCGATATCTTTGGTACAAAGTGAGATTAGTATTAGAGTAAAATTTGGACTTTAACAGAGCATCTACACACAATAGAAGATGCATTCTCTTACAATGATGAATAGACCTTCACGTCTATAAACTGAGTTTGACTTCACCAAGGGCAGTGAGCCAGGGGGAGTCAACGGGAGTGACCCGAGGGACGTTGTGATCTATCCCTGAACCTTTTGTAAAGGAAGTGAGCCTGGGATAGAGTAACCATTCCCGAACCTTTGTAATCCAAATCTAGTGAAGTTTAGTGGAATTAGGTACGACTGACAACCTGTCGGCGTATGCTTATTGGACGTTACCCTTAGTGGTGAACCAAGTAAAAATTGTTGTGTCCTCTCTATGCATGGGAATTTTTTATTTCTAATCATATTCATCATAAGGGTTCAACAAGTTCCTACCAACGTGGGAACAAGATCCACCACATTAAAAGAAAAACTTGTCACCCTGATTCACCCCTCCCCTCTTAGGGTGTCCTGGGGTCCTTCAACTCAAACTCAAGGTGTGCTACTAAAGATGACGACAACTCGAACATTCCATTTAATGATTTCACACATATTCACCTTGAATTATATAAAAGGAAATATATCCCCTATGTACATATATTGATGGCCAACTATGTACAAGTGGATCCTTACATATATGCTTATACATGTACATACCCCTTTTACTTATACAAGTATGCATGTTCATTTACCCATATAAGAACACCTAGAGAATTATATATATTCATCCTATCATGGATTAATATTAATAAATGGGAAAATTATACAAGTACAAGCCTAACTATGCAAAGAAATATGATCCTTTGACAATGAAGGCTTTAAATCATTCTAATAAAGACCAAAATTCACTACAAAAAAATACCAGAAACACAAAAAATCACTAAAAAGAATCATCAATAATTGAAACAAAACAAGAGTGTAAAGGAAACCAACCTAAAATGGTGACAGGAAAGATGAAGTGAACCAAATAACCTCTCCTTTGGCTATAGATTTCATAATGAAAACAAGGTTGACCCGAGAGAGACAATGCATTCCCTAACAATAGAAGAAAACACCAAAAACCAGATCAACCCTAACCTTAGATTTCGATCGAAATGATCAGGGTCACAAAAGAAAGAAAAATCATACAAAAGAGGTAGAAAGAGACAAAAGGAGATCTTGCCTCAGATTTTTTATCAAGAAATTAGAAGAAATCATGGAAAATAGGAGTGCAGATGGAGCACAATAGAGGTAGGGGTGCACAACTATGGATTAGAGGAGGAGGGGGCTTGGTAAAGACATGGAAAGGGAGGGATGGGGTGTATCATATAACAGGAGAGGGTAAAGGGGGGATGGGAATTTTTGGGTAAGGGGGGCCATCCTTACGGTTAAAAAAGTAACTTAATAATAATAATAATAATATCAATATTCATAATAATAATAATTTTATTTTTATTATTTTTATTATTGAATAATTTTATTTTATTTTGATTTTATTTTTATTATTTTATTTTCATTTAATTTGTATTTAATTTTTCTAATATAGGGTTGGCCGCATAGACTTCCAGACCATGCACAACCCATTGGAAAGAAGGGACCATTTCATGGGATAGCTGCATGGTTTGAGAAATCGTGTGTCAATTGTGAAACTCAACTCTGTCATTTGATAAATCCATTTCACACACTTTCCACACTGTTTCCTATAACCGAATACAATTTATGCTTTACCAAGATAAGGGTGAACAATCACTCCTGGTCCATTCACAGTTTTGGACAAACCATGCTCAAACCATTCACAGGGCCAAAATCGCCCTATAACTACAAAACATTAAAAATTTCACCAAGAACTCAACCCAAACCATAAAAAAAGGATCCAATATCAATAAAAGGATAAAAATAAATAGAAATATTGGTTGGTTTGTGAAACAAAATCCCATGAAATAATTAAATATTCTTGGGTTACAATAATATTTTAAATTCAAAACACATAAATTCGATAAAAATCTAAAAATCTAATATGAACATTTTTTATGGATGAACTGTGTATTTTTGAAGTTCGTTTTCATATTTTCATAAGCATGTTTAGTTTTTATTAATAAATTAAGTGATATATTTAATGTTGTTTCTCACCCCTACTCCCTTTTTAAAAATCATCCCATATTTCTACCCATGTGGCCCAAATTTCCACCCCTCTCTCCACTAATTTCAACTCTTATCACCAACACTTTTTAGAAAGGATCCCCTGATTTTTTTTGGTGGTAACACATTTATGGTACCTTAAAACCTCTTGTGATGGAGTGTGAGGTTCACACCTTTTGAGCACCTTAGTGTGTTTTCATTACCTCACTAGTGGCAAGGTGCTCTATATGTTCCACTTTCCAAGGTGCATGCCTTAGTGTTCCTTTGACAACACTGATTATGGGATCCATATTTGAGATATTTTATTTTTCATTATAATATTTTAGTGATTAATATATTTATATATGAATTAAACAATTTTTTAATTGGTGTTTATTATTTAGGTAATTTTTAGGTTTGTAGAAAAATAATCTCAAAAATGGTGTGTAAACCCATGGTTTTAGTCACCAATCATTGAAATTCAATAGAAGATGCCTGAAGTTAGTGGTATTCAGGTATAGGGATTTATCATTATATTTTATATTTCATTAAAACATAAGTATAAAAATTTAATGATTTGGATATTAAATAATTTAATCATACCAGAACAATGTTTTAGTAACTCAACCCATCAATTACATAATTGATTCAAGTATCAATGTATGATTAATATAAATTAGTAATATCATAATTCTTATTGATTTTTTTATCCTAAATTTTAAAGGTGATAAGAAGTCTCACATAAAAATCAATCAAACCCTTTAGGGATCCTATTCAAGGGAGTATAAAGAAAAATGGTTTCTTTTCCATTAAAACAATTTTATAAAAACAATAATTTCATCATAGTACTTTCCATTATACAAATTTTAAATTATATTTAATTATTTAGGTGGTTTTAACAATGTGGATTGGTATATGCCACATAAACTACATATGTTTGATATTTATCAACTCTTGACCACATAAAAATTACTGTTAAGGTCTCAATTTATTTTATGGTTTTGAATGATTCAAGTAAAGTTATTTTTTGAGATGTGAGTTGGATTTTGACTTTGAAATTCAAAATCATATGAAATAGATTGTGTAATATACTTCTTAAAAATTATAACCTAAATATTAATTTAATGTAAAGAAGAATTTAGTTGTTAAGAAGGTTAAAATTTCAAATTATGTGAAAACATTATATTTCATTTTCATTCAACAAAATTAATAAAGTATTTATCCTTCGAAAGTGAATATTTAAGGCATACATGATGGTAAGATGTGCTAATTTGGTCATAAAGTTTCACACTATATTTTTACCTCTTATTAAAGGATCAAAAACTCATCTACATTAAATTATCTCTTATTAGATGAAAATGGAAAAAAATTGGATCTAAAAGAGTTTTTGCTTATTTTATTCTATTTTTAGTTATTAAAGTGAAGTATAATTGGTAATACTTAGTAGAAATAAATTCAAACCATTTAATTGGAGGTTAAAAAAAATTTAATAAAATTTAATATTTGTTGTTTATTGTGTGTAATCACATCATAATTTCTAAGGGAATTTTATATTCATAGGATTTCAAAAATAATATATGATTTTTATTACCATTGAATGGTATTAGTGGATTTAAATACAAAAAATGACACCATAACATGATGACGTTATACCCATTCATTTTTAATAATGATCCTAGTAAACCAAATTTTTTATTGTGGTTTTGTTGATTTATATATTAAAATATGTCACTAGATTAATTAAATTACATTATGTAATTTAGTATATGTAAGACACTAAGTTTTTTTGAAATATTTCTTTTCTAATTAATTTAATCTTATTTTATTTTTCATTCAATGAAACTATAAATATATGTTTTGTTATATGAAATAACTATGTTTGGATTTCATTTAACAAAACACCATTTTAATCATGAACTACATGAGTCACTTATATTATCTTTCAGTACATGTAGCATAATGTTTGGCTTGTGTTACATGCAATGTTGATTTCCTTCGATAGTCTGTGTTACATGCAAGACATAGTTTTACCCAACTCCAACATAATATTAATATTATTGTTAAAATATTATTATAGTTGTTACTTATTCATAATGTTGGAATTTATGAAAAAAATTATTTAAAAATGTAAATAAAATTATCCCTTTTATCTAGAAAAGATAGTAAGTACTATTTGAAAATAAAGAAATTCCTTTTCTAAGAAAAATACTTTTCTATATAAAAACACCATTTAATATAAATAAATTAAAAAACCCTCTATTTATTAATTATTTTAAAACAATATATATTAAGTAAAATATTTTTACACTCATCCAATAGATTTCATAGGCATATGATACAAATAAATCCAATTTTATAAATAAAAAGTTGTATTTTTTTCAAAAAGTGTAATTTTATTGCCTTTTAATGGGGAACCCATTTTAAATATTATTTTGATAGTATTATAATATTTATTTGAAAAATAATTTTCAATTTTTAAATAATAATATCAAAATTTACTTTGGGTGAATTTTTGGTATTTTTTTGAGAAGTTTCTTTTTTTCAAGAATAATGAAGAACACTGTATTTTAATTCAAAATTTCTTTTTCATATAATTTAGTTATAAGGTTAAATTATATTTCTTATTAGTTATGATATTTTAGTAGATCAATTATACAAAATTTAATACAATTTAGGTCATTTTAATCAATTTTACTTTTAAATTTGATATAAAAACTATGCAAACTTTCGAAAAATTTTATTTTAATGTGCATGATTATTTCTAAATTAATTTCTACCAATTATATGATTAGAATTTTAAAAAATGGATTCAAAATTTGGAATAATCATAATTTCTAATTTATAATTAGCTCAACTTAGTTGTTGACCAAAATTATTAGTGAATGTAATTAAAATTATTTATATTGATTAAGGTAAAATTAAGATTAATAATGAACTAAACCTTCAAATTAAGGGTTAAAATGACCTATAAACTTTAAAAAATATATTTTTTATAAATATTTAGACCCTATACTACCTTTAATATAATTTTGTTGATTGTTAGAGTGAATTTTCATAGGAAAACGTTTGGAGGAATTTCCCTTTCCAAAATGTTTTAGAATTCCTCCTCTACCACTACAAAATAGCCCTCTCTCATCCCACTTATTTACACCTGTAAAACCCTTTGTATCCCCAAAAATATTCTCAAATAACCTCCCAATATAACTAAATTCATACTATAGTATTTTTTTTTCATGAATCCTTCCATGGAATCCCTTTGGTGCAAACCAAGAGTAGTTACCCAAAGAACACGTAACATCCTTCCTCAATCTCCTTTGTTTTGTTTTCATTATCCACCCCTTAAAATTTTGTTATTACTTGATTATAATACAAAATAATTATTTTAAATATACATATATTTTTTTATAATGGTTTTACCTACACTCACACACACTTCCATCTAATGGGTAACAAACTTAATGTTCTTGTTTACGATAAAATACTGCCTCACAAAATGTTGTTTTTCATTTTTCCTTTACCACCAATCATGGTTGGGAATTATGATAGAAAAAATATTTTTATATGATATATATTATATTTATGATTTATTTAGGATATTTTAATTATGAAATAAAATACACCTTCATGATTTCCATTTTGTGGAAATATGATAACTTCGTTTGTTGAAGTGTGGAGTACCGCCTCCTCAAAGAGATGTGGTTCATTCACACTTTACTTGAAATGTATTAAGGATGGATTTAGAAAATGTATGATATATATGAAATAATAATTACATTGTAATTTTATTATATATATATATATACTTAAATTTCATTTACTTTCTTTCTTTCAATACGAAAGAAAAATGGAAACAGTGTTCATGAAAACGTACGACCAACCATCTCCATGAACGGTGTTGTTCGATTAATATTTTTATCTTTTATATATTAATATAAATACTTATATAATAAATATATATGATATTTTTGTCATTATTTACACTTTTTAAACCATTATATAACTATGAAGACCAAAAATATAACAAATCAAAACACAAGAGAAAAACAAATAAATTATTACCCGAAATGCGACATTAACATTGAGTTGTTAATAAACGGGTAATATAAATCCATAATAAAATAATATATGGTATTATATATAATAATATGTTTATGGGGTAAATTTAAAACAATTATTTTATTATAAAAGAGTTTTAAATGTGTATGGAGAGAGTCAAGACTTAAGGTAAGGGATTTCTCATCTCACTTTTATTTTGCATGAGACACAATCCATGTTCACTAACTATTTCTTATATGTGGAATTTTTACTACCATGTATGTATTATATGATTATTATAAATTAATATATATTCATTTATATATCCTTTTTAGTATCTTCATTTCATGGGGTGTATGTTTCAAAAGTTACCAAATCGGTAAATTAATTTTATCTCAATTTTCCATCAATGTGACATATGGCATGTTATGCACCTATATTATTTTAAAAGGTGTATATATTATAATTTTACATGTTATATCATTAAAATAATTATTTTAATGATATTTAAAGCTTCATTTAGTTTCATTTTCTGACATGGGAAGTGTAATTCAAAGTTAATATGTGGTAAGGGTTTATTGAAACAAACCTCATTATTTATCAGGATTGTTTATGGTTATGGTTCCATTGATGAAATATTATGATCCATATATCAATATAACCTTTTAATATTATTCCCCTATTTATATTCATTATGTAACCATGTATTAGTACCATTTTACCACTCTTTGGTATTTAAGATAATTAAGAAAGCGTTTTTATGAAAATCTAACTTTATTTATCATTTTGATCTGAAATTTGTATTCTTTATACACCATGTTTTCTAAAAATATTTTCAAATAGTTTTTAATATAATCATAGGATGTTTAAATGAAAATTTTACCCATTTTTTACTTTTTAAAAAATGGTTTTAAAATTAAAATTCTTTTAATTTTCTGATCAAGGGGCTTTTATAAACTTTTAAGGTGTAAAAGAAAATGTTTGGTATTTATGGACTTAAGAACCTTCATGACTATCATTTCCTTTAATATTCCTTTTTATGTTTATAGGATTATTTTTTAATTAAATTTTATCTTAATATTATTGATTTTTTTCAATTTAAAGTGGTTTTCAAATAATTTTTTATCAAAAATGTTTTAGGTGTAAAAGTGTTTTAAATGATTTACAAAGATTCCTTTATATGTTTTAAAAATGTTATTATTTAAGAAAATGGTTTTAATATGATTTTTTCCTTATTTTTATATGTTCAAATAATTCTAAAGGAAAAATTGTTTCAATTTTTTTAATATTTCCTTATGAGTTTTTAATTTTTTTAAAGAAACATGTTTTCAAGATATTTTGAAGCTTCCTTTATAAGTTATAAATGTTATTTTAAATGAAAAAGGTTTCCAAAATGATTTATGTTTTAAGAATAATTTTTCAATCTTCCTCCTATAAATGATTTTTTTCATGATTATGTGGTTTTACATTATGATTAAATTTCTCACACTATTCTTTGTAGTTTTAGTCAATAGTAGGAACTAAAAGGAACCAGTTTGATATTTAATTTTATGGACATGTTTCTGATGAATAGTAAAATGTGGTGATCATGGGAGTAAAGCATATTGTGATCATTACTAATCAGTTTTCATGGAACATGATTAATAATGTAGACCTTAACCAACTCCAAGAATCACCTTAGAGGAGAAGGAATGATTTCGATGAGATTTTGGGTAGTGGATACCACATAGGAAAGATGATTCATTTTTCAACATGTTTAGAATGTGAAAAGAAACACCCAAATGAATGTCTTAGAGGAACAAGAATATGTTTTGACTCTGGAAAAGTAGAGCACAAACCAAGTAACTTCAATGGAAAAATGAAGAGTTAGATTAAAAACATTTATGGGAATATTGGATTCCCAATGATATCATAAAAGTTAAAATGTTTTAAGTTTGGAATGAATCGTCCTTGTGAAAATCGATGTCCCAAGTGGAAAGCTCAAGAAGGGAATCAGCAGGGTGGTGTGAGTAATGGTTATATTAGTGAGGATTATGAGACTACAAGTGTAACATCACAAGTAAGTAAATAATAATATACTTTCATATATATGTATATTTATGAATTAGATAGTGTTTTAGAGGCTTAAAATGAGAATAAATCTGATCTTAGGCATAGAATACTCTAATATTTTTAAAAGATTGTTTTACCGCCTTTTGATGGAAAACCATTTTTAAAAATAAATTTTGACAATTTTATAAGCTCTATATGTCAAGATAAACTTATTATTTGGAATCGTGACATTGAAGTTTACTTTGGAAAAAATTATGGTATTTTTCTGACAATGTTCATTTTTTTTAATGAATAGTGAAAAATACTGCATTTTACTTCAAAACTGCTTTTTCATCTAATTTAATTATATGGTTATATTATCTTTTTAATTAGTTTTAAAGTTTAATTATAATATATTTTTACCATTTAACCCAATGGTGGTCATTATAATTAATCTCACTTTTAAATTGGACATAAAAATTTATCAATCTTTTGATAGATATTGTTTCTTAAAAACACGCTATTTGTTTTGACAACGGGAATTATTTTTAAATTAATTACTGCAATTTATATTTTTGTAATTTGGTAAAATTTATATAATATTTGGAATCATAAGTTCCATATTATGTAATTAAGACTCTTTTGTTTTTGGACATTATGAATAGTAACGACGACAATTATCTTTAATTATCATGATTAATTAGTAATCGGGTGGTAAGGGTAATAAAATAATATCATAATAATATAAAATAACCCCAAAATGTGTCCAAATACTTTTTTTGTGTCATGGAAAACCATTGGATTCCTTGTGCCAACTTAGGTATCCCATGTAATCACTTTTTTGTGATAGTGACCTTTTATCATATTATTTTTTAAAGAAAGGAAAATATAACCAAACTATGTAACACCTAAGTAAAACAATTTTAATTTTGTTTACATAAATAATCTCTTAGACTATAAATAGTCATTATAAAGATAAAAATATTTCCTACATGATGGTTTTTTTATAATCTTTAGACACTAAATAAATTTATTTATTTATGACACCATGATGATGCAGTGATTACCTCATTAATGAATGATTTAAATAAAATGAAAAGATAATGTAAAATATAAAACTTACACTTGTAAAAAACCTATTGTATGGGTGGATTTATAATCCTTATCACCTTATCCTCTAAATATATTGTTGTTGGACCTTTAAAATCCTAAAACCATTTTATAATAAAGTAACATTTCAAGACTTTCGAAAATTGACCCTCCTCCCTCTTATAAAAGGCCCCCACCTCTACCCCCTTACCCACAACTCTCAAGACTTTGTATCGTCCAACCTCTACACATATTATCTCTACAAATACCTCTATTAATCCTAGAAGCCTCACTTTGGGTATAAGTCTTCCCAAGGAATCCTTCTCCTCAAATCAAAAAGAGTTACCCGATTTAGAGGTAATGTCTTCTCTCGAGTTTCTTCCTTTTATTTTCCTTCTTCACTAAACACTATATTCTTATTATTTTATCCCATAATAACACCAATATAATCAATATAGTAGGATTTTTATATTAAAATTATTCTCCCTACACTTACACACACCTCCGTCTAATGGTTAAAGAGCATACTGTTTCTATGGGTGGCGAATTACTGCCTCACGAAACGATGATTGTTCAATATTCTTTTAACACATTTCATGGTGGCCATTAAGATGTCACTGTATTTATATATGAAATATATTATGTTTATGTTTTCTTTATGCTTCTGTATTTTTTTTAAATATTGTAAACATTTATGGTTTCCATTATGTGTAAACATGATAATTTCATTTGAGGAAGTGCGGAATATGGCCCCCTCAAAGTGATATGACTCGTTCATACCATATGTGGTATGTATAAAGGATCAATTTAATGATTTTATATATGATACAATATTGGAATTATAATACTACTATGTATCATTATGTTTTAATTCCATTTAATACGAAATAGAAATGGAAGTAGCGTTCATGCATACGTATGACTTTACCGTCTCCATGAACGGTGTTTTTCATTTCTTACCTCTAAATGTTATGTACTATTATAAATACATGTATATTCTGAATATATATAATATATATTATATCCAAATCATGAATATCATTCTTGATATAATGAACCTTTGACCACATGAACAACATGTAATTATAAGTACTCCATTTTTAACTTAAGTACCAAATATCAACAAAATGAACATTATTAACTTAAATGATTACATAATGTTTATAACATGGAAATAAGTGATATAAAAGGAATAATAAACTTGAAAAATGTTCTTAATCAATTATAAATTAACTTTAGTTTATTATTCTGGAGATTAAAGAACGATCGAGTCAAGTCAGACACGAGGTAAGGGACTTCGTCTCAATCTCCTTTCATTGAGGCATATTTTGTTTTAATACAAGACTTTCTTTTATACTATTTATAATCACCTTTGACTTTTAATTTCATTCAAAGGGAATATTTTTCTACGAAGATGTTTAATAAACGATAAAAAGGAATGTTTCTTTTAACGTACCCAGTGACAACAACCCTTCCACCGCCGCGAGTATTATTTTATCTTTGGCTACCTCAACAAGCCCTAATGTTTTTAAAAGAAAATAAATACCATATACTCTATTATGTATTTTGGTATTGAAAATGGTTTTGATAATGGATTTGTTATATCAATATATTTAAGTGATATATTGTGATTTAAATGTGGAAATGTTTTCTTTCCTTTATATTTGTTTTATGTCTTATGATTTTATAATGGTACTTGGACATTTGACGTGTGGTTACGTGATAAACCAAATGACGGGTGGTGCTGTGAATACCAGGACAGGTGGTTATGTTATAACCTCCAATGCATTGGGTATGGAAGTCAGCCTTATGGCTATTCCATTTAGTGACATGTGTGGAAGTCGACCATATAGTTATTCCATTTAAGTATGTTTATGTTCCAAGTTACCTTTATATGTTATGTGTTCTTTATATGGGAAATATTTTGGTTCAAAAAGTTTAAGTAGCGATATTTTATTCAGTGGAGAGTTTTTACTATTTTATAAAGGTGAAAAGTGTTACTTATGTTAAAGTATTCATGGTTTACTTGTTGTTTTGAAAAACTAATAGTTTCCTTCTTTGTGTATTCTTTATTGATATTTTTATGATCATCCCAAGTTTTTGAAATGTTTTTAATAGGACATAAAGTGGAATAGGGTCAAGGATAGGATCAAGGAATGTCATGCTATCTAAAACATGGAACTGGACATGACTTATTTTTTTAAGAGTTTATATTTTATGAAAAAAATGGAAACTGAGTAGAAGTGTCTACTTTGTAACTTTTGAGATGTAATAGTTATGGCCTAATTCTATAAAACTCTAAACCTAAAAAGATCCTTTATGTGAATTATTCATTTAATTCAAGATTAAGTAATTTTTTTAAGGTTGGGTCATTATAGTTGGTATCAGAGGTCGATTAAGACAAATTTAGGAGTTAGAATATTGTTAAATTCATCTCCATAAATTAATTTATGCTATGATTGAAATGATATAGCATTTAAATATTACCATGTTGCTTTTCATAAGATATTTCACTGTTCAGAATGGTTTTCCGCAGAGGAAACATGGCGGCTATATTGGGACGACATCTGGAGGAAAACAACCTTCCAAATCAGCAACCTGAGATAGTCGGAATCGGAAATGAACAGTTTGTAGCAGTAATGGAACAGTTGACTTAGGCTATAAATGTTGGTGGTATCCATACACAAGATCATCCATATCAACCATAGAGGAACATGTTAGTAGTGGATCATTTTATGAGGCAACATCCTCCATCATTCAGAGGATCATCTGACCCTATGGTAGCAGAAGTGTGGATTAAAGCACTGGATAATATTTTTGATGTCATGGGGTGTTCATAACATCAAAAGGTTAGTCTCTATGTTTACTATTTTAAAGGTGAAGTTGATCAGTGGTGGTCGATGGTGAGAAATATCATGGATAGTGTGGAGATTGATGGTATTGACTGGGATGAATTCAAAGGTATGTTTCTTGAGAAATATATTCTTAATGTGGTTCATCTTAAGATGGAAAACAAATTCCTAGAATTGAGGTTGTAGGATGACTCAGTGGATGCTTATGAAGAAAATTTCACTCGACTGTAAAGGTATGATCCAAATTTCATAAGAGATCTTCATAGTAAAATCAACCATTTTTACTCAGGATTAAATCTAAAATATCGAAGGGCATTAGCTTCTCGTGATTTCAAACTTTATGAAAACTGTTTCAATGTGAGGATAAGGTGGAAATGGAGTTTTCCGATGATCAGATGTTCTTTGAAAAACAATGGAATAAGAGGTCCAGTTGGCAGGAAAAGGGAAAGAATTCATCAAAGAAGCCTGGAGGTAAGAAAACCAAATATCCATCCTATGAGAAGTGTGGTAAAATGCATCCTGTAGAATGTTTATCCAAGTCTGGAAAGTTCTTTCAGTGTGGTAAGTCTGGTCATATTTCTCGTAACTGTAAGGATGATGGTCATGCAGGTAATGAAAATCCAGCGGTAAGATGTTTTAAGTGTAATGAAATGGTTCATTATGAAAATGAGTGTCTAACGAAGAAATGAACTGAGGGAAAGTATCCAGACTACCAGCTGAAAGGGGTGGTGAAATCCTTTTCAACTACTTTAGAAGATGTTGGTCCATCTAATGAAGTAGTATCAAGTACATTGTTTGTTTGTTCAGATTATGCCAATGTGTTGTTTGATTTAGGGTCTACACATTCTTTCATTTCTGAGAATTTTTCTAGTAAATTGGGGATTCCATCTCAAGATATGAATCCTAAACTTATGGTAAAAACACCAGGGAAAAACATTGAGACAAAAAGAAATTATAAGAACCTTCCTATCCTTGTGTGTGGAAAGAATCTACAAGAAAACCTTATTGTTTTGCCTCTAGTAGAGTTTGATGTTATTTTGGGCATGGATTGGATTTCTATTTATCATGCTAAGATTGACTGTAGAGATAAAGAGGTTTATTTTCAGAAATATTTTCAGTTTTTTTACAAGAATGAACCCTTACTTTTGATAACATATCAAGAAGCTGAGAAACTTGTAAACGATGGAAATGAATGTTACCTTGCACATATTGTTGAAAACAAAGGAACTATTCAGATTAATGATGTGCCTGTAATAACCATAGATTTTATAAGATATATTCTTTTTAATTTCATTAATATTTTATTTTGTACGATACACCAAGATTATCTTGCGCTATATGCAACATCGTATTAGCTTGATGTATACGCAACATTATTCTTGGATCATGTTACACACAATTTCAAGTTTGTTTGATAGTTGTTATTCTACGCAACATTGAGTGTGTGTGTGTATATGTATATATATATATATATATATATATATATATTCAATGTATAAATGAAATATGGTTTTATTTTGTTATATGCACCAACAAAGGAGTCGTGCACTACACGCAACCCTAACTTGACATGCATTACACACAATCACGACCTTCCTCGATAGCGTGTGTTGTATGCAATACCGGGTTTTACTAAACAACGATATATTATTATAATATTATTATGAACTAGCCGTTATGAATATTATTAACTAAATTTTGAATTTTATAACATTATTATTTATCTTACACATTTTCTAGAACATGGTATAAGAACATAATAAATTTTTCTGGTAAAATAAGTATTTTTCAAAAAATGCAGTTTTTTCCGCCTTTTGATGGTGCACCCACTTTAAATATAGTTTTTGACATGTTTATAAGTTCAATTTTACAAAATAAACTTCTTATTTTGAATCATGATACAAAAATTTACATTGGATAAAGTTTTGATATTTTTCTGATAACTTTCATATTTTAATAAATAGTAAAAACACGCTATATTTTAATTAAAAACAACTTTTTTCATCGTAATAATTTATGTGGTTAAATTATAATAATGAATGGTTTTAAAGTATAAATAGAATATATTTTTACCATTTAATATAATGTATGTCATTAGAATTGATTTTACATTGAATTCGTAGGTTAAATAAATTCAATCTTTTGCAATGTTTTAAACAAAAACCCATTTTCTTTCGACAATGGGATTAATTTTAATTTATCTTCTGCAACTTCTGTGTATTTAATTTGGAAAAATGGATTCCATATTTGGAATCAGTAGGTCCAAATTATATTAATAGACTACTTTTTATTTTTGGGCTTTATGAATAGTACCAACGGTAAATTTTAGTTACCATAGTTAAAGGTAAATCGTGTAATTAAGGGTAAATATAAGATTATTAAAATTACCCTAACACCTGCCAAAATCTTATTGGATGACTAAAAGTCGACCCATATCATCTAAGGGTTGGATTAGATTCATTTTATGAACTTTTGACCATGAAAATAATTTAATTATTATTAAAACCAAAGAAAGTGACAACATGTTACACTCTCAAATCTTATAATTATAATAATTTTAATTTAGTGATAAACATCATAAAACTTTGAACATGAATAGTCTCTAGAAATATAATAAAATTATATATATCATGATAATTTATTTAGAATTTTTAGGGATTAAATAATTGTCATTAATGGTGATACATAAATGATGCAGAAATTATTTATTAAGTGAAAAATCAGTAATATAGTTTTTATTGAAATAATAATACCCATTAAAAGGCCCAAAAACCTGACCAAAACTTACTTGTAGTGTATATCTATACCATAATCATCCAATTACCAAATATATAACTATTTTGAGTCTTATAAAAGTGATTATGACACTTATATTATTTTATTTTAAATGATGGCAAGGTTTTCACCTTCAAAATTTAATAAATATAACAATTTAAATATTGTGATTCTAAGATGATAAATTCGAGTGAAAGTATTATTGTGAAAGTTAATAGATTTATCTTCATCATAGGGTTTTATTTTTAATTTTTATGCAACAAATAAGTATATTAAATAATTATAAAAAAATGTTGTAGTAATTATTTTATTAAGAGATAAACCAAATAAATGGTTTTAAAAATAATAAAATAAATATTATAAGAACTATTTAATGTGCTCCACTAATTTTCTAGATGCATATGACATTTTATGAATCTATTAAATCTTTTATTTTGAACATAGTTTCTGTATATATTTTATTTAAATTCATATAAATGAATAGTGTCAAAATTGACACTATTGTTATTTTATAAAAATAACATATTATAAAATTGCTTAAAAATCACAAAAATATATACAAATTATAAATTTAAATTTATATGGTCTAAAATGTTATAAAGTATCTAATTATGGAAAATTCACAACAAATAAGTAATTATTTGTTATAATTTAAAATTTAGAATGTTATTACCACAAATAAAATTAAATTGATTAAGGATAAATCATGTTGATAATGTTTAAAATAATTTCCTAACATGTCTAAATTTTATTGGTTGATGAGATTACAACCCTATATCATCTAGTATTCGAATATGAGTCATTTTTGGAGGTTTTTAAGTGGGGTTATATTTATTATAAATTAATATTTTTAAGATTTCCAAAGGTGCCCCTCTCCTCCCTTATAAAATGGCACCTCCTCCCTCTCTTCCTCACACCACTTTGAGATTTCAAGCTCGGCCAACCCCTACCAAATTCTCTTCTCCACTTCCCTAGAAACATCCTAGAGGTCCTGGTCTTCTTCAAAGACCAATTTTAGTTCCCTAAGAGGAGGTCTCAAAGAGGCGCTTCAAAGAAGAGGAGGTTTGGATACGTACGAAGCATATCGGACCTAAGGTAAGGGATAATTTTGCAAATCTCATTTTTATCCGATATTTCTTATTCATAAGTATTTACTAGGGTTATTTATATCATCCATGTCCATGTTTTATATAAGTTTTTTCATGTATGTTTAATGTCTTTTTTACCCATTTTTGACTTTTACTACATGGTATGTAAGGAATCTTTCTTTTGTTTACGTTACGAGGTACTTTTTTGACTTTTCCGACAAAAGTACGAGGAGAATGCTATTTTTCACTTATACAGCGTGAACGGATTTTTAAAGTTTTATAAAGCCTTATTTTCATGAAGCTTACTTCAAAATATTTCATGACTATTTTCAACAAAATCTTTTTCTTTTAAAATTGCATGATGTTTTGTGAAAAGAAATTGATTTTGAAAAAGAAAGGATATTTTCCTCAAGAATTCATTTCAAGTGTTTTATCAAAACCATTTTTCATCTAAGATGGTATTATTTCATATGTGTATGTTTCAAGTATCATGTCTATGTGATTTATATGGTTTCACTTTTCTTATTATGAAATGATATCCATTTCTTTTATATGGATTATGTGATGATGGGATGATGTTTATGAAACCCATTTTATTTATTGGGTTATTAGGAGTTATGTATGTTTATTTTGTGGCACAAGTAAGAATGATTTCATTATGAGATGGTTCGGACCTATATCTCCCTCCAATGCATTGGGTAAAGATTTATATCTCATGAGATAGACATGGCTGGAACGGAAAGTTAAACCGGTTCAGTAATACAGGACTGGAACGAGGAGTGAACTCGATTCAGAAAGGGACTTTGTCCACTAAGATGGTCTTGGCAGCAATGCCTTGGCTACTATGGAAATCATGACATGTTCTAAATGGTTTCCACAATTACATGTTTTAATCCCATGATATTTTATCATTCTTAATGTTTCTTTATGATCTATGCCTTATGTACTTCCATGTTTATGTCATTGCTCAAGATTTTTATGTTTAAACATTATGTTCATGTTTTTAAGTTCAAATGTATATGATTTGTTTTATTTTATCCATGCTTACCCTTACTGATCATTTCAGCTCACTCTTTATATGTTTTCTTTTCCCCAGGATATAAAGAAAGTTTTTAGGTAAGAAAACAAAAGGGGAAGATCTTTATGGGAGATGTTGAAGATCTTTCACCACGATTAGAAGATTACGTTCCAAGTTTCCAAAGACACTAAACTATTATGGTCCTTGTGTGTATGTTTTTGTTACGTATTAAGTATTCCGCAAAAGTAATGTAATGTCCATTTACGTGAATCTTCGGGTCCCTACAGTTGGTATCAGAGGAAAGGTTTAGTCAACCTTTGGAAACTAGGATGCGAAATCGTTAGTGAGATCCCTAGAGATATTTCTAAGGTATATCTAGGGATGTCCCTAAGGATAAGTATACGTATAGGATATAGTCCTAGAACTACGGTAACAATCTTAGAATTTAACCTAAGATGTTAGATATTGAGGATACTCCCCCTTTACTATTTTGTTTTCCCTAGCATGATTTTTTCCTCTCACACTATTCATTTTGGGTTTTAGAAAATGGCTGGAAACAGTAAGATTCACGACAATGGAGGATATGACAGACAATGGAATGATATTCTTCATGAGAAACCAAATGAAATGATATTTGGAAGTCCAAACATCGTTATTATTCCTAATCAGCAATCTCATAATATGATCAATAATCTCAACTTTGGTAAGTTTCCCAGATCAGATAATAATAGAAAGATGGAGTTTCATGATGATCATAGAGGAAAGAAAGTTCAATTTCCCTCATGTAAATCATGTGGGAAGAGGCATCGGGGAGATTGTTTCAAAGGAAATTGAAGATGTTTTGGGTGTGGAAAAGAAGGACACAAATCCGGTAAGTACAAAGTAAAATGTTCAGTTAACACCATGGACAAGGATAATGGTATTGCTACGACATCAACAATGATTAGATGTTTTAAATGTGGAATGTATGGGCATTATTCAAACCAATGCCCTAAGGGAAAATCTCAGGAATAGAATCAGCATGGTCATATGATTAGTATTTATGTGGATGATGATGAAGAGACTACAAATGAAATATGAGATGAAAGAAATGATGAATCTCAGCAAGTGGTTTAAGAAGTTAGTGGAATGATTGTATGTTTATCAAGAATAATGTATGGTACTATGGAATAAAGAATCATCTAAGGATTGTTAAACTATTTTTTCCTAAATTATTTGAAAGTATATGTTGAATGGTACTGGTAACCATGAAAGGTTATTCAGATATTTTTGGAAAGAAGATGATATGCGCATAATGAAGGGATAATGAGAAAATAATATGTTTGATAGTATTCATAAGCTCATGGCTGATAAAAGGACAAAGTGATATCATGATTTGAGTATATAGATTTTTTTGGGATTTTTGTATGTGGAAAGAGTTAACTTTTGACAGCACTCATGTTTTCACTAAGATTCAATGGGTATTCATTTTTCAAGAGAATACATGATTAAGGCCTTAGAATGTTTAAAATGTGACCAACAAGACATATCTTATGATATATGGGGATCAACGATGGTATTAACATGTTTGTTATATGAAATCTCGGGTAATCGTTTTCACTATAATATGAGAGTGCACTGCAGTATTATGGATAAGCCTAAAGATTGGAATGGATTATGTTGGACATAAGTTAGTATTCTTTAAGGATAGAAGTTTATTTGATATTATTGATGGGATGTTATAGTAATATAGTTTTAGAAAAAGGACAACCTGCAGGATGGGTGACAACCCATTGCGTCAGACAAGGCTATGGGAATCGAACCCACAACTGAAGTGCGACATGCCTTTATCAAGTACCACTAGCCTATAGGAACTCTCTGGTTAGTGGAAAGTAGTTTTATTTTATTAATCAGTATGATAAATAAACTATAAGTCCATTTTTGGAACCATATACGATTAATCTCACCATAATATGGACTTATAACTTTTGCTAACCTTTTTTTCGAAACAGATGGAATGACCCATAATTCTATCACATGATCTGATAACGCTTTACAAATAACAAATTCAACTTCATTTCTTTAATATATGAAGTGGAAATTGTTCAATTCATGAACAACAGTGAGATTGTACCAAAATCATGTAAGTATTTCTTTTAATTCATCAACTTTAGGGAAATGATCTTGAAAAACCAAAAATGTTGTCTTAGTGCCCTTATATCCGATGAATCAGATGGTACCTTAGATCATCACAAATCTATGTCTTTGTGATTGTTGGCTTTTTCGTAGCCATGTTCTCTACCACTCTCTATCAGAACATGATGGTTAGATTTCTCTTCCATATCCATATTTTTACCTATGTTCTCCTATGTGGAAACCCAGTGATTAGTTAATTTGGGTAACCGTTACGTTTCATACTTTAGTTTTTAAAGATAAGTTTTGGTATTCCTTTTTACGATGTGGGTTTCAATTAAAGAAACTTTCAAGTAGAAAACCATTTATAACCCCGATGAATTTCGAGGGAGAAATTCATTTTAAGGGGGGTAGAATGTAATAACCCTAGATTTTATAAGATATATTCTTTTTAATTTCATTCATATCTTATGTTGTACGATAAACCAAGATTATCTTGCGCTATACGCAACATCGTATTAGCTTGAAGTATACGCAACATTATTCTTGGATCATGTTACACACAATTTCAAGTTTGCTTGATAGTTGTTATTCTACGCAACATTGAGTGTGTGTGTGTGTATATATATATATATATTCAATGTATAAATGAAATATGGTTTTATTTTGTTATATGAACCAACAAAGGAGTCGTGCACTACACGCAACCCTAACTTGGCATGCATTACACACAATCACGACCTTCCTCGATAGCGTGTGTTGTACGCAATACCGGGTTTTACTAAACAACGATATATTATTATAATATTATTATGAACTAGCCATTATGAATAGTATTAACTAAATTTTTAATTTTATAACATTATTATTAATCTTACACATTTTCTAGAAAATGGTATAAGAACAAAATAAATTTTTCGGGTAAAATAAGTATTTTTCAAAAAATGCAGTTTTGCCGCCTTTTGATGGTGCACCCACTTTAAATATAGTTTTTGACATGTTTATAAGTTCAATTTTACAAAATAAACTTCTTCGTTTGAATCAGGATATAAAAATTTACATTGGATAAAGTTTTGATATTTTTCTGATAACTTTCATATTTTAATGAATAGTAAAAACACGCTATATTTTAATTAAAAACAACTTTTTTCATCGTAATAATTTATGTGGTTAAATTATAATAATGAATGGTTTCAAAGTATAAATAGAATATAGTTTTACCATTTAATATAATTTATGTAATTAGCATTGATTTTACATTGAATTCGTAGGTTAAATAAATTCAATCTTTTGCAGTGTTTTAAACAAAAACTCATTTTCTTTCGACAACGGGATTAATTTTAATTTAATATCTGCAAATTATGTGTATTTAATTTGGAAAAATGGATTCCATATTTTGAATCAGTGGGTCTAAATTATATTAATAGACTATTTTTTATTTTTGGGCTTTATGAATAGTACCAACGGTAAATTTTATTTACCACAGTTAAAGGTAAATCGTGTAATTAAGGGTAAATATAAGATTATAAAATTACCCTAACACCTTCCAAAATCTTATTGGATGACTAAAAGTCGACCCATATCACCTAAGGGTCGGATTAGATTCATTTTATGAACTTTTGACCATGAAAATAATTTAATTATTATTAAAACCAAAGAAAGTGACAACATGTCACTCTCTTAAATCTTATAAGTATAATAATTTTAATTTAGTGATAAAAATCATAAAACTTAGAACATGAATAGTCTCCAAAAATATAATAAAATTATCTACATCATGATAATTTATTTATAATTTTTAGGGATTAAATAATTGTCATTAATGGTGATACATTAATGATGCAGAAATTATTTATTAAGTGAAAAATCTGTAATATATTTTTTATTGAAATAATAATACCCATTAAAAGGCCCACAAACCAGACCAAAACTTACTAGTAGTGTATATCTATACCATAAACATCCAATGACCTAATATATAACTGTTTGGGGTCTTATAAAAGTGATTATGACACTTATATTATTTTATTTTAAATGATGACAAAGTTTTCACCTTCAAAATTTAATAAATATATCAATTTAAATATTGTTATTATAAGATGATAAATTCGAATAAAAGTATTATTGTGATTGGTAATAGATTTATCTTCATAATAGGATTTTATTTTTAATTTTATGCAACAAATAAGTATATTAAATAATTATACAAAAATGTTGTAGTAATTATTTTATTAAGAGATAAACCAAATAAATGGTTTTAAAAATAATAAAATAAATATTATATGAACTATTTAATGTGATCCACTAATGTTTTAGATGCATATGACCTTTTATGAATCTATTAAAGCTTTTATTTTGAACAATTCTTCTGTATATATTTTATTTAAATTCATATAAATGAATAGTGTCAAAATTGACACTATTGTTATTTTATAAAAATAACATATTATAAAATTGTTTAAAAATCACAAAAATATATAAAAATTATAAATTTAAATTTATATGGTCTAAAATGTTATAAAGTATCCAATTATAGAAAATTCACAACAAATAATTAATTATTTGTTATAATTTAAAATTTACAATGTTATTACCACAAATAAAATTAAATTGATTAAGTAAGGATAAATCATGTTGATAATGTTTAAAATAATTTCCTAACATGTCTAAATTTTATTGGCTGATGATATTACAACCCTATATCATCTATTATTCAAATATGAGTCATTTTTGGAGGTTTTTAAGTGGGGTTAGATTTATTATAAATTAATATTTTTAAGATTTCCAGAGGTGCCCCTCTCCTCCCTTATAAAAGGGCACCTCCTCCCTCTCTTCCTCACACCACTTTGAGCCTTCAAGATCGGCCAAAACCTACCAAATTCTATTCTCTACTTCCCTAGAAACATCCTAGAGGTCCTCGTCTTCTTCAAAGACCAATTTTAGTGCCCTAATAGGAGGTCACAAAGAGGCGCTTCAAAAAAGAGGAGGTTTGGATACGTACGAAGCATATCAGACCTAAGGTAAGGGATAATTTTTCAAATCTCATTTTTATCCGAGATTGCTTATTCGTAAGTATTTTATAGGGTTATTTATATCATCCATTTCCATTTTTTATAAAAGTGTTTTCATGTATGTTTAAAGTCCTTTTTACCCATTTTCGACTTTTACTACATGGTATGTAAGGAATATTTCTTTTGTTTACGTTACGAGGTACTTTTTTGACTTTTCAGACAAAAGTACGAGGAGAATTCTATTTTTAACTTATACGGCATGAACAGATTTTTACGGTTTTATAAAGCCTTATTTTCATGAATATTCCTTCAAAATATTTCATGACTATTTTCAAAAAAATATTTTTCCTTTAAAATTGCATGATGTTTTGTGAAAAGAAATTGATTTTGAAAAAGAAAGGATATTTTCCTCAATAATTCATTTCAAGTGTTTTATCAAAACCATTTTTCATCTAAGATGGAATTATTTCATATGTGTATGTTTCAAGTATCATGTCTATTTGATTTACATGGTTTCACTTTTCTTATTATGAAATGATATCCATTTCTTTTATATGGATTATGTGATGATGGGATGATGTTTATGAAACCCATTTTATTTATTGGGTTATTATGATTTATTTATATTTATTTTGTGTCACAAGTAGGAATGATTTCATTATGAGATGGGTGTGACCTATATCTCCTTCCAATGCATTGGGTAAAGATTTATATCTCATGAGATAGACATGTCTGGAACGGCAAGTTAAACCGGTTCAGTAATACAGGACTGGAACGAGGAGTGAACTCGATTCAGAAAGGGACTTTGTCCACTAAGATGGTCTTGGAAGCAATGCCTTGGCTACTATGGAAATCATGACATGTGCTGAATGGTTTCCACAATTACATGTTTTACTCCCATGCTATTTTATCATTCTTAATGTTTCTTTATGATCTATGCCTTACGTACTTCCATGTTTATGTCATTGCTCAAGCTTTTTATGTTTAAACATTATGTTCATGTTTTTAAGTTCAAATGTATATGATTTGTTTTATTTTATCCATGATTACCCTTACTGACCATTTGAACTCTCCCTTTATATGTTTTCTTTTCCCCGGGATATAAAGAAAGGTTTTAGGTAAGAAAACAAAAGGGGAAGATCTTTATGGGAGATGTTGAAGATCTTTCACCACGATTAGAAGATTACGTTCCAAGTTTCCAAAGACACTAAACTATTACGGTCCTTGTGTGTCTGTTTTTGTTATGTATTAAGTATTCTGCAAAAGTAATGTAATGTCCATGTACGTCAAGATTCGGGTCTCTACAGTGCCAGTGGTAAATGACTATCTTGATGTTTTTCTTGATGAGTTTCTTGGTATTATACATGATCAGGAAGTTGAATTTATTGTTGACCTAGTTCCTGATTCTAATCCAATTTCAAAACCCCCTTATCAAATAGCTCAAGTTGAACTTTTAGAGTTAAAGAAGCAATTTCAGGAGTTATTAGATAAAGGTTTCATTCGACCTAGCACATCACCATGGGGTACTCATGTCTTTTTTGTTAAAAAAAGATGGTTCAATGAGACATTGCATTGATTATAGAGCATTGAATGACATCGCTGTTAAGAATAAGTATCCTTTGCCTCATATCTATGATTTGTTTGATCAGCTCCAGGGAGCTCAGTATTTTTCGAAGATTGACTTGAGTTCGAGGTACTTTCAGTTGAAAGTAAAAGAAGCAGACATTCCGAAGACCGCATTTCGTACTAGATATGTCCATTATGAATTTGTAGTTATGCATTCTGGGTTAAATAATACACCTTCTGTATTCATGGACCTTATGAATAGAATTTTACATGAGTTCTTGGATAAGTTTGTGGTTGTTTTCATTGATCATATTTTGGTGTTTTCTAAAAGTAAAGAGGAGTATGAAAGTCATTTAAGGGTTATTTTGAAAAACTTAAAAGAAAATAAATTGTATGGGAAATTCAGCAAGTGTGAGTTTTGGTTGCAAAAAATTTCTTTCCTTGGTCACATTGTTTCTAAAGATGGTATAACTGTCGATCCTGCAAAAACAAAGGTTGTTGAAGAATGGGAAAGACCCACAAATATAACCGAGATTCGTAGTTTTCTTGGTTTGGAAGGCTATTACCGAAGGTTTTTTAAAAAATTTGCACGGTTGTACAGCCCATTGACTAAGATAACTCGGAAGAGTGTTAAGTTTATCTAGACAAAAGAATGTGATGATAGTTTATAGTAATTGAAAATAAGATTGGTGAATGATCCAGTATTGGAACTACCTTTCATAAATGGTGAGTTTTTTATCTATAGTGACGCTTCGTTGAAAGGACCCGGTTGTGTCCTTATGCAGGATGATTAGGTAATTTCTTATGCTTCACGTTAGTTGAAAACTCATGAGATAAATTACCCTACACGTGATTTGGAATTATATGATGTTGTTTTCACTTTAAAAATTTGGAGGCATCATTTTTATGGTGTAAAGTGTGAAATATATACTGATCGAAAAATTTAAAGTATATATTCACTCAGAAATAATTGAACATGAGACAGAGGCGATGGCTGTAATTAATCAAGGATTAGGATTGTACAATTTATTACCATCCGGGAAAATAAAATAATGTGGCTGATGCTTTGAGTCAAAAAAGTAATGCTTCATTAACCATGCTATGTTTGGAATGAGATCATTTGGTTTTTTATTCGATGAACTTTGGAATAGAATTTGTTGGTGCATGAAGTTCTTCTGTTTTGTTTCAGGTGTCAGTGAGATCATCTCTATCAGATAGAATTAAGCAAGCACAGAAGAAAGACAGTGGGTTGCAGAAAAAGGTAGAGCTAGTTCAGAAGGGTATGTTGCCTGAATTTAACATTGATAATGATTGTGTTTTGAGATTTGGGAAGAGATTGTCTGTGCCTTGTGATTCATAGTTGAAGAGAGAGTTGTTATTAGAAGCTTATAGTTCTCCATTTTCAGTTCATCCAGGAAGAACTAAGATGTATAGAGATATTCGAGAGTACTACTGGTGGGATGGAATGAAAATTGATATATTTTTGATTTTACTGTGAAGTGTTTGACTTGTCAATAGGTTAAAGCAGAGAGGAAGTTACCGAAAGGGATGCTTCAGCCCTTACCAGTGCCAGAGTGGAAATGGGAGAATATATCCATGGACTTTGTTGTGGGATTACCAAATACATCTCGAGGTAATAATGCAATCTGGGTTATTGTTGATCGATTGACTAAATCTGCTCATTTTCTTCCTATTCAAGATACTTTCTCTCTAGATAAACTATCTTGGTTGTATGTTAAAGAGATAGTCAAGTTAGATGGAGTTCCGCTCTCCGTTGTATCTAATCATCATCCCAGGTTTACTTCTAACTTTTGGAAAGTCCTTCAGAATTCGTTGGGTACTGAATTAAATTTTTGTACAGCTTTTCATCCACAACTAGATGGGAAGTCAGAACAAACAATTAAGAACTTGGAGGATATGTTACATACTTCCACGATGGATTACCAGGGAATTTGGGACCAATATATTGTTTTGGTTGAATTTTCTTATAATAACAGTTTTCATTCCAGTATACAGATGGATCTGTTTGAGATATTATATAGAAAGAGGTGTCGAACTCCAGTTTTTTGGGATGAAGTAGGTGAAAGGAAGTTGATGGGACAAGAATTGGTAGAAGAGATGACAAAAAAATTTCAGCTGATAAAGAAACACATGAGAACAACTCAGAGAAGGCATAAAATTTATGCGGACAATATGAAGAAGGATATCTCTTTTGAGGTAGGTGATCTTGTCTTCCTCAAAGTTTCACCATGGAAAAGTGTGATGTGATTTGGTAAGAAAGGAAAGATGAGTCTAAGGTTCATTGGACCATATGATATTCTGGAGAGAGTTGGATCAGTTTTATACCAAGTGGCTTTACCTCTGAGTTTATATCTAGTACACAATGTTTTTCATGTTTCAATGTTAAGGAAGTACATGCTAGATCCATCTCATGTTTTGAGTCCAGAGGTAGTTCAGCTGGAAGAGAATATATCTTATGAGGAACAACTGGTCCAGATTCTTAAACACAGGGAGAAATTGTTGCATAATAAGTTGATTCATTAAGTAAAGGTAGTTTTTAAGAACCACATGATTTAAGAGGCAACATGGGAATCTGAAAATGCAATGAGGGATAAATACCCCCACTTATTCGATAAGTAAATAAATTGCGGGGATGCAATTTCCTAAAGGGGGGTAGGATGTAACATCCCAAGTAAGTAAATAATAATATAATTTCATATCTATGTCTATTTATGAATTATATAGTGTTTTAGAGGCTTAAAATGAGAATAAATCCAATCTTAGGCATAGAATACTCTAATATTTTTAAAAGATTGTTTTACCGCCTTTTGATGGAAAATCATTTTTAAATATAACTTTTGAAAATTTTATAACCTATAAATGTCAAAATAAACTTATTATTTAGAATTGGGACATTGAAATTAACTTCAGATAAATTTTTGGTATTTTTCTGACAATGTTCATTTTTTAATGAATAGTGAAAAATACTGCATTTTACTTCAAAATTGCTTTTTCATATAATTTAATTTTATGGTTACATTATATTATTAATTGGTTTAAAAGTGTAATTAGAATATATTTTTACCATTTAATCCAATGGTGGTCATTAGAATAAATTTCACTCTGAAATTGGACATAAAAATTATCAATCTTTTGATAGATATTGTTTCTTAAAAACACACTATTTGTTTTGACAACAGCAATTATTTTTAAATTAATTACTAAAATTTCTGTGTTTTGAATTTGGTAAAATGTATTCCTTATTTGGAATCATAAGGTCCAAATTATTTAATTAAGACTCATTTGTTTTTGGACTTTATGAATAGTAACGATGATAATTATATTTAATTATCATGATTAATTAATAATCGAGTGGTTAAGGGTAATAAAATAATATCATAATAATATAAAATGACCTCAAAATGTGTTCAAATACTTTTGGTTGTTTCATGGGCGACCATGGGATTCCTTTTGACAACTTAGGGACCCCATGGAATCACTTCTGTGTGATAGAGACCTTTTATCATATTATTTTTTAAAGAAAGGAAAATATAACCAAACTATGTAACACCTAAGTAAAACAATTTTAATTTTGATTACATAAATGATCTCTTAGAATATAAATAGTAACTAGAAATATAAAAATATTTCCTACATCATGGTATGTTTTTTTAATTTTTAGACATTAAATAAATAAATTTATTTATGACACCATGATGATGCAGTGATTACCTCATTAATGAACGATTTAAATAAAATGAAAAGATATTGTAAAATATAAGACTTAAAATTGTCAAAATCCTATTGTATGGGTGGATTTAGAACCCTTATCACCTTATCCTCAAAATATATCATTGTGGGACCTTTAAAATCCGAAAACCATTTTATAATAAAGTAACATTTCAAGACTTTCCAAAAGTGACCCTCCTCCCTCTTATAAAAGGCCCCCACCTATACCCCCTTACCCACACCTCTCAATCCCTTGTATCATTCAAAATCTGCTCATATTATCTCTCCAAATCCCTCTATTACTCCTAGAAGCCTCACTTTGGTCATAATTCTTCCCAATGAATCCTTTGGCTCAAATAAAAAAGAGTTACCCGATTTAGAGGTAATGTCTTCTCTCGAGTTTCTTCCTTTTATTTTCCTTATTCACTCCCCACTATCTTCTTATTATTTGATCCCATAATAACACCAATATCTTCAATATACTAGGATATTGTTATGAAAATGATTATACCTACACTTACACACACCTCCGTCTAATGGTTATAGAACATACTATTTCTGTGGGTGGTGAATTACTGCCTCACGAAATGATGATTGTTCAATCTTCTTTTAACACCTTTCATGGTGGCCATTAAGATATAACTATATTTATATATGATATATTTTATTTTTATGTTCTCTTTATACTTCTGTATTTTTTTATTTATAGAAAACCTTTATGGTTTCCATTATGTGTAAACACAATAATTTCATTTGAGGAAGTGCGGACTACCGCCACCTCAAAGTGATATGACTCGTTCATACCATATTTGTTATGTATAAAGGATATGTTTAATGATAATATATATGATACAATACTGGAATTATAATACTACTATGTATTATTATGTTTTAATTCCATCAAATATGAAATAGAAATGGAAGTGGCGTTTATGTGTACGTACGGCTTATCGTCTCCATGAACGGTGCATTTCATTTCTTACCAATAAATGTTATGTACTATTATAAATACATGTATATGATGGATATATATAATATATATGATATAAAAACCATGAATATCATTCTAGATATAATGAACCTTTGACCACATTAAAAACATGTAATTATAAGAAGTCCAGTTTTGATTTAAGTACCAAATATTGACAAAACAAACATTATTAACTTAAATGATTACAAAATGTTTATAACATGGAAATAAGTGATATAAAAGGAATAGTAAACTTTAAAAAGTTTCTTAAGCAAGTATAAATTAACTTTAGTTTATTATTCAAGAGATTAAAGAACGACCGAGGCAAGTCGGACATGAGGTAAGGGATTTCGTCTCAATCTCCTTTCATTGAGGCATATTTTTTTAATACAAGACTTTCTTTTATGCGTTGTATAAACACCTTTGACTTTTCATATCATTCAAAGGGAATATTTTTCTATGAATAGTTTTACTAAAAGACAAAAAGGAATATTTCTTTTAACGTATGCAGTGACAACAACCTTTCTGCAACCGTGAGTATTATTTGATCTTGGGCTTCCTATACAAGCCGTAATGTTTTTAAAATAAAATAAATAACATATAATCTATTATGTATTTTGGTATTGAAAATGGTTTTGATAATGTATTTGTTATATCAATATATTTAAGTGATATATTGTGATTGATATGTGGAAATGTTTTCTTTCCATTATATTTGTTTAATGTCTTATGATTTTATAATGGTACTTGGACATTTGACAGGTGGTTACATAATAAACCAAATGACGAGTAGTTCCATGAATACCAGGATGGGTGGTTATGTTATAACCTCCACTGCATTGGGTATTGAATTCGGGCTTATAGATATTCCATTTAGTGGCGTGTGTGGAATTCAACCATATGGTTATTCCATTTAAGTATGTTTATGTTCTAAGTTAACTTTATATGTTATATGTTATTTATATGGGTAATATTTTGGATACCAATGGGTAAGTAGTGATCTTTTATTCAGTTGAGAGTATTTACTACTTCATAATGGTGAAAAGTGTTACTTATGTTAAATAATTCATGGTTTACTTGTTGTTTTGAAAAACTAATAGTTTCCTTCTTTGTGTATTCCTTACTGAGCTTTTTATGCTCATCCCAAGTTTTTGAAATGTTTTTCACAAGACATAAAGTGGAATAGGGTCAAGGGTGGGATCAAGGAATGTAATGTTGTCTAAAACATGGAACTGGACATGAATTTTTTTAAGAGTTTATATTTTATGAAAAAAATCGAAACTGGGTAGAAGTGTCTACTTTGTAACTTTTGAGATGTAATAGTTATGGCCTAATTCTCTAAAACATTAAACCTGAAAAGATCCTCAATGTGAATTATTCATTTAATTCAAGATTAAGTAATTTTTTAAGGCTAGGTCTTTATAACAAGTGAAATGTGAAAGGAATGAGGTATTATATAATAGGATGGGGTATCCTTGTTAATGTATTGTGGATGAATTATTGTAACCTAAGTGTTTATTTATTTGGATTCAAGTATTATAAGCTATGAAATATATAAGGATTGTTCACTATAGGTTTTTCTCTAAGGATTTATATGTTGAATGGTTACGATAGACTAGAATAGTGATTTAATGGCAAGGCAACATTCCTGGTAAAAAAATGATTAAGGGAAATATAAACCTTAATATTTTTCTAATTTTAAGATAATGATGATTGGATAAATGACATTTTGAATATCAATAAGTGAATTGGATGGTACAATTTACCTTGGAACTAATAAAGGATTTTTTGAAAAATATGTTTTTACAATCATGGATGGAGTTTATAGCATTTTTTGACTTAATGAATATATCCAATAAACATTAGAATAAGGAAGAATGTATTTTTTAAATAAGTATATATGGTAATTCATGTTATTTCCATGTTTCAAGAGAATACATGATAAAAGTATTCAAATGTTTGGAACGTGACAACCAAGATCTAATTTTTGATATGAGGGATCAATGTTAAGCTAATTTAGTGAACTTATTTCTAAAGTTTTTTATTTTTATCATACATAAGGGTTATATGGTAAACATTTTGGGAATGATTTTGTTAAACATTGGATGATGTTTTAGAGATTTAATTATTATCTCCCCGCATGTTTATTTATGCACATTGGATAACTTTTGGTTACTATTTTTTGTGTAAGATAGAATGACCCATTATTCTATTTATGGATATCATGATCTAATAATGCTTGGAGAATGAAAAATTTACCTTAATTTGTTAAAATAAGATATAAAGTGGAAATTGATCAAGGAACAATAAAGGGTGAGGTTGTTATGAAATAATTCAAGTATATTTTTTAATGAAAATTCTTTAAATTTATGATAATTATGTATAAATAAAATGTTGTATTAACAAATAAATTTTTTTTTGAATCGATGGCCTTTTAAATCATCACATATTTATGAATTTGAGGCCCTCAAATTTACATTGATCAGAAACTTGTTTGTGATTTTTGATCTAAATAAATTCCTATAAATATTAAATCTTTTCCTCTAAGTCCTTATTTTTACTTACCACCAATGTTCTCCTATGTGGAAAACTAGTTATGTGTTAATCTGGATAGACATTATGATTTCTTTTTTTCCTTTTAAAATGATGTTTTAGAATTAATTTGTATTATTTGTGTTTCTATGAAAGAAACATTAAATTATTAAACCTTTAATAGCCCATAGGAATTTCAAGGGTAAAATTAATTTTAATGGGGGTATAATAAAACACCCCTAGAATTTGTAAAATATATTTCTTTGATTTAATTCAATCCTGTTGATATTTTTCATTTCATGAAACTCTATGTATATATTTTATTATCTTGAATTTAATGAAACACCATGTTAATATTACACTACATGAAACACATATATTAACTTTTAGTATACATAACACAAGGTTTGTCTTGTGTCATACACAATGCTGATTTCCTTTGATATCTTATGTTACATGTATGACCTAGTTTTACCAAAATACAACATATTATTTATATTATTGTTAAAATATTTTTATAGTTGTAACCTATCAATTAGTATGAAATTAATGAATAAAATATGATTCATACATGTGAATAAAATAAACCCTTTTATCTATAAATGAAATTAAGAACTATTTGAAAATAAAGAAATTCTTTTTCCAAGAAAACTAGTTTTCTATGTAAAAATCCATTTTATATCAATAAAGAAAAAAAACTCTATTGATGGATTATTTCAATATATTATATATTCAATAAAGTATTTTTACACTCATCTAGTATACTTCAAAGTCATAAGATAAGAATAAATCCAATTTTATGAATAAAAATATCTTTTTTTAGAAAAATGGTAATTTTACCACCTTTTATGGGAGAACCAATTTTAAATATGATTTTTGAAACATTTATAATTTTTATTTGACAAAAAAATTTATTTTTGAATTTGGAATTTCAATTTAAAAGTGAAATTAGATATAAAAACATATCAATCTTTTGAATGTTTTTACTTTAAAAACCGGCATTGTCATCCCACCTGAGGGATTAAATTTAAATTACTTTCTTCCACTTATGTGACTGGAATTTTGAAAATTTTATTAAATATTTTGAATAATTTTAATTTATAATATATAATGATTTTAACTTATTATTTTACCAAAAAAATATTAGTGAATTTGATTAAAATTGATTACATAGATTAAGGTAAAACTATGCTTAATAAGGGGAAAACCCTTAACCTTAAGGGCCAAAATAACCTAGAAAATAATTTAATATACATTGGATTGCAATATTTCTACCATATACTCCATTTCATAAAATTGGGTTCATTATTGGAGCCAATTTTCATTGTAAAATGTGAGTGGAAGTCTATTTCCAAAAATTTACATGAATGCCACTCCTTCTCCACAATATAGAGGCACTCACCCCTCTAATTTATTCACACCCCTCAAGACCTTTTTATCACAAAAGTATTATCAGATAAGATATAAAAATCCTGAAATTAATCATATAATCCTTTATTTTGGCATAAATCCACACAAGTAATCCCTTTGGTGTAAACCAATAGGAGTTACACACTTAAGAGGCAACATCCTTCCTGAAACATCTTGGTGTTATTTTCATTATCCAGTTACTCAAATATTCTTATTCTAGGATTATATCATAAAATTAATATAATAAATATTTGGATATTTTTTTATAAGGGTTATACCTATACTCACACATAGTTCCATTAAATGTGTAATAAACTTACCGTTCTTGTGTATAATGAACCACCACCTCACGAAACGATGTTGTTCATTTTTTACATTACCACCTCTCATGGTTGGTAATTATAATGAAAAAACTATTTTTATATGATATATGTAAAATTTATTATGTATTTATGCTTCTTAAAGTATTATATAAAATATAACTTCTTTCTTTCCATTTTCTTTTAATATGACAACTTCGTTTGTGGAAGTGTGGATTACCGCTTCCTCTAAGCGATGTGATTCACTCACACTATACATGGAATGTGTTAAGGATTGTTTTAGTAAAATAATATGATATATATGACATAATAATTATACATGAATTATTATATATATATATATATACATACATATATGTCATTTATTTTCTTTCTTTTAACATGACAACAAAATAGAAACTGCGTTCATGCGTACGTACGCCCTACCAACTCCATGAATGGTGTATTTTGTTTAATATTTGTATATTTTATAGGATAATATAAATAATTATATATAACATATATATGATATTTATATCATGGTTTACATTCTGTAGATAATGATATAACTATGAGGACAAATAATATAACAAATCAAGACACAAGAGAAAAACAAAGAAATTATTACCTGAAACATAACATTAACATTGATTTGTTGATAAATGGGTAACATAAAGTCATAAAAATCATATATGGTCTTAGGTATATGAGTATTAGTATTTATAATATTTATAATATACCTATATTTATTAAAGAGTAATTTTTAACAAGTACAACGAGAGTTAATACTTAAGGTATGGGTTTCTCATCTCACTTTTATTTTACGTGAGACAAAAGCCGTGTTCACTAAATATTTATTATATGTGTTGTGTTTACTTCCCATGTATGTATTATATTATTATTAAAATTAAATTTATGCATATTTACATATCTTTTTTATGATATTTATCTCAAGGGGTGTATTTTTTAAAAGTTATCTAATCGGTAATGTAATTTTGTCTCAATTCTACTTCTTTAAGACACATGCCATATTATGAACCTATATTCATTTACAATGTGTATATACTATCATTTGAAATGTTATATCATTAACCACCTTATTTTCATGATATTTTAAGCTTTATGTAATTTCATTTTCTTATATGGGGAGTATAATTCAAAGTTACTTAGTTGTAACAGTTTATTGAAACAGTCTCATCATTTATCGATATTGTTTATGATTATGGTTCCATTGATGAAATATTATTATCCATATCTCAAGATAACTCATGAATTTTATTCCCATATGTATATTCATGATATATTTACGTGTTAGTGACATTTTCACACTCTTCGGTACTTAAGATAATTAATAAAATATCTTTATAAAAAGTTGGCTTTATTTCCCCTTTAGATCAGAAATATGTGTTCTTTAAAAACTGTTTTTATATAAATATTTTCAAAAATATTTTAATATTAACCTATTTTGTTAAAATAAATTTTTACCATATTATAAATTTTTTAAAAACTATTTTAAAATGAATCTTCTTGTCATTTTCTAATCAAGGCACTTTTCTAAACATTTAAGGTACAAAAATAATGCTCGACATGTATAGAATTACCTGAAATCATGATTATAATTTCCTTGAAGCTTTCTTTGAAAGTTTATAATGGTTTTTTAAGATATTATTTCCTAATATTCTGGAAATTAGTATAATTTAAAGTGGTTTTCAAATAAAAATGTTTTCAAAAAATGTTTTCTAGTTAAAAATTATTTTAAATGATTTTAGAATATTCTTTTATAAGTTTTCAAAAGGATATTTTTCAAGAAAAGGGTTTTCAAATGATTTTAAGCCTTCATTGTTGGTTTTCAAAGTATTTCCAATTTAAAATGTTTTCAAGATTTCATTATGAGTTTTCAAGGTGTTTTAATGGAAAAAGGTCTTCAAAATATATTTATGATTCATTTATAATTTTCCAAAGGTATTAAAAAAAATTCAAAATTTTTTTCTTTTAAAAAGATTTTTCATAGAGGAAAAGATATTTTCCTTAAGAAATTTTTAAATAAAATTTTAAATATTTCCTTATAAGAAAATTATTTTTAAATGGTTTTATAAAAAGGATTTTCAAAGAAATTATGTCTTCTATAAGAAATGATTTATGTGATCTTTCAAAATCCTTCTCCATATAAGATGACATACTTTGTTATATTTTAATCTTTAATGTGAATATGACCCAATAATACCATTAATATTATTTCTTGATGGTTTAGGTTTTAATACAATGTTGTTTATGATACATATTTCTCTTACATGGGTTATATGATCTTGAAAAGTGATTATTATCATGTGTTATGCTTTGATGAAATGATTATGAGACCTATCTCCTTTCCATAAATACTGATATGATAAAATATTTATGATAACCATTTTATTTCATGGGTTATGATATTATTTTTATGAAACCCAATTTTTTTATGGGTCATTATATGATTGTTTATGATTTTATGGCACAAGTATGTATGATTTCATTAAAAGATGGGTGGGACCTATATCTCCCTCTAATTGATCAGGTAAATATTTATATATCATTAGATAATGATGGAATTTAATTTGATGGGATTAATACACTATAAAATATGGGGAAACTTGATCCTCTATGGGAAGATGGGGAAACCTGGCCCACTATGGGTAGATGTAGAAACCCGATCCACTATAGGAAGATGGGGAAACCTGGTCCATTATGGGAAGATGGGGAAACTCAGTCCACTATGATAATATGGGGAAACTTGATCCACTATAGGAATATAGTGAGTCCCCATCCCTTATAAAGAAAGGACTACAACTAGGGATGCTGGTGTGTCCTTCCCAATAGGTGTAGTCCCCATGAAGTTCTATAATAAATTCTAGTAATGCATATTTACTTATAGGGAATGATATTACTTGTTTATTTGTATTCCACAATTCCATTTCTTATTCCTATATTTTTTTTCAAGGATTACTTTTTTTACCTTATGGTTCATGTCTTATAAACTACAAATCTTTATTCCATGATTCATGTTAATGATCTTTGATATGCATAGTATGATATTATATTGTTATGATCACATTATCATACAATTATGCTCATGTTTATTCTTATATATCTCCCATGTTTACCCTTACTGAGCATCTAATCTCACCCCCTATTTCCTTCCCATGGTGATGAAGATATATTTTTTGTATGATATGTCTAAGAGGGGTGTTAATCATGGAGAACCTAGTGGGAAATAATGTATCCCACTAATGTAATAGTGTTTACATTTCTACGATTATGAAGGTACTAAACAAATATAGTCTTTGGGCGTCTATTGTGTAATTTATTAAGTATTGCACAAAAATGATGAAATGTATATTTACATTAAACCTAGGTCATTATAGTTCATAATATTAAATGATAGAATTCATCATGTTTATTGTCATCATAACCTACGGTGAAGGTTGATTAGTAGAGAATCTAAAATATTTTTAGTCATTAATTAAACCTATCTCTTAAATAATACATTATGTATGACCTCGCTTAAATTATTTGAAAATTTATATAATTTTCCTCCATGTATACCTTAATTTCATGATTTACTAGAGAAATTATAAGCAGATAAGTATCCAATAAATATTATTATATTATATTATTTACCTCATGTATTTGGTTATAATTAAGTACCACTAATTCATGTCAAAAAAATTTAAATTTTTATCTATCAAAGAAGGGTTCAAAGCTATCAATTTTCTTAACTATATATGCCATAGAGGATGGAAAAAATCTGTTTCAAATTTTATCTTCCAGATAACTCATCTCAGTAGCTACTAAGGATGTTGAAATTCATTTTCATCATTAACATATACCAGTACTATAGGCTTTCATATCATAAAGTATATATAATTCTCCTATGGATTAAAAATCTCATTTCTAAATGAATCAATTAATGTAATTATTTCCATTACTAATAGTGTTAGGTGTAAAGAGGGAGAAAATCTTTATTGATGAAAAACTTACCAAAAATTATGTTCTTTATTGAAAAAGTTCATTGACCTTATAAAAGAAATACAATAATTATATTAAAATACATTTGAAGGGTAAATTTTATTTGAAATCACATTTAATACCCATAATATTAAATTAAAAAATTATAGTATAAATGTAATTCATCTCACAGAGTACCAAATATCAATGCATACGTAATAAATGAATTAAAATCATAAAAGGACCTTGACCTAGTAGTGATAATTTTTTTATCATCTTATCACTTCATGAAAAAAACAACCCCCCAAACCCCAAAAAATATATATTTTTCAACTAAATCATTTATTTATATGTCAATAAAAATTATAAATGGATAGATAATGACTCTCATTTAACAATATCACCAAAATAAATGAATACAAATAGGATAATTAAGTATAAAATTAATTTTTTTTAATAGATAGGAATCCATCAATCATAAATGGAAAATAATTCAAATATATAATCAATCAAAAAAAGTAATAAATGGAATAAATATGAAATTATTATAGTGATAAAAATGGGGATAATACAACAAAATCATGTGGATAATGGAAGAATACTCACCGTGAGGTGCGAGAGGAGTCTGGTTCATAGCAAAGGTAGGGGTTAGCCCGTGAAATTCCAACTCATAGAAGGTCTTGGTTGTAACAATCATGTATGGTCCACTCACATAAGAAATATGGATCATATGATCCACAAAATAGATGATAAATTGGTTTGAACACTCTGTACGGTCTAGTTTTAGAAGGAATAGGGTTCAGAAATGATAGACCATATGGAGGAGAAATTCTCAACGATGAGGATAGAGGAGGGGAGGAAAACATGATGAAGGGGGTGGGTGGAATCATATGAGGGAATGAGGAACTAAAGGGAGACATTAGTGAAGATTAGGTGATGATTAGGAGGGATAAGGGATGGGATAGGGTCAAAGAGGAGCATCATAGGAAAGAGAGGAGTATTTTATAGGATTAAAAAAAGAAACGATATTTCCACTAGTAGATCATCCCATGGATTTAAACACCAAACAACTACATTTTTTATTAAAAATTTAATATAAATCAAGCGATATCTATGGACCTATAAAACCATGGTTATAAGTCTATTGTTATAGATCATTATTTTATTAGTGGGAGGAAGATATTGAACCCAACCACGTTTTAAATCCATAGAATAAGATATCGGGATATCGTCTAGGGTTTGAATGGTTATCTCAGTCTGGCCATCTATTTAAGGATGATTTGAAGTAATGAAACTCAAATCTATATCTAGTTCCTGGTGAAGACTTCATAATAACTTCAAGGTAAACCTCAGATGTTGATTAGATAAAATAGTATGCAGTACTCCATGAAACCTTACCACTTATTTAATGTGTATTCTAGAAAGCTAATCAAGAGATAAATTTTCTCTAATACCATTGAAGTGTTCTTACTTTATAAGGATATTGACTAAAACCCAAACAAAATTATGTCCCTTAGACATTTTGGGCAGTATGATGTCAAAATCCATTGTGATGTTTTCCCATTTCCATTATAGTATGGGTAATAGTTTTAACATCCCTTGAGACTTATTTCACCAACCCTTAAATTGCTAACATAACAGCCACCAAGATACATACACATCTATCTTCATGTTGTTCCACTAGTAATAATCTTTCATATATCTATACATATTTATACTTCCAGCATTAATAAAAAATGATAATCTATGAGATTCATCTAATAGATCTCTATTTAAGTCTGGTATTGATGGGATGCAGACAAAATTCTTGATCCTTATTATTCCATCACAATCGAGGTTGAGCTCAAGAACACTTCTCACCTTATATTATAATCATACATCAGCCATTCATGAATCTTTAATATTTACCTAGATATATTTTTGAACACTCATGTGAGAAATATATTATTTTCCCCCTTTCTTCAATATTTTTAGATTCATCCTCTCTAAATATTTAAATATTAGGTCTTTTTTTATCCTCCTAATATATAAGCTAGGATGGTATTTTGGAATCAAATCAATGACCACCTTATTCACTTTCTGAGGGTTTAAATGTATTGATATTTCATAACATTTAATCAATTATAATTATCTTCTCTGGCATATATTCATCTCGTTATGAGTGAATATATACTTTAATCATGAATGATTAGTATATATGTCACACCTTTCTATATAAAGATAATACCTTTATATCTTTAATAAAAAAATTACAATAGCTAAACCCAAATCATGATTTGGGTATTTTTTCTCATGAACCTTTAATTAGAATAAGGAATCATCTATCACCATATCATCATATATAAGGATTAATCCCAATCTATTCTTTGATGCATCACTATAGATCACAAACCCATATCCACTACTAGGTAGTGTAAGAATAAGTGAAATGACTAAATTTCTATTTATTTCCTTAAACTTTAACTCATATTAATATATACAAAGGAATGTTTCTCCCTTTAGAGTTAACTGAGTGAGTGTATTGGATATTTGTGAGAAAGTTTCCATAAACCATTGATAATATCGATTAAAACTAAGAAAACTATAGATCTTAGTGGTAGTGGTAGTTCTAGGATAATCTTTAATAACATCTATCTTTAATGGATCCATAGATATACGTTATCTTGAGATTATATGACCTAAAAATAAAACCTTTATTTCTAAAATCCACAGTTGGTAAATTTTTCATACAACTTATCCTTCATTAGGAACTTTAGTAAAATCCTCAAGCGATTTTAATTACCTTAATTTCTCTTCAAATTTATAATAATATCATCTATAAATACTACCATAATCTAATAATGTTAATATCTACATTATATTTTAATTAAATAAAATAAAATAATAGGATCATTAGTTATAAAAAATGATATCACTATAAATTTACAATATATATATACCTTGTACAGAAAGCTATCATAGGTATGTCATCCTCCTTAACCCTCAATTTATGATATCTAGAATGAAGATCAATATCAAAAATGTATTTATCTCCATTTATTTTATTAAAAAAGTCATAAATATTATGCATGGGATAATTATTATTGATTTTTATCTTTTAAGTTCTCAATAATCAATATAGAGTAACATTGGTCCATATTTCTTCTTAACAAAATGAACAAGTATACTCTATGGAGACACACTTGGCCAGATGAATCCCTTGTAAAAATTATCATTGAGTCACTTCTTCAATTGTTATATCTCAATTGAGGTCATTCTATATGGAGTCTTTGACATAGGAATACCAGCATGTATGGGTTATATTGAAAACTCAATGTCATGATTTAGTGGAAGAGTAGGAAACTCTTCTGGAAAGACATTGAAAAACTCCCGCACAATAGAAATATCTTCATTGATGAGTCTCCCCCAAAAAATATGAGAGTAACATCACTTTTTAATAGGAATAAATACCTATATAATGTATTTTATTTCCATTAAAAGTTAATATTTATAATCACACTGATTAATGATCATAGGTTTTTTTAGAATATCAAACGTGACTTCTCTTCCTTGCAAATTAATGTGGATCTTTATAGAGAAATCTAATCCATGCCTAATATAACATCAAATTCAACCATATAGAGAATAACATGATTTAAAGGAAGAATATTCCCATTAAATTTAATCAGGGACGAATGATATACGTGAGATGTGATCATAATACCATTAGGGCTTTTCACTTTTAATTAAACTTTTATTCATTGAGGTGGTATTGTGTTACCCTTATCAAATTCTTCTGATATAAAAGAGTAGGAAGATCTAGAATCAAAAAAGACATTATCACTTCTATAGTGGATAATAAGTGTAAATTTCACTACATCATTATCATACCTCTCATCAACAATAGTGATTATATAATATTTCCCATTGTCTCTATAGTTAAGAGTTTATTGATGTTGATCATCATCATTAACCTTTGTATTTGTCCACTGGTTATCATAATGCACATAATCCTTGTATTTGAAACACTATATTTTAGGTTGTGAATTCTATAGAGCTTTTTATATATTCACATCATTAGGTAACTCCTTCTCATCAATTGAAAATTCATTTTCCCAATGAATATCCTTTCCATACTTAAAAACCATACCAATCCCCTTAGGAAAATTTCTTCTGTTTTTCCTTTCAAACATTGAGTATGAGAAAAATCTCATATTCTTATATCAATGGTTCTTAAAATTTTCTTATAATTCCATATTTATTTTCATACCAAACCATAAGGTTTATAGGTAACTCAAACATCTATATCCACCATGACAGAACATAAAATGATTTCTTCAAAGCTACTAAAGTACCTTATGTATAATTACCTCCATATACTTGTTCTTAAGCCAATGAATAATTTATCAACCTTACATTTAGGTTGGATAGTAATACCAAAAGAATACCTTGAATGTACTATAATATTTTCTTCATAGGTACTGACAGATTCATTATCCTTCTACTTTATCTTGAGGAATTATTTATCCATTTTTTATGAAGTATATGAGGAAATTTCATATTGAAGAATATGATCCTAAACTCATCATACTCCATGGATTCAATTTATACACATTTTTTTATGTTCTCAATAATTTTCCAAAATTGATCAAATTCACCTTCTAAATGATAACTAGATAAAATAACCTTTTCATTTTCCAAACATTGAATAATTGAAAATATCTTTGTAGTGGTACTAATCTACTTCTCAATAACTAGTGGATCAATATACCCACCAAAATAAACTGGATTTTTCTTCATAAAGGACTCAACAAAATATCGGTCCCTCATTTTATCATTTTGAAGCTCAGTATCATTTCTTCCAAGAGAATGTTACATATGTATAACAAAAATATTTTTTATTCTGGATCCCATAACATTTGGTTACTTAGGAATAAAATCAATATAGTTTCCTTCACATTTAACTTTAACTAGTTCCTTTAGGTTCCAACCATTTACTAAAACCAAAAATCTCAGTGTGTGTAAAAATAATCATAGTGGAAATATAAATAATCATGGAAAATAATTTGTAGGATTTTTATATCTTGAAACCTTATTTTCAGTCTATGACACTTTAGGTTTAATATAGGCCACACAATCTATTCAAATCCTTCATAATGGTTTATAAAGAAAATAAGATTTATCCAATAATATCTACCGGGAATGTTAAACTAGGTGTGCATTAAGGGAACACTCATTATGAACCAGAATTATGGGAGAGTTATGCTTGACCAACTATTTTTGGGTTCATTTCCCTTGGATTCATCTTTACAAAAACAACATACACTTATGGTATTAATTTTTGGAAGTTTTTCTTGGAAAACTATAATCTTTTATTTTATATAAATTAATACATTCTCTTTTACATAGGATTATCATAGGGGTTCTCACTAATGTTTTCCCATCCCAGTTTCCAATGGTAATGGAATATTTTTTTTTTGATACCAACTATAGAATCAAAAACTTTTCATATATAAATATCACAACTTGTTATATGAATAGTCAAAACATAACATTATAATCCATGATAGAATCATATAGGTCTAGTCTCTTTAGAAATATGGATACATAATTAACATATTCATAATAGATGTACATTATATCATACTAATGTATTCATAAATAGAACCCTTCTTAGACACATCATATATAAAACCTTTCTTCAAAGACTAGGGAAAGGAAACATAAGAAAGTTTGATATCAGATGCTTATTAATGTTAAACAAGGGAGATATCAATGATCACTTAAACATTAAATGAGTATAAGGGTATCAAAACATGTAAAAACATTTAAAAACCATACCCTTCATATGATAGATCACAATCTTGAGTCACGAAATAAATATCGGTAGTTCATAATAAATGAATTATAAAATAATAAAAGAACAATGTCCATGAGAGCATAACATTGGCATAAAACATAAGTTTGTGGCATACACTAAAGAATAGAAATCCATTTACATATAATTAATGTCTCACTTATAAGATTATTATAGTGGATTAGGATCAGTCCCCAAACCATTGTATTCTTAGTCAAGGTTCACTCCCAACACCATAATAGTTGACATATTCCCTTATTAATTGTGTTCACTCCCCATTCTAGTCCTTATTATCTAATGACAGATATATTTTTTCCCAATTAATTGGAGGGATATATAATTATGAGATCACCAATCACATAATGAAAATTATGAATATGTGTACCGTAAGATCATAAATAATTAATAATATAAAAAACCATTAAAAGTAAATGAGTTAGATAAAATATTTATCATAGCATCATAACATAACCCATGGAAAAGAAATTATTTTCATAAAGGTTTTATCATAACATAATTAACAGATGGGAAATAAAAATGTTTCATAGAATCATAATAAAATCCTAATAACCATTAGTCATCCAAATAAATTAAAGTATATGGTATCATTGGATCATACCTATATTAAATCAAAACTAAAATACAAATATTTCAACTTTGATAAAAATATGTTTAGAATATGTTTGGAATATTTTTTTTGAAGAAAATAACCTTTTTCTTTTAAAAGGAATTATTTATAATCTAAAAATTTCCCAAATATTAAGGAAACATTTTTCATTAAAAAGAACTTTGGAATCATCTAAAGAAAGATTAAAATTGCTGAGTAGTCGTGATAGTGTGAATTTCTGTTCATGCTAGGTATGTTAAACCAAATATTTCATTCAAATTTTCAATAAAATGTCAAAAGCACCACGTTTGGGAAATGACAAAGAGATTCATTTTAAAACATTTTGTAAAAATTAAAACATGGGGAAAAATAAATTTAAATGATAATAAGATAATAAAAACATCATTGAAATCATTTTTATAAAACATGGACATGGAAAAAAAATAATTTTCGACTGAAGAGAGAAATACATTTGGATTTATTTAAAAATATTATTTAAGTATCCTAAATAAATAAAGAGAGGAGAATTGATAGAAAAATGTAATCTATAGAAATAACCAATTCATAAGAAAATTCATGAGTTTCTTTATATGTATATCAAATAATTTCATAATCATAAACTTATTCATAAACAATGTCAAAAAACAATGAGATTGCAACATAAAACCCTTGCCTCGGGTTTGAATTTATTCAAAAGTGCTCTAATGTTCTATATAATAAATTTAAATTTATTTTAATTATATTCCATAATCATGTAAATAATTATAATATAATATATGTTCCACTTATAACATTTCAACATCTATTTATTAATAATTCCTTAAAGAATCATTGTTTCTGGGTGTTCATTGTTTCGTTTTTCATGAATATTTTCATTTAGTAGTTCTGGTTCTTGTAATTTGATCATGGTTACATCATGTAATTTTTTTTAATAATTTTATAAATATCATAAATACTCATTATATTTATATTTAAAGTATTCCATAAAATATAAATATAGATAAATGAATTTCATCATTCATGGAGATGGTAAGTCGTACGTCTGCAAGAACGCTATTTTTACCTTTAAATGGATGAAATAAGGGAAAGTAATATATTAATTAAATTTTATAGAATAATTATTATATACTATATATCATACATATCCATTAAATCTATCCTTATTACCATTCATGTAAAATAAAAATGAAAAAATGAATCACATCACTTCGTGGAGGCTGTAGTCCACACATACGCACGAGCGACATTATCATTTTCTAACAGATTAGAAGGTAAAAGGATGATATGATATTATAATTAAATAATAATAATTATTTCATAAATATCATTAGTAAATATTAATCCAATAATAATAAACATCCATTAATGACGGTGATAGAAAATTAATTATATAGCTACGTGAAGGTGTTAGTCTACTTTTACAAACGAGTGATACATTCACATACCATTTAAAAGAATAGAAGTTAATATTTGTGTTTAAATAATAATAATAACATATAAATGTTTCTAGGATACTAAAGTTATTATTTTTTATGAATTCCATATATTTAGAGTAGGTATAAGAGTAAATAAATTGAATAATTTTGGGTAATACGATTACCTCTCATTCGGTTGCCTCCCTTAAATCCTTTCTTAAGGACCCTTAGAATGGTATTTTAAGAAAAATACTTATACTTTGGGGATAGTTAATTTCAGAAGAGTTTTGGGTATGATTTGGTTGAGATATAAGGATCAAAGTGGTGTAAATAATAGAAAAGAGGGGTCTCCTTTTTTAAGAGGGGGAACAGAAACACTTGGAATTTATTAAAAGAAAAAAATATAATAAATTTAATCTCAAGAAGAATTATTCAAAATAGAAAGAGATTAAAATATAGAATTGGAGGAGGTATAACTTTGGATCGAAAATAGGATTTATACACTTTTAATTAGAAAACATACCATTATATTTTGGTTTACCCTCAGTAAACCTATTTTAACCTTAGGCAGAGTGAATTTTTTTCACAATTTTCATAATTCATTATTAAAAAAATGAATGTCGAAAAATTACCATATTTGTAAATAATAATTAAAAATATGGAATAAATATGATAAAATACAATCTCTCATGCTGGATTAAATTATTTTTAAAATAAACTTTTAAAACATGATGAAAAACGATTTTCAAGATAAAATGTTTTCTTAAAGATGATGTTTTCTATGAAAATCAACATAAAATTAACTCTAATGACCATAATTGAATTATTAATAATATAAAGACCTAGTTTTACTTTTAAAACCATTTAAAAACAAATTTAAACTTTATAAATTATTTAAACAAAGCTATCATATAGAATTAAAATCATTATTTTCAATAATCATTGAAAATTTGATATTTTCAGAAAATTTTAAAAATTTAAATATAAGCTAATTTTGACATGTTGATTTTAAAATTTTAGTTAGTTTTTTAAAATAAGTTTTTTATGAGTGGTAAAAATTAATTATATTATTTTATCACAAAATTCATTAAAACCCATTTTTGAGGAAGAATGTTTTTTTAAAAAATATAATGACTTTGTTAAAAATTGAGTTCTTATTTAACTAATTTACTAAGACCTTTATACATATTTTTTAAAATGTGTTTATTCATATTCATACCATATATTTATCATTTTGGTTATAATTGTATACTATATTATGGTCCCTTTAGACTTATGATTGCGTTTATTTCAAGATATCAAAGAAATTAAATTTATTTAAAGCGAGAAATATCATAAACCATCAGTGTTTTTCATTCCCTTCATAATAAGCATCGAATTAGAGAAAAAATTAAAAACATCAAAGGTTAATATATAATACTTTGGTATATATTCCCCTAATTGACTTGACTAATGTCACGTAGCATTTCATTCTATGGCCTGGTGGGAACTATATTACCCAATAATATGCATAACATCTCATCCATGATTTCATCACATCCTTGATCACAATATCATATCTTTAGTGTAAATGAATCCTATATCACACATTGAAATATCAAACTAGGGATTTTTTCCTACTCCCTTGGAAAAATAAACACAATTTAGAATGTTATATCTTTTTATAGGTAATGTTGGAGTGAATGGATTGGTCATCCCATACACAAATAAACATATTAATCATCAAGAATCTCTTCTACGTAAAATAATTAATAATAAAAATAGTTATGTTATAATTAATTTATTAATAAATAATATATAGGTAAATAAAAAATTAGGTTGTCATAACATCCAACTCACATTAATTTCAATCTTGGTCATTCCTCATATTCCCTTCCTATAACCATATCCAAAACTGATGTATGACTAACTCAATTAATAGCTATCTGGAGGGGAAAGGGACACTAACCTCATATATAATTCATATAATCTAAAAATGATTACATAGAATAAATAATGGTCTATTTAGGTAAATTCTCTAGAGTAACTTACATAATTTACACATATCCTACTCAATATAGGATAATGACACATATTCTAGGTCCACAACATCATGGTATTCCAAAGAAACACCCCTCTTATTTCTAGAGGCTTTAATTCCCAATAATTTAATTTCACCCCATGTACTTTGGTGGCCATGTAATCATGCTACACTAAAAGGAAGTACAATCATATCCCTAACAGCACATATCACTCTCATGTGGTCAAAGAAAACAGTCTTGTTAATAGATCACACCCAAATATTTCTATTACACATCTTTCAAATGTCTAATGAGGCTAGGGGAACCTAATAAAATTCCTATGTATCATAAAAAATATAAATAGGTCTTTAATGGGTCCTATGTGTATTAATATATATTACATAAATTCAAAACCATGAAAATTTATCATTAAGGTGTCAAGGTATAAGGAGAAAAGGTCTATTGTGACCTTAGACATCATTAACCAACTCATATGCATCAAAAAAGAACAATTTTATAGTTTTTTAGGTCCACTACACACTAAAATAGAGACTATGTATCACATGTATTATGAAAAATACATAAACCATTGGGATTGGTTTGGGTCTACTAACCTTAAAAAATAGAGTTTTCTCCTCAATGAACACTAAACCACAATTGGCTGGGATCATTTAAACCGATACTAGCCCCTAACCACATCCCAAAAGACCTAGATCCATCAAAAATATAATTTAATTAATTATTTTGAAGTTATATTTAATTGATGTAATTAATTAAAATCAACTCTTTAAGGAATAATCAATGGATAACTCACCAAACGAAATAAAGAGATTGAAACCTAAGAAAACTGGGTGGAGATCACTCTTGACACACCCCTAGATCCCACAACTAAAAAAATCTATAACACCCAACATTGAATCATAAATCAATTAAATTTTAATTTTATGAACTGACCAAAACAAATTAGTATAGCCTCTTACATTAGATAAGCCTCGTGAAACCATGAGTGTTCATCCGTATGAAATATCCTCTAGACAAGCAAAATAGAATCCCTATCACCCAAAACTGATTCTATAATGTTCATGTGGAATCAATATAGAATCCCTAATTACCTTTCTCTATAATTATATAAGAATATGGGGGTATATATAGAGGAGTAAGGGATGTAAAAATCACCCAAATTGATGAAGTAATTACCACGAGATACCAAAAATCCAGGGGAAAGTGGGAATGGTGAGGGAAAAGAAAAGAGATTCCTACCCCTATGTTTCAGTTGTCCAATTAAAATTTAAGCACCCTAAAATACCAATTTATCCCTTGTTAAAAACAATTGTTCCCCACTGGGCACCCAATGAACCTACATTAGCCTCTAGGTGGCCCCATGCAATGGGTATTCTCCTACACACTCTCATAAAGTACTCAATTACATCCAATATAGTGCCTAATAGCCCTCTAAGACCACTGACCAACAGTTATCCCACTACCAGAGCCCTAAAACTCAACTTGGTACTTATCAAATAGAGATACAACCTTTAAAACATCTTATCAATTATTGAAAATGAATTTAAAAACACTAATTCTCAATATAAATATGAAAATTAAAATTGGCATCATTTTGAAACTAATTGGAACCTGAATTGTCTCCAGTCCCAACAATATGAACTATTATATGGTGTTACAACCTCCCCAACATAACACTTATAATCCTTAATAAGTCTCTATGTGCATATATTTCAAACCACATTAATCATTAAAACCCAATGCATGGTCTAAATTCATGTCTATCACAAGCAATGATTATGTTGATATTACTCCCGAACCAGTGAAAAAATCAACTCCCAAACCACTATATGATCTTGTATATCCCGAACATTAGTCATTTATCGAATGATGCATATAGATATTTATCTAAATTATAGCTCTTGACCACACATGAAAAGTTCCATCTGAAACCTCATTGAATTGACTAACACTAAAAAAAACTCAATTACCCAAGCACTGAAACACATTTTATTCCACCAACTCCATAATAATTCCCCAACCTCAAACGAATCCATGGATTAAAAAATCATTTGTTCTTTATTATTAAGATTTTTTGAACCAGTCTGAACTAGAAAACCACATGATCTAAAATTCACCTATGTACCTTAGAAACATATAGGCCTATAATTTATAGTCTTGCAATCATGAATCAATAAAAACCTAAATACTCACCCAATTACCTAGGGAATCATACTCCTCATGAGTATTTATAACTAGGTACCCGGTCCACATACTGGTAAAATTCATAAATTCACACCAATCAGTCAATAAACAAACTAAATTTATCTATCTATATGATATAGTAATAGAATCTATAACTCTATTACTGATCTAATATATATACACACATTGTAAACATGTATCTAAGAACCACTTTGAACCCTTACTACTATTGTTCTAGGTTTCCCTTACATGTCATTATTGATTCTTAGCATACTTCACATGGATAATGGTTATAATAAAACAATCTCAATGGTTTCTTCCCACTATATAATTTACCACATCTTTGGTTAAATAATAAAAATGTCTCCAAATCACATGATCATTAAAATTATGATGCATAAAAGATGTTATATACACATCTTGATAAACCTAACTAAATATCTATTCCTAGGGGTCTATGAAATCACATTTATCCACACACTCGGTATCCAAATTACTATATATCCACTATCTGATACTCAATATCATTGGACATAATGAAAAAACAAACTATCTCTTTTGTTGTCATGCGACTACCATGTTCTAACCCACTATGAACTCAATATAATTCTATTACCAGTATCACAATTTCATAGACACACAAATTCCAAAAACAAATCATCAACTTCTAGAGAACCGATAATCAAACTAAGCCACATAAAACCTTAACATTGGTCCAAACACATTAATCACATCATTAGTTCATGTATAATAAAAGAGGATATATCTAAATCCCCTATGTTATTCAATGATTGAAATAATGTCAATGGTCAGAATCATTGGACCAAAACATATGCCTCACACCTTTCCATTTTCATTTTTTAACTAATCACACGTCAAGGTTGATCGTTTAAAAGTTCATTTTCATTCCTTGACCTAGATATTAGTATCCATGAAGGATAATGTGTCCTTGAATAATCACAATATACAAGAACATGAGAAGATCTTATACCTCATATGGGGCTCAAGGGGCTAAAAGTCTATTTTTAATGGGCCCAACAACATACTAGGATGGTCCAAAAATATTACTATATTCATTGAAAATGGCATTATAACATAACATTAAGAGTCACACAGCCTGTATAGACACTCTCACTAACCCATATAGTTATCTAATTCTATTCTTCAATGTATATTTTATGATATACAAGTCTTATCATTCTCATCCAACCACTAATCTCAAAATTGAAAGGATGATCTTAGACCATACCCATCATAGAGGCCACACGTATGGTGTGGAAGGCCATTCTGCTAAACAAAATCAAGGGAGGAGTCATAAATCCATACATATGATAGTTCTAAAACTACCATATTTAATAAAAATGAAAAAAATAATTATTAAAACATAGTAATTATATCCTATAAATAACCCCAATAAAATCATCATGAGTCACATCCAAATATCTCGAGGCTCACTAGCCTAATCGACCATTAACCATTCTTACTATGAGGACCAATTTGTATATGTGTGATCACTAAGAGGGGGAGGTGTGAGTCATTTATCCTTTATTTTTAATATTTATTCCTTTAGAAACAACATTTTCCTCCATTTAGTAATAATTGATTATTTTAGAAAACAAAAAACAATAATAACCACAAAAAAATTGCTATTTATAAGCATAACTACTCAAGACGAGTATCTAGTCCTTGGCATAGTTTGGAAATAATACAATACTAGACATAAACTAGGAAACACCCCTTTTGTGGTCACCTCAAGAAATAAGTATCCATAACTTTCATAGAACTATAGTCCTTAGACATTTCATGTTCTCCTTGAAAAAATATATATAATATAACAATATTTTTTAATAATAATAAGAACCTTCATCAATGGATTCACTAAATTGTCATAGCTCTTATTAATATTTCTCAAATATTTCCATTATTACAAGTTCTTCTTTTTCTTTGATTACTTGCATAGTAGAAATCAAGAACTTGATTCCGTCAGATAATAATCATTCTGGTAAACTCTATCTAGTATACTCAGTTTGTTCATCCTATGTCTGTTACCTTTTATACCAATCTATATGACCTCTTCATCTGAGACTTCATCAGCATTCCCATTTGATACCAAATAATAGGAAAAATGCAATCCAGTATCAATTTTTTTGATGATATAATTTCCAATTCCTTGAAAATTTATCTCTTGTGATCTCTCTATTCAGAACCTCAAAAAATTTTCAATTCTACCAGAATCAATAAATTAAACGAACATTTATCTATAAACTATCTCCCCTATATATATGAACTATTTCATTGAATATTTTTAGAGGATTTTGAAATTAAAATTTAATGTTAATGCTCGATCTTTGACCATTATACTCAAAACATTCAATGTTTTACCACCATCAAAATTCCTAAAAGATGGTAGTTAATAATTTTTTTAAATATCTACATAAAAATTAGCATCAAAATTCTTATAAATTTCATTATATATTATCTTCAATGATCTTTAATATTTCCTAAAATATCAACTTCAACCTTATTCAATCTTTCCAAAACAATTGACTGGAATCACGATCCTCCTTTCTGATTATTAAACCATTGAACATCCAACTCAATATCATCATACTTTATTTCTTTTCAAAAATGCTATAAAATACCTTAAAAAAATTAATTCTTTAAGACTTCATGGAAACTCCTTTATATAGTAAACATCAAAATTATCCATCTGGAAAATTTTCATATTCCTTTTTTTTAGCACTTTGAGTAAATAATCTTGATTAATTCTTCTAACCTTGTTTATTGTTGAGATTCCAAAATAACTGCTCTATCTGATGACTTTACAGAGGTTCATCTGATGGAATTTTCCTAATGATATTACAAAATTTCTTTCAGTGGACTCTATATGATGAATTTTCTCAAAGACCTCTATTTGACACACATCTGTATAATTGTACAAGTCCATCCAATAGATTTCTACATATCATTATATTGACTTATCAACCCTTCTTCATTTTATGAACTTATACAAGTTCATCCACCAAAACTTATTCACATAGAATCTTGATCCAATATCCTAAATTACATGTAATTATAATGATACTTTTACTGTGATGATTATTAAGCATCACCTGATTTTGACTTTACTAAACAAACCTATCTGATAGAATAGTAAGGATTTTGTCTGGTTTCATTAGAAAGACCAACTTAGTCTTTTGTACTTAGTTCAATCAACTCAGTCCATTGGAATCTATTAATTCATTATTATAGGAAGTATCAACATTTTTAAATGACTTATGATTGAAAAAATGACAATACATAAGAAATGATTCATTCTTCACAGTGAGCTTCTCCTTTACATAAAAACACCTTAGAACTATATGGTCTCAATAATCCCCCATTTAGATTTTATTTTCAACCAAGGAACATGAATCATTGAAACTTTGAAACATACATAACAGATTACTATCAAAAAATTATAAGCCCATGTGAATGAAGTCAGTGTAGGAAACATGAAACATTGAATAAAAATACCATGTTTCCTATAAACAAGTGAATAAGAAACTTTTCTTAACTAATTACATTCCAACATCTTCATCACATAAATATATAAGAAATGGTTCAAGAATCTACTTCAAAAAACAATTAAAATAGTTCACACATGCTGAAATGATAACTTTCCCCTTTAAAAAACTCTACCTAAATATATGCTCTCCTAATAAAGATAAATCACTAACAAATGGATATATCTATGTTGCATCTTTTATACCCCTTTAAAAATATTTTCTAAAGATAGGATGGGGAGGGGATGAATAATACATACATTATCCTTGAAGTTGGTGAGGTTGTATACCCATGATCTAACTCATCTTATAATATATTTCTCTTAGAAATGGTTTAGTAAAGATATATGCAACTTGATCCATTATAGGAAAAATTACTAATTATGTTCATTTAATTATATATGCTCTTTGTTTAAGTAATATTTATTAATATTGTTATTAGATGAAAAAAATTATACTATATTCTTAATGATTTTTATAGCACTTTTATTATCACAACCCAAGAGACGGGGTAAGTTCCCATCAACCGATAAATATTCCATTTATGTCTTCATCCACATGTACTATGTTACATCTATAAGTGATAACTATATACTCAAATTCAATAGTTTTTAGAGTCACTAGACTTTTTTCTTTTTATTCCAACTAACATATCTTTCTCCTAACAAAATACCTCACCAAATTTAGATCTTATATCATTGGCACAACATGCCCAATCTATATCAGTGTAACCAAACAAATCAACCTTTCTAGTTCTTTCATATTTCGACTTGAAATTATATTTTCCTTTAATATATCTTAGAATTGTTTTTACATATATAGGATGAGATTATTTTGTAGAAATTTGATATCTGGCACATAGAGTAACAATATAAAGTAAATATAGCCATGGAATTATAAGATATAACAATACTTCCATCAACTTTCTAAACTCACTAGGATTAAAATACTTTCATTTTACATATTTTCCATCTTTATTCCCACTTAAATGAGTATGTAAACCTACTTTAAATATTCCATTTCAAATTAATTTAGGATTTCCTTAGCATATATATCATGAGAAAGAAAGATATACCTTTTCTTCTGAGAGATTTGTAACACATGAAAGCATTTCATTTATTCTATAATAGATATCTCAAAAAGCATCTTCATCCCCTCACCAAAATTGTCACATGTTTCTTCATCATTATTTATAAATATAATATCATAAAAATAAATAATCTTAATGTGGTAAAACTTTTGATTCTATTTTATATAGTGGTTTCTATTAACCATCTCTTTCCTGGAACTCAGCTTCTTCAAGAAAGTATCCAATATAGAATACTAAGCTCTCAGATATTACTTCAACACATAAAAATTGCTTTATTAACATTCATACATATTTTGAAATTATAACAAGTAAACCACATGGTTTCTTAATATAAACTTCATCACCTATATCTCCATTGAGAAAATCAAACTTGATATCCATCTGGAATATATTTTTTCATAATTGTACAATAATAATAAATAACAATCTGATGGTTTCATGTCTTGAAAATAGGGACAATATCTCATCAAAATCTATGCCTTCAAACTATGAGTAACCTTTACAAACCATTCTTGATTTATTTTTTATCACTTTACCTTTTTAATTTAACTTGTTTTGAGAAACTATTTTTTTCCAATCACATTATAATATTTTGGTTTATGTATGAGTTCCCATGTCTCATTATTTTTAATATTATTTAGTTATTCATTCATGGATTCATCGTCTCTTGATGATTCAAAGATTATTCCAAATCTCTTGGATGAACTTGCGAATATAAATAGGAATGTGAAACTAACCTCATTGTTCTTCTAGTTTGAACCTATTGTCCTTGATGACCAATGATGCTTTGGACCTACACATTATTTATTTTTCATGTATGTGGTGAAAATAATTATTCCTCATCAGACGAAATGGATACATCAATGTCATAATTTTTTATAGTTTATATATCATTACTTATGTCAGAAACATTGTAATATTATTTAACAATAGCTAATTTATCCTCACTTTCTCTTATATCTATAACTTTTTGTGAAAAATTTCTATCAGAATGTTCTATCCCTTTGATATCTATGGATTTTAAAATATTTTATATTTATTTATTATAGAACATATATCTTCTACTTTTAGGAGGGTATCCAATAAAGATACCATCAACACCTCTTTGATCAAGCTTCCCAATATTTTCACTTTTGACATTGGTTATACATGGACTACCAAACACTGTTTGAAATTTAAAACATGGGGTTTATTTATATTACACCTCAAAAATATTCATATTGTAGTTTTTTATATAGAAACAATGGTTATGAATATGAAATGTAGTTCTAATATCTTTTATATATAATAAATTAAAAGTATCATGTTCAACCATCATAGTTCGATCCATCTAAAATAAAATTCTATTCTTTCTTTCAGGATCACCATTCTATTATGGTGTGTATGGTGATCTATGTTTAGGATTAATTCCATGATTTTTAAGGTAATATTTTTAATTTCCCATTTATATATTCAACACGACTACAAATATGAATCTTCTTCATGCAATATCTACTTTTTTCATAACTTCTCCTAAAACTCTTAATCATTCTAGGAGACTATGATTTATGTCAAAAAATCATAATATATATATAATAGGAATAGAATCATCAATAAAGGAAAAAAGTAATTATATCCATTTTATGATTATTTTCTCATAGCCCCATATATATGAGATGGATAATCTGTAAAGGATGAGATAAATGTATTTCAAAATTCTTATGTATATATTTTTTAATCATCCCTTTCTAAAATATTGAACCAAACCAGTTCTTCTTCACACCATGTCAAGAATATCATGAATAATTTATTTCCTTATAATATTTTTCATATTCTTATAGAACATATGTTCAAGCCTATAATTCCATAGCTGATTTTATTCCATCATTCTCAGCTATCATGATCCCTATGCCTCTCCAACATGAAACAAGTTCCCTTTGGTTCATTTCCCACTTGTTCAAAATTTCCCATATTCAATTATTTTAACAAAAAACCCATCACTTATTAAAAATATTCCCATCATCACAAAGCTATGAAACACTCAAAAAGGTGTGTTTCATTCCATTAACAAACAAATAACTTTTGGATTTCAATTTTTCATTATCGATGATAGTTTATCCAAATCCATTGATTTTGAGTGACTTATCATTTCAAAAATTCATTATCATTTATTTATAATACATGAAATTATTTAAAATATTAAAATATCTTGTCATATATAAAGAAAATAAAATATACAATATCTAATTATGTTCCCATTTTGTATCTTTGAGAGCAGTTTCAACAACAAAATGCATTTTCCTTTCTGTTTTATTCCCTCTCGTGTAACTTTTGATATTTTTTATATAACTTTTTTTGATATGGTAACATAAATATCCATACATTAGGAAAATATATGGGATGATAAAATATTTCAAATGTTGTTTCCATAGGTTGAAATCTATTTTCAATTTTCAAATTAACTTTCTCCATCTGTCTTCTTTGAGTGGGTTTAATAACCGTCAAACATTGCCTCCAATATCTTCTAGATTTATTATTATTTTGATTATTAAACCAACACATATTTTTGTGTTCCAAAATATTATATAGAAGTATTAATATCCATTAAAAATATATATTCTTATCTAGCCTATATACTATTTAAAATAGGTAACATGTTTTGTAACATCTTTTTAACCATAATATTTCCTTATATTAGACTTCTTCTTAGCCTTAATAAAGTCTCTAGTTATGGATATTTTTATTCAAACTTTTTTTTCTAAAAAATCATATTTTTTAACTTTATATTCTTGCCTATATACATAGTCATATAACTTTATTCTTCTTATAAACATCTTTAACCATGTTTTTAACCTTTGAGTATGATATTTTCATATATTCTTGATGTTTAAACTTCTTATAAATTTCACAATGTTCAATAAATGAGTTTTGGATGTTTATGATTCCTTACATAGATTATAAAAATCATTAGACAATATCAAATTATTTCTATTTCACCAATATGTTTTCTTAAAGCTTGATACTATGGTTTTTCTCTTCATCAAGTAACTTTCTCAAATATTAAATCTCTTTTATCCATTTGGTTTTTTCACTAAGAATAGATTTTTGATTATGTACTGAAATATCTTATTTATTCAAATTATCATTACCTATTTCATGTTTAAAAATATTTAAGAGACATTTTATCAATTATATTTTAAGAAGAAACTTCATATCTATTTCCTTGTCTTCTTATTCAATTTTTTTTCATTCATCACAGGTAAACTTATAATCATTTACTTTTTATATAAATCAATTTTTTGTAGAATTGTCACTGGAGTATTTATCTTCCACTTCACTAACATTATAATCCCATCACTTTGAAAAAAATAACTTCAATAATATTTATAATACTTATTATCCTTCCATTTTTTATATGGCTTTTATTTTTCATCCTTTTTAGAGATATTCTTCATTTTCTATCTTCTCCATCACCATGTTTATCTTACTTTAATCTTGGGAATATTGTAGAAAAATGTATAATGGAACAATATCCATAACACTTAAACTATAACATTCTTTTGTACTTCCATGTGACTTTTTTCACTATTCTAATAAAATGACATGAATTTATAATCTCTTTTAAAAACCACATATTTTGTTTCAGAGTCACATACTTCTTACTTGTGAATTTTCATTGGATTTATTTTCTTTGAAGCATTGAAAGAAATTTCCCAATAAATATTTTATTTATTCTTGAATTCATTATCTCTTATCATTTCATATGTGATGATAATTCCATATATATTATTTAGGGAATGAGTTTCAGGCTCTCTATATTCTAAATATAATATGTTTGCATCAAATTTATCCAAAAAATCATAGAATATTTTCATCAATAGTCAAAAATTTCAATGTCTCACCAAGACATCTTACGGATATTATAATGTCAATTCCCTTATAATGAATTCACTAATAGATTTATCATCACCCATTTTACGATCTTAATACTTTAATATATATATTTATTACATAGACATAATTAATTTCATATTCCCTTAATAGATATTCTTCATCTTTTCTTAGATTCCATTAGCAACTCCAATCCATTTAACCCTCATAAATTCACATTCATATAGAAGGAAAGTTAGAATTTATGGATGACCTATAATTCACCAAATTTTTATTATTAGAATCTATTAAGGGGGTAACCTTAACAGGAGGAGGGAAATAATTTGTAGTATATTTTGTAACTTTATTTGTAGTGGATAAAAGATTATGTAACATTTTATCCTTCCAGATATGATATTTCTTCCCATAAAAAATAAGATTCACTTTTTTTATTTGAGTTATGAACATCCATGAAAACCTTTCATTAGATAAAAAATCAGTAAATAGACAATTAAAGAACCATTTTTATGATACCAATTGTATGAATCAACCATGAGCTCTGTGAACACTGAGAGAGAGTAGGGTGAATCAGTGATCTTTTTTTAAAAAAATTATTACTTTATAACCAAACTAGTTATCTATTTAGCTAGAATTGAATATGATGGAAAAAACTAACAAGTAGATAAAATATTTTGTAACATAAATAAGGACCTTAAAAATAGTCTTTTTTATGTTGTCATTGTGCTACTTGATATTTTTTTCACTGTTTACCTACATGAAAGTCCTTCTTCCTCTTCAATTTCATTCACATCAGCAAACAAGACCTTTATCCCATCTAGTAACAATCTGTCTGGTAAGAATCATCTCGTATACGTGGTCTCATAACCCAATTTTTATTACCCTAGATACCACTATGTTTGACCGCTTCATCCAATGCTTCCTTGCCCAGTTCATCTAATACTGAATGATAGGAAAATATTCATCCAATATCACTTTTTCCAATGATAATACATATAATGCCTTAAAACCCAGTCTCTTTCTAGTTCTATAGTTAGTGCCTAAAAACATTATAAATTTCCATAGAATAAATAAATCATATAACCTTAAATTTATAAACCTTTTCAATTTTATATTGGGAAAGTTTGTATGAAAATGCAGGGAGTAACATAAACATAAAATTCAAGGTACCTACTCAAAATTTTAGCATCCCACTCAAAACATTCAATATTTAATTTCCATGAAACTTCCTAAAAGATAATAGTTAATAATATTCATGAATATTTCCTTAAATATCATCATTAAAAATATTCAATATTTCCTTAAATATCAAATTCAATGTTATTTAATATTTCTTAAAATATTTACATCAACATTATTCAATCACTTCTAAAATAGCATCCATAATCAAGATCTTCCATTATAATTGTTTGAGGGTTGAACTTCCATCTCAACATAATTTTACTTAATGTATTTACAAATAATTTGTATAATAAATTCAAAACCTTCATACATTAAGAATTTATGGGATGTCCTATGTCTGGTAAACATCAAAATTTTCAATCTATATACATTACATATTCACTCTACTAAGATCTCATTTGGTAACTCTAGCTGATTAATTATTTAAGATTAATTTATTATTGAGATTTCATAACATCTTCTCTACCTGATGACTTTGCAAAAAAAATTCTGATGGATTTTTCTGATGATATTACAAAATTTCATCTATAGAAATTGATCTGATGAATTTGATCAATAGCCTCTATTAGATATGCATCTTGGTCTTTATAAAAGCTCATCAAACAAAATTCATAAATATTTTTTTGATTCCTTCTCATAATTTCTTCATTTCATGAAATTATATATGTTATTCCACTGTAAATTCTTCTCTTCATATCTTAATATAGGATTATGAATCCCATAAAATGATCAGGATACTTAGAACTATGAATATCATAAAATAATCTCTTAATTTTTTCTTTAACAAACATCTCTATCCAATAGAATTGTAAGGACTATCCATTCACATTAGTAAATCAACTTAGCCCATTGGTCTCGGTCTGATCAACTCGGCCCAATGGAATTTCTCCATTCATCATTACTGAAAGGTTAAACATTGTTAAATGGGTTTATATGAAGAAAAATGTATATGAAATACTTCATTTTTCACAACCATATTTTTATTTATATAAAATTTCCCCACATCCTCTTGATCTCAACACTTTCCTTGCATATTAGTCACATCACCACACAAAGCTCCACCCATCCATCCATATCAATATACCTAAAGGAATTATTCACCCTGAGCTAATTGCTAATCACATGTCACAAATTTTTTAATATAATAAAAATTATACAAGGTATCAAACCATTCCTTTTGACATGAATGAATTTAGATATTCATGTCTCAATAGTTTCTCAGATTACCCTCATATCATCAAACCCCATCCTATGTATAATCAAGAACGAATCCATACCACATGGATAAAACATGAATCACTATGATCCTGAGCTAAAAAATTCACCATTAGTCCCTCCAACATATTCTATAGATCATATCCCATAATTTTAAAGACCCATGATTTGGATTTAATGATTTATTCTTAAATAACCAAGTAAGATCACATGCCAAAAACACAATTCATGATTTATATCAATAGAAAGAATATGTATGCCTGCACCAAACCTCCCACTCTAGAGTGATAATCTATATTGGGTAAAAATATATTGAGCTGCACCCAAAGGATCGCTATCAAAGCCATAGGAACATTAGTGATGAAACCCCCATAGAATGAATCCCATCATTCCCTCACAGAATAGAAAAATGGATAGTATAAGTTCTTACATCCCACAACTCCAAACTCGCCATAAAACCAAAGAGTCTCACGTCACTAGGGTATAACTCTATCATACCCACCCACTCTTGGGATAGATATCAGATATAGATATAACTTACCAATCAATTAATAAATAATAATAACATCACCAAAATACATGTCTCGATACGTAGATTTCCACCATAAAGTTATATACTAAAACACTCTATATGTTGTTAATAACATATTAATTAATAATATCCTATATTATAGTCAAGTAGCTTAATCATAGGAAAGTGCATGAATGCCATGTGAATTTTATGTTCCAAAATGATACATGAACACACACCTATTTCCACCCCAATCTAAGGGTAAATCAATAAATTAACAGTCTCGAAGCATCAAACTTAGCATAAATAAAACAAGTCAATTATAACAAAAAAGAACTATAACAAAAATCCAAAATCAAGTTCTAACCAATCCTATCTCCACCTACCATATCCTAAATTGAAATACATAAAAAGGTTCTAATACCACTTTATAGAATCCCAAATCTAGCCCACTTTCATTATGACTGAACCGAGTGTCATATTCCTAAAGCACACTTCCCCTTATGAAAAATTCCATTGACTAGTAGTGAGGGACTATGTGTAAAGTGGGGAGTCTATACCCTCTTCGTAGAGATAACCATAAATCACATTGTAATAAATAGTCATAAACAATGATCCTAATGTAAAATAGATAAATGGGAACATCATAGAAACATGTTATTTCTAATTAAATAACATTCCTATGTTATAACAGAATGAGTATAAATAATGTCACACTACAAAACATAATAGAATAAGACTTCTTTGATACTGGTCATATACAACAGTATTCCAAAAATAATGAAATTCAAGGTCACCCACCAAACCTATCTTGAGTCCTTTCCTAGTTTTATCTATTATCACTAATCACACTATATAGCTCAACCATCCAATGTAGGCCACGTTAACTTTATTATAACTACAACCATAAATTCTACTCGAGTACCATTGTCCCTGAGCATGGTGTGTGAAAAATAAAATAGGCCACCAACAATGGTGTACCTACACACATATAGTATATAAAATTTCATGTATAATGTAATTTTCTTATCATTAAAATAATAGAAAAAGATAGTAATAATTATTATTCCATGACCATAGGTACTACACAATCACCAATGTGTGACCATAACTTCTTTGAACAATGTTGGGTTATCTTTGAACATATCACAAAATCACTAAACATGCATCATTTTCCATTTTAAATGGGAATATCACCTTGTTGGACTTCTAGTGTTGATCCAAAATATCCCATGTACTTTTGGTTTTAATGATCTGAAATACCCTTCATAATTTACTAATGATCATGTTTTATAATTATATTTATATAGTTTTATTCTATTCCTATATTTTTTTTATTTCTTTAAATGTGGATTTTTGTTGATTTTAAATTAAATTCTATTTATGTATGAAACATCATATATATGAAATTTCTGGATACATAGTAGAAATTTTCTATATTGTTCAATCACCTAGGTAAAGGACAATACAACATCAAATTTCCTATGTTGACATGATCACCCATTTGATAAATTCTCTAGGTGATCAATCGGCTTTGTAAATTGGTTACTTTGAGTAATCAAATATGTGATCAATCACCTATGTGATCTTTCAACTACATAAAATGGCTATGTAGAAATCAGTTACATGATTCATCTATGTAAAGAAAATTGATATGTAATTTCAATTAGCTATGGTAGATTCAGCTATACATGAATGAACCATCTACATTATTCAAATTTATTACATGAAGAAAAATCATCAATATGGATTTAGTTCTGTAAAATCACATACATAATTTCAAAGTTGAAAGTCAGCTATGTGGATTAATTTGTGTAGATTTTTTACATCATGTTGCAAGTTGGTATTTACTACTATTGAAGCACTTGGGAGAGTATTTTAATGCTATTGTAGAATCCTTAAATTCCCTATTTACTATTTAAGATAAAATAATAGAAAATAATATCCAAGTACCGAGACAGAATACAAGGTTGATATATTTTATTTGTCTCTAATATTTATAAGGTGTTAAGAGGAGAAGTATATTTCACTGATCCCTATTTTTCTATGGATCATGTGTAGTTTATTTAAATAATAATTATTGCATGTATTTCAGTGGCGTGTGATCGTGAACCCATGTATGAGAAGTGAAGTACACATGAGAATACATAGGATTATTCCTCAAAGATATCCAATAATGACACTCTATTTTTATACACAAATAGGGAAGAAGAATAATTTCTTTATTAGCTATGATTATTAAAAATACATTTTGAGTTTTGGTGACACTCCTTGATCTGCTTATTCTTTAGATCATTTTTCATAGAGATCCTTCTTTTCCTATTAGTTGTATCTTATATATGTGATATGAAATATATAAAAAATCGATTTTTTATTTATTTTTGTGAAGGTTTCTGGTAAAAACATTAAAGGTTGTTACTTATAAAGCCTTTCTAAGAATCGGTTGAAATCTCATGAGCTTGTACAACATGTTAAATGATTTGACTCTTTTATATAGTCTTTGAAAAATGGATTGGTGGTCCATGAAAAAATTGAGTGGTCTAGTAAAAATAATCACACTCATGGAGAATAGTGGTGGTGGAGTGGACTCAGGGACTTCTATTCCCTAAACTACTATAACTCTCTCTATGTCTATTTTTATTCTTTATGCTTTTATTTATTCTACATTATTTGAAAATGTATATAAAAAATTAGTCAGTAGAAATATATGGTGGTTTTTATGACATTATAAAAATTTATAGAACATATTTCACCCTCCTCCCTCTTGAGTCTTAATATAGTAAGTCTCTAAAAACACATATCTTCACAGTGAAAAGAACAGTGTGTGGATAGTATATTCTGATAACATTCTAATATCATTGGGTATAGTATCCTAGTATCAATATTTTATAAATGATAATAGAATCCCTAGGAAACATACATAAATTTCAATAAATTCACAGTATGAAAATAAATAATTGAGCATTCCATCCCAGATCAATCACACTTAGGAACACATTCAATCCTAGCATCATTATCATAATAGGGCACATTGTCTCTAAACACGTATAAAAAATAAGATAAAAATCATCCCCAATCATGGGCCACATCACAAGTGAGTTAATCATGTCCTACAACAACCATTCTCAAGAAACATCACATCTCATTCATTTGAAGCATCGCATTAGGGTATGTACATACCACTTATAATGGTAACAAAAAATAATCGATCACATCATCCCTCCATCAGAATTATTAATTCCACATGTAATGTTATTCCAAGTATTAGTGGGAATCATGTCCTCCATAAACCATCATAACATCCTAGCCTTTATATCATCACATAATGGGCATAACATTCATAATCACATTATCATATGTTAAGTGTCAATGCATCCCATTCCTTATGAAACAATATTAAATTGGGTCTTATCACCCCACACCTTATATATCATCAACACAAGTTGGAATGTCTTCCTAAGCCATATGAAATTTTAGAGTGATTGGATGGGTCATCCCACACCTAAATAAACATATTAATCTAGGGGAATATCATCCACCTCATAGACATAAAAATATAATTGGGCATTACATAAAACAACTAAAACATCACACACAATGGAATAATATATAACTTAAGAAAGGATATATAGTAAACACGTAAATTATTTAAGTATAATATCAAACTCACTTTAAGTCTTAGATTGTCTAGTTCCCACACACCCAAATTATATCAATATAGAAAACTAAGGTATGACCCACCTATTTACTATATATCAAGTGGGGGAATGAACATTCACCCTTTATATAAGTCATATAATCCAAAATTATTAATAAGAAATCACTAATGATCAATTAGGGTCAATCCATAACCTGACCTTACCCAATTCACACATGTCTTGCCCAAGGGAGGTGAAATACACTTATTATGGATCTACTACATTATAGTAAATTGAGTAAACATCCCACATGGTTCTAGAGTCCACAATTCTAAATACTTTAATTTCAGTACATGGAATTTTTTGGTCATGAAATCATGATACATAAGAGGGGAGACTAATCATAGTCCAAAAAATACATTACTACTCTCACATGGTGATAGAAAATATTACATTCAATGGATTTAACTAGACTCACTCAATTACGCCTCTCTAATATATCCATTCATGTCATATAAACCTAATAAAGGTCCTAAGTATCTTAACACAACTCAAGGAGGCCTCTAATGGGTCCGGAGTTCTTGGATCAAACTTACTTAAATTCCCACCCATGATAATCTATAATCAAGGCATCAATTTATAAGTAGAAAAGGGCCTTTCATGGCCCTAGATAACTGTGCTCAACTCATATGGGTGAAAGGAGAACAAATAAATTTTGTTTTATTTTTTCTATTATGAAAAATTAGAGAGACCATGTATCACACTTCATATTAAAAATGGATAAACAATTGGGAATGGTTAGTGACCACTTACCTAAAAACGGAGTTATCCCGTCAAGAAACACCAAACTACAATCACCTTGGATCTTTCAAGACTATAAAAGGACTTAACCACATTAATGAGGTCACATCTTCATAAAACATCCAATTTTATTAATAATAAAACAATTACAATTAATTAATATAAATAATTCAAATCGACATTTTTAGCCATGATCTATGGATAACTCATCAAATGACATAACGACACAAAAACAATAATTAACACGACATATATCAATCAAAATTATCAATCTAAATATGAAAAATTGAATCATATATGGTTCCAAACTCATTAAAACTAAATTTTTTCCAACTTCACTAGTATGAATGGGTGTGGGGTGTTACATTTTAAAATTTCACCAACTAATACATTTTTAGAAGTAGGGGTAATCAATGGAATTTAAAAAAATTTATCTAATCAATCATGTTTTCCAAATATCATTAATTATTGATGATTAAATGTATGGATAATTTATCTACACCCAATTTCCCAAAATGTTTTGAAAATTTGGGTAATTACATTAACTATTATTATAAATGATACTAACATAAACAAATTTTGAAAAACTTATTTATCTTATTATCTTACTTGTGTTACAAACAAAATTGAAGAAAATTGTTAACATCTTTGATGTTACTATCATAGAGGATCATGGTACAACACATATATAACTACCCGTTGATGATGGGTTTGATGTATATTAAGGGAAAAAAATTAAAAACATGGGGTATATTTAATTATAGCAGTAGCTTTTCAAAATTTCCATGATTATTAAAAAATTAATAATAATAAATAATTCCTAGAATAAGGTGGATCTTGTTAGTCCTGGAAGGGGTAATGGAAATGTATAAGAGGTGGGGTTGGATTATATTACCCTTAGAAAATTAATCATATTATAAACTTTAACAGTGGAAAGTGATTGGTTCAAATATTAAACAATTCAACCAAACTAATGTAAGAAAAGAAATACAAAAGAAAATGAAATAAAGTAAAAGAGGAATATAATAATATTATATTGGTTCAGATCTAAGTGATCCTACTCTACTCTTCACATGCCAAACCATTATATGGAAACCACTGTGGTATATCACCTATTAAGGAGAGTAATAACTCTTTATATCTGTGTTTTTCACACCTAAAAGCTTAACCCAATTCCCTTTCCTTTTATGGGTTCAGAAAAAACCCATCCATTTATAAGAGATGAACAAACCTAGGATTTTATGGTCACAATAAAAATTTATTTCATTTTTTAGACATAAACTTGTCTTTTATGGGAGAAAAATATAACTCTATCTTTTACAGGTCATACCCAACCTATAATTTCACAGGATAAGTGTTGACCTCATATAGGTTACAAGTCAACAGGAACTGTGTCTTCAAAAGGAAAAAAATAAACTCAAAATTTTATAGGAGTGTTCCTTTCCTATACTATTTTATATTTTTAAGAAAACCCCTATCTTATATAGGGATATATTAACTTGGATGTATCTTTTTTTAGGTTAGTATAACTCCATGAAAGACACACTAAGTGTGAAAATAGAAACAAGACATATACAACATATAGAAAGAATAAAATAGTATAACTAAGTAAATTATTTTCAATTAAGATATTGTTGTTTGGATCAGGTAGTTCCATAGCCCTTAGAGAATTTGAAATATTGAATCTCTAGAAACTATTAGTTTACTTTAGTAATACAATGAATGATGAAGCACCATAACTCATTTGTAAACTATACAACACATAAGAGTAAATTAGAGTTCCATATCTATAACTTCATTGCATGCCTTGGCCTTTTATATGAAAAAATTGCGATGACCATTTTCTTCACTTTAAGTGACACAATTCTCCTTCATAAATTCAAGAAATAAAATCATCACATTGAGGTGTATTTTAAATTAAATTTGATATACTATAGAATGAAGAACAAATTGTAAAAAATCATTAGAAGAATAAATAGAAAATTAATTCATCCATAAAATTTGATCATAAATTCCTTGGAATATTCCCAAAAATCATGAAAGAAAAACTCTTCATATTCCATAAAAATTTCAACAATTAATGATTACTTCCCTGCTAAATAAATCACGGGTACAAAAGAGATATAATTAAAATCTATGTGAGATTACTCTTGATAGTAAAAATACCCATACTATACAAAGAATCATGTTTTAGAATAATTAATATTATAGTCAATAATCCATATTAATATACTATAAAAACTCCCTTACAATATATGAGGCACCCTCTTCATATTCCAATCAGTTTAATTTTGTACGTCACATTTTAAAAAATATTAACGTAAATATCCATACATTCTTAATCCCATGTGAATATGAGTTAATTATTCATAAAACAATTTAAAACATTTTTCACATGTATTCTAAATAATTGATTGCTAATTTTATACCCAAAACTCATTAAAAATATTAAAAATAAACTTTTAACAAATAGTAATATCAAAAATAGAGAAAAAGAAATTATATTTCCATGCTTATAAACAACCTGTAGAAACTCTCAAAAACACATGGTGATTTTTATCACTAAAGTGAATTTATCTATGTGGATGATTTTTATGTAGTTTAATTCATGTATATCAGTATATATTGTTGAATTCACATAGGAAAATAAAATTAGCTAAATTCATGTTAGCGAATCTACATAACCAAATTCAAGTAAGCTAATTGATGTAGGTGAATTCACATAATTGAATTCACATAGCCAATTCACACAAGTGAATTCACATATCCCAATTAATTAAAAAAAATAATGTATCCAACTCATGTAAGTTAAATCATGTATCTGATTCAAGTATCCAATATTTGACATAGCTAAATTCAAATATCCAATATTTTAAAATCTATAAATAGCATTAATTATTAAATTTCATGACTAAATTATACATTCTAAATGATTAGATCAATTTTTTTTCTAGTTGGCTTATATTTATAAAATTTTATTATGTTTCCATATATTCAAGAATAAACTTAATTTTACATCTCTATCTTATGTAATCATTAAAATACAGAATCCAAATTATTTAGAAAAACAGTAGAATTCAGACTGAAAACAAGCATTGACTTATAACCTATTATTAGATAGAATAAATATCGATAAATAATTCTATAACTTATAAGGGAATGTAGATATTTTTTATTTTCCCAATACAATAATAATCACTCAATTTCGAGTTATCTAGCCGATGTTATGGATGAAATATAAAATGTAACTAAATCTGGAAATTTGAAAATGTGGTTCAGTGATTGGTTTTGTGGGTTTCGATTTTTCTACATGGTTTTCCTATTTTTCTGCATAAGAACGGTACTTTGTTTATATGCTAATATAAAATATAATTTTCAAATGATATTTTATGATCCAAAAGCACTTATTTATCCTAGTAACACTTCATGTAACTTGAAGAACATGTTTTAAACAATCAAAACATGAAATATAATGACAATTTAAAGAAAGAATAAAAATATATAATAAAAGATAAACATTATTTAAACAGTATATAAGATAATAAATATAATTATATAATTAAAATCATTAAGACTTTTAAAAACATTGGTTAAATGAAATAAACAAATAAATCTTTGTAATTATCAAAACATAAAGTAGTATAAGGATTCACTAAATATTCTCCTACTTTTTTATAATTACAAAACCTAATTTAATTTCAAAACTTTTTACCCTATTGAAATTATAAAAAAAGATAATGTTTCAATATAAAAACACTCCCTTTGAAATTACAATACTTATTACCCTTTTTGTTAAAAATAATGCTACATTTCCTTAGTTTGATGGTCAAAAAATAATCACACTTAAATTTAAGAAAGATTGAAACTGAATACACATTGTATTTTATAAGTATATTTTCTAGGCTAAAATCGTATAATAATTAATATAAATATTATATAAAACTTTCCTAAATATTCATATTTAAAAATATGTTTCAACAATTCACTATAATGCCTTCAAATTTTGGAACTTTTAGTTTTATATTGTGAGAATAATTTTCAATGATGTTTGTGAAAAATAATGAGAAAACCATCATAAAATAACTTTTTATAAAAATAGAATATTTAAAAAGTATTTTAACATTAACTAGTATCTATTTAGAAGAATAAAATAGTAATATAATAAAAAAATGTGTACAAAATTTCTAAATAGTAAATGGAAAAAATATATAATAGATTACTATATATTTCATGTAAATATGAAAATATCAACATATACACACACTCAAACTCCCCCTAAATTTGATCATTAAATGATTCTATAAGATTGAAATGAAATTTTTTCAGTATCCACAATATATATAAATTGATAATATATAAATAAGAATAAAACATAGTAGCTTCCCCTTGAATTGTCATGTTATTCACTAATGTACCTGTTTAATATTTAATCATGTCTAAACAAAATATAAATTAGATTTCCATGTGATAGAAATAGAACTAATACAAGAATAATTTTCTAGGATAAATTTCATAATTTAACTAAGGTTTTCTCCCAATTAATTTCTACATTTGATATATCAATTAAAACTATATAAGCTTTAAATGAATAAGATCCACCTTAATTATAGATACCTTATAAATAGTTCAAAGACTAGTTTATATAGAATTTAAATTCTAGATTAGATAAAATAGTGAAGAAACGTTTTAAGAACACATATTAAACATCATAAATTAGATTTTAAACTATAAATATTTAAATATTGAAAAAAATATACACTTTAATAGAAATTATAATTAAACTATACATATTTTAAAAAGATAACTACAAATATGTAAACTGATAAACTTTAATGTTTCAAAAGTAGGGAATAAAATAAAAAATAATAAACAATAATTTATTACACCTTAATTTATGTTTCCTTATATCTATAAAAACAATTATAGTGTATGTTTATTTTAAAAACATGAAAAAGAAATATAAAAACTTAATTTTTTAAAAACTACACATATGAAACTATATATAATAGGGTTCAATAAGTAAATTATCCAAGATGAACTTACAATTAAGAATATAAGTTACTCCCCTTAAATTGATTATTTCCTTTCAAGATGTAAATATCAAAATATTATAAGAAGAATTTTAATTACAGTAGTGAATACTCCTCCAAAAACATACTTTAATATCTCAAGGAGCCACTTAACATTAAATATGATATTCAAATAATTTTGAAAGTAACCAATTGATAATTCTATATAAGTTAATTATAATTTAAAACTAAAATAATATATTCACCAACCATAAAATAATATTAAATAGATTATAGTGCATATTAACATACCATATAACAGAACATTAAATATATTCATGCTAAAACATATTTAAGTGTATAACATCAAATTTTAGAAAAACAAAAATATTATTCAAGTTCACTAAAAAAATTAATAATTATGGTATCATCCCATAATGAAAAAATCTATTCAAAACTAGCCAAAATTAAATACTGTATCTTCTAATTCTCATTCCAACATGAATTGAATAAAAGTATAATGACATTAATTCTGGACATAAGAATTAAAAAATATATATTAAATGGGTATAATTAATGTATTAATTTTACATGAATTATAATACATTCCTATAAGTACCCAAACATTAGAAGGTGTAGAATTTTTTTCCTTGAAATTAGATATAGACATAAAATTCCTTTTCTAAAAAAACATTAAGTGAAATTCAATGTACAGTCACCATTATAATGACCAAAATATCCACATTTAAATCAATTAACTAAAAAAGGTAATATACATTCCTTTGGAAAAATTATTTATAAACATAGTAGGAATAAAATAATCAAAAATAAATCCATCCCATTTATCATTACATTTCTTAAAATATGTATTCTTTCCAATATTGACATTTGAATAACATTTGTTTTAAATTATCCTTTTCAAACAAAACATTTCATTTCCAACCTTATCTAATTGAATTTTCATCCTTCAGTTTTCTTGTTTAACAATTTATAAATCAACACAAACCTTTTCATGTAAGGATGAAGTTTTATTTCTAAGATTTTCATTTAACATCACTTTTTGTTCTATAAGCATTAAAACTTCTAAACCAACATTATTTAATTTAATAGATAAGTTATTTTTAATATAAGGAACCCTTGTAAATTTTTATTTGAGTGAAACATGTAAAACAATGATTTCTTTTATTTTATATTCATATAAATCACATATTATCTTCAAATATTCAATACTTGGCTAATCATTTCCAGAATTGAAAGAAGTATGATAATTAGAATTAGAATTACTCTATTTTTTTACTTTTCATATATATATATATATATATAAAATTTCTAGCATATGAACCAAGATAACATGAACATGAGTATGGAGGTGAATATGTTTCATTAAATATTTTACAACTAACTCAACATTACTAGTTTATTTTTGTATTTCATCCTTATTACATACATTTTTAGAATCACTATAAGTAGTCACAAATTTCTTTTATTTATTGTTTATCTTCCTAGGATTTTCAAGATTCCAAAAATTGGGTTTAATATATTATTTCTTCCTGCCACCATAAAAAATAATATTTTAATAATCTAAAATCAAATGTTAATTACCTTGAGTGATATCTATTTCATGAAAATGATGTTTTCTAATTTTATTGGATGGATGATTAATTTTTTTATTTCAAGTCATTCTATAATTAAGGAAAATAGATTTCTTAAAATCTTCTTCTATAAAGGTACTTTTTTCAAGCCATTTTCAAATTTTACTATCCCTACTAAAACTATAAATTTTTTCCAAAATATTTATAGAAAGAGAACAATAAATAATATTTGTGACATTATAATTAATATAATATTTAACAGCATCTTACCCTTTGAAATAATAAAGAAAAAATTTATCTAAAACATAATATTTAATCACAATATCTCAAAATAGAATATCAATACTCTTTAGATAATATTCCATACAAATATTATACTAACTATACTCACTACCATTGAAATGTAGTGGAAATCTCAGGTTCAATCCATTTTTATTCCTTAGTAGGTCATCACTAAAAGAGATACTTCCATTAGTTTTCTTAAGTATTAGGATATAATTATCACAATTAATATAAATAATCAAATAAAGCACAATATATCTTAAAAAGATATAACTTCTGAAATAAATTATGAGGTATCAAAAAAAGTGACAAACAAACTCATACTCAAAGGGACCTTCTCTTATAACAATTTTTAAGTTCTAAAGGGGTGGCTCAGTCCTAACCTCTTAAAATTTTTGGGTTCAGATAGAACCTAATCTTTTACAAGGGGAAACCTATCCTAGTCCTTTATAGTTGTAGTCCTAATATATACTTTCACTAGCTAAGTACCAAACTCTTCTATGTTATGAGATAAGAGGAACCCAGTCATCTAAGGGTACAAAATAAACCTAGAATCTTATAGGTGTAGTTCTTTCAACATTTATTTTAAGTTTAAATAGGAACTATCTCTTATGAGGAAATATAATAGTCTAAATGTAACTTTTTTAGTGTAGTATAAATCCATGAAAGACAAACTAAGTGTGAAAATACATCCTAGACAGATAAAACACAATTAAAGAATATAATCTTTTAACCTAGTGAATTATTGTCAATGAAGATTTTGTCATTTAAATCAGGTATTGATCAATACCTTCAAGATGTTAAAATAGTGAAGCTCTGGAAACCAACTATTTACATCAGCAAGTATATGAATGATGAAGCTCTTAAACCCAGTTACAATCTATGAAATATGTATTAGTAAAGTAGAGTCATCTCTATATGTCTTCATTTCATGCTATGGTCTTTTTATATGAAAAATAATGATGAATTTTTTCTTTACATTATTTTTATAAAAAAAATATAAACAACTATTTTCTTCACTTTATGTTCCTTGATTCTCCTTTATAAACTATAGTAATAAAAATTCATATGGAATAAAATTTTAAATTATATTTGATATACTACAAAAATGAATACCATGTTGTACCCAAAATTTCATTAGAAGAATAAATAATTAATTAATACCTTCCATAAAATTTGATAATAAATTCTTTGGAATACACCCACAATTCATTCGAGACTAAATATTCAAATTCCCAAACAATTATAACAACCCATGAATTTTTTTAGATAAATGATTCATGTTTATAAATAAGAGACAATTAATATCAATGTGATTTTCCTCTCAATATTAAAGATAAAATCATGTTGTATAAATAATAAATTTTTTAACAATTAATATAGTATTTAATAATCCATATTAATATCCATGAAAACTACCGAACAATATTCAAGACACACTCTTCATATACCAAGTGGATTAATTTTGAATATCATATTTTCATAAAAAATCAGTATAAATATCTACACATGATTAATACCATGTGAATATCAATTAATTATTCATTAAAAAAATATAAAACCCATTCCCATAACTTCTAAATAATTAATGAATAATTTTAGAACAAATAAAACATGAAAAATAATAAAAATAAATTTATAGCAAATAAAAATATCAAACATAGAGAAAAACTGGTATATTTCTAGGTTTATTAACAAACTATAGAAAATATCACAGCTATGTAGGTGAATTCGATCATATAAGTTAATTTATCTATATAACTAATTTTTTAAAATCATAGTTAATGTTGATGAATCAACATAGTTGAGTTTACAAATTTTAATAAACATATATGAATTTACATAGGAGAATCGATATAGATGAATTCAGGTAAATGAATTGATTTAACTGAATTCACAAAAGTGAATTCACATAGCCAAATTAATTAAATTAAATTATTGCATCTGATTCATGTAAGATAATTTACATAGATTATTTAAGTTCCAATATTCAATGTAGCTGAATTCAAATACACAATATTATAAAATCCATAAACAACTTGACTTATCAAATTTAAAACCTAAATCAGACCTTCTAAATGATATAATCATCTTTTGGTCCAGTTGAATTATATTTAAAAAAAGTATTATCTTTACAAATAATTAATAACAAGATTAATATGACTTCAATATCTCAGTTTATCCATAAAATACAATAGAAAAATTGTTTTAAAAAACTATATAATTCAGACGGAAAACATGTAGTGAATTATAGCCTAATTTAGGACATCATAAAGATCAATTCAAAATTATATGTCTTATAATGAATAGTGTTTTGTTTCATTCCACCTCAATAATAATCACTTAATTTGGAGTTATTTATCTCATGTTATAATTGAAATATATAAGGTAACAAAATCATGAAATTTGGATATGTGGTCCACAAATCAGTTATGGGGATTTTAGTTTCCCTATATGGTTTTCCAATTTGATTATGTGGGAATAGTACATTAGCTATGAGGAAGTAGTAAAAATTGTATATAAATTATATTTTAAGGCACAAAAATATTTCTTTATCATAGGAAAACTTCACAGATCTTATAAAACTCGTTTTAAAAAACCAAAACATGAAATCTATAGATAATTTGAGTAACTAATAAAAATATATAACAAAAGTTAAAAATTATTTAAAAAATAAATAATGTAATAATTATATTTAAATAATTTGAAGTATTAATAATTTTGAATAGTTATTTTTAAATAAAAGAAATAAATAATTCTTTGTAATTATCAATGCATATAGTGGTTCAAAAATCACTCAATAGCTCTACGTTATCAAGACTTAAAAAACAAATAGATCCTAAAAAATAGTTAGAGACAATGGTAGAGGAGTTAAAATGTAGGTAATTTTGAGAAATTTCAATCATATTAACTTTCATTCAAATATTGAACCAAATAGTGTTGAAGAAGCATTAATATATGAGGTTTGGATCTCCGCTATGGAAGAGGAGATAACTAAAACCAATAAAAATGAAACTTGGGAATTGGTTTCTTATACTAATTATAAAAATGTAATTGAGACCAAATGGGGCTCATGAAATAAACTCAAATGATTTTGATGGTATCACAACTCAATTTCTTGATTTTAGAAGTCACACTTCCATTTTTTGATTGAGTGTGACAATCAAAGTTATTTTTTAACGAATCTAGGGATATTTTTAAGGTACAAAAATATTGATATCAATTAAAAATTTAACAAGTAATGTGTCTATAAGGATCATCTTCCTCCACTAAGAAGGGGTGTTGAATCAGTGGATGATAGTATTTAAAATTTATTTTAAAAATAAATAAACCTCTCTATATTATTGAAACATGGTCCACTCAAAATATAAATATCTCATCCTCACATGATCGTATAGAAAATACAAAGAAAATGAACAATTTTTTTTACAAGTTTCAGATAATATGTGGAATAATAATCCTAGTTGTGTCTTGTTATATGGAATCCTACCTTTTATTACATAAATTTTCATTACATGGTACAAATGGAGGATCTTTTAATGTTATTTTCTAGTAAATAATGTACATAATACATGAAAAAGTAACAAATTATTCTAAAACCACTTGAAATAAATATTCATGGGTTCAATCAAGGTTACTTTTACTACATCTCATTCCTGGGTATACACATCAATGGATAGGGGTGATTATGAAGCCTAATAAGATAATAAGCAAGAGAGTCATATAGAATGCGATATAGATACATGGAAATAAGAACATGAGGCATGGAGATAAGGAATAAAAAATAGGAACATAATAATAATAATAACATTAATTATAACATAGAAATTTGGATATAACATTTTAATGAGACATCCCTAAGAATATGACTAAGTTTTATCCCCAAGGTGTCCTAAATGAAAATTACAAAGGTTATTCACCAAGGTATTGTAAAACTTGTTGTCTCTAGAGGTTAAATTTTTTACCTAATGAATTGAAGACCTATCAGGGTAAACCATTCATATATATTAATTTATTGTGAGCCAAATAGATCATAATAAATCATTTCTTTAATTACCTATGGAGAAATAATAAACCATTTTCTTATATAAAACATGGTGTACAAAAGTTCTTAAAGACATGACCGTTATGTGATTTTTAACCGACGTAAGGAAAATGTGAAATTAATATATGTAAATCCATAAATATAAAATTCATTTTTATATATTTTTTAATAACCATTGAAAATAATGAGTTTTGGGTTTTAAATGAGATGGAAAATAAAAATTTTCATGTAAAAGAGAGAAATTTAAGATGTAAATTTGGCAGAATGAAGGGTATAAAATATGGTTTCAAAAAATGGTGAAATGAGAGGGGAAAGGGTATATCATTAAAAAATAATATTATTAAAGTAATTGGAAAATATAAAGTGTAAAATAGAACTTATTTTGGAAATTATAAGACATATAACATGAAAAGGGACTATGAATGGAAAATAAAAGTGGATATTTTCCTTACCTTGAAGAGTTACTCCTAGATCTTGAAGAATGGAACCTTGGGGGCTTGAAATCACCTTGGGTACTTGGGAGGAAAAATCACCATAAATTTATAAAGTATGTATTCATAGTGAATTAAAATAGGTAAATGGGTGGTTATTTATAGAAAACATGGATGAATTGTTTAATAATTTCAAAATATAGGTCTTAGAAAACATGGTTGTAGAAAATGAAAAACCATTGTCTTATCCATGGGATTTTATAATGGTTTTTTACATTTGGGGTAAAATTTTTTAATTATTTTAATCAACTAGATCTGAACACCATTTTCGATACATCTTTTAGCATGGAAGATTAAATATTCCACATATTAATGTTTTTAAAAATGAAATTTTCCTTTTGATATTTTGGAAATTCACTTATAGTTTTAGAAATTGATTAAAATATATTAAAATACACAACAATAATAAAATAAAATATTTTATGTCATGTATTGTGTATAATTAATTATTACATCATTATGACATACATATGATTTCATAAAATACACTGAAACCTTAAAAATATATTTTTTTATTCTTGAAAAATTAAATAATTTGAGAAATTTCTTAAAAATTCACCCAAACCTAATTTAAATGTGATGATTTCAAAAATTAAGTTTAATTTATCATATAAATTCTCTAAATATGATAAATTTAACTTTTAAATATACAAATCCTTATTCATTTAAAAAATTATTGTTTTCATGGAACAATCAAATTATTGACACTTGTAAAAAAGTTCCCAAGCCATTATAAAATTATTTTATCTGTTATTATTTAAATAATTTTTTTTAAAATACTATTTCATTAAAAAAAATATTTATAATACATTGTTTTATTATAAAAATTGTATTTATATTTTATAAAAATACAATTATATTTTATTCATGTCTAAAAATAAAATTCTGAAATTCATCTCAATTAAACATATAATTTGTTAAGAAAATATATATTTGGGATATGTTTGAGGATTTCCCTTCCATTATGATTCACATGTTTAATTTTACTAGGTCCTCCATAAAAGGATATCCTTGAATCATCATCATTTCTAGAACAAAAATGCATTTCTTATTTAATACCTCAGTTGCAATGTTTTCTCTTCCAAGGTGATAATGAATTTAACAGTCATAGTCTTTAAGAAGTTCCAACCATATCCTTTAACTCATTTTCAATTAATTTTGTGTGAAAATATACTTCAAACATTGTTAGTCTATGTATATATCTCATTTATCCCCAAAAATATAGTGCCTCTATATTTTCAGAGAAAAAATAACTACAGCAAACTCTAGGTGATGTATATGATAGTTCTTCTTATGAGGATTTACCTATCAGGATGCATAATAAATAAGCTTATCATTTTCCATGAGGACTCACCCAATCCCTTTTATAGATGCATCACTATAAATAATTAATCCATATCTAGTGGAGGGTAGAGTTCACATTGGGGTATTAACAAATCTATTCTTTAGTTCTTTGAAACTTTCTTCGCAATCTGTTGTCCAGATGAACTTATTCCCTTTTCGAGTTAACCTGGTTAGTGGGTTAGAAAGTTATGAATTTTTTTTCAAAAAAATCCTATAATATCATGCTAAACCAAGGAAACTAGGAATCTCATTTACTATTATAGGATAAAGCCACTCCTCTTTAGCCTTTATCTTGGTAGGTTCAACTAATATTCCTTCATTGGTTACAATTTTCCCCCAAAATCCAATTTTTCGTAACCATAATTCACATATTCTAAATTTTTTAAAAAAAATATCCTTTATCAGAGTTCCCAAAATAACCCTTAGATGATTCTTAGGCTCCTCGTGACTTTTATAATATATAAGAATATCAAAAATAAATACTACCCTAGATTTATCAATGTAGTACATAAAGAAACGTTTCGAGAAAACTATAAATATAGATGGAGAATTAGTCAAGATGAAAGGAATAATAAAAAAATCATAATTCCCATATCATACTTGGAAGGAATACTTTGGAATATATTCTTTATTCACCCTAAATTGATGATACCTAGATCAAAGTTTAATCTTATAGAATAATTAATCCCTAAAAATCTTGTCAAATAAATCATCAATCCTAGAGAGTGGGTACTTATTTTTCATTGTGATCCCATGAATTTATCTATAATGAATTCATATCCACATTGATCCATCATTATTCTTCAAAAATATAACTGGTTATCCCCATGAAGACAAACTTGGTTGGATAAATACCTTCTGTAGAATATCTTGAAATTGATTAATTAATTCCTCTCAATCAATATTTTCAATTCTATATGGGTTGTTTGATATCATCTTGGATCTAGGTATGAGTTCAATGGAGAAATATAACTCTATTTCTGGTGGAGGTCTAGGTAACTCTTCATGAAATATGTCAATTTATTCTTTAATGATGGAAGAATTCTCTATATTTATACATTCATTTCATTCTCCCTCTTCCCTGATCATCTATATAAAGAAGGATCCGGGAGGTGATTAGAGACAAATGTCAAGCTAGGATATCTCTCCTTTGAATATGTCTATAGTCTAGGCATTCAAGGCTACTAAAATTTCATTCCTTATGTAGTTGATCTTAGAATTATACATTGAGAGATAGTCTATCTATATTATAGTTTCAAACTCCACCATGGGAATGACTTCTAGAGTTGTTATGATATTGTACTCCCCAAAGTTAATACTAGAGTTTCAATAAATTTTTTATGATAGGAGAGCTCCTCTAAGAGTCTTGAATAATAACTCCACTTCTAGACATTCAAGTATTAATTCTCTATTCTTTTCAAACATAGATGAGATAAATGAATACATAGAACCAAAATAAAAAAGTACTTTCTAGCTTTGTGAGCATAATGAGTGTACCTATCACCACATCATTCAGAGCTTCCACATCAGTTGTTGTGATAGAAAGTGAATGACCTTTCTCTCTTGGACTATGCTGAGCCTGATGGTGGTTACCCTCTATTATCTTTTGATTTAGACATTTATTGGAAAAGTACCTAATTTTTCTACACATGAAGCATTGGACTTCTAGATGGATCTACACCATCTTCCCTTTGTTGTTAGTATTGAGAAGTTGAGGCTTTAACTCACCATGAATGTTTCAAGTTATACAGCCATCTCTTCTACACTTTTATCTCTTTTCACTCCAAAGTAAATAGTTCTATGAATTTTTCTTTGAAAATTTGTTTCACATGAAAAATTTCACTTTTTCCTCCTCTTTCATGATCAAAGTTCTTCCTGGAATTTCCCTCCATTTCTCTTTTATTATCATTCAATCTATATGACCATTGAATATATATAAACTCAAATTAAACCTTAATATCACTCTGCACTATCTCCTCATATATTTTATAGTCTCAATTTTATATATTCTTCTATATATGGGGTCTCAGTCCATCGAGGAATCTATCAAACATTCATTTAGGATCAATGAAAAATCTAGAGGGGTATCGAGCAAGTCTTGTAAAGTTCATCTAAAATATTCCCACCTATTCATTTTCCTTTGGCTTTAGTTAATGTAATTACTTCTCTATTTTCAATCAAATTTAATAGAGGGAATATTTATTGAAAAATATTCACCTAAAATCTTCCCACATCCTATCATTGATCTCCCTTCTTGGAATTAGGTTTTTAATCGTGTCTGCCACTGGTCACCTTGTTCTCCTAAGTGGTATACTCCCAAGTATACATTCTCTTTTTCATAACAATAGAGTACAAACAATATATTTTATATAGTACTTACCATTTTTTCAGCAATCAATGGGTCAAAATATCCATCAAAAGTAGGTAGTAGTTGACTCTTAAAGGACTCAGTGGAAATTTGTTCCCTTTTAGGTGAATCCATTATATCAACTTGATTCAATTTATTTTTCACAACTTGAGTTAGTTGAATCATCATCCTCGTGAAGTTTTCTATTCCATATTCCTTTGGAATGATGTCAGTGCATCATCTGTTGCACTCTCCATTTATGATGTTCCTCCAATTTATACCCATTTTTCTAAAAGAGGAAAATCTTTTTGAGAAACATGTTAATTTTTCAAATTTTATAATTCTAAATGGAGTTTAAGTATTAAAACATAATACTTAAATATATTATTATTATCCTCTATATACAATTACATTTTCTATATATCCTTCATAATGGTTCATAAAAAGATTTTGACTAACTAAACATATCCCAGGAGTGTCAAAATAAGAGTATAACAAGGCCCATTTTTGTTGGGAAAAAATCCCTCAAGGTAACATTGAAGCAATTTTGGGTGGATCGTGTTAATTTTAAAAAAAAGGTTTCCAAGGTATATTAAGGATTCCAGATAGTTTGTTGACATGGTATGTTGAAAAATATCTAATATTAAGGAATGGATTCCCTAGAATAGGTATAAAAAATTATGTAAACAAGGTGATGTTATTTCCCAGTGTTTGCCAAAGGGGTGAAAATTTGGTGCTTGTATTACATCATGAATGTTGGATTTTATTGAAGGGAATATGAAAATACATTAAAGGAATGAATTTTATGATGAATGAGTTTTGAGAAGGGAATTTTCAAAGGTTTAAACATTATAACAGTGAGCCTCGTGACTATGAAGAGTATTGTGAACAATGAAGGTGAGGATCATCGTGAGTGGAGCATAGAGGAAACATGAATAGTTTGATGGTGATCTCCATGAAAACAAAAAGCATCACAAATAGAGTATTTTATTGGAGATTATCAAAAAAGGGAACATCATAGTGGAAAATAGGGATAATCATGAAATGGTGGTGACATTTTTGGAAGGTTCTAGAATCAGTGGAAGCACCTATAAATAGGCCTCCTGTCCCCTTTAGAAAAGTATTGATACTTAATGATGATCTTAAGGATTCAGAATTAAAAATGTGGTTCATGAAGGTGTTTTGAGAAGGTGTTCCATGTGAAGAAATTTATGAAGGATATATTAGCCGACTGAGTTTTATGTCCATCATGAAAGTAAGGGAATTCTCAAATTCTAAGTAAGATTCAAAAAATATAGGAGCTTCACGATGTCTAATTGAGCTTTGTGAAGGATGTATGCATCACAAAGTATAGTTGATCTTTGTGAAATAGGTGTGATTCATGAAGTATTAATGATATTAGTGAAAGGTAGGATCTTCGAAAAGGATATTTTAGTTTTGTAAAAGAGGACCTTTGAGAAGGAAATGAGCATCATGAAAGTTGTTCAGAAGGTATTGACCAGTAAATCTATGGTAAAGTGGTATTCATCAATGGATGAAAGTGGGGAATCAATAGAGGATATATCTATAACTAAGGATGTATTCATTAGAGATGATGAAGGTACCTACAAGTCCATAAACTATGTGTGGTTCCTTTCTAGAGAAAAGAGGAAGATGTTGACCATTTCCACTGGCAGTGATCCAGATAAAGACATAAGGAGAGACCCATGGGAAAGTAGTGAGCTGGCCTTAAACATTATAATGGCAGTGATCCAAGGTATATATGAGATCTAGCTAGAAACAACATTCTTGGAAGTGGGTATTAGGGGATTTGGTAATATCATAACATTGTCGTTGTATGCTCCATGGATGTATCCCAGTGTGGGTGAACCAAGTAAAAAAATTTGTGTATCATGCATGATATAATTTCTTCTCATACATTGGTATGGGAAAGATTGAAAAGAGTGTTTTTTAAATAAGAAACGAGATCTAAAGTGGTAGTATTTTCAATCTTACATACACTGATTCACCCGCTCTCAATGTATTTAACCTAGTTGGGATAACAGTTGTACACCAGTTTCCATTCATGTATTTCTAAAAGAGGTTTTTTTGGGTGTTACCCCTATATACATATATGCCAAATCCACATCCACTAGTTCATATCAAGACATGGAATTCTTTTTTCATAAATAACTTAATTAAAACTTAACCAAAATACCAAGATGTTTTATTATATTTAAACTTGTCCCAGAGGTTCTTCCTAAAGTTTTAAAGTCCTAATCTCCACAAATAACTAAATTATCCTTTGATTCCAACTATGGAATCCTTACTTCTTATAACATAACTTTTTGTTACATGGTACAAATAGAGGATATTTTAAATTTAATTTTATTTGAAATATGATACATAATTCATGAAAACATAAAACATTTTTCTAAAAACATGAATTGCATCTTCAAGGGTTCATAGTAGTTTACTTTTACTACATGTCATATCTTTGGGACACACATCAACGGGGTGAGCATGAATCTTGGTAAGGGAACAAGAAAGAGAGACATATAGAATGTGATCTTGAGACATAATAATTAGAACGTGAGACATAACAATAAGGCATGAGAAAGATTCACATTATAATAATAAGAACATGAATCATAACATAAACATGTGGACACAAAATCTAAATGAGACATTAATAAGAATATCACCAGGGTTTCATAAATGAAAATTATAAAGGTTATTCACCAATGAATCGTAAAACATGTCATCTATAGAGATTAAATTCATTACCCAATGGATTGGAGTGATATCAAGGAGAACCCTTCATATTTATTAATTTCAGGTGGGACAAATAGATCATAATAAATCATTTCTTTAGAAAACCTAGTACAAATAAATAACAAGGTTATTATCAAAAACATGGTATACAAAAGTTCTTAATGACATGATCGTTACAACATTTTTAACCCATGAATGGAAATGTGAGTTTCATATATGTAAATCCTATAAAAAATGTAATGTTTACATATTTTTTAATATACATTTAAAATAAAGAGGATTCAGTACTCAAATAAAAAGGAAGAGATTATTTCTCATGTAAAATAGAGAAATTTGAGAAGTAAATTCTATAGAATGATTAGTATAAAACATGGTTTTATAAATGGGTGAAATGAGAGGTTAAAAAGGATATACAGTTCATAAAATACTATTATTATAGTAATTTGGTAATAGAAAGTGGATAAAAGATCCTAGTTTGGAAATTAAAAGACATACCAAATGAACAGGGAACTTGAATAGAAAAGAATTATTGAGATTTCACTTACCTTGAAGAGTTACTCTTAGATATTGAGGAATAGAACCTTGGGGGATTTGAAAACCCTAGGGGGAATCTATGGGAGAAAAAATCAAACAAAATTCTTATAGGATAGATTAGTAGTGAATGGAAATGGAAAAATGGGTTAGTATTTATAGAAAATGTGGAGGATTTGTTTAATAGTTCCCAAATATAGGTCTTGGAAAACTAGGTTGTTGAAAATAAAAAACCATTATCTTACCCATGATTTTTTCTCATGGTTTTGGAAACTTGGGTCAGAAAATAATTTATTTAAATCCACCAAAACTGAAAACCATATTTTATTACTTCTTTTGGAATTTAAGAGTAAATATTCCAAAAATAAATGTTTTTAAAAAAATTCCTTTTTAGACTTTGAAAACTCACTTATAGTTTTGAAAATTTATCAAAATATTTTAAAATAAAATATATTAATAAAATAGAATATATTTTTTCATGGATTATTCTTAATTATTTATTATATCATTTTGACATAAATATGATTTCATAAAATATATCTAAACCCTAAAACTGTACTGTTTATAATTCATGAAAAAACTAAATTATTTTAGAAAATTATCATAAATTCACTGTAACCTAATTTTGACATGATGATTTCAAAAATGATTTTTATATTTCTAGGAGAATTCTATAAATATGATAATTTTAAATTTTAATTAAAAAAATATTTATTTATTTAAAATATAGTTGTTTTTAAGGCATAATCAAATTTATAACACTAATAAAAAATTTCAAAAGCCTTTATAAAATTATTTTATCTTTTATTATTTAAATAAAAGTGTTTTAAAAAACTATTTAATTGAAAAAAATACTATTCAAAATACCTTGTTTTATTATAAAAATGTGTATATTTTCTTGAAAAATAAATTTATGTTTTATTTGCATCCAAAAATTAAATTATCAAATTCATCTTAATTAAAAATATATTTTATTGAGAAAGAATGTTCTTAAGAGGAATTTATGGAAGAAATTTTTTATTTATAATATGTAATTTTCATTATGTTATAGACATGTAACCCCTTATTACACCCACATACACCCTAAGGGTTAGGTGTGTGATGGTGATAGTTTCATGGGGAGGCTCAGATAACGTCAACTGAGTGGTAATCTCTATTGACTTAAACTTCTCCCATAGGAAATTTCATTCAAGATTCACTTATTGAAGCTCGACTTGGTCTTAGTCATGGAAACCCCCAGTGATGATACCACCCTCCAAATTTTTGAAAAAAGGGATTCAAATGGTACGAATCTACTGGTTCAGGCCATGAATTCTCCTTTCTATGTCAATTATCTTTTTTCATTACTAATTATAAACACTAATTATAATTATAATATGATCATAAAATGGTGTATATTCCAATGTTCATATTGATCAATGGTCATATAATGGTCAAATCCCAACTATCACATTTCCATTTATACCCTATAAAAACAACTTCATTCTTTCACTCAAAATTTACTACAATTTATATTACGGTTATATTTTCATTTTCATTAGATGATAATTGGTTTACTAATATTTTTTTATATTTATATAGAATTTTTAGTGTGGGGGATGATTCTAGTATATTCAATTGATCCATAGTTTCCCATTTTAGCTATTCTATTTTATATTTGTTTGTCCAGTTGTAATGTTTATCATTTAAATTAGTTTTATAACTGACTAATGTAATGATCACTTTTAAATGTATAAAAAAATTGGTTTATTTTTATTTTTTATATGTATGAAATTATAAAATATTTAACAATCATTTATTTAGAAAAAAATATAATTTATCAAAATTCTGGGTTATTACAGGTTACCCTCAATAACCATTGATTATCTTCACTATAAGAACATGTTCATTCTAATTATAAAAATTCATAAGGAATAAAACCACACACATCATTAGTCACACCCAAAAAAAGATTCATAAAATAGTAAACATAAATATTATTTCATAATGGAGTATATCACTTAATAAAATAGATATCTTTGGAAATAAATAATAAATATCTACTTGCATGAGCCTACAGACTAAGAAAGATAGAACCACCCACTATGCAAACTCGAATTACATTGTACAAATATTTTCATATTAAAAAAAATATATTGAACCAATGAGATTAATTAAACATTGATCACTTAAAACCATATTCGACCCCAATATCTTCTTCTTCTTCCTTTTTCTCATAGCATAAAAACCACACACAATAGCCACATAGACATTCACTATAACATGCTTATTTTTTGAAATTTTTAAATCCTGATCAAATATTTATTATTCAAAAATCATTAAGATTTGAAATTTATTTTTCATGTGATATATATATATATATATGTTTATATTAACCATCTCATTTAATTTCCTAAAAGACACGGGTAGTCTTTCCAACTGTGATATTGAAATACCACAATCTTCAACATCTAAAGAATCCACTCTATTTAAAGCTCATCTGAATGTTCTTAAAGACTTGATTCTTTAAAAAACATCCACAATTTACATGTGCATGGCCTAATGCATCTTTTCCATGTGGAACTTCCATTGTTGTAGTTTCATATTTTGAAACTCTTTCTCGGTATATAAGGATAAAATTCCTTATGGGTTTATAAATTGTTTCTGTGAATACCAAACATGGTTGTGAGGATTTCTTTGGCCAAATCATATAAAATTTCTATGTGACTCAATTTAGATATGTGAAGAATTTACATACATGAAAGACCATATTTTCCTATATAGTAGAATTTACCTATGTGGTTTCAGCTATGTCACTGAAATAGATTTTTGAATCCTTTTGGATACATTATTTCATTCTCTTTCATTATTGGATCATCAATATGATTTTTTTTATATTGATGGAATCAGCTACATAACAATCAGTTACATGGGAATTTCATCTCCATGACATTGTCCAAAATTATTATGTAATAGATTTGGATACATGATAATGTTGTCTTTGTGATGAAATCCAAAATGAATATGTAGTATATTTTTCTATATGATTTGAATACATGATAGATTTGGAAACATGGATCCCCTTAAAATTGAAAATGTTTATGTGAATACAAAAAACTCCATTTTTCACCCAAAATCACTATAAACCTCTACAACTGACTTCCATCCAACCTCAAATGCTAGCATCATGAAACTCTCTCCCATGACATATATCCATATAAACCAAATCATGAAACATTATAATTAATGATAACCTTAACATATTTTTGTCACGAATATTACAACCCACACTCACCAATATTCATGGTATCTTCAGCCAACCTAAAATAATGACAGAAATATGAAAAAAATATCAATGAGATGTATCCTTACACTAAACTATAGTATAAGGTAGTTTTTTTGATAAAATTTCATCGCTCAGAGAAAATTAAATTTGGGACATTTTTAATAAAGGACTATGGGGTGTCAAGGAAATAAAAACTCAAGTGTGTAGGGGAAGGCTGAACAAGGAATTTCATCCTTAAGTCCCAAAAAATCTCATGTGGTATAGCTTTTGTAAAGATATTTCCAAGCTTCTCTTTTGTTCAAAAAAATAAAATTTTGATTTCACTTGAATACAAATTCTATTTGATAAGATTATATCAAATTTATATATGTTTAGGATAAGAATTTGGAGCTATATTTTTTAAAAAATAAATAGTACTTTTATTATCATAAAGAATCTTCAATGGTCTCTGAACATCAACCCACCAATCCAATAGTTGAACTTGCATCTATAAAGCATGTATAACTACATGAGTAGCCGCCACATACTTAGATATATCTTTACTCATGGTTACTGAACTCTAATTCTTATTGTATTATCTAACACTACCATCTCCAATAGAAAAAACTCCACCTAATGTATATCAATGATATGTACAATCACGTTCCCAATATATATCAGTGTAATTCAGAAAGATTAGATCAATGTTTCATCTAAAGATGAATCCATAATTTATTATACCTTTTACATAAGTTCGATTTTTTAAATTGAAAGAATGTGTTACTCCTTAAGTTAACTTTGAAACCTTGCACACAAGGTCAATATGTTGGTAGTGTATGGTTTTGATGTTGTGAGACATTATGGGTGTTCAATAAATACTTCCTCTTCAAGGTCACCATTCAAAAAACATGGACTTTGTATCCATTTAATAGACCCTATAATTCATATGATATACCAAAAACAAGATAATTATTAGTATCTTAAGTCTATAAATTTGGGAAATGTATATTTAAAGTATATTCATTTAATTTGACAATAGACTTTGCAAATAAGTCTATCTTTGCCTAGTGTGACTTAACATTTCTCATTCATTTTGTTCCTAAAAACACATTCTGAACCAAACATATTTTTAATTTTTGGTCTTCACATAATTTTTAATGTAGAGTTATTCACAATTTTATTGAGTTACTTATTCATATATTCCACCCATTCATCATTATCAATATCTTAAACCACCATTATAGGCTTATCCTTTGATATAAGATCTATTTGGTTTTCCACTATAAGCCTCATTTTAGTCTTAACTGATGCATTATGATTCCTAATGATATTATAAATTTATAATTGTTTCTTTAACAAATAAAATAAAATTTTTATCACCATCACCTTATTCATAATCACTGGAACTTTATTAATTAGCATCATCCATTTTTTTGGTCTAATTTCAACATCATCTTTAACTTTTTTTTAGAAATTCACATTCTTTTTAATGTAGGATACTCCAAATATGCTTATTTTTCCTATGTTTTCATTAATTTCACATATTAATACTAAATAATTTTATGTAATGTCTTATTATATTATCTATATATAACCCAATTAGATAAATATCCCATAAAGAATCTATCATCATCCTTTTCTTCAATCTTTCCCAGTCTACTTCCTATGATTTTAATATAACGTGGAATTCCAAAGACCTTTAAATGTTTCACAATAAGATTATTTTGGAACCAAATTTCATAGATTTTAGTAGGTGTATTGGGTTTAAAAATACATATATTTTTAATATGAACCATAGTACACAGTACATCTCTCTAGAATAATTTTGAAACATTATTCTCAACCAATATTATTCTACCCATTTCCACAATGCTCCTACTATTCCCCTTTGCAACACCATTCTATTTTTGTGTAGAATATGTGATATACTAATATCATATTCAATATTTTCCATAATAAATATAAAATCTATTACTTTTATATTATTTCCTATCATCAAATCTCAGTTTTTTGATACACAAACCAAACTCATTTTCAATATACTTTTTGTACATTTTAAATATCCTAACAGCCTAAAACTTCTGTTTGATGGAAATAAAATTGGTTATTTGAGAAAATTCATCTATGAAAGTAATGAACTAAATATCTACATGGGTAGACTTATGTATAATGGGCACAAAAAGACCTATGTGGACTAATTCCACTAGCCTTGTGGAAGTAATATCCAACTTGTTGTGAGTCTTATAACTTGTCTTTTCCTTATGACATGTTCCATATATTACATCTTGATATCTTTTCAGATTTGATAAATCTATTACAAATTTATCTTTAACAATACTTCCTATTATTATATATACAAGATACCAATTTATTTTATACCATAATATATTATCATCTTTCATGCTCAAGTAATATGTATTAGAAGGATAAATAATATAGATTAAATTTCCATTTGTTCTACTTACTTAAGAGACATTTATTCTATCACTTATTCTTTTAATGATTATTGTATTTTTAGTGAATACTATCTCATTCCCATTTCCAAAAAAGTCTACTAACACTCAACAAGTTGTGTTTTAGACCATCAACATAAATAACTTCATTTTATTTTAAATTATCTACCTCAATTTTAGTTATGAAAATACCATTTATTTTAATGGAAGAGTAATTAAAATACATTAATAAGCCTCATTCAATTTTCTCAGTCTTTGTTATAATTTTATCATAACTAATCATGTAGGAGGAACACCCACTATATAGGATCAATGCCTTAGTATTATTTCTTTCTTTAAAATTAATGTATTCTAAGCATGAATTTTCTTCACTATGCACTTGAATTGATTTCCATTTATATTAGATAGGTAACTAACTGGGTAATAATTTCATGAATTTATCTATAATATTTCCTTTTTTATCACACCTTTCACATATTTATTCAAGACAATCAAATCTATTTTGTGTTTTCAATATGTTTCCAGTTTCTATCTCTATATGATTTCTTCCAGAATCTATTTCATTCTTATTAGAATTGGTCGCTCAGGATTATTTTATTCTCATGGGTAAAGAAATTATTTTCCAACACATATAATATTTATTCCTAAATATACCAAAACACCAGAAATAACCATGAAATTTTAATTTTCTTGAAAAACCAGAGGTGTATCTAGAAATTTTTAGTTCATAATTTGACATTGCAGAAATTTTTGGGTCTGATTTTATATCTTATTTGAAATAAAACTATCATTAGAGTTTCTTAATTAATTAGGTAATATTTAAAAAAATATATATCATTTTTTCCCTAAATTGACTATAAATAAGGTTTAAACCTGGATTATTAGTACTAACTATTCTGGAAGTATATTTTTCTGATGAGGATTTTTTCTCCATTTTCTCAGTGTACTTAGAGGATTTTCCCTTGACTTAGATAGATATTTTGAATAAATTCTTGATCTTTGTTAGTTATTTATCAAATTAAAGACATTCTTATTTTTTTATTACTATTTTTTTATCATTTATTGAAAGTTTTTCTTCATGATATTTTATCATTATCACATATTTGAATGTTTTAACCTATGTTTTTTACTTTATTATGAATTAATTTTTATTTTTTAAACTTTATCACCTTTTTCATAAATCATATTATTATCCACCTTTACCAAATTCATCTTATTTTTCTTTGGAAAAATGATTTACTTATGATAAGCCTCTATCTCATCTTTAATAATGTATTCAGAATTCATTGTTTCTGAATTATCATGATCACCACTCAATGAGTCAATAGTCTTCTAAACATGATTCATAAATGATGTAAATTTATCATGTGTTTTATTTTCATAATCACTATAAGATATAAAATTAGTTTCCTCTTATTAATCCTCAATATTCATCTTTTTGTTCATTGAATTATCTTATTTCTTTCACATGTCATTTAAGTGTATTTATAATTTTTTCTCCACTTCTTTCCAAGAATTTCATCATCATTTTCATAATCATAATTTCATCCTTTATTCTTTTGAAAATTAGTTGTATAGTTTCCCAGTCCATTACATTAACATCTACCAGAGAACATATCATTTTTCTTGATTTTGACCATCTGAAATCATTTGGAAACAAAATTAATAAATATTTAATATTCATCTTTATTATCAGAATCATCAAAATTTGAAACATCTTTATTATTAAAAATATTCATATTCCTCATTGATTTAAAATTTAATTCATAATTCACATTCTTTTTGAAATCTAAAAGATTTGTATTTTTATTAGTAATGATAATATTACGTAAATAATCAATTGAAATATCTTCTCTATCTTCAAGAGTTGATATTTTGGGATCATATCTATTTGGAAAATTTCTCATCAACTTCTTCACAATTGAGAAACATTCATTTTTATGACCAAATACACAAATATTAATTAAAATTTTATATACTTGACTAATTAAATCATTAATTCATTCATCCTCTATAATTTTTATATCTTTAAATTTTCTTCTCTATATCAGTAGCTTTGCCACTTTGAGTTTCACATTTCTTTTAAAACGTATCTCTAAATTTTACAATATTTCCTTTGTGGCTTGTAGTCTCATAACTTTAGTGTATAATTTATCTGATAAAAACATGACATTTTTATTTTCCATTTTTCCATCAACCTCCATATCCCTCTTATTATAAAATGTAATATGACCATTATTTTCAAAGTGTGGGAAGCCCGCTGTGGCCACACCATGAACTTCTAGTCCAAAAGATAAAAAGTGGAAACATTTGATTTCTTCCAAATTAGATAATCTATTTCATTCAATATTGGTACAACCCCTTTGTTGACTGAATGAATATAATCCATTATCAAATGTGAACTTATTGAATCATATAGAGGAAACTCCCTTTGATAACAATTTAAGTGCATGAAAATATCAATTTACTCTCATGAGTAGGGGTGAATCAGTGGAGGATAGTTTTTACAATTTATTTTCACTATAAATAAACTCTTACAATTTATTTTCACTTGAAATAATTCTTTAAAATGCTTCTTCGTATATTTACTACCCATTATTAAAAGGAATATTTTGAATTTTTTATTTCCAAATTCAATAATTCTATTTTTATGTGATTTATCTTTGAACTATTATTATAGAGAGAATTTAAATTATTTAATGTGTGATTTAAAATTGGTTAGAACCAGTATTTATTATTTTATATTTTGGTCATGTGTTGAGTGATTATTATGAAATGATCATATATATTTTTCTCTCTCTGATTATCTATTATTATTCTATTTGAATTTTAAATTTTCTAACAACTACTCAACTATGTTAAGTTTATTTTTCTTAAAAGTGAATCAAGATTTTTCTGTTGAATATATATTCATAAGAAAAATTATTCTGATATGATACCAAAATTATTTATGAGTGCACAAATATTTTGATAACAAAATATCAATTAGAATATTGACATCCTATGTAATCAACTTTCCATATATAGAATAGTCTCTCAAGCTGAATTGGAAATTATATGACTACTACTACCTTGATGAAAAATCCACATTACACAAGAACCAATACCTATTACTTATTTTTTTATATTATACATCATCCTGGTTTCTTGTGAATATATTATATTATGTTATTAATGGAATTTTTTTAGTCATGAATTTATTTTTAAGATAGCTCATGAGATTTAGAGGATTCTATAAGTTACTCACCTTGTCTCAGATAAATTAATTCAAACTAATATTCAAATGATTTAAACTGATTACTAGGACATAAATATGGGTGAAGATGAGAGAGAATGTTAAATGCTTCACTGATTCACATTCATTTTGAAATGAATAAATTCCCTTGGGGAAGTTTTGGAAATCCTTGTACTTGTTGAATAATTCCAACAAAAACTATAGAAGAAATGGAATGCTAATAAAGTCTCCATTGATTAAAGAAAGAATACAAAAGAGTAAAATCTCTATGAATTGATTGGATCGCTGATTTAGTAGGAACCGGAATCAAATAACATAGTATAAAAGGGTACAATAAAAAAAGGTGTATCAATGAAATATGTGAATGTTGTTTCTAATAAATTTTCTGATTCCAATCTATAGGAAAGTGAAAAATAATTTATGGCTTAGATTGTGACTGGAGTCTATAAATGAATGAAAAATAAAGGATTTAAGAACCTATTTAGAAGATACCATCCAAAAGAAAAATTAAAAGGATATAATAAAAGGATTAATAATTATAATAGTTCATATGTTAATTTTTTTAGTGCATACAGAATGTGTATATCAATCATGACTTTCCAAAACAGAATATTGAAGATAAACACACAAAAAATACAAAAATGTATTAAAAACCATTTGGAGTTGTATATATGAATCTTATTTTAGTGAATAATATAGACATGAGAAAGAATCTTGTAAATTTTTCTATAGGGATTATATGATTGAGGTTATTGATATTGGGTTTTATTCGAGATTTTTTTGACTATGATTATTAAAATTTTAATATTTATGAATTAAATGATGAAATTGAAATATTGATAAAATATGTTTTCAAAGCATCTGATTTATATAATAAGCTTATAGAAAATAATAGAAAACTTTCTTCCTAAAATAATATGATTTTAAAATACAATGAAAAATTAAGAAATACTTCTTCTGCTTCTCATCCTATAGTTTATGATAATATGATATTTTCTCACGATTTGAATGAAAATTTGAAAAAGGAAGATGAAATTATTAAACAATGTTTATCTGTTTTTATTAAAGGTTATGAAAAATATCATAAGATTATGCCTTTGAATAAAAAATAAAAAAATTATATTATATATAAGAGTAGATTACATCAAATGTATAAAAATTATTTTTTGAAAATAAAAAATGGTTGTATATGAACTATTATATGTTTTAAATATGCCATGAAAGGTCACTATGAAATTGATTGTTCTCTTAGATTCAAATTTTTTTTGGGGATTTATGAAAATAAATGTTTCTAAATCTTTATTATCTAGAGTTAAATACAATAATTGTTTAATGTTTATGTGGGTACCTAAAAATTATATTACTAATCTTATTGGACCCATAGTATCTTGTGTACCATAACTATCAAGTTATTAATTTTTGTAGGAAAATACCCTAAATGTCTCAAGAATGAAATATATTATATGGATATTGGATGATCTAGGAATATTAATAGAGACCTATCAATTTTTACCACTTACAACAAATATTATTGAGGCAATGTTACATTTAGATACAACTCCAATGGGATGTTAAAAGGTTTTAGTGAAGTTGGTATTTCTAATTCTACCTTTATTTCTAAAATTTTATTTATTGAAGGTTTAAAAAATAATTTAATTATTATATATCAGTTATGTGATGATATAATGGAATTTAAATTTAAAATTTAAAAGTGTTTAGTTTCTAATGATTATTCTTTTTTATTTTATGCTAATCAAAAGTAATCCATTTATACTATTAATTTTGGTGAACTAACTATTCTACATTTAAAGTATTTGAATTATTTTGCATACTGTTAATATTATTTGTGTATATTATTGGGCCATGTTAATTTTAAAATGTTAATAAATCTCTAAAAACATTAAAAGGTGATATATTTACTTGTTATAAAGAAATAACATCTTTATGTTTATTATGCTTGTATGAAAGGAAAACAATGAAAAGTTTCTTTTAGACCTATTAATCAGATAATTTCTAATAGAAATTTATAGTTAGTACATCTTGATCAATGTTTTCCTATTAAAATTTATATTCTTGGATGAAATAAATATACTTTAGTTATTGTTGAGTATTATAGTTTATTTACATGGGTTTACATTCTGGCTCAAAAAATTAAACTTTATCAAAATTTATTACCTTTTGTATTTTAGTTCAAAATGAAAAATCTTGTATGAATGTCTCTATCTATAGTGATAAAGGAGGTGAATTTACTTATTTTGATTTTAAATTTTTTTAAAATAATGGTCTCAAATAAACACATAATTCTTGGTTCGAAAGGATTTATTTTTTCTATTGAATAATGGTTTCAAGAAAGTTAATGTCGATACTACACATTTTATTAAAATAATTTCAAACGAAAATTTAATTGTAGAAATATATTTTGATGATATAGATTTAGGTTATTCTAGTGAAATTATTTGTAATTATTTTGATACATTTATGTCATCTAATTTTTACATGATCTTAATGGGATAATTAATGTTATTTCTTCGATTTCAAATTTCTCAAAGGGGAGATGTGATTTTTCTTAATTAATGTAAATATGCTAAAGAGTTGGTTAAATGTTTTAGTCATGATTCCTCTAAATCTATGAAAAATCCTATGAATAATAGTTTTAAATTAGATATTGATACATTTGGAAAATCTATTGATATTAAAGTCTATAGAGTCATGATAGTTATATTTTTTTATTTAACAACATATAGACCCAATATCATGTTTAGGTCTTTTCTATGTGAAATATTTCAAGACAATAATAAATAGATTCATTTTAAATCCATGAAAATAATAATTAGATGTGTTAAAGGAACCATTAACTCTTGTTTGTTTTATTCCAAGTATAATTTTTTTTGATTGAATATCATATTATGACTCTGATTTTAGAGGATTTAAAATTGATAGAAAAAGCACATTAGGTATGTTTCATTTTATTGTAAAACTTTTAATTTCATGGTCTTCTATGAAGCAATTATCTATTTCTCTATCTACTAAAAAGTTGAGTATATCTATACAACTATTTTTTGTGTGAAAAGTTTTCAGATTAAAAAAATTTGTGTGATTTTAGTAATTATCATGATTAATTTCCGTCTTGTTATAATAATGCATCTTCAATTTATTTTTCTAATAATTCCTTACAACAATCTAAACAAATCATAATGATGTTAGAATTAATTTTATTAGAGATCATTTTAATAAGAGATATATTGTTTTAGAGTTTATCCTTATTGAAAATCAACTTACAGATATATTTACTACACCTTTATAATTTTCTCAGTTTAAAAAACATAAATTCAATATTGGAATATTATAATATTAAAATTATTTTGTTTGAATATGTTTAGGTGAAATTTTAATGTAATTATATGCTGAAATTTTCATATTTCTATGCAATCTATAAAATCTAGAATATGTTTTTATGATTAATTGTGTTTAATTTCAATACATATTTCTTTATCATATAAATATTTTAAAACCTATAATACATTCGATAAGACATTAACTTATTATTTTAATATTAAATTTTCATAAAATATTATTTGTTAAAATATTTATCATTATTTTTTCTCAAACAAATTTTATACATTCTACTCACTCTATTTACTTCTAACATTTAATAGTGGATATTTTTACACTGGGTCCATGATATCTATTTTTGAAAACAAACATGTATTTATAGTTTGTAATTTACATATTTTTTGACATATGACTATTTAATAATGTTATTCACAATTTTTTAAACCTTATCTTTTTAATAATTTCAAAAAGGGGGATATGTTTTTGAAATTATACTTTTTTTGTAATTATCAAAATGGTGGAAGAATGTTTAGTGTCTCCTTAAAACACATTATGTTTTGATAATAAAAATAATTTTTTTAATTCCTTTAAATATTTTAACACTTTGAATTTTATATTTATTGAATTATATTTATCTTTGATCATATCATAATATTTCTTTACATAAATTTTATTTGTATTTCTTGTTTTTATTTGTCTTAATATGTTCTTCAAGTTTTATTTTGAGTTCCTAGTCAAAATACTTCATTTGGGACCTTTACATATCATTTATACATGTTTTGTACTATTCCATTACAAAAAAAAACTACTATACACTACATAGAAAATTTCAAATTCATATAGCCAATTTAAAATTAACGTAGCCAATTTGGAATTCATGTAGCCAATTTAAAATTCATGTAACCGATATTGAATCCATGGAGCCATTTCTCTAGTTTTAGTTACCCTATGTGGTTTGACAATATCCTTATCTACAGAACACCAAATTGAGTGATTTTTTTGGGAAATATATGAATTTATAATACATTTCATTAGAATACAAAAACTTATTAATCGATATCTTTCATGTCTTAAATTAGGATTAAAGTCATTGTATATTTTCAGTCATATTTCTACTATTTTCCAAAACTATTTTATTCTATTTTTTAATAATAACATGTTTTTTTATAAAATTAACTAAGGAAATTCCTGATTATTTAGAAATATAATGATATTTTCTAAATATAAGTCAAAATATACCAAATCTAAATTTTCATTTAACTAGGTATTTTTTTTGTATAAAACTTGTAATGAAAATATATCTATAGTTTCAGAAATTCCATCAAGTGAATTGCTTATGTGTGGAATTAAAATACATGATTCCCTTATATGGTGAATTGATTATATTATTTCCATATGTGAAATATCTATATGGTGACTCAATTTCGTGATTTTCTTACATGGTTAGTTTTCTTTACATATATAAAAATACCAATGTGAAAACCCTTACATATATTTTCCTATGTAGTTCATTAAATTTTCTATATGAAATTATACTCTATTTTTTGTAGTGATAGTGAGTTTTAAAATACACCTTACATTGAGTAATTATTTTACCTTACTGTAATTTTTGAAGGTTTACCACCTTACTTTGAATTCATCTTCAACCTATGATGGAACCTTTTTTCTTTTACCCTGTCACTTGATATATTCTAATGCTACCAAACACAGTATGTATAGCTACCACAGATGGTAACTCAAATGACTACACACAATCAGTATGGTGACTGCAAGAACACTTGAAATGACTGCAAGCCATGGTATGTATACCAACTACATGAACACTTAGTACACATGGTCAGTTCTTTATGTTTCTTATTTTTTCTTCAATCAATAATTTTACAAATTCTATATTTTATGTTATGATTTATATATCCACTTACTTCATTTTTATTTCTTAATATTAAATTTTTATAATTACTTTATAAATTAATATTAATTATATAGAACATATAAGAAATATTTTATATTATATTAAACAAGTTTTTTTAAAAAAAGAAATTGTGTTTTATGTTCATGCATGAAATGTATATCTTAAAAACTCAATAATTTTTTTTGTTATTTTATGTTGTTTTCATTGATTTTATGGTCTCTAAATAAATATTTTATTATATTAAACTCATTAAAAATTATTTTTATATTTTTAATACAGTTCTATTATGTTTTTAATTTCACCACATATTTACATCTCACTCTTAAATGGGATGCTTTGAATTTCATATTTTAAAATTCAAACTTTCTATTTACATGTGATTTATCTTTGACCTATTATTATGGAGATCATTTAAATTATTTAATTGGTGATTTGAAATAGTTTTGAATCAGCGTTCATTGTTTTAAATTTTTTTCCTAAGTTGATTGATTATTATGTAATGATAATATATATTTCTCTCCCTCTCTCCAATAATCCATTAGTATTATATTTTAATTTTATATTTTCTAATGACTACTCGGCTATGTTACGTTTATTTTTTTCATAGTAATTGATCTCTTCTTCTGGAAAGAAATGTGCAAGTGAAATAATTCTAATATGATACCGATAACAGGTATGAGTACAAGAATGTTTTGATATCAATAGATTGACCCCGAATGTTGACATAATATGTGATCAACTTGAAATTTAATAGATAGTCTCTAAATCTAAAAAAAACTTTTACGACTACTACTTCCTTGATGATACATACAAATTTTTCAAGAACCAATACTTGTTATTTATTTGTTTATCTTCTACTTTTTTTCTGGTCTCTTGTGTCTATAACACTATTCACATCTTAAACATACACTCTATTTTTCTATTTATGATTTTACAAAAAAAAAATATTTCATATTATCTTTCTCATCTTATGACTCTTATATTCCAATGTTAGGATCGTTTGTGTTGTGACTACCATAGTCTAAATTTGGGGTTGTGAGTGGGTTGTGATTCCCTATAAAAATCTTAGGTGGCTAGTTATTATTACACTAGAAAAATAATATTTTAATCATGTTATGATTGCACATTAAAAAATTAGGTTTTTTATAATGTATCTCTTGCTGAGTAAGGATTTATAAGACTGGAATAGTTCCACTTTAGACTAGAATTGTATAAAAATACTTTTGTTCATTCTTTATTTTCCCTATAAATTAACCCTATTAATTAACTTTAATAATTAGTTAAAGTAATCAATTTATTTGATTAAAATTTTTAATCAGGTTTATTCACCCCCTCTAGATCATCTTCCATTACCCATTCTGACCTAACATTACATAGCACATGACTTTGTTTTTTTATCCTTTCAAATACCATCGAGTCCACTTCGCTACCTCACAATGTAATTTCCCTTTATTTTCCCTATACCATCTCCCAACTATAGTTACATGGGAAATATATGTCTGAGTTAAAATCATTTCATACATAAAACATGCTTTTGATGATGAATATGAAACTGTATCCATGTGTTTGAGATCAACTTTTATTTTTGGGGTATATGAATTATACAACATGAAGTGGGTTTCAAGAGGGGTTGAGAGTAGATCACTTCTTACCATCCCAAACCTTTCCAAAATATTCTAGAGATAATATTTATGAGATGGAAAAAAGTCTTATCTCTCATATACCTCTTTATGTTCATCACTAGAATCTTCTTTTCCTATCCAATATATTTCATCCTGAATATTCCAAAAAATCACAACTCAACGTTCATATCTTCATGACATCCTGTCTAGAAATCAGTTTATCATCCACAAACAAAATCAATATAATTAATGTTATGCCCCAATTACTATTATAATAATAATGATATATATTTTACCCTATAAACCCTTACTCTAGCATGAATGAATCAAATTTCTGATTCCACTATCATGGGGCTTGATTCATCCCATAAAGTCTTTTCTTCAATCCATAATGTAAATTATGATTCCCTATTACTGGTACACCTATCGATTATTTCATGTAGATATCCTTCCACAACTCACCATAAAGGAATTTTTTATCTACATTCATTTACTATATATATATATATATCTTCATGTAACCTTGTTTAACACTATTCTGATGTTGTAATGTTTAACTACCGGTGAGAATATTTTTTTAAAAATATACTCCTTCCTTATATTGAAAAAAATTCACTACCATCCATTTTTTATCATTTATTTCCCTATCTTCTTCCTTAATCTAGAAAAATTGTTAATATTAAAGTTTCTTTTTACCCTTTAGTAGTTCATTCATCTCTAAAGTTATGTTGAACTTCAATGAATCCATATCCTTATTCAGGAATAAATTCCACTACTTAGAGTCAATAAATCAAGCTGACTCCTCTAGATTATTATGTTCCACTACAACAATTAGGTGTATAAAATTCATATCAGTCTCATACGTCTATAATGGTCTCCTGATTTTGGTTAATCTTCTCATCTGAATTGGATGAATAGAATTGTTTGGTTATGAGCTTTCTAATGGTACCTAAAATTCTTGTACTCATACTTTTGGGGAACATAAATTTAGTACTCCCACTTGATCTTTAGCTATTCTTGATCTTTTTAGTATTTTTTATGGTCTTAAATATAGACTTTTGGTTCCTTTTGTTCCTATATCTGAGTTGTTCAGTTTTTAAGAGGTACTGCTACTCTAATCAACATAGACTTTGATACTCAATGCTCCTTCAACTTCATAATCCACCATATTCCAATCCTTCCATAGAATCATTTCATCAAAGACAACACCCCTTCTATTAATAATCTATTTTATTGCACTATCCAAAAATAAATATCCAAAATTTTCATCTCCATGAATAAGGGAAAAACATATTTTGTATTTATAATCAATATTTCCCCTTTCTTAATCATTTACATGTACATGTGATACATGAAAAAATACTATGAGATAATGAACTTATGGTCATTTTCTAGACCACATCTCCACTTGAATTTCCTAATAAACTATTGATTCTGGTCTTTTGTTAGTGAGATTTGTCTTTGTATTGAGTAAATATTCCCAAACCACCTTAGGAATTCTTGAGAAAAAACTCATGATCTTAGAATTCTTTGTTATAATCATATACTTTATTTTAGACACTCTGTTATTTAATATATTTCCATGAACCATCTTATCATGCCTTATTCCTTCTTGAAAAAATTTCTTATGTTATGTCTACTGTACTTATAGTCATTTTCCATTCAAATTCACTTCATCTTCCAGTCGCACTCCCTATTTACCAATTTTATCCACTAAAGAAACATCTGAAATACAGTAGGATCATGCTTGAATTAGTAAATATATACTTTCCATATAGCATAATCAATGAAAGAAACAAAGTAAATACAACCACTGTAGGATTGAACAAGGGTAAGTCCCTAAGAATTTGAGTATAAAAACTACACCTTCTGGTCCCAAGGCTTCTAAGAATCATTGTTAAAAGACATTATTGCTTACTTTCCTAGAACAAAAAATTTACATTTTCTTATTTCCATATGATCAAGATTTAGTATTACCATAGCCTTTAAACCCTTCATGTTGTAACCACTGAGGTTACCAAACTTATAGGTCCATATATATGAATCAAAAAATTGAACTTTTAACCATTCCATTTTTTTTTAATTTCTAGTGAAGTAAATACTCCCATCCTTTACTCCTTTGATAATCACCATGGATACCAAATTCAATCTCTAGACCCCATTTTATAAGGTAGTTCTAATACATTCATCATCTAATTTTTTAATAAAAAAAAATATTCTCTAGTCTAGAAATGTGGTGAACTTCTGATAGCTTAAATAATCACCCATTCTTCATTCAAATGGCAGCTTCTCCATTTCCAACAACTTTAGGGGATTCGCCTTCTTTTATATGGACTTACCCAATTGTTTGGATATATAATTACCTATTAATTATGGATCACTAGTTGAATAATAGGAGGATCTAGATTAAATCACCCAAGATTCTACCAAATTTTCAGTGTTTAACAAGTATGTATTGTTATCTTCCATTATATTAATAATATTTGAACTATTAATAATTGATGTTTTCTCGATGTTCTCATTGTGACTTTTTTAATCTGTCTTGATACATAATTTCTTCCAATATTTCCAATATTTTATACCAATACTAGATGACTTACCCTAGATCTTATCCCATTTCTTTTCTTTTGACATATATAATGATGGATTATTCTATTGTATTTCCTTCCTTTGAGTAAACTTTTTTTTTCAATTGGTATTAAGGGCACCACTGGTTGGAACCTAAACTTCCATTCTCCAAAGTTCCTTAATAAGCATCAGATTTATAATATCATCATATAACATGTCTTCCCCTATAGTTTTTATCTACAGTAACTATTTCATCCCAACTCTATAAAAGTAAATATAATAGAATAAATACCCATACATTATCATTAAAAATTACCTTTATTTTTTGGAGTTTCCTATAAATCATATTGAACTAATTAATATGACCAGCCACTGGTATTCCTTCCATAAATCTTAATCTGAACAACCATCAAAACATGAAAAAAAATTGGGGCATTCATTTTTTCATACATATCCACCAATGATTTCAGAACTTCTATTATAGTTATCTTCTCTAGAATATTTAAAGAAACATTTCTTGTAAGATACATTCATACACGATCTAATGCCTTTCTATCTAGTAACACCCATTCATATTTATCCATTTACTCTGGATTAAATTCTGAAAAAATAACCTCTAGGTCTTTCTGAATTAGATATTATTCAATCTGTATTTTCTAGAAGCCAAAATCAAATCCATAAAATTTATCAATATAGATCATTCCTTCATTTTATTCCATGCCTAAACTTTTAAAAGTGTTTTACCCATGAGATCAAAACCAATCTCTTTAATACAACTTATTGTGAATAGAAACCTGATAAACCAATATATTATAATATCGATGTGGTCATAGGAAGTACGATCCATAGGCCACTAAAAGTTCCTATGCAGATCAGTATAGTGGAAAATCAAACCTCATAAACACCACTTTCTCCTTGAATGAGTGTACAATATGTAGTTATTCAAATAACCTTAATCACTAAAGAATTTCTTCCTTTTACGCACACCTCAGTACAAATAGACAAAGTACCAAAAAAACATTCAATGATAAAACTTATAATAAAAATAAAAATGGAAAGAAAGAACACAAAGGTTTACATAATTCTAACTATGTCCAATGTGCATGGGGGATCAAACTGTTTCCACCATTACTATAACCAAAATATTACAGGTTTAAATATATTAAAAATACATGTAATCCCCAAAAAATTATAAACTCTCCAATAAATTCTCATTTTAACAACAAATTTCCACAATTTTCACTAAAGATACCAATACTTATATAATAATAAAAACTAATAAAAAAGGTTAAACCTACTCAAAATAAAACCTAGATCTAGACTTTACCATCTTATAAAGTCTTCTAACCTATTGACCCATTAATATTATAGAACTTATAGACCTCCCATCACTTAACCATGATACCATCACTAGATGTGAACTTTTTATAGACCTACTTACCTTAGTGAATTTCTGATTCCACTAAATAGATAAACTCCTACTATCATCACATCAAGATAAAACTTTATCCAAATAAAATATCAGTGAATGTAATTCTGATGCATGAACATCCATTTCTCTAATCATCTAATGAAATGAAAAATTCTTCATATCCCAATAGTAGAGAGATATTATTATGTGTAGATATCCCATGGGAATCCCTTATATTTTTCATGGAACTTCCAATGTACTTGTACCACTGGATGACCCATCATATGTAGGTGGTCATAATTTAATTTTTAATTTTTTTTAAATTAATTAGTTTTAAATTAATTAATTAAGGTTATAAATGGGTTTATCTCCTCTTGTTCACCTAGTGTAGTGAACTCACCCCTCCCCCAGTTCCCACTCTTCCATTCATTTATATCAAGATTAGATCATTATCATGTGATCTTGGATTTCATCTCCATCAATCCCTAGGGGTATCTCTAGGTAAGTGTAGTGTGTTCTTGGTGTTTTCATACTTACTTCTATGAAACTATGTAATATTTTCGTGGATGATTGTTAATTTATGGATTTTTTTTAATGTTTTACAATTTATATCAGTTGAGGCCATTTTATCTAGAGATATGTTTTTATTAGTAATCTCAAAAGCCTAATTTGGTGGTCCCTAAGTTGTCCCTAAGTTCTATGTATCATTTCATGTTAATTTGATGTGTGCTCGCACTTATCTTGTGTTCTTAACCTACAAAATAAATATGAATGATTAGTCATACTATTTAATAATTGGGGAAACCTTATTTGGGACATATGTGGTTCAATATGGATTTTTAGATAAAATCCTTAGGCTCCAAGAGAGGTGAGCCTAAGATAATTGTGGTGTTATATGTTGAGGTTATCTATTGAGATTCCCTAAGTCGAATTTAATCCATTAGATTCAATATATGTTCTTTAGGATGTTACCTTAGTAAATGGAGTGTCGCCAATTAAGGTTATCATAGATAAGGCTTTATAAAAACATTGTCATGTGTAAAAGGTTGTGTTAAATAGAAAACCAACCTAAAGTTAGGTGTGTTTTATTTAGGATTGGGAACAATTCCAACAACTTGTAAACCTCAACACTTTTGTTTGATAAATAATTTTTGGTTAACTTAAATGTTTTTATTATGAATATTTAATTGTGAATTGATCTTATATTATTCCTTATACTTACTATTCTTGGATTGTAACGGGGTATGTTCTATGGGTTGGGAAAGCATATTTACAATGTTATGAAATTATAAGGGAAGGTAGGCTGGGAATTCATGTTATCCGTGGATATGTAGAATGGGATGGAATATGTAATGTGTGATGGGTTGGGTGATCATTCCAACCATGATAGTGCCTAAAGATATGAGATAGATTATATTTTATGTGTAGGGAGACCATTCCAACCAAGGGTTTGTGTGTTATAATAAGATGGGTTTTTATAGGTTGGAAGATCATTCTAAACATGGGTATGATTATGGAGTGAGTTCGGTATCAGATCAACTATATCTAGATGGATGATTTGGTTACATGTTATTCCAATCAAGAAGGAGATATTTTTGAAATGTGGTGGTTTTTTTTCCAACCAGTATTCCTAAGATCATGTGATGATATTATGGGTGGGCACTATTCTAATCCTTTCAATTGATATGTGACATGTTTAGACTCGACATTGGAATTGGCCAGCATAGGTATGGTCATTGTTGATTGTCACTATAGAACCTGGGGATTGATGATGTTTTCTTATTTTTATTTAATTGTTTATATCATGTCACATAAGAATGAACCCATAAAGACTATTTTTGTTTAGTGACATCATTAGTGGTTACCCACTAATTTATAACCACACCCTATTTGGGAACTGTGGATACTTAAAATACTTTATATTTGTAGGATTAGATAAGTGAAAGGGACCTATGCATTATGGTTGATCTAGGAAGTTGAGTTGGAGTCGGGGGGATTTGACAAGGGTATGACTTAAGACCTATCTATAGTTTTCTTTAGTTTTTCCCATATTTTTTATTATTTTGGTATCATTTATCTATGACCATCCCAAAATAGGTCATTTCCTTTTCTATATGAATTTTATGACTCACACAACTGTTTATATTATTATAGAATAGGTTATGGCATTTATTTTTGTGGGAATATCACTATGATGATTATCCTTTTACTACTTATTTTCTGATGACCATTGTTATTATTGTTTCGGTTAATATTCATGGTTACCCATACATATGGGTATTGTATCCCCTTGCTTACTCATAGACCCTCACTACTATTCGTCATTCTTTTTTGTATGATGAGGTGCACCCAAGGTATGTAGGGACCCAATTCAGTCACAGTGGAGGTGAAGTGGAATATAGACATTAAAAATTGTTATTAGATCCATGTTTCAATAATTTTATTTTAATATTTGTTAATGAAATATGGAAGATAGGATATGTCAGTTTTTGGTATGGACCTTGTTCCTGGGAGTAACTAACCAATGTATGAAGTAATTCCATGTTACCAAGGTTGGGAATGTTACCCTTGACTTTTACATTTGTTGTTTAGTTTTATAACTATGGTATATTTGATATTGATTTATGATTTATGGTTTTTTACTATTGGAAGGGGTGGAAATAGGGAATGTGTATATTTATAATTTAAGTAATTTAGAATTCACATGATATACATGTTAATTCCTATTATTGGTTTCCTAATTATGATAGAGAGTTTGGTTATTTAAAGTGTTGTAGACAACTTATATAGTGTTTTTCTATATATATTTTATTATATAACTCTACTTAAACCATATAATGTTTTAGTTATTTTAGTTTATTTTATTATTTTCTTTTGATTATGTAGATTATATATATATATTTTTATCTTTAGTGTATTTATAAGGGCTATAGAGAGTTCCTGGATTTTAATATGTTTTAATAGTTGAAACTTATTTCGAGTAGAGAGATACCAATCATGTTATTTCTTTCTAAATAATTATGATATATTGAATAATGATAATCTGTTTCTGAGATATGGGTTTGTAATTATAGATACATGTCACCACACATTTCTCCAGTAGAGTTCTCGGAGGGTGGGGATGAGCATTCGCCCATAATAGTTAGGTGAAACTTCTAATAATTCTAGTCCTGATGGAAGATTAGTTGCTTCAAGAGAGTATATTGTAGGTTTTGACATCTATGGATAGGGAGAATCCTTCAAATAGAACTTTTTTTAAGATAAAATTGGAGTAAAATATGATTTATTAACCCTTATTCATGGGTGATGGAGGCCACTATGATACTGAGCTCTAGGAGGATTTAATATAGACTATACATGAGTATGTCAAGACACCCCCTGATTGGAGGGTGAAATGGGAAACCTCTATTTTATATAGAGTATCTAAATATTAGTGGGATTTTTGAATGCAAGATGACCAATTTGTTGATTCATCTTAGATCGAATTTTAAAACAAATTCTATGAGTATTTCTTCTTATATATTCTAATGATAGATAGATAATATAAGTTCATACATCTCACCAAGAGGTTCATGTTAGATATAGAATATTCGGCATGCATTATCAAGCCTTAAAAATTTTCCCCAATGTTTTTTGGGGATGAGGTAGCTATAACTATGTATTTTGAGGATGTTTTGAGGTATGTTATTTAGGTAAAGTTCAATTTATTCCTCCTATCACCTTTTTAGTTGTTTTAAATATGGCCATCATAAATGAAATGGTCTTTATTAATGGACGAGAATCTGGGTAGTTAGATCTTATAGAGGTGATGAATAGTGGATCATCATTTAGTAGTAAATATCAATTCAATGGTTCATTAAAATATGGTAGAAGAACTAAAATCCAAAGGGGTGGTTTATCTCTTTCACAATAGGGAGGAGGGTATTCTAAGTATTACCAGAAGGATAGGTCTGACCATGTTCAATCCCACTCCATCATCCACTAATAGAGTGTAAATTGTTTGGGCAGGTGGGACTCCATACATGGTATTATAGGAGAACTAAATAGTTATATAATGTAAGAGTATCTAGTTAGACATTTGTTTTAGGAACAAGTATACTAGTAATAGAGTACAGTGGCGGCTGGGGTTTTACAAGCTGTTTGTCTATGTTTTAAAACATGATTCCCAGGTGAAAAAGAAATGATTTTAGCATAAGGATGCTTTTTAGGGGAGTTAAATAGGATCTCATGGATGAGGCTTAGGAAAAATACATGTTATTGAACCTACTCATTCATATTGTGATATTAGTCCATCAATAGTTTTAGTTATGGTTTTATTATTTTACACTCAATTAGATACTCCACTTGATACGAGTGCCTCACATTTATTCATATATGATTTATCCATTGGTGGATTGGGGTGGATCAAATACTATCATTTTAAAGTTATCTCTATAGATACACCCTTAAAGGTTTGATAGGATGGTATCCAAAGATGTTAGGATTATGGTATCATGGTCAGTGGTTGTATATTTCTCTAGGATTTCTTCATGTTGGAGATGTATATCTTCGAAGTGATTTTTGGGATTGATTGGTTAGTTTGGTTTTAATAATGCATTTATTTTCACCATTTATTTTTGTTATTAATTTCTATTGAGTGTGATAATTATACCTATATCATAGATTCAAATATTTAGGAAAACTGTTCAGGACCTCAAATTTAGCATCTCAGTGATATCATAACCCAATTTAATAGTGTCATTCTGGATGATGGGGGGGGGGACAATATAGGTGGTCATTCCCCTTATAGTTGATCAGTTTCAGGATTTTTTTACAAATTATTACTTAGGGTATCCACCTAATAGAGATGTTGAGTTTATGATTGAGCTGATTGTAAGTATAAATCCCATATTTATTCTACTATACAGGATGGATCTTGTAGTGTTTTGAGAGTTAAAATCATAGCTAGAGGGCCTGTAGGAAAATGTTTTTATTTACCCTAATGCATTCCCAAGTCTTTTTCTCCAAGAATTCAGAATATTTATTAAATTTATGTATGAATTACTAGATATTGAACTAGGTTATAGTCAAGAACCATTATTCTTTAGCTCATACTAATGAACAATTTTATCAATTGAGGGGTTCAAAAGTGTTTTCTAATATTGATTTGAAGTTGGGATATCACCAGTTGAGGGTGAGGCCATCTGGCATACAATGTACTACTTTTAGGAGTATGTATGACCTATATGAGCCCCATATGATACTATTCAGGTTGAGGAATATAGAAATAGTGTTTATGGACTTGATGAATAGGGTCTCTAAACATTTTTAGATTCTCTCGCGGTATTGTTTTTAAAAAATAATTAGTATACTTCTGGCTATTAGAAGACCACACTCAACTTCAAGATTTTGTTTTGATCGTAATAATAGATCATGTTATTTACACTACTATAATAAATTGTTGGTTCTTGATCTGTGAGGTATTCTTATTAAGGCATGTGATATCTGAGTTGTTGTATCAATAGACCCTAAGATGGTTTTGGTTTTGGTTTCTTTAGAGTGACCAATGAATGTTTTCTAGATCCACAGTTTACAAGAATTGATATTTTGTTACTAAAAGTTCATATATAAATTCTTTTAATAGGAAGCACTGATGATGGACTTGATAAAGAATGAGGGAAATTTTATGTTATTGGATTTGTGAGAGCGGGATTTCTAAGAGTTAAATGGGTGGTTGATGAATGTGCTAATACTATACTTACATGAGCTGGGTAAGGACTATACATTGCATTATGTTGCATCAAGAGTTAGGATTGGAGTTGTTCTGATGTAGGATGGGTTTATAGTTGAATATAGATCAATGCAGTTGATGTTGCATGAGCGAAACTATCCAACTCATTATTTAGAATTAGCAGCGTTGGAACACTCTTTGCAAACTTGGTGCCACTACCTTCTGGGTGAGAGGTTCATAGTGTATATGAACTATAAGTGATTGAAGTAAATTTTCTAAAAACATTACATAAACCATTAACATTATAGTTGTATTAAGTAACTTTAAATGCTCGGGTTTGAGTTTTCATATACCCTTAAAAAGGGAAACATTTTAGGGGCCTTGATGGGTTCCTAGACTCTGCTCTTGGTCTGTGGATTTTATTCACTGCTATCGAGATAAGGACCTAGAGGGTCACACACAACAGCGTATTCAAGAATCCTTCATATTCAAATGAATAAGTATATTGATAATGGTGGGTCCCACCATGAGGTTCGAGTGTTGTTCAAGTTATCGATCACTAATAAATAAATAAATTCATTATTATTCAAATTATGAGTAATTGGATTGAACTTATTTAATGTATTTACAAGTGTAGTAAATACGAGATAATATTAATCAATCAAATATTATTTTAATATTCAAGGTTCGTTTAATATGAAGCAGGATAGTGATTCGAGTTAAATGGCTCAGTTTTTATCATGTAATATATTTTATATATATTACATGTTTGTCATAAAATAATAAATAATATTGATGCAAATTAGTTCATCATTATTATTTATTTAGCAACTCCACTATAAATAGAAGGGAGGCTCTCTCTCCATGTGACTATTCATTCATTTATGGAATGAAAACCAAAGCCCCTCTTCTCTTGCTCTTTAGAGAGAGAGACTCTCAATCTAAGAACTCGGATCAAGATCTTTCTCAATCATGGAAGGCATCTCGATGTGGTGATCATCGGGACGTCAAAAGGAATCGTTGGATTGCCGCACTAGCACTTATAATTTGACGATCGGCGCTTCGGCGGACTTTAGAAGCATGTGCAGATGATCTAGAGTGATCCTATTATGGATCCTTCAAGCGACAATCACTGGCGACAAGTTGCAGTCGACCACAGCTTCAGATCTGAAAGGAGTATGTTACTCATTTTAATTTTTTGCTCTTTATAATTTACGTGAGATCCTCAGACTTTACCAGGGCTCGAATCGTTGGCGACGACAAGTTCCGTCATCCTATGAATGAAAAATTTAAAATCTCCGGTCCATCAACATCCACTAGAGGCCACATTCCTACAATTGGTATTAGTGGGAGTCACATAGATTTTATGAGCTAAATAAAATTAATTTGAATAAAATTTAGTAGAGGGTTTTAAATTGGTCCCAATGGTTCAAACCACATGCCGATCCATTTTCGAATGAGCAATTTATAGCCTTTTTAAATTTTCAGATTGGATCTAATTTGTGATTTGATCTCGGGTATTAAATTTTATTCATCTCGATGAACTGATCAAGTTTCGATCATCGTTTATCCATTGGAAATACTTCTAATGATGTGAAAATTATAATTTGAAAAAATTTATAATTTGCAAACCTTTTATTATAATAATTCATAAAAAAAATTATTATAATAAAAATTATAATAGTATAATAATAATAAATTATTATTTTATTATAATAGTTGTATTATTATTATATTGAGGCTAATGTTTGAACGTTTGAAAGAAAAAAAGGGCATGGACTTTTTTAAAAGGAAAAGGGTGGGGAGACTTTAGAATTTAAAAAAAAAAAAAAAAAAAAAAAAACCAAGTTGCTAAGTGGGTGGGACCCCACCATCCGCAGGGCGCTCCCAGCCGCTTGTAGTACGCAGCGGCACTGCACCCACCTCGCAGCGTAAGGGGCCACCGCCTAGAATCCATTCCCGGTCGACCCAGCCTCCGCCGCTCCTGGCGCCACCACGGCCTCCAACCAGTACGAGCTGCCAGACCGCCCTATCTCGTCCCTCCGCGCTGGAACCAGCTCCAGTGGACCACACCCGCACTGCCTTGCTGAACATGACACCTCTCGCTAGACACATGTAGTGGCAGCAACCCTATGCAGAAGCCCTGCCGGCGCCGTCCCGCCTCCCCAGCCTGGCCGACACCCCAGTCGACCTCCCTTGTCCGGCGACCCGACACCGTTATCCAGTCCCTTCCCTCACCTCCTCGTTGGATGAACCAGCCATGCATCAGTAGACCTGACTGGCCCACATATTTCTAGCACCGACTTTGTCCATCCCATTACAGGTCTGTACAGGTTAAGTGTGACCCGCAGGGTTCACGAGCCAAGTTAATTTCAATTAATATAATTGATTAATTTAATTATAGAATTAAATTAAATTAATTAATATATTTGTTGTGATTGAAAATAGTAATTTTTATATCAAGGGGAATTAATTTAATTATTGAATTAAATTAATTTAATTAGCTGACCGATAAATAATTAAATTATTTGAATTTCTTAATTCATTTAATTTAATAAAAAACCCTCATACTTTATTTAATGAAATTTATTTTAATCGTGCATTATTTTTCCCGATTACTGGTCTCGACCACCAATCCATGTATGTTTGCATTTATTTATTTAATTATTTTAACTTCATGCGATGTCTGTAATTAATTAAATAGAAGGTCTGCACATCGTCTTTATTTTTGATTTAAATGTATAAGGGCATGTGAGCCCAATTTAATCTAATGTACATTTATACCATTAGTTCCCCTCTCCCGCGTGTGAGTATCTTTGTACTTCGGACGGAGATGGTCTATGAAGTGGACCCCACAACGATTAGGTTGTGTATGGTGTCTAAGATGATGCAAGACATGATGTGGACCCCACCAAGGCAATGGGATACTCCATATGCGAAGTAGATATACAGGACGGGGGTGATCTGCATCAAGAGTCTAGCTTCGACTCATGTATGATGCCCCTAGGTTGTTTAGATGCTCAAGACCCATCGGGTGGTAGTTTACTTTTATGCATTTAATTATTATTTTATGCATTTTAGAATAGTGGGAAAATATATAAAATAATAAATAATAAAATGCATAAAGTGGTGATGTGTTTTTTCTATTAATATTTTGTTGTGAGTATGACAACATAGATGAACAAGATTAATTGAAATGGATTACATTCATCGAGAGAAAATACAAAAACCCTCAAAGAAATATTAAGTCATCACCGCCTTCCACTATTCAAGTTTGAACAAAATCGGGTGTTTGGGGTGTCGGTCATGTCATAACTAAGGATGCCTCTTACTTCTGGGGAATTCGTATGAGATTGGTGAGTCGAATTAACTAAAGTGTTAGTGAGGTTTAGTCATAGCCAACTTTCTATCATTTTAGAGGCAAACATTGAGTTAATCAAGTAATGATTTTAGAAGTTGAAACTTCACTCAACAGATTAAGGAACCGCAAGTTAATGCGGTTGGCTGGCCAAAACCCTACCTTGAACCCTCTGAGTAGTGACATAGCCATATCTTGTTGCCTATGAAGGGTAGTATAGGGATCCTTTCCACTAGAATACTCAAGCGACAGAGTATTCCAATTCTAGTATATAGGGTTTCTAGAATTCGACAAAATAGTGGGAGACATTTAATGATTAATTTAATTGGTAATATCTAATTCTGTAAGCAACATAAAAGTACTAATCTTCTAAAGTTTATATTTTAAGAAAAATGGAAAGCAATAACACAAGTAGAATTGTGATAGATATTGGAAAACATTAATGTACAAACTAGCATGATATTTCAAGTGAAGTATAGGTGCTTGCTCACATTACTACTATATCAAAAATACAAGGTGTCAGTGTCCCTATACCTATTAATCCTCCTCAAGAGACGTGGGTGTTAAACTGCTTATAGGAGACTCGTGAATCAAGCATATGATGGTTCGTCATAATTCTATCATCAACGTCAAATGTTATTTGCGATCACTACATCATGACATGGATGATATCACATGTAGTCTCATCTCCAAGAAGTTACTAAAGAGAAAGTTACACAAGATTTGAAAGTGATGATTACAATTCCATTGTGTAAACATGAAAGGTAGACTATAATCTTTCATGAAATCTCATTCTTACACCAAATTACACCGATTTTGTTTAAGAATACAAATTAAAAGGAGAATGAAAATGCTTCATACCTTTAAGGTAAGGTTTTCCAAGTAATAAGAATATTAAATAAAGCACTGTCTTTAGTTCTTATGGTGAATAAATTATAATTCAATGAGAAAAGGCCAATGACAAGTTACATCAAAAAGACCATTGGGGGTGAAAACACACATTTTGTCTATTGTGATTCTCATGAGGTTTAGAAAATTCCACTATCATATTAATACACACCAAAGTAGGAAATTAAGTTCAAAGGTCCACAAACTCAAGACTCACAATCGGGGGTAAAAACACACACTTTGAAAATATGGCCATAGGTGGCCTTGGAATGAAAGATATTTTTTCCCCATGAATGGGGAAAATTATTTTCCAAATCAAAAACTGAGTATTCAAAATTTACTGGTTTGGAAAAAATATTATTTATCCAAATTCACGATGAAAATATAAATTTTTTGAGATGAAAACATGTCGTTTCACCCCTCAAAATGGTTAGACAAAATTTCAAAATAGGATGGTCAGTAATTACTACTCTATTTTTTTATATTTTGTTTACTTTTTTAGTGTTCTCTTAAATACACAAAAAAAAAGAGAAATATAAAAAAAGTGTTTGATTAAGAAAGTGGTAAAAAAATGAAATAGAGATGAAGAAGAAGAAAGAGGAAGAGAGAGGAAGATAAAGAGAGTTAAAGGGAAACAGGTGCCCCTGGTTTGGATTTGGTGGGACGCCATTTCCATCTAGTAGTGGATCAGTGGAAGTTGATGTGCCTCATGTGGGATGTTACCTAAAAAATAAAAATTATTATTCATCTAATGAAAAACTAAAAAGAAAAGAAAATTTCATAAAATTAAAAGGAAACATGGGTTGCCTCCCAAGAAGTGTTGCATTTATTTTGTCTACAGCTGGACAATTGCAGTGGACTACCCATAGTTTGATAGTGGACACCATATTTTATAAACTTCAGAATGCTTCCAGAAAAACTTCTCCTTTGGGAGTCCTAATGATTCATTCGATAATTTCATCCCTTCATTGTTTTTTTTCACTTGCAATTCAATGGGGGTGGAAAGAAAATATGTCTATCATCCCTTTGGTCTTCATCTTGAGGAATGATATTATCCACAAAGTGCTGGTTTTCTATGATTGGAAATTTAGGAAGATGTTTCAAGTCTATTGATGCATTTTTGTAAGGTTCAGACAACATGAAATCATAGTATGAGATCCAAATTATTTTTGACTCATTTATTTCATCAGTTACTGATGTAGAGTAATGAGGATCAGTTGAGTCAAATGACTAAATAAAATTTTCTATATCTTTTATATCAATCTTTTTCACTGAATAATGGTCAATTTCAACATCTCTAATGATCAATTTATTAATTAGGGAACAAATATCAAAAAAATCACTACCATCGGGACAATATAAACACATTGGTTAAGGGTTTACCTCACATATAACTGAATTTTCAGAATCATGGATAGGAAATGCTGAATGTTGGATAATCATATTTGAATAAAAATATGAACATGCTTGTTCATTTTCCACATTACCATCCATGATGGAGAAGTGGATGTTAGAGGTGAGATGGGATGCCAAAGAGTTTTCAAGATCCCGTAGATCAATGGAGTTTTCATTTGTAATGTCAACATCAACTTCTCCATTTATGACTTGGTTAATGAGGATGCGATATTCACAAGCTCCTCTATCAGTAGAATAAGAAGAACATGATGGATTGGGATTTAACACACTCTCAAATAGTCTTTCAGAAGCATAAATAGAGAATACAAATTGAATCTATGATGGGTATCACATGGATTGAAAAATATTGAACTTGACCAGTTGGTCGCCAAATTCCATGGATAAGATGCCAACATTGACATAAATTTTGGTTTTAGATATCATAAAGAAATGTCATTCTAGAATCAAAGAAGATTGGAAAGAAGTTTTAGGGCCTTCTATTTCAAGGAAATAGAAGTCAGCTAAGAAGATAAGATCATTGAATCGTATAAGGACATCCTCAATTATTCCCTCGAGACTGGTTGTGCTTCGATTGGCTAACTAGATGAAAACACCTATTGGATGTAAGGAACCTAGACCAAGGTTGGAGAATATGGATTTGGGTATGAAATTTAAAGAGGCTCCTAGGTCTACGATTGCATCATCAAAGTTGGAACTTCCTTTTTGGCATGGAACTATAAAGGTCCTAAGATCTTTTCACTTCATGGGTATAGACTGTTGTGTTGAAACATTCTCAATGGTCCTATGTTTTCTCTTATGTGTGCACAATTCCTTAAGAAACTTGGCATACTGAATTTTTGTTTGATGGAATATTAGAGAGGAATGTTGACTTCAACACGTCTAAATATGCCGAGCATTTCAGGATAGGATTCAAATGATTTCATTGGATTAGAGACAACTTGAGGAAAAGGAATTGGGTTCTTTAGATGAATGGAAGGAGGTGAGGTAGTGAATTTAGGTTTCTTTTCTAGTTTATTTTTCTTTTCTTTTTTTAACTCAATATTTAATGGTTCATTTGATGATCCATCATAAGGTATGGAAATTTGTTTTCATGATCTAAGTGAAATTGCGCTTACGTTACTCTTGGGGTTGGGTAATGGTTAAGCTGGGAGTTGGGAAGAATTGGGGGTGAAAACACATATTTTGAAGAGATGGCCATAGGTGCCCTTGGAATGAAAGAAATTTTTTTCCTCATAGTTGGGGAAAATAATTTTCCAAATAAAAAACTGAGCATTCAAAATTTTCTGGTTTTGACACAATATTATTTATCCAAATTAATGATGAAAATACAAAATTTTTGAGATGAAAATATGTCTTTTGACTCCTCAAAATGGATGGAAAAAATTTCAAAACAGGATGGTCAGTAAGTATTACTCTCTCTTTTTTATTTATGTTTTGTTTACTTTTTTTAGAGTTTTTTTAAATACACACCCCAACAAAATAGAAATAGAGAAAAAAGGGTTTGATGAAGAAAGTGGTAAAAAAATAGAGATGAAGAAGAAAAAAGAGGTAGAGAGGGGGAGAGAGAGAGAGTTAAAGGGAAATAGGTGTCCCATGGTTTGGATTTGGTGGGTCTCCATTTCCATCTAGTAGTTGATCAGTGGAAGTTGATGTGCCACATGTGGGATGTTACCTAAAAAAGAAAAATTATTATTCATCTAGTAAAAAACTAAACATAAATTAAAATTTCATAAAAGTAAAAGGAAACATGTGTTTCCTCCCAAGAAGTGCTGCATTTATTTTGTCTACAACTGGAAAATTACAGTGGACTACCCATAGTATGATAGTGGCCACCATGTATTATCAACTCCAGTATGCCTCTATAAAAACGTCTCCTTTGGGAGGCACAATGATTCATTAGATAATTTCATCCCTTCCTTTTTTGTTTTGCTTGCAATTCAATGGGCGTGGAAATAGAATATGACTAGCATCCTTTTCGTCTTCAACTTGAAGAGTGATGTTATCCACAATGTGATTGTTTTCTATGATAGAAAATCTAGGAAGATGTTTCAATTCTATTATTTCATTTTTGTAAGGTTTAGACCACATGAAACTAGAGTTTGAGATCCTAATTGTTTTTGACACATTTATTTCATCACTTACTGATGTAGAGTAATGAGGATCAGTGGAGTCAAAAACTGAATAATTTTTTCAATATCCTTTATATCAATGTTTTTCACTGAAGAATGGTCAATTTCAACATCTCCAACGATCACTTTATTAATTAGGGAAAAAATATCAGAAACATCACTACCATTGGGACAATATAAACACATTGGTTCAGGGTTCACCTCACATATAACAGAATTTTCAGAATCATGGATATGAAATTCTAAAAGTTAGATAATCATATTTGAATAAAAACATGAACATGCTTGTTAATTTTCCCCATTACCATCCATGTTAGAGAAATTTATGTCATAGGTGAGATGGGATGCCAAAGAGTTTTCAATATCCTCTAGATCAATGGAGTTTACATTTGTAATGTCGACATCAAATTCTCTATTTATGACTTGGTTAATGAGGATGTAATATTCACAAGCTCCTCTATCAGTAGAATATGTAGAACATGATGGATTGGGATTCAACACACTCTCAGAGAGACATTTAGAAGCATGGATAAATAATACAAATTGATTCTTTGATGGGTATCACATGGATTGAAAAATATTTAACTTGACCAGTTGGTCACCAAATTCCATGGATAAGATGCCGGCATGGACATCGATTTTGTTTTTAGATGTTATAAGGAAATGTATTCCTAGAATCAAATGAGATTGGAAAGAAGTTGTCTGAACTTCCATGTCAAGGACATAGAATTCAGTTGGGAAGATAAGATCATTGACTCAGATAAGGACATCCTCAATTAGTCCCTCATGACTGGTTATTATTCGATTGGATAACTGGATGACAACACCTGTTGGATGTAAGGGACCTAGACCAATGTTTGAGAAGAAGGATTTGGGAATGACATTTATAGATGATCCTAGGTCTATGAGTGCATCATCAAAGATGGAACTTCTTATTTGGCATGGAACTGTAAAGGTCTCAGGATATTTTCACTTCATGGGTATGGACTGTTGGGTTGAAACATTCTCAATGGTCTTAAGTTTTCTCTTATGTGTGCACAATTCCTTAATAAACTTTTCATACTTAGTAATCTATTTGATGGAATAAAAAAGGGTAATGTTGACTTCAAAACGTCTAAACATGTCGAACATTTTAGGATCAGGTTCAAATGACTTTATTGGCTAAGAGACAGCTAGGGGAAAAGGAATTGGGTTCTTTAGATGAACGAAAAGAATTGAGGGAGTGACTTTAGGTTCCTTTTATAGTTCATTTTTCTTTTCTTTTTCCATGTCAACGATTAATGGTTCATTTGAGGATCCATCATGAGGTATGGAAATTTTTTTCCTGATCTATGTGAAATTGGGCTTATATCATCCATGGGGTTGGGAAATGGTTGAGCTGGGACTTGGGAAGAATTGGATGATTTTTGCTGCCTTAGGTGGGATGAAATTTGACTGATTTGGGTTTCAATATTTTTAAGGATGGAATAGGTGAAGGATGCAAGATATTCCACTACACTTTCTCATGGTTTCTTGGAAGAATAGGCTTGTTCCGGATTGGGATTTCCTTGATTTTTGTTCTTGGGAAAGTGATTGTATTAGTTTAGGAATTGGGAATGCTCATTAGGATAGTAGAATCTAGGAGGAGCAAGAGGAGGATTGATACTTTGAGGTTGAGGAACAAAAGGTTAAGGTTGTTGGAAGTTACTAACAACATGACCATATTGGAATTGGTTTGGATTTTGAGGAGGGAATTGAGGGGGATGAGAAATGGAATTCCCATATCTCAAGTTAGGGTTATAGGTAGAAGAGAAGGGCTCAGAGCGGGGTTGGTTGAAGTTTCTAATGAACTGGCATGATTGTTGAGTGTTAGGGTTCCGCTATGCATATATTGTAGTGTGGTCTTTTGGTCAAGATGAATCAGAGGGATCCTCTTGAAGTTTTGTACATGTGTCAGTTGGATGAGATGGGGAGCTACATATTCCATATTTCTTGATAGGTCTAGGGAACAAAGATTGCGGAGAAGATGAGGTTGGGGATTTAGAAGCCATATCTAGTTTTCGCATAAGACCTGTAAGTTCACTCATCCACTTAGTCATCTTGTTCGGGTCTATGGATTGATTCTATTGGACTTGTTTGACTTGAGCATGTTCTCGAGTATGGAACTGTTGTGTGTTTGCAGCCATGTTGCTTATGAGATCTCTTTCATCTGTAGTAGTTTTATCAATAAGAGAATTGCCACTTGAGGCATCAATGAGAGTTCTCTCCATAGCCAATAACCACTCATAGAAGTATTAGATAAAGAGTTGGTTAGGGATTTGGTGGTGTGGTCAGGTTGAAACAAGATTTTTGAACCTATCCCAGTACTACAAGAGTGATTCGTTGGGGAATTGGAATATACCACTAATTGCCTATCAGATGGAAGTAGTACGAGAAGCAGGGAAAATTTTCTCTATGAAAAGTCATTTCATGTCAATCCATGAGTTAATGGAACCAGGAGGGAGGTAGTAGAGCCATGACATAACAGTGTAAGCTAGGGAAAAAGGAAATGCTCGGAGTTTTTTTGTTTTCCTCATAAACCCCTTGAGGCTTCATGGTAGAGCATGCCACTTGGGACTCTTTAAGGTAGAGATGTGGATCCTCACTGGCTAGCCCGTGGAAATGAGGTAGAAGATGAATCAAACCCGATTTGAGTTCAAATTCAGCCTCTATGTTTGGATATTTAATACCAAGGGGTTGGTAATTCATATCAAGGGAAACAAGTACTTTAAGTGTTTGTTCCCTAGGATTGGAAATATCTAATTCAACTGGTTGGACGAGGACTAGTTCTTAAATTATTTGACTATCCCTAATGTTCCTCCTAAGTTGGTGAAGTGTTCTCTCAATTTCAGGGTCAAAAAAATATAAGGGATTGTTTCAGAGGCTACATGGCCTTTAGAGAGATTTTGTAAGAAATAAAAATACGGGTTTATGTATTTTTTTTCGTTCATGATTTTTAGAAGAAGGTTGGTTTTTCTTTGTTTTTTAATTTTTTTTTTAATTTTTTTTGTTTTTTATAATAACCAGAAACTAACGACTACTTAATTTCACTATCTCTGACAACATATCCATTTTAAATCATGGAACATTGTCTCCTATTAACCGTTCAATTTTTTAGTGCTCTGCTAATGTGTATAGCAGCACTCAGGTCGAATCCTCAACGATGATACTTTTTAATAGTCGATTGTTTTTAGTTGATTGTATTTTTATTTGGGGGGGGGGGGGGTGTTTTTGGAGCTTAATAAAAAATTTATGGATGATGTTTGATTTAACAATTTGATAAATATTGGGGTTATTTGATCATTAGGTAGTTAATCTTGTGATATCTTTTATCCTTGCTTTATATTGCATTAAATTAACACCCATGTCACAAGTTGATGTTAATTGGAATTCCCAAGTGTAAAGGATTTAATTCAAGACTTAACAAAAATTAGGGTTCTAATATTAACCATTTATTGTATATGGTAGTGTACTTATTGTTCCAATAATCCCTGGAAACCACTAATTAAACAAAAGAAGTCATTAATCCATGACATGTTAAGTCCAACATATATAATGTTAATTCAATGAATATTAATCGAGAAAAAGCTCTCAATAACTTAACATAACTAAATTATAACTCACCCCAATGAGATATTTAATTATACACTGAAATATTTATTAGTCTGGTAATATTATTTTTATGATGATGAATTAAGAAGAGAAGAAAAAGAAAGGGGTAAGAAAAGAGCGGTGCACCAAACACACAAATAAGTGACAAAGATAAATAAAAATATAATTTTGATTGAATGAGGAAGCAAAATAATAGAATTAATTTCAACTTGATTTAAAATATTTTAAGAACATAAAAATTATTAAATAGAAGGTAGATGATAATAATAAATAAAGAAGAAAAAACATGTATTAAAATTCTATTGAAATGAAAACAGACTTACACAATTACAAATAAGAAGAACACAAAAGAACATGAAAACAAAGAGAGGAGGAAGTGTATCTCAAGTGATACCTTGTGTATGAAAGGTCTTATGAATCATTTAGAAATTATTTGGTTATTACAATGTATGATTCTCTATTCAGAAATGTTAATACATGCAGAGGGAAGAGGGGTTTGTATTTATAGCCCAAGAAGGTGGACTGTTTTCATTCCAAACCTCCCCCCCACTTGAATCCATGATTTGGACATCCATACAGCTGAGTCTAGATATGAGATCTTCTTTAAAGTTGTATATATTTATGTACAATTTCATCCCTCAAATTTTGGTGGCCATTTTATTTTTGGAGCCAAAGATATGGCTATTTTACTAAATAGTTTTCACCTATCCTTTTTTATCTACACGTTTTCGAAGGCTGAAATGTGAATGGGTTTATGAATAGGATGATGCATTCAAATACAGATTATTTCTCAAAATATTCAACCATATATATCTTCTGTTTCATAGTAAAAAATATCAGCTCGAATGGATATGTAGATAAGGAGAAGAGTAAATTTTGGTATGCTGATTTCATTTCCTGGACAGAATGGTGGGATGGATTTAATAGATTCATTTGGGCCTATTTTTATTGGAGTTGGGACCTAAAATTTTTATACATGACCCTTGCATTTTTACTTGGATTTTTGATGAGAGTAAAGAAATTTTTTCCTCTAGATTGAGCCCAGTAATTCAATCTTCATAGATGGTCCAGTTTCTGTACAGATTCTTTGGGTCTTTTTGTGAGGATCATATGACTCTTCAAATTAAATAATTTGTCCACTGTCCCTTATAATGAAATGTTTTATATTAAATGAGGAATACAAAAAAACAAAAACCATGAAATTTTGATAAGTACGGTGATAATTATAATTAAAATACTGAACTAACTTGAATTTGGATGAATTCAAATAATGCTGAAAAATTATATTTAATATTTAAACATTCATATTTCACAAAAATTACGCACATTTCATATAAAATCAGTAAATGGGGTATATTAAAAGTTATGAAAATATTAATAACATAAAATCTCCCACACATAGTCTTGTTCATGTCATCATGTACAACAAATATAAAACCATGAAAAATTATTTTCACTCACCAACAAAAATTAAAATTCTGTTTTCCACAATCATGAGAGGTTTAGACCATTTCACTCATCAATATTGAATTCCACCACAAATTTTTACACAAAAAATATTTCAAAAACAACTCTTTTTTCATTCTCCAATTTAGAAATGGAAAATGTGGGCACTCAAAACTCGCTCCTCTCAAGATGATAAAAATTTATTTATGGAGGTTAACTCATTCACCAACCAAAAGTAAAAATCATAGAGTTTGAAAGAGCTATCATCTTCCATTACTTATCATAAAGTTCACAAGAATTAAAAGATATTTTGAATGGATTTTTCTGTGGCTATGGGATGGTAGGAATTTAGTCTTCAAAATAGTAGAAATAGGGGTAAAACACCAACATGGAAAAATCAATGCACAATATTTTTTAAATAAAACATTGAAAGAAATAGAAACACATATTTACATGGGAATAATTCTGTGAATCAAGATGAAAAATTGGAAGAAAATCTGAAGGAAATTAGAATATATAATATTTACAAAACACAAAACTTCTCATAATGACATTAGTGTTGTTTATTTTATTTTCTTTTATTTTTTTCATTTTTCTAAAGTTAAACTTGAAACAGATCTCAAACTCATCTCCCAACCCATGATTGATCTCCTCACAACATTAATTATAATAGTTATAAAAAGATAAAAGGTTGAGGAAGAGTGATTTTTGACCCACCCAAGGCACAACCCATTGTTTGAATTTTTTTCATTTTTTTCAATATTTTTTTGAACACTTTCTAATAACATTTACAAAATTACATAAATTAAAGAACATTACCCAAGACTCACTGAATGACAACCACTCCCCCACACTAAAATGGATTCTTTCCCTCAAGCATATGATAACACATTGAAAATCAAGAAAAGGGAACCCAAAAATTAAATCCATTCCCCACCCACACACTTAAATTTCAATAAAATATGCAATGTAAATCCATGTAGATGTTTGGTGGGACAATGTATTGGGATTTTAATGTGGATATCAAATAAATGGTTTTCAAAGGATCACAGGGGCTTTCAAAAGTAGGATTAATGTAAGTGTAATGGGAGGATATTTGGCTATTGTGATTTTCAAGAGGTTTAGAAAATGCATCTATCATATTAATGAACACCAAAGTAAGAAAATCATCTCTAAGGTCCACAAACTCAAGACTCACAATCGAGGTTGAAAACACACACTTTGAAAATATGGAAATAGGTGTCCTTGGAATCAAAGATAATTTTGTTCCTCACAGTTGGGGAAAATAATTTTCCAAATCGAAAACTAAGCATTCAAAATTTTCTAGTTTTGACACGATATTATCTGTCCAAATTCATGATGAAAATAAAAAAAATTTGAGATGAAAACATGTCATTTGACTAGTCAAAATGGTTGGACAAAATTTCAAAACTGGATGGTGAGTAAGTATTAATCACTTTTTTTATTTATGTTTTGTTTACTTTTTTTAGTTTTTTCTTAAATACACACCCAAACAAAAGAGAAATAGATAAAAAGGGTTTTATGAAGAAAGAGGTAAAAAAATTAAAGATAGATGATGAAGAAGAATGAGGTAGAGAGAGGAAGAGAGAGAGAGAGTTAAAGGGAAAGAGGTGCCCCTAGTTTGGATTTGGTGGGTCGCCATTTCCATCCAGTAGTGGATCAGTGGAAGTTGATGTGACTCATGTGGGATGTTACCTGAAAAAAAATTATTATTCATCTAATGAAAAAATAAAAAGAAATTAAAATTTCATAAAAGTAAAAGGAAACATGGGTTTCCTCCCAAGAAGTGTTGCATTTATTTTTTCTATAGATGGACAATTACAGTGGACTACCCATAGTCTGATGGTGGCCACCGTATTTTATCAACTCCAGTATGCTTCTAGAAAAACATATCATTTGGGAGTCCTAATGATTCATTCGATAATTTCAACCCTTCCTTGTTGTTTATATTTCAATTCAATGGGTGTGGAAGGTGAATATATCCCTTTGGTCTTCAACTTAAGGAATGATGTTATCCACAAAGTGATAGTTTTCTATGATTGGAAATTGAGGAATATATTTCAATTATATTGGTTCATTTATGTAAGGTTGAGACAATATGAAACTAGAGTACGAGATCCCAATTGTTTTTGAATCATTTATTTCATCACTTACCTATGTAGAGTAATGAGGATCAGGGGAGTCAAAAGACTGAATAAATTTTTTAATATCCTTTATATCAATATTTTTCACCAATGTATGGTCAATTTCAACATCACCAATGATGAATTTATTAATTAGGGAAAAAATATCACAAACATCAATACCATCAGTACAATATAAACACATTGGTTCAGGGTTCACCTCACATATAACAGAATTTTCAGAATCATGGATAGGAAATATTGAATGTTTTGATAATCATATGTGAATAAAAAAATGAAGATGCTTGTTCATTTTTCCCATTACTATACAAGTTGAAGCATTAGATGTCAGAGGTGAGATGGGATGCCAAAGAGTTTCCAATATCCTTTAGATCAATGGAGTTTGCATTTGTAATGTCAACATCAACTTCTCTATTTATGACTTGGTTAATGAGGACACAATATTCACAAACTCCTATATTAGTAGAATATGAAGAACATGATTGATTGAAATTCAACACACTCTTATAGAGACATTCAGAATCATGGATTGAGAATATATACTAATTCTCTGATGGGTATTTCATGGATTGAAAAATATTGAACTTGACCAGTTGGTCACCAAATTCCATTGATAAGATGCTAGCATGGAAATAAATTTTGCTTTTAGATGTCATAAGGAAAGGTATTACATGAATCAATGGAGATTGGAAATAAGTTGTCTCACCTTCCATGTAAAGGACATCGAAGTCATCTATGAAGATACGATCATTGACTCAGATAAGGACATACTGAATTATTCCCTCAGGACTGGATGTGCTTCAATTTTCTAACTGGATGACAACACCAATTGGATGTCGGGGACTCAGACCAATGTTAGAGAATATGGATTTGGGCATGAAATTTATAGAGGATCCTAGGTATATGAGTGCATAATCAATGTTGGAACTTCTTATTTGGTATGGAACTGTAAAGGTCCCCTGATCTTTTCACTTCATGGGTATGGACTCTTGTGTTGAAACATTATCAATGGTCCTAAGTTTTCTCTTATGTGTGAAAAATTCCTTAAGAAACTTGGCATACCTAGGAATTTTTTTGATGGCATCTAAGAGAGGAATGTTTACTTCAACACATCTAAACATGTCGATCATTTCACGATTGGGTTCAAATGACTTCATTGTCTTAGAGACAACTTGAGTAAAAGGAATTGGGTTCTTTAGATGAATGGAATACGGAGAGGGAGTGACTTTATGTTCATTTTCTAGTTTATTTTTCTTTTCTTTTTCCAACTCAATATTCAATGGTTCATTTGAGGATCCATCATGAGGTATGGACATTTGTTTTTCTGATCTAAGTGAAATTGCACTTACATTACCCTTGGGGTTAGGAAATGGTTGAGCTGGGAGTTGGGAAGAATTGGATGGTTGTTGCTGGCTTAGGTGGGATGCAACTTGACCAATTTGGGTTTAAATATTTTTAAGGTTGGAATGGGTGAAAGAGGAAAGATATTCCACTGCACTTTCCCATGGTTTCTTGGAAGAATATGCTGGCTTGATTTTGGTTCTTGGTAAAGTGATTATTTTGGTTTGGGAATTGGGAAGGCTCATTAGGATAGTGGAATCTAGGAGGAGAAGGATGAGGATTGATCCTTTGAGGTTGAGGAACAAAAGGGCAAGGTTTTTGGAAGTTACCAACACCGTGACCATATTGGAATTGGTTTGGGTTTTGATGAGGGAATTGAGGGGGATGAGAAATGGGATTCCCATATCTCAATATAGGGTTATAGGTAGAAGAGAAGGGCTCAGAGTGGGGTTTGTTGATGTTTCTAATGAACTTACATGATTTTTGAATGATGGGGTTCCACTGAGAATATGTTGCATTGAGTTCCATTGGTCCAGATGAATCAAAGGTATTGTCTTGAAGTTGTGGACATGTGTCATTTGGATGGGATAAGGATCTATAGATTCCACAGTTCCTGATAGGTCCAGGGAACAGAGAATGAGGAGAAGATGAGTTGGGGCTTTGGAAGCCACAACTAGTTGTCGCACAAGACCAGTAAGTTCACTCATCCACTCAGTCATCCTGTTCGAGTCTATGGATTTTTTCTCTTAGACTTATTTGACTCGATCATGTGGTCAAGTATGGAATTTTTATGTGTTTTCAGCCATGTTTCTTATGAGATATCTTGCAACTGCAGGAATTTTATTAATAAGAGCACCACCACTTTCAGCAGCAATGAGAGTTCTCTCTATAGCCAATAACTCCTCATAGAAGTATTGGATCAAGAGTTGGTCAGGGATTTGAAAGTGTGGTTAGGTCACAATAAGATTTTTTAACCTCTCTTAGTACTCATGGAGTGATTCATTGGGGAATTGATAGATACCACTAATTTCCTTTTGGATGGAAGCAGTACAATAAGTAGGGAATAATTTCTCTAAGAAAAGTTGCTTCATGTCAATCCATGAGTTTATGGAACCAAGAGGGAGGTAGTAGAGCTATGACTTTGAATTGTTAGATAGGGAAAAATGGAATGCTCAATGTTTGATTTTTCCTCAGAAACCCATTGAGGCTTCATGGTAGAGCACACCACTTGGAAATCATTAAGGTGGATATGTGGATCCTCACCAGATAGCCCGTGGAAATGAGGTAGAAGATGAATCAAACTCGATTAGATTTAAAATTCAGCCTCTATGTTTGGATATTTAAAACCAAGGGGCTGGTAATTCATATTAGGGGTAGTATGTACTTTAAGGGGTTTCCCCTAGGATTGGCCATATCTAATTCAATTGGTTTAACGAGGACTGGTTCTTGAATTATTTGATTATCCCTAATGTTCCTCCTAAGTTGGTGAAGTGTTCGCTCTATTTTAGTGTCAAAAAAATCTGATGGATTGTTTATAAGGATACGATCTATTAATAGAGATTTTTTAAGAAAGAGGAAGACATGTTTATCTTTGTGTTTTTTTTCGTTTATGATTTTTATGAGAAGGCGGGGTTTTCATTGTGTTTTTTTTCAATTTTTTTTCAATTTTTTTGTTTTTTTATAATAACTAGAAACTAACGACAAATTAATAGCACCATCCTTGGAAAAAATACTATTTTAAAGCGTGGTTTATTATCTCCAATCGACCATTCATTGTTCTGGTGCTATGCTAATGTGTATAGCAGCACTCAATTTGAATCCTCGGCGATGATACTTTTTAATAATCGATTGTTTTCGGTTGATTGTATTTTGATTAGGGGGGTTTGTTTGTAGATATTATTAAATAATTTATGGATGTTTTTTGATTTAACAATTTGATAATGATTGGGGTGATTTCATCATTTGGTATTTATGCTTGTGGTATCCTTAAGCCTTGCTTTATATTGCATTAAATTAACACCCATGTCACAAGTTGATGTTGATTGGAATTCCCAAGTGTTAAGAATTTAATACAAAACATAACATAACTTAGGGTTCTAATATTAATCATTTCTTGTTTATGATAGTGTATTTATGGTTCCAATAATCCATGGAAATCACTCATTAAACAAAACAAGTAATTAATCCATGACATGTTAAGTCCAACATACACAATGTTAATTCAAAGAATATTCAATGGATAAAAGCTCTCAATCACTTAACATACCAAAATTATAACTCACCCCAATGAGAGATTTAATCAGTCACTGAAATAGTTATCAATATGGTAATATTATGCTTATGATGATGAATTAAGAAGAGAAGGAAAATAAAGGGATATGAAAAGAGTGGTGCACCAAACACACACACGAGCGACAAAGAGAAATACAAATAGAATTTCGATTGAATGAGGAAGAGAAAAAAGAGAATAAATTTCAACTTGATTTAAACTATTTTAAAAACATAAACATTATGAAATAGAAGGTAGATGATAATAATAGATAAAGAAGAAGAAACATGCATTAAAATTCTATTGAAATGAAAATAGACTTACACGATTACAAATAAGAAGAACACAAAAGAACATGAAATCAAAGGTAGGAGGAAGGGTATATCAAGTGAAAATAGGAGTATGGAAGGTTCTTCAAAGCCTTTTTCAAGGATTTTGTCATTACAATGTATTCTCATCTCTTTTGAAATGCCAACACATACAAGGAGAAGAGGGGGTTGTATTTACAGCCCAAGGAGGTGGACTATTTTCATTCCAAATATTCGCCTCTACTTGCATCACTACTCTGGCCATCCATATAGCTGAATATAGAGATGGGATATTCCTTCATGTTGTAGATATTTACATTCACTATCATCCCTCAAATTTTGGTGGCCATTGGACTTTAAAAAAAATATGGCTATTTTACTAAAGAGTTTGCACTTGTCCATTTTTATCAACATGTTTTTGAAGGATGAAATATGAATGGGTATGTGAATAGGATGATGCCTTAAATTCTGTATTATTTATTCAACAAAGTAGACCACCTATATTTCCTCTTTAACACTACATAATATCAGCTCTAATTGATGATTAGATAAGGAGAAGAGTCGATTTTGGTGTGCTGATTTCATTTCCCGGATAGAATGGTGGGCTGAATTTAATAGAATCATTTTGGCCCCTTGTTATCAGAGGTGGGCCCTGAATGTTTTATCCAAGAATCATTGAATATTTCCTAGTACATTGGAGGAGAATAAAATAAATTGGACCTCTATATTGAGCCCAGTAATTCAATCATCATAGCTAGTCTAGTTTCATTATAGATTCTTTGGGCCTTCTTGTGAGGACCATATGACCCTTAAAATGAAAAAATTGGTCCATTATCCCTTATAATGAAATGTTTTATATTTAATAAGGAATCCTAAAAAAACCATGAAATTTTCATAAATAGTGTGAGAGCGATATTTAAAATAGTTAACTGACTTGAATCTGAATGAATTCAAGTAGTGCTCAAAAATTATATTTAATATTTAAACATTCAAATTTCACAAAAATTATGCACATTTCATATAAAATCAGTAATGTGAGTATATAAAAAGGTATGAAAATATTAATAACATCAAATCCCCCACACATAGTCTTGTGCATGTCCTCATGTACAACAAATATAAAACCATGACAAAATCATTTTCACTCACCAAAAAATATTAAAATTTTGTTTTCCCCAATTAGGGGAGGTCTATAAAATTTCACTCATACATATTTAATTACACCACAAATTGTTACATAAACAATGTTTAAAAAACAACTCTTTTTTGCATGCTCAAATTTAGAAATGGAAAATGTTGGCACTCAAAACTCACTCCTCTCAAGTTGATAAAAATTTATTTCTGGAGGTTCACTAATTCACCAACCAAAAGTGAAAATCATAGAGTTTGAAAGATCACTCATATTCCATTCCTTATCCTAAAGTGAACAAGAATCAATAGGTCTTTTGAATGGTGTTTTCTGTGGCTACAGGACGATAGGAATTCAATATTCAAAAGAGTAGAAAGAGGGTTAAAATGCCAACATATAAAAAGCAATGCACAATATTTTTGAAATAAAACATTGAAATAAATGGAAACACATATTTACATGGGAACAATTGTGTGAATCAAGACACGAAATGGGAAAAAAAATCAAGGTAATGAGAAGATGGAATATTTACAAAATACAAAACTTCCCCCAATGACATAAGAGTTTTTTTTCTTTTTTTTCTTTTATTTTTTGCATTTTTCAAAAGTTGAAATTGAAACAAATCTCACACACATATCTTAACCCATGATTGATCTCCTCACTACACTAATTCTAATAGTTATAAGAAGAAAAATGGTTGAGGAAGATTCTTTTCTTACCCACCCAAGACATAACTCATTTTCTTTGGATTTTTTTTCATTTTTTTTAATGTTTTTTTGAACACCTTTCAATAAAATTTACAAAATTACATAAATGAAAGTACATTCCCCAAGACTCACTGAATTACAACCTCTACACCACACTAAAATGGATGCTTTCTCTCAAGTATATGATAAAACTTTTAAATTCAAGAAAAGGGAACCCAAAAAGAAAATCCATTCCCCCAACACTTAAATTTTAATAAAATATGCAATTTAAATCCATGTAGATGTTGGGTGGGAGAAGTTATTGGGGTTGTAAGGTGGATATCAAAGAAAAGTTTTTCATAGGCTCATAGGGGCTTTCAAAAGTAGTGTTAATATAAGGGTAATGGGAGGATATTTGATTATTGTAATTCTCATGAGGTTTAGAAAATGCCTCTATCTTATTAATGCACACCAAAGTAGGAAATTCATATTAAAGGTCCACAAACTCAAGACTCACAACTAGGGGTGAAAACACACATTTTGAAAAGATAACCATAGGTGGAATTGGAATGAAAGATAATTTTGTTCCACATGGTTGGGGAAAATCATTTTCCGAATCGAAAACTGAGCATTAAAATTTTTCTGGTTTTGACACAATATTATTTATCCAAATTCATGATGAAAATACAAAATTTTTTAGATGAAAACATGTCATTTGACTCCTCAAAATGGTTGGAAAAAATTTCAAAACTATATGGTCAGTAAGTATGACTCTCTTTTTTTATTTATATTTTGTTTACTTTTTTTAGTGTTTTATTAAATACGCATCCAAACAAAAGAGAAATAGAGAAAAAGGGTTTGATGAATAAAGTGGTAGAAAATTAAAGAGATATGAAGAATAAGAAAGTGGTAGAGAGAGGAAGAGAGAGAGAGTTAAAGGGAAAGAGGTTCCCCTATTTTGGATTTGGTGGGTCACCATTTCCATCCAGTAGTGGATCAGTGGAAGTTGATGTGCCTCATGTGGTTAATTACCTGAAAAAGAAAAATTATTATTCATTTAATGAAAAACTAAACAGAAATTAAAATTTCAAAAAATTAAAAGAAAACATGGGTTTCCTCCTAATAAGTGATGCATTTATTGTTTCTACAACTGGATAATTACAGCGGACTACCCATAGTCTGATGGTGGCCGCCGTATTTTATCAACACTAGTATGCTTCCAGAAAAACTTCTCCTTTGGGAGGCCCAATGATTCATTGGATAATTTCATCCCTTCGTTGTTTTTTCTCTTGCAATTCAATGGGGGTGGAAATAAAATATGAGTATCATCCCTATGTTCTTCAACTTGAGGAATGATGTTATCCAAAAAGTTCATGTTTTCTCTGATTGGAAATTCATGAATGTGTTTCAATTCTATTGGTGAATTTATGTAAGTTTCAGACAACATGAAACTAGAGTATCATATCCCAACTATTTTTGACTCATTTATTTTATCACATAATGATGTATAGTAATGAGGATTAGTGGAGTCTAAATACTGAATAAAATTTTCAATATCCTTTATATCAATGTTGTTCTCCAATGAATAGTCAATTTCAACATCACCAATGATCGATTTATAAATTAGGGAACGAATATCACAAACATCACTACTATTTGGACAATATAAACACATTAGTTCATGGTTCACCTCACATATAACTAAATTTTCAGAATCATGGATAGGAAATTTTTAATGATGGATAATTAGATTTGAATAAAATAACAAACATGCTTTTTCATTTTCCCCATTACCATCCTAGTTGGAGCAGTGTATGTCAGAGGTGAGATGGGATGCCAAAGAGTTTTCAAGATCCTCTAGATCAATGGTGTTTTCATTTGTAATGTTAACATCAACTTCTCCATTTAGGACTTGGTTAATGAAGATGCAATATTAACAAGCTCCTCTATCAGTAGAAATAGAAGAACATGATGGATTGGGATTCAAAACACTCTCAAAGATACTTTCGGAAGCATGGGTAGAGAATACAGATTGATTCTCTGATAGGTATTTCATGGATTAAAAAATACTTAACATGACCAGTTGGTCACCAAATTCCATGGATAAGATGCTAGCATAGACATAAATTTTGGTTTTAGATGTCATAGTGAAAGGTCTTCCAAGAATCAAATGATATTGGCATGGAGTTGTCTCACCTTCCATGTCAAGGACATAGAAGTTGACAGGGAAGATGAGATCATTGACTCTGGAAATCCTCAATTATTCCATTAGGACAGGTTATGATTCGATTGGATAACTGGATGACAACACTTGTTTGATGTAAGGTATCTAGACCAAGTTTGGAGAATATGGATTTGAGCATGAAATTTATAAATGCTACTAGGTCTATTAGTACATCATTAAAGTTAGAACATCCTATTTGGAATGGAACTGTGAAGGTCCAAGGATCTTTTCACTTCCTGGGTACAAACTGTCGTGTTGAAACATTCTCAATGGTACTAAGTTTTCTCATATGTGTGCACAATTACTTAAGAAACATGGCATACTTGGGAATTTGTTTGATGGAATCTAAGAGATAAATATTTAATTCAACAAGTCTAAACATGTCGATCATTTTAGGATCAGGTTAAAATGAATTCTTTCTCTTAGAGACAACTTGAGAAAAATGAATTGGATTCTTTAGATGAATGGAAGGAGGTGAGGGTGTGACTTTATTTTCATTTTCTAGTCCATTTTTTTTTAATTTTTTCCAACTCAACCTTCAATGGTTCATTTGAGGATTCATCATGAGGTATGGACATTTGTTTTCCTGATCTAAGAGAAATTTCTCTTACATTGCTCTTGGGGTTCAGCAATGGTTGAGGTGGGAGTGGAGAATAATTGGGTGGTTGTTTCTAGATTAGGTGGGATTCAAGTTGACCAATTGGGGTTTCAATATTATTAAGGATGGAATGGGGGAAAGAGGAAAGATCTTCCATTGCACTTTCCCATAGTTTCTTGGAAGAAGAGGCTTGTCCCGAATTGGGATTGCCTTGATTTTGCTTCTTGGGAAAGCGATTGTATTTGTTTGGGAATTTAGAAGGATCATTAGGATAGTGGAATCTAGGAGGAGAAAGAGGAGGATTGATCCTTTGTTTTTGAGGAACAAAAGGGTAAGGTTTTTGGATGTTACGAACACTGTGACCATATTGGAAGTGGTTTGGGTTCTAAGGTGGGAATTTAGGGGTATGAGAAATGGGATTCCCATACTTGACGTTTGGGTTATAGGTAGAATAGAAGGGCTTAGAGTGGGATTTGATGAAGTTTCTAATGAACTTACATGATTGTTGAGTGTTGGGGTTCCACTGACCATATGTTGCATTGAGCTCCATTGGTCCAAATGAATCAGTGGGATCCTGTTAAAGTTGTGGACATGTGTCAGTTGGATGAGATGAGGAGCTATAGATTCCATAGTTCTTGATAGGTCCAGGGAATAAAATTTTTGGATAAGATGAGGTTGGGGATTTGGAAGCCACAACTAGTTGTCTCACAAGACCTATAAGTTCACTCATACACTCAGTAATCTTGTTTGGGTATATGGATTGATACTCTTAGACTTTTTTGACTTGATAATGTTCTCAAGTGAAGAACTATTGTGTGTTTTCATCCATGTTGCTTATGAGTTCTCTTACAGCTGCATGAGTTTTATCAACAAGGGAACTGCCACTTGCAGCATCACTGAGAGTTATCTCCATAGCCAATAACCCTTCATAGAATTATTGGATCAATATTTTTTCAGGGATTTGGTGGTGTGGTCATGTTGCAACAAGATATTTGAACCTCTCCCAGTACTCAAGTAGTGATTCATTGTGGAATTGACGGATACCACTAATTTCCTTTTGGATGGAAGTAGTATGAGAAGCAGGGAAAAATTTCTCTAAGAAAAGTCACTTCATGTCAATCCATGAGTTTATGGAACCAAGAGGGAGGTAGTAGAGACATTACTTAGTAGTGTTATCTAGGAAAAAATGTAATTCTCAAAGTTTGATTTGTTCGTCAAAAACCCCTTGAGTATTCAGGGTAGAGCACACCACTTGGAACTCTTTAAGGTGGAGATGTGGATCATCACTAGCTAGCCTGTGGAAATGAGGTAGAAGATGAATCAAACCTGATTTGAGTTTGAAGTCAACCTCTATATTTGGATATTGAATACCAAGGGTTTGGTAATTATTATCATGGGTAACAAGTACTTTAAGTGTTTTTCCCTAGGATTGGCCATATCTAATTCAACTAGTTGGATGAGGACTGTTTCTTGAATTATTTGATTATCCCTAATGTTCCTCCTAAGTTGGTGAAGTGTTAGCTCAATTTTAGGGTCAAAAAAATCCAAGGGATTGTTTAGGAGTATATGGGTCATTCAAAGATATTTTGGAAGAAATGGTAAGATGGGGTTATCTTTGTGTTTTTTCGGTTTATGTTTTTTATGAGAAGATGGGTTTTTCTTTGTGTTTTTTTTTTCAATTTTTTTATTTATTTTTTTGGTTTTTTATAATAAATAGAAACTAACGACTACTTAATTGAACCATCCTCAGTAACAGAGCCATTTGAAATCACGACCAATTGTCTTCTATCCACCATTCAAAGTTCTGGTGCTCTGCTAATGTGTATAGCAGCACTCGGGTCGAATCATCGACGATGATACTTTTTAATAGTCGATTGTTTTCTATTGATTATATTTTGATTGGGGGGGGGTGTTTGAAAAGACTATTAAATAATATATAGATGATGTTTGAGTTAAAAATTTGATAAATATTGGGGTGAGTTCATCATTAGGTAGTTAATCTTGGGATATCCTTGAGCCTTGCTTTATATTGCATTAAATTAACACACATGTCATAAGTGGATGTTGATTGGAATTCCCAAGTGTTAAGGATTTAATTTAAGACTTATCATAATGTAGGGTTCTAATATTAATCATATATTGTTTATGGTAGTGTATTTATGGTTCCAATAATCCATGGAAACCACTCATTAAACAAAACAAGTCATTAATCCATGACATGTTAAGTCCAACATACACAATGTTAATTCAAAGAATATTCATCGAGCAAAAGCTCTCAATCACTTAACATACCTAAATTATAACTCACCATAATGAGATATTTAATCATACATTGAAATATTTATTAATATGGTATTATTATGTTTATGATGATGAATTAGGAAGAGAAGAAAAAAAGGGATAAGAAAAGAGTGGTGCGCCGAACACACACACGACTGACAAAGAGAAATAAAAACAAACTTTTGATTGAATGAGGAAGTAAAAGAAGAGAATAAATTTAAAATTGATTTAAACTATTTTAAGAACATAAAAATTATGAAACATAAGTTAGATGATAATAATAGATGAATATTAAGAAACATGCATTAAAATTCTATTGAAATGAAAATAAACGTACATGATTACAAATAAGAAAAACATAAAAGAACATGCTAAAAGAGAGGAGGAAGGGTATATCAAGTGAAAATTTGAGTATGGAAGGTCCTCCAAAGATTTTTAAAGGCTTTGGTCGTGCCAATGTATGCTTCTCTCTTCTGAAATTCCAACACATTCTAGGAGAAGAGGGGGTTGTATTTATAGACCAAAAAGGTAGAATGTTTGCATTCCAAATATGCCCCTCCAATTGCATTGCTAATTTTTCCATAGAGACAACTGAATCTAGAGATTAGATATTATTTAAAGTATTATATATTTATGTGTGATATCATCTCTAAATGTTTGGTGGCAATTAGAATTTTGGAGCCAACGATATGGCTGTTTTACTAAACAGTTTTTACCTTTCCATTTTTATAAAAACTTTTTCAAAGGCTGAAATGTGAATGGGTTTTTGAACAGTATGATTCCTTCAAATCTGTTTTTTTTTCAATAACGTTGTCTGCCTATATCTCCTATTCACACTGAAAAATATCATATTGAATTGATATGTAGATAAGGTGAAGAGGCAATTATGGTGTGCTTGTTTCATTTCCCAGACAGAATGGTAGGCTGGAGTTAATATAATCATTTGGGCCCCTTGTTATTGAGTTGGGAGCTACAATTTTTATCCACGACTCCATAAATTGTTCCTCAATATTTGGAGTAGAATAAAGGAATTTGATCCTCTAGATTGATCCCAGTAATTCAATCATCATAGCTGGTCCAGTTTCATTATAGATTCTTTGGGCCTTCTTGTGAGGACCATTTGTCCCTTCAAATGAACTAATTGATCCATGTTCCCTTCTAATGAAATGTTTTATATTGAATTAAGAATCCTAAAAAACATAAACCATGAAAGTTGGATAATTATGGTAAGAGTTATAATTAAAATAGTAAACTGACTTTAATCAATATGAATTTAAATAGTGCTCAAAAATTATATTTAAAATTTAAACATTCATATTGCACCCAAATTATGAACATTTCATATAAAACCATTAAATGGAGTATATAAAAATTTATGAAAATATCAATAACATCATATTCAAAAAAATTTGTCATAGGAACAAGTTTCAAAAGTTTATATTGAAGAGGCATGTTATAGTGGCATATACTAGGTAAGAAAGTTAAAAACCATTGAGATTTTTTGGAGTTCACTATGGTCAGTGATAATTTATTCATTTGGAATAATAATTCCTAAAAGTAATAAGTATATGGAAATTATCTAAGATTTAAAAGAGAAATTATAATTCATTAATGTATTACATGTATCAAATTTGAAAGTGGCTTATAAATTAAATATTGTGGTGGGTATTCATATGAGTTGATACATGGTTGGTACAAGCTTGGTACCAATAAGGATCGATTGGTTATACCAATTTGGCATGCTTAAATCCATTAGAATGTTTCTCATAATAGATAACATCAAATATCATATTTTATGGAAGGTGTTTATACGATACAACCAGAAAGGGGTGATTAAACCATCAAATTCCAATAAAGGTGGTAAGTTACTGAAATCTAGTTCTGGATTAAAGTAAGCAACAAGATCTTAGAGATTCATTTCGAATGAATTTTTTACTTGTGTTTTCCAAAGGCTAGTGGGAGTGCCAATGTTTTCTAGGAGAGATATGTTTGGAAGCATATGGAAAATAGATATTGGTATTACAGTTCGATAAGATCATGATAAAAGTAATTCTCCAATGAACGACTTAAAGTAGCAACCTAAGTTCTAGGGAACAGGATCTACTAATGTAGATCTATAGATTTCTTGGACTTAGTCAATCGTACATATATTGAAACTGTATTGAAAATACATGTTGGAATAATTCATGAAAATAATTGTTGTCAATGTCACATGGCATAATTTATCCAGGTTGACATGTTCGGAACATGGGAAGATATTAATGTTTTGAGTTGAGTAACATATGATTCAACAATGGATCAATCACATATGACTTGTTATGTACAATAGTTTATATTTCCAGTATATACATTATAGCTAGAAGGTATCATTTATTTACAAGAGAATTGTAAGTGAAGTAGTTAGAACTATCATCTTGTACTCTGGAAAGTACAAATGATATGTACCTGGTATATAGAGAAGAATGTAAACTAGTTTTGGTGGGACACAAAATAGTCTTACATAGATCAATTTGATCTAGTATCATAGTTAGGATAAATTGATGAGAAATTCAAGCTCATAAAATATAGTGGTATCCAAATTTATAAATACTGAGTATGTTGCTGCTTCTAAGGTACCTAGGAAGCAGTTATCAATCGCAATGATTTGTTCCAATTCTTGTAATTGCACCTAGTGAGAAAATTATTATCATAATGTAAATTATTATATACTTACTAACCAAGATGTCATGTTATGACTATGAAAAAAAATTAATATACTTAGGGATACCTTCTCATGAAAATATTTACTCAAGGAGATGAGGTCGCATATAGAATAATTTCCACATGGTGGAAACATAGAAGACCCAGTAGCAAACATTTTTTCTGAGAAGAAACATGATCTTTATTGTGCAAGTAGCTAACATTAATTGTTATCAAGTTGGATCTAGTTTAAGTGGTAGTGTAGAAATAGTGGGTTCCCTAGACCCAACTATGGTGTACTTCTGATTACCATATCATCTATACATTTAGCTATATGTGATGTATTCTTACCATTATAGGGAAGAATATTCTGCACCCACTACTTAATGGTAATTTCTATAGATTAATTTTCATCTAAAAAGGTTATAGCAGATCCCAGACTATAATGAGAACCATGAGATACAATGACATTAATCTTAAATATGTCATATGGTCTAGTTACATCTTACTGACTGGACACAGTAGATGTTTGACTATCAGGTGATGGGGGCTCAAAAATATTGAGACTTCTTCTCAGAATGTTCGCATTTGTTGATCTCTAGTAGTGATATAATGAAGACATACCCACCAATAGGAACACCATATGTTTTATATGTCATTAGTTGTTCCTATCTATGGATATGTGTATTGGTCTCCTGACTTGTGATCATTACCAGTGTGTACCATTTTATTTCATACCTTTATTCAAGGAGAAAACCATGGTATTGAAATAGTGGGGAGGTAGATTATGTTGGGTGCGTCGTTGGTGGTATGACATTGGTTGAAGGGTAAAGAAAGGATTTGTCACTTTCGAGTTAAGGAAGTTTTATATATCAGAACTGGTTGATCAGGATGGTGATACCATCATAAGTCTTTGGCTAAAATAGTATAAAGGTAAATCCATCTAGATAGATCAACAAATAATAAATAAAGAAAATGGTGATGACACATGTCTGTATCCTGCTTTATAAAATATTTAAATTCAAAGAGATTATCGTACACAGTCAGTGTTCATAGGATGGTGGTCATTTCTAGACTCCACTCTTGGCCTATGGATTTTATTCGCTACTATCCAGATAAGCACTTAGACGGTCACACACAATATCATATTCAAGAATCCTCCCTATTCAGATGAATAAGTATATTGAGCATGGTGGGCCCCACCACTGGGTTTGATTGTTGTTCAAGTTATCGATCTCTAATAAATAAATAAATTCATTATTATTAGAATTATGAGTAATTGGATTTAATTTCATTAATTTATTTACAATTTTAGTAAATATGAGATAATATTAATTAAACGAGTATTATTTTAATATACAAGGTTTATTTAATATTAAGTAGGATAACGAGTCATGTTAAATGGCTTAGTTTTTATCACATAATATATTATATATATTTTAAGAATGTGATAAAATAATAAATAATATTGACAAAAATTAGTCCGTCGTTAATATTTATTTAGTGGACGTTGAAATAAATAGGGGTCGGGGAACCCAATTGGGTATTTAGAAACTCCACCATCAATAGAGGGAAGGAACTCTTTCCATGTGACTATTCATTCATTTGTGTAATGAAAACTAGAGCCTCTCTCTCCTCCTGCTCTCTAGAGATAGAGAATCATGATCCAAGAACTCAGATCAAGATCTTTCTCAAGCATCGAAGGAATCTTGATGTGGTGATCATTGGGACATCGAATGCATCGTTGGATCGTCTCTCTAGCAACCGGAATTCATGTATTGTTGCTACCATGGATTTTAGAATTGAATGTGTACAATCTAGGGGGATCCTACTACAGCTCTTTCAAGCGATGATCGCCGGTGATGAGCTGCAGTCGACCGCTGCTTAATATCTGAGATAGTTATGTTGTTCATTTAAATTTTGTTCTCTTTATAATTTATATGAGATCCTCATAAATTACCAGAGCTAAAACTATTGGTGAAGACAAGTTCCATTATACCATCAATGAAATGTTTAAAATCCCCAGCCCATCGGCTTCCACTACGGGCCTTGGTTCCTAAATTTCTTGTGTCACAGCTTCTATGATATCATCCCAACCCTTAACATGTGATCTCTACTGATTCCATTGATCTTCAGGATAATTCATCTTTTTAGGAGTTTCCTATTTGTGTTATATATTAGAGTTAAGTAACTCTTTGTGGAAATAATACTCTTCTTCTATGAGTGTAAATATGGTATGATCATATCTTGGAGGATAAATTGGAGATATAGTTTGGTATACGAGTGTAGTGGTTGGAGTTTTTCATCGATGAGGCTCAGTTATGCTCGAAGGCACATCTCAGGGATGATAAAACTTATGGTGGGGAGGTTATCACATCTTATCATTTTATATGGTATGAATTAAATCTATATTCAGTTAAGGATAACCTATTTTTGACTTACCTTGGTTGTTGGAGGGGTTAGAGTGGGTCTAAGATCATGTTTTGAGGAAATAGTACAAGGGTAGAGAGATCTTCCCATGAGAAGATCTCCCACTAGAAACTTAGTGGGTCTCCATTGGAGTTATAGTGGAATTTACAATTTCACTATTCTAATAGATGAACCAATAAAGTTTCAACATGTATTCATTAGAGTTTTGAGGGGCCCAATTTTATTTTTCTTTATAGAGAAATCCAAATTTTTAAAATTTATTAATATAGGTTTTAAATGTGTTTAAATTGTCTCGCTCACTCAGTTTAGTTTACAAACACCTCCATTTCATCCTTATAAAGTACATATATTCATTGGTTAAGATTTGATATTAGTTCTTTCAATCTCTAGGGGTATCTCTAGGTATGTCTCAGATGTTCTTTGTTTTTTCTTTATTATGCATTTTTATGCCATGTTTCAATGGTGCTTAACCAACTCTGTGCTATGTTGTATTTGTTGTCAATAAGGAGCAATGAGTATGATTAAAATTAGTATCATGTTACTATGTTTTTATAGAGAATAATTTTGAATAATATTGAAGTTTCCATGGCTATAAATGAAAAAAGATAGTTCTCCAATCTAAGTGACAATATGTGAACAGTGAATAAAACATGGAGAAACATGTTGAAGATTGGAATTTGTCTAATACCATTTTATATATTGAAAAGAAATAGTGGATAATACCATTGGTGAGATGGTCTTAATGATTAACAAACAAGTTCTAATTATATGGAACTACTATCTACAGAATTTGATTTATGTTTAATGTTTGTTGAATAGTTTTATGATTTAATTGAAACATTTATACTCATAATAAATATTCTAGTTGATGGAAAAATATTGAATATGGATTAAATTATCTATGGTATGAATTGAAGGAATTTATGAATTATAGGTTTGTATTTTTTAAGCAGCAGTATGTGAATATCAATCATTCCATCACTTGGGATAATGAAAATTTTCAATTCCACCCAAAATATGTTAGAGTGGTTTTTACACCATCATATTAGTGAATTAAAATGGACTAATAGTCACTGAATGTTTGTATGAGTCAATGAAAACTTGTGTATGAGTCAGTTTTATAGCTAACATTATATGAGTCATCACACAGAATCTCATATGAATGGTTACTTCATATGATAGCCAGCCAGAACACATAGGATAGGTTCTTCACATGATATAATGATTAATTAAGAAGATACTGTGTAATAATAAACCATGTAAGAAGATAGTACATAAGATGAATAATTATCATTTTATATAGGAGTCATGTAAGATATGTGAAATTGGTATGACTACCACATTATATGGGAGTCCTCCCGAGATACAAGAGACAAGTAAAAAGAGCTCCACGTAAGATAAAAATTCCACATGATAAAATAATTCACACCATACATATTTTTTTAATATATGAAATACTATAAGATCTGATAAATATTATTAGTACATGTTTTACTTTTGTGAAAATTAATTATAAGGGATTATTAAGCTTTAGAATGAAAATTGAGGAATTTAAATCAAATAAATTTTGAATATTGGTAGATTAAATCTATTGATACTGTTGAAAAAATCTTTAAAGAATGAAATTTTATAATCATGCAAGTGGATTGAGATTTAATGTAAGTTAAGATGAGTTCAAAATCACAAGCTACATATACCATATAATATATCCACAGAAATAATGAGTTTTTCAAAAGAATTAAAATTTTAGATGTTGTTGAAATGATTTGAAGACTTTCAATACTTTTGATGAATGAGGTGGATACTTATTCAGTTGATACTAAATGAGTTGAAAATTAGAATGACGGTTGAGAAATGTTTTTATTTTAAATGTATTAGAGATATTAGGTAAATCCAGTGGAGGATATTATGAGATCATGTGGATAGATTCATGTTAGTATGTTGAGAAAAAAAGAAGAAGATATCATCAAAATAAAGTTTTTAACGGAATTTTCAATATTCAAATATTTAAAAATATAATTTTGAGATCCTTTGAGTTTGAAAAATATATTATAGAGAATAAATGGGAATAGAATTCAACTCTATTATATATATATATTGTAGGTCAAATAAAAATATGTGTGTGATCTGATATAAACTTTTATAGACCTTATGTACTGAAGTTAGTGAGAGAGAGACTCTGTGATCCTTATGCATTGCTTGGGAAGAAGAATTGAGTTATGAATCTATAATTGATTTAGTTGTTATGAGGGTAAAATATTCATGAGTACTAGTTCTTCATATAGAATAACCTTCCTATACACTGAAGAAGAAGAATAAGAGAGGGGATTTTGGCCTTTTCAACTTCTTATCCCTCTTGATGCCTACCAAATAAGCATAGGGAAAATCAAAAAGGAGGAAATACCTGAATATGGGAATTAATTTCCCATAAAATAAAGGAAAAGGGGATGGTTGAATATTCACAAAGCCTCTGAGATAATAACGACCGTGTGACCATTTCAATGTCACGTGAAGGCCCCATGCATGGCGCAACGCCTACGACTTGTCCTCTGGTTCCCTCTTCAACAAACCTGCCAGCTTTTGTAAAGGACCCCCAGAAAACCGAATGAGCACCGCCGAGATGCCTGGATTTCATCAGAAAGTTCCTATAAATCCATCCAAAATCCTTCAAAAATAAATAGGGATGTGATTATAAAGGAATAGACCCTTGGTGGTCATGAAGCTCAAGCACCAAATAATCATTGGAAAAAATAAAATCCCTTGGTGATATGTAGGCAATATTGCACAACCTCTGAACCTTCATCACATAAAATGAAGATGATAAAGGGGAAGAGGTGATAGGGATTCTTGGTCACTAAAAGACATGTGGAGGAAACCCCGAGCAATTCGTGAGACACTAAATAACCTTACGGAATCTGTACGAATTGTAAGCCTCACCACACATAAGTCCTTGGACATTTACAGGAAACTTTATGGTTCTCTAAGGGAAGGTAGATAGACCTTTCCACTACATTCTTTCACACTCTCCATATTAACCATATGGGTCAATTGATACATCATCCAAAAATTGAGTAAAAATCATAGATACTACTCATGAAAACATGCTTGATCCCTGATTTTCAAAATAAAACAAATAAGGAAAAAGGGAGGAGGTGAGAGGGGGTTGCATTCATGGAAAGGCATGTGACATGCCCCTGATGACCCACAAGGCACTGCAAGCCCTCAGTGACATGAATATCTTGTCTCACATAATCCCTTTGTCTTCTCATCCATGTATTGATGACAAGAAATGATTGTGCACCCCCATGCGACCCATATTAGTCATGTGACTCATCTAAAAAAAATAGTGGAAATACCATCGACAACACACATGCAATATCACATGAAGACCAAACGTTTTTCATAAAAAATAGGATCAAAATAGAGGAGTCAAGAGGTACTCATGGTCACTAAAAGGCATGTGATGCACCCAGTGCACCCACAAAACTATCCTATGAGACCCCAAAACAAGTTTTCATAGGTCTCATGAGTGTATTCTCATAGGAACTTAGATCCCACGATGTCAAATTGACAACATTAAAGTTTTTTGACATGCACACATGATCAAACAAGTCTCCAATAATCAGTAATAATTTGATAAATCAAGAGACAAGTGATTGATAAAAATTAGGTGATGCGCCCGAAGCAGTCCATGGCAGGGACTTGTGAAACTATGTGGCACGATACCCCCTTTTCTAGCTTCGTCCTGGACTCACGCTAGATATGATGTATAAACAAGTGAGTACCTGGGGAAGTGATTTCTATAAATTCCCCACCCCAACATGAATAAATGTTGGTTATTTTGAGAAATACTACATAGGATATATTCTTGATGACCAAACTCTATATGATTCATCTCTCTAACTCTACATACATCTTAGAGAGATCACATGAATGGCTAGCTTTTCTTCAGGTAATAAACTGATGGATAGATGGGGTAGTCATGTGATAGGTATTAGAGCACTTCGTGTGATCATTCATAGATCACGTAAAGGATTAATGGTAGGTTATGTGAAGATCATTCCACAGGCCTAGTAGATCATGCAAGAATCGAGATGAAATGACACAAAATGAAACCAAGGCATTCACAATACAAGGGTCAAAAACAATATCATATAAAGAAGGCTTAAGTGAAAGACATGCTCGCTAACCATCATGCACTTTGCCTATGTCATCCGAAGACACACAATAACACTAGGGACTGCCACCCAGATCTTACAACACCACATCGACATGTCATAGAGGACATGTTAATTCCTCTAGAAATGTTAGGGAACATCATACAGTTCCCCCATGGGATCCAATTCAATCTTATGAACCCTCTAGTACCATCACCCAAGACACGTGATGTCCCTTAGAAACATCTCCTGACTCACATAAAGGCATTAAATCATGTCAGCCGAGTCTTCTGAAAGTATCTTGACATGAAAAAAACGTTCTTGTGACGCCCTTTGGGCAAGTCAGCTAAGACTTGAGATTCCCTCCATACATGTTGTCCAGATCTTGCGATTACTTCCGTAGGTTTCATCCAAGACTAACGACATCCCTAGGACACATATCCTAACTCACATAACAACATTCCCTAATGTTATCCAAGTCTCGTGAAAGAATTTTGATTATACCAAACTGGCTCTCACAACACCTTATGTGTGTGCCAAGCTAGGTCATGCAATGGATCATAGAGCATCATAGGATTTGAAAATGATGTCTTTCGTCGGTGTGTAAGCCCCGATCAATAGGGAATCCATATTTTGTAAGCCCTGACATAAAGGGAACTACAACGACTCTAATTCCTACCATATTTAGGATACATAGGCCACCTCCCTCTGAGGTCTAAGATCCATATTGATTATCCATGGAGGGTCTATCATATGAGTCCCTTGTCCAAAGAAATGACGTTTATTACTTTCTACCCTATGTTTCTCACAAACAATCATGGATCAAATGGTCTTATAGAGTTGAAATGGTCATATCATCTTCCCCATAAACCCATAAAATGGTATTGGGAAGCCTCAGTGTGTAATACCTAACATAAAGGGAACTACGACGACTCTGATTCCTATCATATTCAAGATGTGTAGGAAACCTCCCTCCGAGGTCTGAGGTCCATATTGATTATCCATAGAGGTACTAGTATATGAGTCCCTTTTCCAAATAAATGACATTGATTACTTGCTATCCCTTGTTTCTCACAAATGATCATAGATCACATGGGAATAGGGAGTTGAAATGGTCATATCATCTACCCCATAAAAACCTATATTGGTATAAGACATCCTCAATGTGTAGCCCCGACATAAAGGGAACAATGAAAACTCTCATTCCTGACATATTAAGGATACGTAAGACACCTTCTCAGGGCCCAATCATTATGCAAATCAACCGAAAGACTATCCTAGTATGCAATTATCATACATATATGTCATGTGGATGATCATATATACCCCTTGTTTCTCACACCAAGCATAGCACATATGGTCTTAGGGAGGTATGAATGAGAATCTAATTAGGTATCATGAATGAATACCCCTTATATAAGTGTACATAGCATGGGTCCAGTCCTAAGAACCTCAATGAACTACGTGGGATTTGATTCCTACAATATTCCGGATATGTAGGATGCCTCATAAAGGCTCAATACTCATTTCAGAGTATCAACCACCTCCTTATATGTCATCACATTATGACACACATGGTTATATGGTTACAACACATAAAGAATCTATTCCCCATTTGAGAAATAGATGAAGAACCTTGGACACTTATATATTTATCCCTCAACAAAAATCCATTCTTGGTGTAAAGAATGAAATAAATGATAAACTATTTTTCTAGGGTAACTAGTCTCGTATTAGGATTAGGAAGAGATTTATGAAAATATCTTAAATCCTTAATAGAGTCCCAGAGTTGGTAATAATTTTCCTTAAAAGGGTTCAATAATACTAACCTCCCATCCTCTCGAACAACACAAGTCCCCCAAAGTTTCTGGGCCTGAATACCCAGATGACTGACAGCCTTTAGAAAACAGGTCCATACCTAGCTATGTATAAGGGAATCATTTGAGGTTTTTTATAGAAGAAAAAACTATTGGTGGTCCCAAATTATTCTATTATGAGAGTTCATAAAATTTCCCTCAATCCAACCAACAAGGGAAATCCCACTCCATGTTCCACATTAAAAAAAACCTATGAAACAAAAAGGGTAAACCCAACATTAAACTCTCTAATGAAAAAATGACCAGTTACTACCTGCTGAGCCATATTTTTTCCTTATACAAAAAAAATGATAAAACCTATGTGAATAACTATAATGATAGAACAATTAGGTTATAATGTGGCAATCCACTTTGTTTTGAAATCTATATACAAACAAATAAATAAGGCTGGTATAATCTTATAAATGTACCTCTACAAACAGGGTTCTCGTAAGTCCACCCTCATTTTGATAATTCCAAATGAGTGGAATAGCCAAATCAGGTATGAAAATAAAAATGAGTTTACCATGAATATTTGTTTGAGTATATTAGGCCTACAATATTTTACTAATCAGTAACCTTGTTCTTTATCATCTCTATAATTGCAGATACTCTTTTATCAACCTGATTAGAGATGATGGCGCCATCATCAAGCATTAATTCTAGCGAATCATTTGTAACTGCACCTTCCATGACTTATAAAATTGTCTCACTAGCACGGTGACTTCAATTGAAGGTATTGAATATGATAGTCCAAGAGTACCACTGATATTGTACTATCCCGACCATCGAGGATTCTCGTGAAGTCCTCCATACATGATAGCTGGTGAGCCTGCATCACTTGGGGGAGTTTGTTGCATAACCTGTGGCTATTATCACGACATCAAATAGCTTTAGGAGCTTATCCCCCAGAGCGCAAAAACTAAAACCTTCTATATCTGAGGAAGGTAGACTAGGAATCCAAATACAACTACCTTCTGGTTCAGTAGCTACCTAGGAGGGCTCCAACTAACCACTTTCACCAACACTATTCTGCTGGTACCCTTCAATTGCCTAATGAGGGTACCATCTGATACATAGAACCATTGGACACCCATGGATGAGATGAAATGAAAACTCATAAGAGGAGAATGGTGTTGGATATGTAGGATATGGTGCATATCCCCACTCCTTCTGACAATGACTGCCTGCATTCTCAGGCAGGGACTAGCCAATAGGCTCGTATCCCTACTCACTCCGAACAATTCTTCAGGAATATTTCCACAACAAGAATGGGGAGGATCATACTCATACCCCCATATGAAAATCTCATTGGCATACCCTGATGCACAAGGAGGAATTAAGTGGGTACATATCCTCACTTCAATAGAAGACATCTTCTAGGTCATAATGGAGATAGAAAATGTGTAGGCTCACAACCCTGAACACAATTTTCTAAAATGATAATACATATTAGAAATAACTAAAGAAATTCTCCAGCATATTATAGCACTATTGTATATTAAAGGACATGTTCATACACTTATCCATATATCCAGGACAACACAACAATCTGATCATCGCAAACAAGTTTTTGTACCATATTAAGCTCACAATATTTCACCCACCTGATAGAATTATCGACACATTATGTTGATATGTGAGGCATTATATTGGGATCATATCCCCATTTCGACTAGGGCCAACCAAGTGACAGAGGAACATGCCTCGGGACAGGGGCACATGCCTGTTAAAAAAGTTTAGCGGCATACTATGAAGGCTTAGGATTAGGCATATATCCCAGCAATAGCTGAGGTTAACCAAGCGGGAATGTCACAATCCTCACGACCGGATCATATTCCTATCAATGTATCCATCCAACATATTCTGGAAGATCATTGAATTCTTGTGCACATTCCTAATTTTACATACAAATGACTGTGCCAATATCATTCAAAGTCAAATAAGGGAAATCTCATATTCCTTCTCCCATTCTAGAGGTCTGTCATTATATTCCGACGGGGAATGGATTTTAGGACCAGGTTTATATTCGTAATCCAACATGGGCCATATAGGTGAGAGAAACACATGACTCATGTAAAACTCATATTCCTTCCAAGAAAGACAAGAAACATATCCCAAAGGCTCAGGATTGGTCTCATAATCCCTACGTGACTGAGGCTCACCAAGTGAGAATGACACACACCTCAGTAGAGGATCACATTCCTTTCAATAATGATATAGATCATAAAAATATTCCAGTAGTTTCTTAGTAGTATTCTCATATTTTTGCCACATTATATAGTTATATACAAGTTCTGGAAAACTTCATACAGTTGGTGTATACTGCTGTACAAATCCAAAAGGTAGTTTGGCATATTCCGACAACGATGCAGAACATGGACCATATCCCTAATATATAAAATTCCAATGTTCTTGATGTTTTTAGAGACACATTATCAATTACACAAGGGTCCTTATTCTCTTCCATAAAAGTAGAAGAATATGGCATTCATTACCAATATAGTACTCCTCATGGTAGTGTGGATATGTATCACAGGGACTCTACTCCTAAAATTCACCATGGTCAACCACCCCAAGTTGACATCTCCCCTAGACAAGTAAATCCTCACAATCCCTAGACACCTCTATATGGATATGTGTTCCAAACTCTGACACCTTCATTTATATAGGTTCTCAAATCATCCGGGTCAACTGAATGTGGTTTCCCCATCAACTTCTAGCAGCACCCCATTCCCATTAGCATGAGACCATCAGATTCGTTCTCTATGGTCTAATCGGATGGAGGCATGTTAGTCTGATGAATATGAGTTCTACAAGGAAATATATAGAGTTTTATATGAAAAAAACCTCTCCATCATGTTTTGGCCCCTCTCCAACACTGCTTGTGAGATCCCAAAGGATCTAGAAAAGGAGTGCATGCCCAATCTATGCCAGAATATGTGGGCCATTCATCAGCAACTGAAGGCTTGAAATATCCCTTATCAAGGATATGAGGGTGACCTCGAGATGATCAATATACTCAATTGTCAACTAGATCTGGATGTTATATCCATGGACTAGGATCTGAAATCAGAAAAGCTCAACGTAAATCTGCAACACGCTTGCCCCCAATGAATCACCACTCTTTGACAGCTGATCTATGAATCCATGCCATGCATCAATATTCGAGGATGGGGATAGTATTAAGCAATAAACTTTCCTCTCACTTGGAATAGAATATCCCTTTAGATATGGAACCCTACAATGTTATAGCCTTTGGTAAGTTCAAGGTACTAAAAAAATTCTCTGGCCATTTGGTCACTACAATAGAGTGTCTTTGCTATAGAACAACCTAGAACTTATGGATATAGAGGGAGGATATCCAGTAGTACTTCAAACTGGGCCCTTTGAAACAATAAGAAGACATTTTAAACAAGGAGACAGATGTTTTGATTGCCCAGACAACTTCCCCTGAGAAATGATTCTCATCACGGGTTGTCATAGCACCCAGATCCTATGCAATCACAATTGTGCCACATCATGTGGTTCACTATTGCAACTATAATATTAGTAATCTAGGAGTATACCCATCCCATTAGGCCTAGGAAATATTTATCACCACCTCCACCTTTCATATCATCAATTCCTTCTTGAATTTGGGACACATCGGTAGTAGATGTAAGCAAACCCCATCCCACTGGACTATGGGAATTTATATCTCAATCATCATCACCACGTTCATAATCCCCTAAGAGGACCTTGAAGACATCATCGGTGATCCCAGAACATCCCCAACCTATAGGAATGGGGGGAGATTATATCTTTATGTCCGTCTCGGGAGTCATCAAATCCCCGAAAGGAGCCATTGGATCCCCAAATATTGGATCAATCAATGCCAACTATGGCCCTGAATAAACCCCACCCCATTGGGCTGGGGGAATTTTCATCATGATCACCACCACAGAGGTAATATGTCTTCCCATATTGCGATAAATGAATCAACGATCAACATCCCACCTACCACGAGACACACCTATACTAGTTCTGGCCCGTTCGATATCCCTGATTGGAAACTCCCTATGGATCCTTGTTCATAGATCAAATAAGTGCGAATGATCAATGGGGATGGTTAATCCCTACTAGGTTATCATTCCAAAAAGTCCCAATAAAGAAAAGGGTTTGAATAATGGGCTTGATGGAAGTTGTGTAGAATCATCATGTTGAGTCAAAAGTAATGGTACAACCACCATTCCAAGATATTCCTCTGTGAATGTCATCAATATCAACATGGTAGATATTGATCATGAAACAAATTCATAGGGTTGTGACATAGAAAACGTTCCTTTGGGAGGGGGAGGCTTGAATGAACCAAATGAAGCTGCACGCACCAGAAACCAGTGATGGCTCCAAAACATGGAAATTCTGAATATCAAGTTTCTGCCTCCCCAGTAGAATAATACCAAGGAAAAGGGTACAAAAAAATCTCAATCACCTCATAGGAGGAGCGAGTTTCCTTACCAAGAGGACCATTTTTCACAATATGAGAGTGAAATACAAGCTCTTCTACAACTTAATGAAGAGTTACTCAGGGGAAATATTCCCACAGGGTATCGTCACCAAGAAGATAGAAATGTTCTCTCCCATGTAGTTGATCCATCGTCAAGGAAAGATCCTAAATATCATATTGGATCTGGGTCTAGAAAGCCATAGCACATAAATGAGGAAGTCGAAAATGATCATGACTTCCCTTCGTTGCGACGAAAGCCTATCCCACATCAGGATAATTGTTCAGTCCTTGGAAAAATTGAAAATCGGTAGGAGATAAAATTGGTTCCCCCTAATCAACCCCCACCAAATAAACATGGGTAAGAAATGGTCCAGACAGTTGTTCCTTTGGATTTTCCTAACATCAGTGAGTCCCTGGGCACTCAAATGGAATCCAAAGAAGGTAATCACATGTCGATGCATCTTAAACGGAATCCATATCCCAAATGGGTTGATGATACACCACCTCCACCCAATTTTGGAAATCATACCTTTTCCACCTTTTACATTGCGGGTGACCCTATGTAGTATCTCACACACTTTGCATCCTGATGCGGGCTGGTGATAGGCAACCAAGTTTAATAGGATGAAACCAAGCTGAGTTGTTTCGTACAGACTCAGATAGGGCCAACCTTCATTTGGTATAGTAGTCTTCTAGTGGGATTTGTGTTAGTATGGGAAGATTTTTGTCATTAATTACTTTACAAAATCAGTTATACACTAAGGAAGATAATGACCATAGATCAGAAAAACTGAAAACATCATGAAAATGAGAGGGTGTATAATTTCATATAAAGGTGGAAGGGTATCACCTAGTCACTCGGCATCCCTCTCTCATAAGAGAATATGCTAGAAATTTGTGAAAATATTATGGATGACTTGAAGACACCCTTGATTCCAATAAAATTACTAGGAGGCTTTTGAGAATTTTCTGAAACAACCCAACATTTTGAGGAGGTCATTTAGTGGACCCAACATAAATCTTGACTCATCCCTCATGACATAGGGAAATGACCAGCCAGAACAAAAGTAGTATCTATCACTCACAATCCAACAACGACACCTGTCTAGATAACCAGGCAGGTCTAAAATCACCCAAAACCTCCTATAGAGCGAAGAAAACCATAGAATCTTCCTCGGCCAGAAGCATAGATAAATCAAGGTCATATGGGATTTCAATATTGAATGAATAAGCAGTACTCCTTCCAGAATGAATAGGTCCCTAGTTATTTCTTGGTAGCCATGGAAAATAACCTGCTCAAACTTTGGCATCCCAGGAAGCTCGATGAGGTCAACCTCAACAACTGTCCTGATTAATACCCTTTCCACAAAAGGCTAGGTCATAATACCTATAATTGTTTCATATTGAAATATTTACTTCAAGGCATGATCTATTCCAGAAAAGTGGTGTTGGATAATTCCCCTGATCAAGTGGCTTGCATAACCATGGTTTAACCAAAATATTATGATGATTGGATAGAGGTCCTAGGAAAATGTGCGTGAAAGTTTGACAACTGGATTGTTCAGAACTCATTTGATCGAGCCCACACCACTCTGAGATCATAGTTTTATAGGCAAAAAAAACTCCACCACCCAAGAATGAGACATCATATGCACCTCCCAAATATGGTAATTACCACTAGTAGTGGAAAGAAATAAAAGAGGAAGATTCATATTCCCATCCAAAGTATGCATTAACCCTCTTTGATTTCTTCCATGTGACATCGGAAAGACGGGAACCATCCCACCAAACATAATCCTCATCTGATGAGGAGGCCAAATTTGGGGTTTTCAACATAATACACATGAAATACCCCTTCTCCAATGATGAGTATTCCCATGAATATGGGTTTCTAAAATATAACTGAGGAAATGAAGGACACATGTTCCAGATCCAGGGATACATGGGGAAGAACAGATGTAGGAAGACTCAATATTCTGGTCATATCCCCATGGGAGATATATATGTAGCTATGTCTCATGGTCAAGCACTCAAATAGACCCCCAAAAGGAAAAGAGGTTCCTTATAGCCATCCAGTAGTCTCCCACATATGATCATCTTGCATGACCACTTAGGGGGGGGGGGGGTTCAATCTAATCAACCCAAAAAATGGGGAAGGCCAGTGTGACCTACACCACAGGAAACAAATTCCCCCCTTAACCACTACACAATATAAAGACCCACACTTATTTCATACATAATCTTGAATTTATTCAAGAATAAACTTCCTTTTACATTGAGGATCTTTTCAAGTTTAGATCTTTAGAGAATTAAGACAAAACATTCATAACATTTCACATTGTTACATAGTGGAAACCATAAAATCAGTTTCCATTTTCCTCAGAATATAAAACATTAAAACATAAAACAAGACTCCTTAACAATTCTTCAACATTTAACATGTATTGATTCCTTGTATTACTCATCCATTAACCTGTGAAAAATCATTTAAAAACTTGAGATGAGCACAAAAGCTCACTAAGGTATGAAAAAGAAGGAAAAATCACATTAGTCCATGAATACGCATGACGTATGAAAACATTTTCAGAGGACATGCTTTCCACCCATAAATACATACTTTGTGTAACATGATATTTACACAAGATCCACACAAAAATAAATATAATCATAGAGGCATCATGGGGCATTACTTACATAATCTTGTAACCATCTTGGCTACCTTAAAATTTGTAACCCTCACAGCTACCTTACTTTGTGTAACCATCACAGTTACACTTGGAGTAACCATACGTCCGACCTCCAACTTACTCATACCCAATGAATTGGAGGTAAATATATATCCCACCCTTCATCATAAACAACGCCCAATAACCAAAACAAAATCATACAACATAAATAATAGCATAAAAACATTGCTTTTGAATATTGCAAAACAGAATTTTAAAAAAGGATTTTAGAAGAAAAGTCCCTTATAAACATCATATACTTGAAGTGGGACTTAATAGAGCGTATGTAATAGGTATATAATCTGTAAATATACATAATGAAACACAATTTAAACATAACCCATCACACAAACAATTTAAATAGCACATAAATAATAAAGTAGAAGGTTAACCCAAAGAATGGAAATCAGGTTAAGAATTCCCTAACCTTGGGCTTGTCTTACTTTTAAATTGTTTAAACCTCTTATATAATGGTTAAAAGAGTGTTATTAGTATTTTAAAGAAACATTTTCATGTTTATAACATCTTATATGGTCATTTCATAACCTCATTTCACCCCTTAATTGTTAGTATTTTGTTCCTTGAATTATTTTGGGTGAGTTCTTTTGTGATTTTCACAATCGGTTCATGATGAATCATTCTTGTTGATTGGAAGTGAAACTCCAGAATTGGAATGGAGTAGTATTTAAATATTTCCAGTACCATAAATTATACCATTTATCACTTTGATTCTTTATATGACGATGATTTATAAGTTAAAACATTAATTATCTTCGTTTAGATAATTTTAGTGGTTCTTTGATAATTACAACCTCATTTAGTCTTATAAATTTGAACCATGGGTACAAAAGAATTACAGAACCATATATGAGTTATAAAACATATATTATAACCTGGTTCAACCATATAAATGGTTTCATTACCAGACTTGAAAGAATTAATGGAAAGTGAAATTACATCATCCACGATGTCGGTAATTCGACACATCACGGACAATGTTCTTATTCCTTAAATAAGTGAGAGAGGAGAGGAATAATGTTTTTTAATTTTCCATAAACATGAAAACATCTAGAGTATACATTATTCTAGAGATTTCATGCCTCTTGGATAAGAGGGGGTGAAGAAAGAAGAGAAAGGAATCATGAAATAAAGAAAATATGAGAAATTTCTTACGAAAATTCGGCAGCCTAACAACGTCTCTTAAAATTTTATAAAAACAAGATTGATGAGAGGAATGGAATATCTCATCAATAATACAAACTTTGGACAGTAAGGGGAAATATTTAATGAAATATCCCAACAAAAGACAAAGGGAAAGGAAGAGAATAACATAAAATGGAAGAAAAGAATGAAAATGAAAGAGGATGTTTACCTCTTGATCTCTTCTCCTTGAGATCCTCCTTAAGGGCTTTGGTCTTGGTCTTTTGGTGAGACCAGCAGCTCTAGGACGTGGGGAAGAAGATTGGGGAGGAAATTTGGCCGAAATTAGACAATGCTCAGGGCTTGAGAGGTGTGGGAGGAAGAGGGGAGTGAGGGTGATATTTATAGTGGAGGAGGGGAGGTATTTTAGATTATTTTAATTATTATTATAATATTTTTATCAAGACTGTGAATAATCTCAAATCAAGTGGCCTTAATTAGTGAAAATATCAAGTGAGTTCGAAGCAAGTGGCCTTTCATCACTTATGATGTTATAAATAGTGCATTTTTACTGATAAATTGATTATACGGTATTTTATCGTATTTCACTATTCACCGAAAATTCAAGAGTTTCAGAAAAATACCAAAAATTTACCCCAACCATTTTTCGATGTGTAAAATTCAAAAATGAACTCCATTTTTCAAAAATAATTTTCTAAATATTATTAATTTAATTTTTAAATAAGGTCACAGTTAATTAAAAAAATAACAATATTGAAGTGCAATTAGTTTTATGTGACATTGGAAAATTAATTAAGATCCCATTATCCTATTGCCATGGGAAAATAAAATAATATTATTATTTACTATTCAAGAGGTCATATTACTATTCATATTACTATTCATAAGGGCATGTTACTATTCACCCAAAAAAACAAGTTTGTTTCATCAGACTCTAAATAACATACTGAACACAATTGTAGATGACAGTTTCTTGAAATTCAAATCATAGAAGAAATAAAATTATGTTTAAAGGGTACTTATAAATATATACCTTAAACAAAATTTCAAGCATTTTCAATTTATTTTTAAAAATCCTTGGGATGTTACATTATCCCCACCTTCTTGAAATTGCGTCCTCACAATTTTATTTACTTATTAAACAACTGAGGGTATTTTTCCTTCATAGCATTTTCAGACTCCCATGTTTCTTCTTCAACCATGTGGTTTCTCCACAAAACCTTTTCCTGGTGGATTACCTTATTCCGCAATACCTGTTCTCTTCGATCAAGAATCTGAACCGGTTTTCTTCATAAGAAAGGTTCTCTGCCAGCTGAACTGTTCCGGCCTCAAGACATGTGATGAATCTGGAACATACTTTCTCAACATCGAAACATGAAAAACATTGTGTACCTGAAATAAGCTCGGAGGCAAAGCTACGCGGTATGCAACTGTTCCAACTTCATCCAGGATTTCAAAAGGACTGATGAACCGTGGACTTAGTTTCCCTTTCTTACCGAAACGCATCACACTTTTCCAAGGAGAGATTTTAAGGAAAACATGGTCACCTACCTCGAAAGAGAAGTCTTTCCTTCTGTTATCTGCATAACTTTTCTGCCTGCTCTGAGCAGTCCTCATGTGTTGCTGAATCATCCTCACTTTCTCAGCCACTTCTTCTACTAATTCTGGCCCCATCAACTTTCTTTCACCAAATTCATCCCAAAGCGCAAGAGTCCGACACCGCTTTCCATACAAGGCCTCAAAAGGTGCCATATGAATACTGGAATGGAAATTGTTATTATAAGAAAACTCAACTAATGAAAGATGCTGATCCCAACTTCCCTGATAGTCCATTGAACAAGCTCGAATCATATCCTCCAAAGTTTGAATCGTTCGTTCTGACTACTCATCTGATTGAGGATTAAAAGATGTACTGAAATTCAACTCTGTGCCCAAAGACTTCTGAAGTCCCTTCCAAAATTTAGAAGTGAACCTGGGATCTCGGTCAGACACAATGGAAAGAGGAACTCCATGTAACCTGACAATTTCTTTGAGGTAGAATCGAGAAAGCTGATCTAATGTCATTGTATCTCTAATAGAAAGAAAATGAGCAGACTTTGTTAGCCGATCAACAATAACCCATATCGCATTGTTACCTCGAGAAGTCTTTGGTAGTCCCACCACAAAATCCATGGATATATTCTCCCATTTCCATTCTGGCACTGTAAAAGGCTGAAGCATCCCCTTCGATAACTGTCGCTCTGCTTTAACCTGCTAACATGTCAAACATTTCATTGTAAAATCAGCAATATCTCTTTTCATCCCATTTCACCAGTAATACTCTCGAAGGTCTCTATACATTTTAGTACTTCCAGGATGAACAGAAAATGGAGAACTATGAGCTTCACACAACAATTCTTTCTTCAGCTAGGAATCACAAGGCACACCCAACCTTTTTCCAAACCTTAAAACACAATCTTTATCAAGATTAAATTCTGGAAACTTACCCATTTTAACCAATTATACCTTTTTCTGTAGCTCACGGTCTTCCCTCTGTGCTTTCATAATTATTTCTGACAACGAAGACTGCACTGAAACCTGAAACAAAACAGATATATTCCCCTCACCAACAACTTCTAAGCCAAAATTCATCAAATCATTAATCAAGGGATCATGTTCCAAACGTAGCATGGTTAATGATGCATGATTTTTTCTGACTTAAGGAATCTGATACTTTGTTTGATTTTCCGGGATGGTAATTAATCATGCAGTCATAATCCTTTATCAGTTCTAGCCATCTTCTCTGCCTCATGTTTAATTCCTTCTGAATGAATATATACTTAAGACTTTTATGGTCAGTATATATTTGGCATTTGGTTCCGTATAGATGATGCCTCCATATTTTCAAAGCAAAAACCACAGCTGCCAATTCCAAATCATGTGTGGGATAATTCAGCTCATGAGGTTTAAGTTGTCTCGAAGCATAGGCAATTACCTGATCATTCTGCATCAAAACACAACCAAGTCCCTTCAAAGAAGCATCACTGTAGATGAAAAACTCACCATTCCGGGAAGGTAAGGCCAAAACTGGAGCATTCACCAATCTCTTCTCTAGTTCCTGAAAACAAACATCAAATTCCTCTGTCTAAACAAATTTAACCTCTTTCCATGTTAACTTAGTTATTGGGCTAGATAACCGTGCAAAGTTCTTAACAAACCGTCGGTAATAACTTGCTAAGCCCAAAAAACTGCGAATCTCTGTAACATTTGTGGGTCTTGGCCATTCATCAACTACTTTTGATTTGGCAGGATCAATTGTTATTCCATCCTTATTTATAATGTGCCAAAGAAAAGAAATCTGTTGAAACCAAAAATCACACTTGCTAAATTTTCCATATCGTTTCTTTTCTTTTAAAGTTTGTAAAACAACCCTTAGATGTTTTTCATGCTCCTCTTTATTTTTAGAAAAAACCAGAATGTCATCAATAAATACAACCACAAACTTATCCAAGAACTCATGAAATACTCTATTCATAAGATTCATGAATACAGCAGGTGCATTAGTTAACCCAAATGGCATAACAACAAATTCATAATGCCCATATCTAGTACGAAAGGCTGTTTTCGGGATGTCATCCTCCTTCACCTTCAGCTGATGGTATCCAGATCTCAATTCAATCTTGGAAAAGTACTGAGATCCCTGGAGCTGATCAAACAAGTCATCAATATGAGGCAAAGGATACTTGTTTTTAATAGTGATGTTATTCAAAGCTCTATAATCAATGCAAAGTCTCATGGAACCATCTTTCTTTTTAACAAACAAAACAGGGGCTCCCCATGGTGAAGTACTGGGATGAATGAAGCATTTGACAAGAAAATCCTACAACTGATTTTTCAATTCAAGAAGTTCTATTGGAGCCATACGATATGGGGGTTTTGAAATTGGCTTAGCATCAGGAACTAAGTCAATTGTGAATTCAACTTCTCGTTTAGGTATGACACTGGGTAACTCCTCAGGAAAAACATCAAGGTATTCATTTACCACTAGCACATCATTAATTTGAATAGTTACCTTGTTTTCAAAAATATGAGCCAGATAACTTTCATTTCCATCTTTCAATAGTTTCTCAGCTTCTTGATATGTTATCAATTGTATGGGTTCATTCTTGTATACAAACTGAAACTCTTTCTGAAAAACAACTTCTTTAGCTCTACATTCAATCTTAACATGATAATCAGAAAGCCAATCCATCCCCAGAATAACATCAAACTTGACTAAGGGTAAAACAACAAGGTTTGCAGGTAAAGTCTTTCCACATACCACAATATAAATATTCTTATAATTCCTCTTTGCTATAACATTTCCCCCTGGTGTTTTAACAACAAGTTCGGGTCTCATTTGTTGAGGTGATATTTCCAATTTACTAGAAAATTTCTCAGAGATGAAGGAATGTGTAGAACCTGTATCAAACAAAACTTTAGCAAAATCTGAGTGAACAAACAAAGTACCTGATACAACTTCATTGGATGGCCCAACACCTGCTGACGTAGTCGCAAAGGATCTCACTACACCTTTATGCTTGTAGTCTGGATTATTTGCATCATTTGGATCCCTCTTTGGATAGGAATTTGCATAGTGACCCATCTCACCACATTTAAAACACTTTACAATTTGCTTATCAGGATTAGTCTTTGGATCATTTTCATTGCAATCTCGGGCCATATGTCCAAACTTACCACATTTAAAACACTTCCCAGTTTTGATAAGACATTCCCCAGGGTTCTTCTTGCCACACTTTTCACAAAATGGAAACTTGATTTTCTTACCATCAGATTTCTTTGGTTGATTCTTACCCATTGCTTGCCAACGGGACTTCTTCTTCTCTTTATTTCCAAAATTCATGTGATCGTCAGCAAATTCCATCTCTACCCTCTCAGCACATCGGACAAGTTTCTCATAACTTTTGAATTCACGGGAGGCCAATTCCCTTCGATACCTTGGCTTCAATCCTGAGTAAAAGAGGTTGATTTTGCTATCAAGATCCAGAATAAGATTTGGAGCATACCTCACCAGTCGGGTGAAGCTAGCCTCATACATAGCCACTGAATCTACCTCCTTTTGTTTCAATTCAAGGAATTGTTTCTCCATTCTAAGTCGCACCACCTTAGGAAAATATTTTTCAAGATAAAGACTTTTAAATTCATCCCACACTAAGGCATCAAAATCCTCTCTACCCCTGATATTCCTTACAATTGACCACCACTGATCAGCTTCCCCTTCAAAACTATAAATGGAAAGACTTACCTTTTGATTGTCTGAACATCCCATAACATCAAATATCTTTTCAAGGGCTTTAATCCATCCTTCTACTGCCACTGGGTCAGAAGATCCATTGAATGCAGGAGGATGTTGTCTCATAAAATTTTCCACCAATGTCATGTTCCGTTGGGGTACCTCTATTGGTTCTCTTGCATGGATTCCACCACCATTTATATCATGCGTTAGCTGAGCCATTACTGTCACAAACTGCTCGGTTCCAATCCCTACCATTCCGGGCTGTAGATCAGGAAGGATGTCATTTTGTCGGTGCCTCTACTCTTCAGCATCCATGTTCCTTCTACGGACAACCATTCTGAACAAAAATTTCTTAGATGAAGTAATATGGTAATATTTAAATGCTATAACAAATTAAACATAGAGTGAAAATTATTTATGGTATTCTATTAGCAACACCTTAACCCCTAAAGTTATCTAAACCATCCTCTGATACCAACTATAAAGACCCGCAATTATTTCATACATAATCTTAAATTTATTCAAGAATACACTTCCTTTTACATTGAGGATCTTTTCAAGTTTAGAGCTTTAGATAATTAAGACAAAACATTCATAACATTACACATTGTTACATAGTGGAAACCATAAAATCAGTTTCCATTTTCCTCAGAATATAAAACATTAAAACATAAAACAAGACTCCTTGAAAATTCTTCAACATTTAACATGTATTCCTTCCTTGTATTACTCATGCATTAACCTATGAAAAATCATTTAAAAACTTGGGATGAGCACAAAATCTCAGTAAGGTATGAAAAATAAGGAAAAATCACATTAGTCCATGAATACGCATGACGTATGAAAACATTTTCAGAGGACATGATTTCCACCCATAAATACATACATTGTGTAACATGATATTTACACAAGATCCACACAAACATAAATATAATCATAGAGGCATCATGGGTCATTACTTACATAATCTTGTAACCATCTTGGCTACCTTAAAATTTGTAACCCTCACGACTACCTTACTTTGTGTAACCATCACAGTTACACTTGGAGTAACCATACGGCCGACCTCCAAATTACTCATACCCAATGCATTGGAGGGAAATATAAGTCCCACCCTTCATCATAAACAATTCCCAATAACCAAAACAAAATCATACAACATAAATAATAGCATAAAAACATTTCTTTTGAATATTGCAAAACAGAATTTTAAAAAAGGATTTTAGAAGAAAAGTCCCTTATAAACATCATATACTTGAAGTGGGACTTAATAGAGTGTATGGAATAGGTATATACTCTGTAAATAAACATAATGAAACATAATATAAACATAACCCATCACACAAACAATTTAAATAGCACATAAATAATAAAGTAGAAGGTTAACCCAAGGAATGGAAATCGGGTTAAGAATTCCCTTACCTTGGGCTTGTCTTACTTAAAAATTGTTTAAACCTCTTGTATAATGGTTAAAAGAGTGTTATTAGTATTTTAAAGAAACATTTTCATGTTTATAACATCTTATATGGTCATTTCATAACCTCATTTCACCCCTTAATTGTTAGTATTTTGTTCCGTGCATTATTTTGGGTGAGTTCTTTTGTGATTTTCACAATCGGTTCATGATGAATCGTTCTTGTTGATTGGAAGTGAAACTCCAGAATTGTAATGGAGTAGTATTTACATATTTTCAGTACCATAAATTATACCATTTATCACTTTGATTCTTTATATGATGATGATTTATAAGTTAAAACATTAATTATGTTCGTTTAGATAATTTAAGTGGTTCTTTGATAATTACAACCTCATTTAGTCTTATAAATTTGAACCATGGGTACAAAATAATTACAGAACCATATATGAGTTATAAAACATATATTATAACCTGGTTCAACCATATAAATGGTTTCATGACCAGACTTGAAAGAATTAATGGAAAGTGAAATTACATCGTCCACGATGTCGGTAATTCGACACATCACGGACAATGTTCTTATTCCTTAAATAAGTGAGAGAGGAGAGGAATAATGATTTGTAATTTTCCATAAACATGACAACATCCAGAATATACATGATTCTGGAGATTTCATGCCTCTTGGATAAGAGGGGGTGAAGAAATAAGAGAAAGGAATCATGAAATAAAGAAAACATGAGAAATTTCTTACGAAAATTCGACAGCCTAACGGCGTCTCTTAAAATTTCATAAAAACAAGATTGATGAGAAGAATGGAATATCTCATCAATAATACAAACTTTGGACAGTAAGGGGAAATATTTAATGAAATATCCCAACAAAAGACAAAGGTAAAGGAAGAGAATAACATAAAATGGAAGAAACGAATGAAAATGAAAGAGGATGTTTACCTCTTGATCTCTTCTCCTTGAGATCCTCCTTAAGGGCTTTGGTCTTGGTCTTTTGGTGAGACCAACAGATCTAGGACGTGGGGAAGAAGATTGGGGAGGAAATTTGGCAGATATTAGACAATGCTCAAGGCTTGAGAGGTGTGCGAGGAAGAGGGGAGTGAGGGTGATATTTATAGTGGAGGAGGGGAGGTATTTTAGATTATTTTAATTATTATTATAATATTTTTATCAAGACTGTGAATAATCTCAAATAAATTGGCCTTAATTAGTGAAAATATCAAGTGAGTTCGAAGAAAATGGCCTTGCATCACTTATGATGTCATAAATAGTGCATTTTTACTGATAAATTGATTATACGGTATTTTATCGTATTTCACTATTCACCGAAAATTCAAGAGTTTCAGAAAAATACCAAAAATTTACCCCAACCATTTTTCAATGTGTACAATTCAAAAATGAACTCCATTTTTCAAAAATAATTTTCTAAATATTATTAATTTAATTTTTAAATAAGGTCACAGTTAATTCGAAAAATAACAATATTGAAGTGCAATTAGTTTTATGTGACATTGGAAAATTAATTAAGATCCCATTATCCTATTGCCATGGGAAAATAAAATAATAATATTATTTACTATTCATGAGGTCATATTACTATTCATAAGGGCATGTTACTATTCACTAAAAAACAAGTTTGTTTCATCAGACTCTAAATAACATACCGAACACAATTGTAGATGACAGTTTCTTGAAATTCAAATCATAGAAGAAATAAAATTATGTTTAAATGGTACTTATAAATATATACCTTAAACAAAATTTCAAGCATTTTCAATTTATTTTTAGAAAACCTTGGGATGTTACACACAATCTCCAGGTCCATTTACCTCAGCTGCTTCAGCTCCTAAACCATATGCTCCAGCCAATGAGCCACATGCCCAGGAGAAACCCTATATCAAGAAGCACCGACCTCTAGGACAAAATTATGATGTTCTCAAATAGCTAGTTATAGTCCCAACCAAGCTCTTAATCTTGGATGCACTCCATATTCCAAAATAACTCAGGGATGCACTCTTCGAAGCCCTTCAGAGCCCATAGTAATTTGAGACAGAAGTCGATGTCATTGAGGTATATCAATTGGAGAATATTTCCTTAGGATTCCATGTTTCTATCTCATTCACTGATCAAGATTAGGAGGATACCATCTATGGGGACATCACACCTTTATACATTTTGTGCAGAATAAATAATTTCAATGTCTGAGGGTGATAATTGATAATGGAGAAGGGATCATTATAATCTCAGTCCAGATCCTCTCATGACTAGGGTATAACGAAGGAGACTTATCCACTACAAAGATAACTGGCTAGGGATATGACAACCATGAGTAGAGACCCCTAGGGAATATCAGACTCAAATCCCAATTTTGGGAGCTCACATTTGATGCTGAGTTCATAGTTATCTAGTAGAATACCGCATATAATGCCATGCTTGGAAGAACCTGGCTCTATAGCAACCTCACAAAACCATCAACATTCCATCAATGTCTGATGTACCCCATCAATAGAGAGGATGGAATATTACATAGTGATGGATTTCCCTTCGATGATTGCATATCCATATATTAAAAATTATATTTCTACAATAAGTAAGGCAAGAAACCATTGTTGGATGATGATATAAAGGTTGTGACTCTTATTGTCATAGGAAACACACCTCGTAATCCCTGGAGCATGCTTGATGATGATTATGTGCTCCCCATAAATGTGTTTTAGGTACTATATATGATCCTATAAGTCCAAAACTCTCTTTTACCCAGTGAAAATCATCTATTGAATCTCTCTGAAATAACCCAGATATTAGGGGATGGTGATATCTCTTCTAAAGGAATCCCTCACCCTGATACTGATAGGTAGGCCCCCAGACTGCCATATTCACTGAAATATGTCTCCACAGACTCAGAAATAGATGAGTGTGATCTTAGAATCATCCCTCTGGAATTCAAAGGAGGTGTCTCCACTACCATATATGATATCATGTAGATATATCTAGGGGAATAAGAATACTTGTGGCCTACCTTGATTAGTGCCTCCCTGCCTCTTGAAGAACAAGATATTTTCATCGCATTTCTAAAGCAGCACCGATATGTGTTCTATTATAATAACACAGAAATACTCAGACTGAATCCAGATGTGGATACACATCATCTCATATTTCCATATGATCATCTAGGCTTTAAGAAAGTAGCCAGGGGGATTCAACCATCTCATGACACCAATTTAGAGGTGGAAGTAAGAAAGTTGATCAATGACATCTTTGTCCAAGAAGTGCAATACCCGATATGTCTTTCCAACATCCTCTTTATTAAGAAGATGTATAGGTAGATTAGGGTATAAATTGACATTAGAGACCTTAATTGACATTCAATAAAGGATGATTTCCCATTTCCAATCAGAAAAGTCTTGATTTATGAAACTACTAGATTCCCAACCCTTTTCTTCATGGATGGGTACTCAAGGTACTATCAAATCAAGATATCCCCCAAGTATGAAAAATACATTTCCATCAGAGCACCTCATGGGATCTTATGATATACTTTCATACCCTTTGGATTAAAGAATATAGGTGCCACACATTAGATTTCCATGTATCTGATATTTAAAACATTCTTCGGAAGGATAACTGAGTGTTATGTCGAATACCTGGTCATTAAATTCTGAAAACGATGCGATCACTTCATAGACCTCTAAGAAATTTTTGATAAGCTGTGACAACATAGTATAAAGATAAATCCATTGAAATTTGACTTCAGGGTAACATTGGTAAAGTTCCTTGGATTTTTGGCATGCCACCATGAAATTGAGGTTGACCCAGAGAAGACTAGTGCTATTATGAAAATGTTACCCTTATGAACCTAAAAGAACTCAGGGGACTCCAAGGGAACCACACATACATTCAGGGATTCATAGAAAACCTAGCCAATAAATATCTCCCTTTAATGAGGTTAACGAAGAAGGGATTCAAAAACCAATGAGACAATTAATGTTAGAAATTCTTTGAAAGTCCAAGAAGTACTTACTTCACCCATCGGTTTTAATGCCTCTGGTGGAAGGGAGGCCACTCATCTTATATGAGGCCATTATGAAGTTCCCATTAGGTCCCATTATCATGTAAAAGAATGAAACGTGAAGCAAGAATAGTTTATACTACCTTATTCAAACCATTCTTGGTACTGAGACCAAATATTATGATGTTGAAAAGAACTGCCTTTCACTCATCTTACAATGAAAAAAGATGAGGCAATACTTTCAATACCATGAGGTCCACCTGGTCTTTCATATTAACCTACTCAAGTACATCCTTGGAATATCCATGTTGAATGGATTCCTTGTTTGATGGGTGGTCATTCTAATAAATATAATATTCAGTTCATATCTCAGAAGTCTGTGAAAGGGAAATCCCTATCTAATTTCCTCACAGCACACCCATCCTTAGAAAATACACCAGAAGACACCGAGCTCCCTGATGAAGAGGTATTTTATGCCTAGAAAACTCCCTAAATATGAGAGATTTACATTGATGGTGCCTATAGGAGTCTAATAGGTACCATAATAGAGAACCCAAAACTCCACTGGGTCAGTCTAGGGATTATATATCTCTCCATAGATAGAGCGATTTTTCCCTATGGTTTCTCAATGTTTTAAGGCTGCAAAAATAATGAGGCAGAATACCAATCCATCATAGAAAAATTTGAACTATCCCTATAGCTGCACATAGCCTACCTGAACATGAAAGGGGATTCATAGTTGGTGATAAAACAGGTCAATGGTGAATATTCCATAAAAAAAAGAAACTGGTCCCCTCACTGGCTACATTAGGGGACTAATGGAGGAATTCCCCTTTAATCCCACACTGCATTATATCCCTCGATCATAGAATTATCATGCTGATGCACTGACCAATATATACATCGTACTGGATGACCCTAATCATGATGATGAAATGATCCATATTACACATATAAGAATGGTGTCATTAATCACTGTATGTGATAATAAGATATCATTTAGGTCAACATCTCCCCATAGTTACCTAAACCAATGACCACCCCTGGATGAATGGAGCCCATAATTGGCTATCTTATAGATGGAAATATTGTAGAAAATCAGTCCTTAAGGGAACATATTCAACACTAGGTAGAGAAATTCACTCTGAAGGATAGCCAAAAGAAGAATAAAATAATATATAAGCATATGTTTGATGGAATTCTCCTCAGGTGCATTGTAGAAGGATAAGTTCTCGCCGTCATGGATGAATTCCATGTAGGCTCTTGAGGTACCCATAAATATGGAACCATTCTCTCCCACCAAATCAAGATGTTGGGATATTACTAGAAAACCTTGATATAAGACTGTTTGGAATTCACCAAGAAATGTCATGCATCCCAGATCCATTAAAATTTCATCTATGATCCCCTAGAATTGCTTCTTGCTACTAAATATTTTAGGGAATTCGTTATTTTGGGGATGGGTGTTATGCAGCCATATCCCCCAGCCACAGCTAAGTAGTTCAAGTACATCCTTACTACCACCAACTTATTTTCCAAATTCTATGAGGTGATACCCCTCAATAAAGTCAGGATGAAGAATATCATTAACTTTGTGAAGTCCCATATCATTGCCAGGTTCGGATTCCCTGACACAGTATTGATGAAAAATGACACCAACTTCTGTTCCACAGAGTTGAAGAAGCTTTACCAGGAGTACAAAATAGAGTCCAATAACTCATCCCGCTATCATGCAATGGAAAATGGATAGATAATGGCCTTCAATAAGACTATGTCGAACATACTCTAGAAGATGATGAACATGGATAAGAATTCTTTTCCAAATAAAATCCTCCATGATTTGTGGGCCTACCATACCACCACGTGTACTACTACACAAACAACTCCATACCCACTGGTGTACGAGACCGAGGTAGTGTTTCTTATAGAGGTATAGCTACCCTCGCTCCAAATAGCCATTTACATACAGTTCTCAGATGATTAATGATGTACGCCTGTCGTAGGGTGTGGAAAAACAATTATTCCTTAAGTTAAAATGTAGTAATGTGGTTGACCTGGGATGTCTCCCAAAGAGGAGTGCACACAAAACAATTTGTCACTTTTAAATGAGGGTAAAAATGGGGTGTTTTTAGAAATTCAAATGATTAAGAGGATAATTGAAATTTAAATGATTGAAAAACTATGATACTAAAAGGGTGATTAGGTTGTGGTCGGTTTCGTTATGGTGGTAGGGTCCAAAATATCCACCCAGAAAAATCATAAACATTACTGATTTTTAAGCCCTTTGGATGGACGAATCAAATCCTAGTTCAGAAGACAAAGTTGAAGGAAATAAAATTAGGATTCAAACAAAAAAATCACTAAATTTGGAATTATATTTTTTAAGAAATGAAAAAATACCCTTATTGTCAAAATCTGTCCAAAATCCAAAATTATTCACTTTTCTCATTTTTTCTCATTTTCATCATAAAATTAAAATTACCTATTATTTTAATAAAAAAAGTAAGTACATGGTGTTTATCATGAAAAAACATTGAAAAATACTCATTATTTGATTGAAAATATGCACATAAATTTGATTTGTTAAATATGACCACACTTAAACCATGCTTATCCTCAAGCATAAAATCTCAACATGGAAATCAGAGGACACCAATGTTACCCAATATTCAAATTTCAATGAAATAAAATCAAACAATTTTCAATGTGAAATTAAAATTTCAAAAATCTACATCAAATATAAATTTAATTTCCTATTTTTCAAAGAAACAAACAATTCACATATTTTACTTTTCCCCTTTTAAAACTGACGGGACTTCTCCTTTTATTCATTCAAGCTCCCTGATTCATTATTATTATGCATGCCACATCATAATTTAGCTCAATTTTGATTCTTTTCTCTCATCACTCATGATACAATTTAATTAGATTTATGCTCATATCATGAGAACATTCTTCTTATCCATAGGCTTGTAAATGAACTACTTTATCCACTTTTTAATGACAAAAGACACATAAAATCATGAGGACTTTCAATAAAGGTTCAAATGACTATGAGGCTAAAGGTTGGTAGGATTTTATTCTTTAAAAATTAAGTCTCTAGGAGGAGGCTAATCTATTAAGTACAATTCATGATATCAAAAGTAAAAGTGTAATGAAATTCTCCCCTTCAATGTAGCGACACCCATTTCCCCAAACTCAAAGTAAGGTCTTGATCAAATTTTGTATAATGATTGATTTTTTCACCCTCTTGAATATTTTTTTTTAATTTTGAATTTTTTTTTTTAATTTTTTAAAAGTTATGATTTAATCAAACCTCACATCCATCACCTAACCACATATGATCAGAAGATCATTGGTATGGAAAATGGTGATTTTTGGTTCTCCCAAATCACAAGCCATTTTTCTATTTTTAGGTTCTTTTTGTCATTTTTTTCATTTTTTTAATTTAAGAGGGGAAAATAATAGAGTATAATGAATGATTCCATAACCTTTTACAATTCCCACAACAACACCCCCACATTTCTTCCTTACAATGTGTATCATCACATCCACAGTGATTCCCTTTACCCCCACACTTCAACTTTAAAATATCATGAAAATTCCAAGAGTAGGGTAGGAATGGATAAAAATGACTTGAAACATGTATCATCCCTATAAAGGTCATTCATGGTATCTATGGGCTAAAATAAGGATTGATGTAAAGGTGGTCTTTTAATTATAAGTGGCTTTTCAAAGGATTCATTAATCATTTTAAATGTGTTTTTGCACAGTCATAGCTTTGACAAGTTTCAATACAAGTTCTGGTCGGTTACATGTCCCAAGATCACTCAAGAAATATGCTCAAGAATAAATAATAAGTACATGATCTAGAAATCCTCTCAGGAATGAGAAATATAAAATTGGAAAATCACTCCTGGAAGGACTAATAATAACAAATTAATTTACATAAATTTCAGAAATTCAAATCATGAAATATGGTAGGGAAATTTCATTTACATGAATCAATTAATTCCTTCAAATCATGGGTCATTATTTCAATATCCATGCTTCATTTTAAAACTTCAATTCATCATTTAAATCATTTAATCATATAAACATTGAAATTTAAAACATGGAATCACTGGGTTCTTAAGAAACTCATGACTCCTAGATAAGTTGAGTAAAACATGAATTCAAGTGTGGACATGAAATTTTATCATTAAAGCTCAAAAACATGTTGTGGACTAAAATGTGGAGAGTTTAAAAGATAAAACACTAAAATTGAACTCCCTTTTTCCCATGAAACATGGTTCTTCCCCTTTAATGTCTGGGGATGCCTTATACCATTATGAACCTATAAAATAAAACAACTCAATTAATCTCAAGGATCATGTCATTAAAGCTAACAAAGATAGAGGTAGTGGGATGCATACTACACTACTTATAATAAATTAAATTGAAATCTAAGTTCCTAAAAAACATGTAAAGATAAATCTTGGTACGATCCCCCAAGTGGCCCCAGAATTTTTACTACCTCCATTGGGAAGTACCAGCTGTTATCCAAAATCTGATAAAGGATGAAGATTCTTTGATTTGAACCACCACATGTGGTTTTTCCCATATTGTGCTTCATCCTTATGGGTGAGGAATGATCCAAGGGTAGAGTACACCAGATCCTCCCCATTCAGAATGATGTATAGCTTGCATGGTGGGGGTAGGATGAAGTATGGACCATTATCCTCCTTCTTGGTTGATACTTGTGAAACCTCTTCTTCTCTGTCCAGTAGTTCCTCAAGGTATGCTACATCAAATGAATCGTTAATGGAAATGTTAAAATGTAATTCTATTTGAATAAAATTAAAACATGATGTGTTAATATCAAATTATTCCCTTTCATTTTCTATGTATTGTGTCTCTATTTCCTCAGGCAAATCCACTTTGATCTCCTCTTGAACACCCTCCAATAAATGTTCAACAAGTTTAGGGAGCTCCAGTTGTTCCTCTTCTGATTAATATTCTTTTTCATCATCTTTCTTAATGGAAATACATTTATTGGATGAGTCTAAAAAATTAAAAAAAGGGGAGGTAATACTCAATTCAGTTTCAAAAAAATCAAAATATAACGAGTTCATGAAAATATTATCTCCCTGAGTTTGTTCATCTTCAATCTCTTCTTCAATGTACAAAACCTCTTAGAGTTGAGTAGTACTAGGTAGATTTAGGTATCCAGTCTCCACTATATCTTGGGTCTCTATAGAAAAAATAGGTATGAGTAATAGGGGTCTTATTGAACCTTAGAAACTTCATAAAATTCTGGAAAGTATTGGGAGAACTCAGTTAGCTTTCGGGCCATCGCTTAAAAAATTTCTTTGTTCATGTCCTCCCTTAGTCCCTCTATGAATTGTTTGAATGTTTTCTCCTCATTATTTGTTTTCCAAAATAACCTCACCTGTCTAACGATTGAAGAAACTACATCCTCTTCGAAGAAGTTTGAGTCAATAATTGGTTCATTTATCGGTGGGTAATTGTTCCATGAATTAAAGAAATAATCATTTGAAAACAACATGAAAAAGTATATTTTTTTTTAATTTGAAAAGAGTCAAATATTTATAATTAGTTTGTAAAACTGTCTCCCCAGCAATGACTCCAAGTTTGATGCACGCCTGTCATAGGGAGTGGCAAAAAAATTATTCCCTAAGTTAAAATGTTGTAATGTGGTTGACTTAGGATGTCTCCCGAAGATGAGTGCACACAAAACAGTTTCTCAATTTTAAACCAGGGTAAAAAAATGGGGTGTTTTTAGAAATTCAAATGATTGAAAGGATAATTTAAATTTAAATTATTTAAAAAATATTATATTAAAAGAGTGATTAGGTTGTGGTTGGTTTGGTTATGGTGGTAGGGTCCACGCTGTCCGCCTGAAAAAATCATAAACTTAATTGATTTTTAAGCCCTTTGGATGGACGAATTAGATCCTGGTCTAGAAGACAAAGATGAACAAAATAAAATCAGGATTCTAATAAAAATAATCACTAAATTTGGAATTATATTTTTTACGAAATGAAAAATATACCATTATGGTCAAAATCTGTCCAAAATCCAGAATTATGCACTTTTCTCAATTTTTCTCATTTTCATCATAAAATTAAAATTACCCATAATTTTAATAAAACAAGTAAATACATGGGATTTATCATTTAAAAACAGTAAAAAATACTCATTATTTGATTAAAAATATGCACATAAATTTGCTATGTCAATGAACAATCACATGAATGGCTAGATGATTTGGAATGGTTAAATGAGAAGAGGTTGTGCACACTGAAAATCCTTAAAGTTCACTAGAATTAGATTTCATGACCATTTAATAAATAAATTACCTATTTGCATTCCTTCTAGGAGAATAGGTGTTGGATCTCAGAACATCGATGATACTGGGAAAGAAGCCCCTAAAATTAGAGCCCAATTGGGAAGGACCTTACATCATACATAAGGTCTATCATAATAGAGCCTATTCACTAGCCACCATGGATGGGAAGAAAGTCACATCTCCCAATAATGTGAAATTTTTCATGAAATACTTTTCATAAGATGTTAAGAAAATAGGAATCCAAATCAGAGTAAGCCCCATCATTTGTCCTCACCACATGACATTAAACTGCATGGAGCATCTCATCCTCGATGCATGATGTTAAACTACACATAAAATTTTGTCCTGAACACATGAAGTTAACCTATACAGAGTTCATCCTTTCTGAAATACATTAAAATAAATCCCCAATTTCCTCACAACACAATATAAAACTACATGGATCCTCAACTACCTTTCCCCTTCAAGCTGGGTAATCCATCATCTTTGTTGCATAATGTTAAAACTACATGGTCGATTTCCATGCCACATGACATTGAACTACACGGTTTCTCCAAAACTACACATGGATTGACTCTCATTTTCAATGATATGTGTAGGGACACCTAGATACTATATCTTAGTCTATCCACTACATCATGAAAAAATCCGGAGTTTTACCCCTGTTTTACCTTTGAACTATAAGGGAACCCTTGCTAGTTAATTCTTCTCACCCTGAGCATAGATCACGCGATCTTAGGAATTATGTTAGGGACTTACCATAACAATCAAGGCATAGAGGTATGCAACAGATCCATTATGTTCTTGAGTGAAAGACCATAAAACTCATGCCTTAAGTCTTCACCACGTGATGTTAAACTGCACGTTTGATGTCCTTTCTGCATGACATTAAACTGCATGATCCTCCAAGAACTATATTTGGTTTGATTATCATATACATGAGATACGTAGTGACACCCATGATTTTATCCTTAAGCCCAACCATGATGTTCCCACCAATTCACATCAATCCACCATCATCCTCACCGTATGATGTTAAAATTCATGGGACTTTGAGAACTAAATCTAGAATGATTCCTTCCCATACAAGATACCTAGTGACACCTGAATTACAATCCTAGGCCCAGCTACAACTGTTAATAGAAATAATTTCCACCTCTTCATGTGGGTAAGACCAGGGTAAAGTATTTCCTTTTCTAGAACTATGTGTTATTTGATTCTCATCTTTATGAGATACATAGTGACACCTAGACATTTCATCTTTAGGCCTTGCCACAATGATAACCCTTTTTGGCCCTTTGGTCTGAGTATTCTTGGAAAGGTATGTGGTGTGGTTGAGACCTCTTTGGACCTCATTCACATCGGATTGGTTCATGGAACATGCTACGCACCCCAAATTAGAAACTCCACCTTATGGCCTGGTTCACATGAACCTAATCTATTTTGATATTCCCCTGAAACATGACATTAAATTGTGCCACATCATCCTCAATGCAAGACATTAAACTGCATGACCCCCCAGAACTACGTGTGGCATGATTCTCATTTTCTTGGGATATGAAGCGAAGCCCAAGTTCCCTTATTTTGGATCGGCCACAACATTTCCACCTTTTATGTCAGTTCCTACATTATTACCACATGATGTTAAGATGTATAGAAGAATATCCTTACCACATGACATTAAACTCCATAAAATCTTGTCCTTACTGCATGATGTTACAATTCATGGTAGTATGCCCTTACTGTATGACATTAACCTACATGGCACGATGTACACATCACATGAAGTTAAATTGCATAGATGATAAAACAACCCACTACATGACAATAAAATGTGTAGACCATCTACTATCATTAACTCCTCATCAAAGGACTGCAAGATACGTACCTTGTTTAATGGGAGTAAAATGTGCTTCCACCTTCTATTAAGAGCTCCTTAAATACATATACCACAATTCATGTCTTGAGAATCTCAGGCTGCCATACACCTTATAATTCCCTTGGAAAAGATATCCAACTTCAAGGGCCCTTTTCGTGACTATGCATGCATGCCTTTGGCTCCTGTATATGAAGCATTGGCCATCAACAAAATGCATCACTCTAAAAAAGTAAATTACAATTTTCATGAACCCTCACATCATCTCAGGAGCACTCAACACCCTAGTGCGTCTGAATATCTGATTGTATGACTATCTCATGTCCTTACTCATAACCTACGAAACTCAATCCATGATTTATGTCATTTCCCTTCCATTCTTGAGAAGATGTTGGAACTCTCTTAAACCAGGGTATCCCAATTAGCCTCTTGTGCCGCATCCTCCATGTTGGGTCCATACTAGTCATGAACATAAAATGTCTGTGATTTTTTCAAAATCTGTATGACCTTACACTCTAGACTATTATGGGTCAAATATTTAGACCTTAAATTTCCAAAAGAGGAGACAAAAAAATTGTTAGGCCAGAAACCTGCAAAGGGAGGCCAGAGAAAAATTCAATTCTCCACCCACTAAATTCTTCATCCTCATAGTTTAGAAAAAACATAGGGTGAAAACATAAAACACGCAAAGCTCATCAGGTCCATAACCATATTAAAATCCATTCTATACTCACTAGAACCATTGATCCAGGAAAAATTCAGGACAATATTTTTCACATCTCATTACCGCGAGAATATATTTTATAGGTAGTGACACAACCTTTGGGGAACTCATACCCTCTTTGTATTTTATATCTTCCACAAATAACACTTCATGAGTTAGGGTATCTCAAATCACCATATCCTTCTATATCCCTTGGAAAGAATATATGGATTCAAGGTCCATTTTCATGACTATAAATGCATGCCTACAGATCTTGTATAAATTCCTATGATCATCAACAAAATGCATCACTCTAAAAAAGGAAATTCCAATTCTCATGATCCCTAGAATAATCAGAACAGCACTCAACACCCTAGTGTGTATAAAAAACTCTCTATATGATCGCCCCATACCATTTTCTTGATTCAATTTCCCCAGATCATGATTTATAGTCCCTATACCAAACTATCCAAGTGGATTTAATATCCTCAACATTACTTCACCATGTTTCTTACCATTTTTTAAATATGGACTTCAACACTTCATTTCCTAGACTTTTATGGCCCATGTCTCATGATTCAAAACCACATAGCATAGATCTTGAGATTTATTTTAAGATCCACCTGCCCTAGGGTGAGAGAACCCTTCCTGGATATATTTATTCCCATATCCAACTTCATCATCTAGATGTTTGAGTCTTAGAAAATCTTATATATCCCTTAGAAAAAGTGGATATCATATTTTCTTGGCCATGATAAAGATGCATAAGGGACCTGAACTGCAAACTAAATGTATCTCATCCTTGATGGAAAGGATCATCAATCCCTATGAGCCTTTGCAACACCATGATGGAACCCAGCATTTCAGAATGCTAAGGGACTTACTTGGCATGTCTGCACTATCTCATATTCACATACTCAAATTTTGATGTTATTATTTACATCATCCATACCCTAACTATCTAGTTAGTTTTAGTGTCCCTATTATTCCAAACACATCAATATTATCCCCATAAATCTTCCATAACCCTTGGAAAAGATTCCCAGCTTCAAGGGACCCCTTTGCTTGACTAAGCATACAAGCACATAGATCATGTATATGCACATATGGCCTTCAATAAAGAAATTCACTATAAAGAAATGGAATTTTGATCCTCATTGGACTCATCAACACTAGGGTATTATCCATCACCTTAGAGTGTTTTGGGTCACTCTTAGCATATATGAACTGTATCCCATGCTCAGATAGATTTTCCAAGTAAAAGAAAATAAAATAAAGCAATATGTGGTCCAAGCTAAAATAATTTGAACTAAATAAATAGATGGTATGCGATAAAAGACCTTAAACTAGAGGAATAGATGGTCTAATATAAAAGTCCTAAAACTAAAGCAATAGATTTACTGAGCTAAAAGACCTTAAACTAAAGCAACATATGGTCCAAGAAAAAAGATCTTAATCTAAAGAAATAGATGTTCTAACCTAAAAGACCTTAAACTAAAGCAACATATGGTATGAGATAAAATACCTTAATCTAAAGCAATAGATGTTCTAAGCTAAAAGGTCTATAACTAAAGCACATGATTATCATCATGAGGCCACTTACATAGACCTATTACGTTCGAGATGCTTTTCGTGGATTTGAAATAAACTCATTTTACAGGACATATATCCTTACTAGATGATCCATCTACACATCAGGTGATCTCAATATAGTCAGAATATATTACTGATACAGAACCTTGTATAGGGTTAGCCTTCACAAGTGTTACTCAAAATAAACCTATTAGAATCTTAACATTAAATTCTAGGTAGACCATCTCATTCATCATAAAGAAAGGGATGGGTATCATTGGAGATTTGAAAAATATCAAAGAAAAAAAATTCCATGAACATCACAGATAAAGGAAGGAAGGATGACATCATATAAATTCAAGCAAACCATTTCTTTGATTCCATATAAAATAAAGGACCTCCACATACTAGATCCTATCCTATGAATTTACGATCCCAAGTATGACTGAAAAAGTTTACTTCCATTATAGCACCTACTCATAAGAGTCTTTATGATCAATAGGTATTTGATCTAGTAATGCTGCAGATTAGTGCAATTGATGAACAAATTTAGTCTCTGCCTCCACAACATGTTGTAACTCCTCCTCTTTGGAGAAAACATCAACCCTATATTTCTCTACCGCATCCAGGAATCCTTGCTGCTCCAGCATGGTCTTTTCCAATATTTGGAATGCCTATTGAATATGAGATAGCTATATCTGAAGTCAATCAATTTCAGACTGGATATGACCAGTCCGATCCTTCCCAGCATTGATTACATCCCGGTGAGAAGTAGCATCCATCATTAGTTGAGTGGATTCATTCACAGCTTCACTCAATTCCTTCTTCACTAACGAAGAAGCCTCAGTATATGCTACCCTCAACTCAAGTGACCTCATTTTTCTTGTATGTATATTACCTACTTCACCTTAAACTAAAGGGAAGAATAGTCAAAGCCTTCATAGCCAAGGGTGGGAAACATGAATTAGAGATCACCCTGTTGGTCTTTCAACTAGTCCAATGGAGTTTCTGACACTAAAATAAAAATATCCCTACACTTTTTTCACCACATTGATAGATAGAGTGTTGTAGATCTAGGGCTATGATCTAGGTTTATCTTGGGGATGAGAATATATTTCTAAATAATATCACTCAAAGATAGGGTTTTCCCATAGTCTTCAATGATGAGGGGAGAGAACCAACCTCTGGATTGGTAGATTTAATTGGAGTAACTCCTAGAGTGGAAGGCACTAAAGCTTCTAAACTCTGAGGCAAGGGTGATATAATAAGGGATGTTGGAGTATGTTAGATACAAGATTATATCATGTGGTGCTGCCAAATATCAGCAAGTGTGACTAAGGTTAGAAACATACCTTTTTTGGTTCACATCACCCGAATCATACACTACCTCAGATCCATCTGTAAGAGAAGATGAAACTCCCTCTTGTGATGAATTATTTTGCATTGCCTCCAGCACCTTGTCTACAGAAATTATTTTCTCACCACCTTTAAGTAATGTAAGAGTAGAAGGTGATGTTAGGAGGTATGAATTGAGTTAAAAAGGAGTCTGGCCTTGGGAAAATACTTTTACTTTCTTGAATCTCTCCTCCATGCTGGATAATGCAGTGAAAGAATAACTACCTACATCAACACCCTCCCAAAATGCCTCCATCTACACCAGATCAGATGGTACACAAGATGAAACATCTAGGAATGCAACAAACCCAGTTGAATGGACCCCTAAGCCATGTATACTCCTTGATGGATTGGGTTTAGTAGTAGAGGATCCACTGGAGGCACAAAAAACACACCTACATCGCTAATAATAGGCATAAACTATTTTAAACAAGCTCAACGAGACATGTGTGTTCCCAAAAATTCATGAATGCGCTGCCAGAATAATTTAAGATAAAGAGGGGAATCAGATACCCTACTTTTGTTGGGGGTTCCAGTAGAGAAGGGTCTGATAATAAGGATTGATTACTTTTATTTTTCATCTTATTTTCTAAAGAAGGACCTCAATAGGGTTTTGAAGTTGTAGCTATCACCTCAGAAGTGGAAATCGCCGCCTGAATTGAGTCTGTCTGCCTAGGGAACCTTCATCACTAGCTCCCTAGTCACTGCCAAATTCCTCTCCTACAACCATACATCTGGGAGTATATTCAAAGGATAGTAGGGTAAAGATATCTTCAAAACAATCCTCCTGTGTACATACATATAATGGATTTAATCATGATAGCAAGGACACTTTAGATTCATAAGAGCCATAATAGACTTGGACTAACTGCTTCCTTAATAACAGGGTAACCCTTCTTGTCTGCTACAATTTGAAGCATGCCTGAAAGGAACATTTTTTGGAATCTTGTGGAATAAAATATCCAACCCTAGGAACTCTCCATGACCTCATCAATACTTCAAAAGAGGGACCCACTTCCCTTGGATACTATTCAAAGAAAATTACACGGGGTACATTGATATAAGCAAAACTATCCAAAAGAACCTATGAGAGGACTAGTATTCCCTAAAGGGCATACTCAGAGTACTTTTCCTTCTAGTTCTCCCATTGTTGAGATGTGATGGGAAACACCATGTCATGAACATCCCTTGAAGCTACAGTGGTAGATGCCTTTGCTAGTAATGGTAAGTGTTTAACCTCCTTGTGTGGTTCCACCAGAGCCTCCGACCTCTTGGAAACCAACTACTTCCCAGGCCTGAGACTTTATTCAACTACCAAGGGATAGTAATCCACACTCACCAAATTGGATATTTTCCCATTTGGATATGAGCATATCCAAATATCTATATAGCCTTAGGATAATCCTATGGATGAATACTAAGGGGGAAGGTATATTTCTTCACCAGTTTCTTCTCTGGAGAACATCATCCAGAATTGGAAAGCTACCATCAGGTGCTTCTTGGCTCTAACATGAACAGTTCTAGGACACCTTTATTGTAAATAAAAAAAATTGCAGCTAAACAGACATGGTGCATACCATTCACAAATGAGGTCCCCATCTATGTGGGTAAAAATAACCCCCTCACAAAGGACATCATATATGTGTGATCCCTAAGGCTAGACTTACCATCGTTAACAACACTTCCTATCAAAACAAGATCATATTTCCTAAAATAGATATGTTTATAGAATTTCTCAAAATCCTTGATTTCCCAATATTTCAATACAATGGGTCTTACCACATTAATACACTATAGGTATGGTATGAAGTAAGTGTTGGGGAATTCCTGAATGTTTAGATATTCATAACCACCCATATGAGCCCCCATCCAACCCCATATCACTTTGAAGGGGCCCGATATTTTGTAAGGAGCCTCCCACATATAAATGTTATTCTGGATGTGGTAAATATTTTCCAACATAGGGATCACTTATCCGAAGTGATCCTCCCAGACCATCTTCGTCACCATAAAAAAAGTGGAGAATCCGACTCCCACATTCTCTTTTGTTGGGATTAAGTAACCACTCAGGTACTTGTAAAGGAATCCGTCCAGTTGGACCAACCTGCCAACACTAGGGAAAACCTCCCATCCACAATCTTGGAATTTCCAGCCTTCTGCCTTTGCCCAATAAGCACCTGACACACTGTGGGAATCCTTATTAAGCCATGCATTTGGATTCCTAACATTGGGATCAGAACGGTCCTGAATAATAAAATACACATCCCATGTTTTAAAGGGTATGTCCTCCACAAGAATAGCCCTTTCGGGAAAGTATTCTCAGTTAACATAGTTAGATCTTAAGTTAAAGGAGGTGTTTTGGTCACATCAAACAAGGCAGATTGGGGAGGAAATAATTCTTCATACAACCTACAGAGGATAGGAACACCGCAAATCTATTCTATATACTGAAGATTAATGATGATTTTTCCATGTGTGAGGTGGAAGGTGTTCATATTCAGCCTCCAATGTCTGAACAAATCCACCATAAAATTATTGTTGCAAGTTTCCAATGCCTATGATATCCAGACAATTTTATACATCCTAATTTCATTCCGCTCCATGGAAAACTCAGAAATAATATATTGAACCCATAAGATTCATCCCCAGTCTACTCCAAATATTCCCTTGAGTAGAAGTCCTAATTGGACATCCACTCATATATTTGATAAACGGATGACTTACATATTATCAAGCGATACATATTGATGTCCTAGTTAGATACACAATCAGTCCCATTAAAGTCTATCAGTATGAATGCCAATAGATTACCATAATCATAGTCCCCTTTAAAGATGAAGTTCCCCCTAGAGAAATGTTAGGTCAGATAGTATTTTGAGCCCTCCAGATCCAGGAGGATGGTAAAAATGATAACTTTGGCAGAGTTATGGAATTTTCATTTGTAAGACCAAACCCATAAAGGGGAAAGAAGTTTGAAATGGGATAGTTTGAGATTTTTTATTCCACCAATTTTAGCAGACTCTGTTGATATGACCCTAATGAACCAATACAAGTAGGGTCCATTCTCGCTACCGTAGCCTCACAGTGGGAAATTTCTACTCTTGTCTCCCTCTTCGAAATATTATCAGTGGGTTTATGATAAATTCACGCAATATGAAAATATGTATGATCCACACACCAGATAATGAAAAAGGATGGTCTTGACACAAATAAATCAGGAAACAAGATAATATCATCATGTTCATCGCATGACTCAACAAGCGATTCATGAACCACATAAAGAGTTCATGAACCACCCGAACTCAGGAGGACATATGGGGGGTGCATAAACCCTATAGGGAATCATGCGAATCACATGAACCCCTGAAGACTTGAAATTGTGTAACCTAAATGTGGACACATGATTCGAAAATGCTCGAACGATCATGTCAGTGAATCTTATGAAACCACTCATGGTGACCCTAGCCCTCAGAGTCAAAGTATGAGGTATTACAAAAAAATAGTTCATGGTTTAGGAGGTCATGTGTCTGATTAGAAAATAGACTAGTGCATGAGCATTAGCAGAATGGGTTCATGGTGAAGACTTTTGGACATATTCATGATTATGGTTCACGACAAGGTCTCACAAATGGAGAAATAGCTGGAGCAGTCTAATATTAGGAGGTCGGTGGGATAAATTTTCACCTCTATATATAGTAATTTCAAAGAATACCAACAGTTTCCCGATATACCAAACATCTCTTGAAGCACTAGTTCATGACACCGTCAAGAGATCTAGAGGGAATTAGTTTTCCTCATAACCGTGCCCTTTTCCCCTCGGGCATTACTCCTCAGGGTGGGGGGATTGCTGATTCCTTCCAAATAAGCATAAAAAAAATCCAAAATAAGGAAATACATGAATATGGTTATTATTTTCCCCACAAAATTAAGGAAGAAGGGAATGGTTGAAGATTCGTGAAGCCTCTGAGAGACTCACGATCGTGTGACCATTTCAAGGTCATGTGAAGGCCCCACACATGGCACATAGCCCATGGATAGTCCAATGGAATCCTCTTTAACAAACATGCCTACTCTTGTGAAGCCCCCCAGACAATCATATGATCACCCACAAGCGACATGGTTTTTCATTGAAATGTGCCTGAAAAACCACCCAAAATCCATCGAAAATAAAGAGAGATGACATTTTGAAGGTAGAGATCCCCAGTGGTCATGAAGCTCATGTGCCAAATCATCAATGGGAAGAATAAAATCCCTTGGTGATATATAGGAAATCCTTAGAGCCTCCAACACATAAAATGAAGGAGATAAGGAGGAGGAGGTGAGGGTGGTTCGCGGTCATTGAAAGACTTATGACGCGCACTCTGAGCAATCCACAAGACACTACCTAACATCACAGAAGCCCTCCGGCATGTCAACCTTGACTCATTGAAGTCCCAAGAAATTTTTAAGAAACCCTATGACTCTCTATGGAATATAATATAAACCTATCCACTACATGCATGCACACTCTCCGTATAATCCATATGGGACAAGTGAGACATTATCCAAAAATATAGTAAAAATAATATATACTACTCATGAAAACTCGCATAATCATAGACCTTTGTAAAATTAAATCAAAGAAGAAGGAAAATGAGGAGTTGATAGGGGTTCTTGGTCGCTGAAAGACTTGTGACATGCCCCTGATGACCCACAAGGAACCGTTATCCCTTAGCAACATACTCACCTTGTCTCACGAAATCCCTTTCTTCTATCATCCTTATCTTTAGGATATGAAATGATCATGAACCTACATGCAACCCATATCGGTCATGAGATGAATATCCATAAAATATAAGAAATACCCTAAACAATACACATGGAATATCTCATGATGAATCCCAAACATTGTTACATCAAACAAATATGATCAAAATGGAGGAGGCAAGAGGTACTCACGGTCGATGAAAGACATGCGATGCACCCATAACACCTGCAACACTGTCCTGCGTGACCCTGAGATAAGTCACCCAAGGTCTCATGAGTGTCTTCTCACAGGCACATGGATCCCATGAGAACCTTTGGACATGTCAACATGAAAAAATGGATATCATTCAATACAAATGCATGGCCAAACAAGTCTCCAATAATCAGTAATAATCTGATGAAGGAAGAGACTTGCGATCACTGAAAATCAGGCGACATGCCTATGCAGTCCATGGTAGAGACATGTGAAATTGTGTGGTTCCAGACCCCCTTTGATGGATCTAGTCTAGAATCATGCTAGATACTCAGCATGAATTGGTGAGTACCCGAAGTAGCGAGGATTATAAATTCCCCACCCCAAAAAAAATAAAGGTTGTATTTTTTGAGGAATACTATGCGGGTTAGAGTCTTGATTCCCAAACTCTACAGGATTTGGCTCTCAAATTCTACAAACATCTCGTAGTTTCCGTCTGGTATTACACCAATGGAAAGTCATAGAAGTCATGCGCTAGCCATAAAAGCACTTCATGTGATCAATTGAAGATCATGTGAAGGATCTCTAGTAGGTTATGTGAAGACCGTTTTCCAGGCCTACTAGATCAAGTGAGGCTCAAGAAAAACTGACACTGAATGAAACTAAGGCATTCACAATACAAGGGTTAGAACCAAGATCAAAGGTTTAGGGATTAAGATAAAGACATGCCCACTACCCCTCATGTGATTTGCATGTGTCAACACTAGGGCACATCGACTAGGATTCATGACACCCCTTCAACATATCATCTGGGACATGCAGAGTCTTCCAGACATGTCTGGTAACATAATACAGTTCCCCCATGGGTGAAAGTTCAGTCTTGCGAACCCTTTCGGTCCATCACCCATGACGTGCAATGTCCCTCAGGCACATCGCCTAACTCACATAACAGTGTTTTCTCATGTCAACTAAGTCTCAAAAAAGCATCTGAATATGATAACCAAGCTCTTGCAATGCCCTTTGGGAAAGTCATATGAGACTCACGACACCCCCCATACAATTCGTACTGGTATCATGATGAATACCATAGGTGTATTAACGACTTGAAACATCCCTCAAACGCATTTCCAAACTTGTGTAATGTTGTTATCTCATGTCATTTGAGTATCACAAAATCATTCAGAATATTCTTCCCTGGCTCTGGTGACACCTTATATGTGTGTCAAGCCAGTTCATGTGATGGATCATAGTGTATCCACAGATTTGACAATGTTGTATTTCCTCGGTGTGTAAGCCCTAATAAATAGAGAAACCATAGTGTGTAATCCCCTACATAAATAGAACTATGATTACTTTGATTCCATATATATTTAGGATATATAGTCCACCTCCCCCCGAGGAACGAGCTCCATATTCATAATCCATGGAGTGACTGGTATGTGATTCCCTTGTCCAAAGTAATGACATAGATTACTCGATATACCATGTTTCTCACAGATGAGCTTGGATCACATGGGCTTAGGGAGTTGCAATGATAATATCATATACCCCATAAACCCCTACAATGGTATTGGGTAGCCTAGTTGTGTAATCCCCAATATAAAGGTAACTATGATGAATACAATTCCTACCATATTTAGGATATGTAGGACACCTCTCTCCGAGGTCTAATCTCCATATTTTTTATCTATGGAGGAAGTAGAATATGAGATCATTGTCCAAATAAATGGAATTTATTACTTTATATCCATTTTTTCTCACAAAAGATCTTGGATAAAGTGTGATTAAAGAGTTGCAATGGTCAAATAATCTACCCCATACACCCCTACAATGGTATAGGGTAGCCTCAGTGTGTAAGCCCTGGAATAAAGGGAGCTATGAAAACTCTGATTCCTTCTATATTGAGGATATGTGGGACACCTTCCCAGGGCCTGAGATTTATACCAAACACCCCAAGGACTGTCCCAGTATGAAAGTCCCATTCATACATGTCTTGAGGCTGATCATCTACCCCCTCATTTCTCACACCAAGAATATCTCACATGGGATTAGGTAGGTATGAATGAACATCTCATTAGGATTCAAGAATTAATTCCCCTCTTATATGGGTGTATACCATGGGTACAGTCCTAAGAACCATAAAAAACTATGTGGAATTTGATTCATACAACATTTAGGATAGGTAGGATGCCTCATAATGGATCAATCCCCTTTTAGAAATATCAAATACCTCCTCATTAGATAAAACATTACAAATAGCTTGGTTATACGGTTACAATACATAAAGAATATTTTACACATTAGAGAAATAGATGAAGAAACTTGGATACATACAGATGGATCCCTCAACAAAACCATCTTCTTCATCTAAAGAGAGAATTAACCGATTAACCATTTTCCAAGGTAACTGGTACCGTATTGGGATTATAAAGATAATATTGAACATATATTACATCTAAGAGAGAGTCCTATAGTATTAAATAAATACAACCAAAAGGGTGTGATGATCCCAACATCCAATTCTCTTAAGCAATGCAAGTCCCCAAGAGTCATTGGGCCTAAAAACCTAGAAAACTATTGGCCTTTAGAAAGCAGGTCTATACCCATATATGGATAAGGGAACCATAGAAAATTTATGTGGAATAAGAAATAAATGGTGGGCCCATTGTATGTTATTGGGAGAGGTCGCAAAATTCCTCTCAATCAAACCATCTAGGGAAACACCACTCCACGTTCCACATCTGAAAAACCCAATGAAACAATCACATAAAGGCTGAGGGATTGAGAAATCCATCCTATAACCTTCATATAATAAAGGATATATAATAGGTTTTAAGAAGCTCTTGATTGTTTTACATTTGAGACAACCATATGATAAGTGTGAAGAAGAAACAACCCTTATGAAGTATACGATTTGAGGAAGAAGGATAGATTTTTTTCACGTCTAGAAGAGGATTGTGTTATCACTATTTGTCATTATTCATGAGGCTCAGAATGATATCCTATACTCTAGGACTAAAAGTTTGTGATTATGGTGTATATTGTTGGTGTCTTGATAATAAGTCTAGGGTGATACTCTTTCTTGAGTTTATTTTGATAATAATACGGAAGATATTTTTAGGGGTTAATAGTGATGTCACACTATAGATGTACTCATCCATATTGGAGGTGAACATTCCTAACAAATCCTAGTATCCTTGTTGATTTAATAACTTTTTTATGTACATGAATTCTTACTAAGGGGGAAAATTTAGTGAGGGATGACTATTCACTGGAGAAGTTCATAGTTAAATAGGGGATAATATTTTAACAAATAGTAATTCATTCCATGTGGATTCAAAACCACTCTTTGTATAGGTCATATCCCAAAGTGGCCCTAACAATTGGTATCAGAGTATAAAAAACCTCTAAATAGATTCCACACATCTTGTTTATAGCTTTTATATTTTATTGATTATTTTAGTATCTCTTTCTAAATTTATAATGAAGTGAAGTATTGGAGAAGAATATTTTTTGAAGATAAGAACTCGTTCTCTTCTAATAACTAGGGGAAAAATGAAGAATGAAATTAAAAGGGATATGATAAAGATATACCTATTATCTAAATAGGAAGTGGGGTTAGTTTCCCTATGATCTAATCTTGATATATATAGATCGATCATGTAATAGAATCAAGTTGAAGAGTCTAGTAACGAAAATATGAAAAAAAGCAACCTTTGGAAATTCAAAGTAGTCACATGATGAAGGTATGAGAGAAATTTTCAATTAGGTATGTCCACTAGAAGAACCAAATATTTATAGGGAATATTATACATCCAAAGAATCTCAATACAAATCAATTTTTCATTAATGGAATTCCCCAAAAGATATATTTACATCTATTAGTAACTCTGTTACAAGATGATAGAAGGAGATCAACCACCATGAAGAAGATTCCATAAAGAGAGATAAAGCACTAGCATGAAATTTAATGATGGATATAGAACTCACTAATAAAGTAAATTATAAAAGTACGTCAATTTGGGATCATGAAGAATGTTTATCAAAATTTATAAATGATTAGTTTGTGGAAAAAATAAAAAATATGAACCCATATATAATATTAGAGAAATGTTCCATGAAATATATAAAAACATAAAATATATCATTGAGGTTAATAATACTCAATTAGGGATCAAATATTACTATGTAAAATATCCTGACTATTTTGTATTGAAGAAACTCACAATGCATGAATATTTTCAGAAACGTGATAATGATATTAAGATGGAGTGTGAAGAAAAAATACAATCAGTGGAAGACTATAAAAACATCCTAAATATAAAATGTATAGAGATTAAAAATACAATTGTGAAATTTATAAAATATTCATGTTGAGTCATCAGAACAAGTTGAAAAGATAGTTTTTCCCTATATAATCCCAAGGAGGGTTTATGTATAAAAAATATATCAATCCATCGGAAAAAATATCTTGAGATCATTAAATGGGTAATCTTTAACAGCCTCAAAAAAAAATTTACCATCCAAATCATAAAATATTAATTGTGATATTTTTTCTTTATAGTGTAGGTCTCAAATCAAAAATTATACAGTAATGGACAAAGAAATATATTTTTGGGCCCCCCATTGTATCCAAGGTGGATGGAATATTATGTATGAGGAGTTATTTCCTTAATTAATCCCATTTATGTAGTGAAAAAATACAATAAAACAAGACTCCAACAATTCTAGTCTTTTATGAAAGGAGAGGATCATGATTTAGTGATCTATTTTAAATTTAATAGGTTTGGAAACATGGATATTTTTTATGGAATAATGTTCCAAAATATAGAAAAAAATTATATCCCACATCAAGGAAGAACATGTATAATTAAATGTAATAATCATTTAAGAATGTGATATATCTATTTTACCCAAAACGTTTTATAATAATTCAAGATATTTGTAAAATATTGCAACAAAAGTGGTCACAAATGTGGTAAATCATTGTCTAACTAATCTAAAAACGTGTCAAAAGAAAATGATAAGAGAATAACATAAATAAAGATATGAGGAGAAAAGGATTACTTTGAAAAAAATCTTGAAAAAAAATCTAAAAATAACATTCACATGAATTTATAAAAGAATGAAGTTGAGTAATCCATATGGAATAAGAAAAATAAAAACTCTTCTTAAAGAAGACCCATAAATATAAAAAATAATTCCAAAAAAAATGGATAATATACTTATTAAATGGAAGAGTATTACACACCATGGATCTGTAACACCCGAGACTTTTATGTTATATAAATCATCAAAGGAATCTTTTTCTACACAACACTTGCTTGGCTTTCTTTACACCCAATCACGACCTTCCTCGATAGCTTGCGTCGTACGCAAAACCGAGTTTCACTAAACAACAATATGCTATTAAAACTAGCCGTTATGAATAGTAATAACCACTTTTTGAAATTTTATAAATTTTATTTTTCAAAATGGACTTCATTTTTGGACTCAGAATATTGAAATTAGCCTAGGGTGAAATTTTGGTATTTTTCTGAAAACTTTCAATTTTTGATGAATAGTGAAACCACTAAGTGGTAGGTTAAAAAACTGAATTTTGCATAAAACTTAATTTTACCGCTTCTGTGAATGGAATTTCAAAAATCCGAGAGACACGGTTAATATCATGGACTAAAATGTGGTTCAATGAGATGAAAATAATTTTTTGGTGAATAGTAACTTTTTACCTTTTTTTACCGCGGTTAATAGTAAATAGGGTAACTAAGGGTAAATATGATATTAATATTACCCTAACACATGTCCTAATTCTATTGGACAAGTGTAATTCAACCAAAAACAAACTTAGGAATAAAATATGACCATTTAGGCCCACTTGGATTAGATTAGGACATTTATTATTAATTTATTTAAAGAAGGGTTAAAATAGTTAAATTTAATGTTTAATAAGTAAATCATTTTTAATATGGGGTTATACATAAGATAAATTCGATTTTAAATATTCATTAGAAATATAAAAAGATTTCCTACATGATGGTATTTTATTTGTAATTTTTAGACATCAAATAATTTAATTTATTTATGACACAAAGATGATGCAGTAATTATCTTATTAATGAAATATTGACATAATTGATAATATAAATACCAAAATAAATGTAATTTAAGACTTTTTATGAATTCCACTAATTTTCTAGGTTACTATGATATATTAGTGTTTATTTAATAAACTTGGTTAGAACATATAATTCTGATATGACTTTCACAAAAATCATATATCAAATAGTGTCAAAATTGACACAAAATAGTTTTTAAATCAAATATTATATTATTAATTGTTATTTTATTCCTAAAAATCTAAGGTTCGTCCAAATGACTTAGATAAGGATATATATATTAATAATAAACAATTTGGGGTTCGTTTGGCATGTTATAGTAAGTGTATTAACCATATAGTGAAAGAAAACAAAAAGACACGGTAAAAGTTAAATTAATTAACTTAGAGTTAAATCTAATTGATAAGGTTAAAATAATACCCCAAACTTGTCTAAATACTATTGGTTGATAGGATTTCGACCCATAACCACTTCAGCTTCTAAATAAGACCCTTTGGAACCATTATAAACCGATTTTGACTTTAATATAAAATAATATTTTGAGATATTCCTAAGGTGCCCCTCTCCTCCCTTATAAAAGGGCACCTCCTCCCCCTCCTCCTCACACCAATTTGAGCACTCAAGCTCGGCCAACCCCTGCCATTTTCTCCTATCCACTTCCCTAGAATAATCCTAGAGGTACTGGTCTTCTCCAAAGACCAATCTTAGTTCCTTAAGTGGAGGATTCAAAGAGGCGTTCCAAAGAAGAGGTAATATCCATAACCGATCTTTTCAATTTCTTTCTTCTTCAACTTCTTCTTCTTTAGTTGTTTCATGATAAAGTAATAACATAAGTATTACTTACATACTGATATGTTATTATAAATATGAAACAACCCTAATTCACCTTCTATCCATCCTACGGAAAAATGAAATCACCGCGCGTGCGTACGTACGGAATACCGTCTCCACGCCGTGGTGTAATCTATTTTCCACCATCACCTTACAAGGATGGGTATAATGGTGTAATGAGTAACTATATATGATTATTATGAAGTAATATTGATACTGAAATAATATATATATACTCCAATACAATTCCACGATCATAGGAACGATATCATCACTCGTGCGTACGTACGGAATACCGTCTCCACGATGTGATGCGACTCGTTCTACATGATCTTCATTTCATAATGATTATATAAATGAATTGAATGAATTAATATGGTATATACTACACTAATACCATTCTGGAAATGAATTATCTATAACCTAAAGATAAGAATAAGAATTTATTCGACAAAACACGCATAAGAACAAAAAGTTATAAAGACCCGAGTAACAAGTAACAATGAAATATTACTAACAAGAAGCTAATAATATGACCATATATGATCTCATATCAATATTTATGATTCTGGAATAAGTCAATAACATTATTTAAACCATTATACAGGAGCTTCGGACACGAACAAAGCAAATCGGACCTAAGGTAAGGGAAATATCACAATCTCATTTTTATCCGAGATTGCTTATACGTTGGTATTTACTGGGGTGTATTTTATCATCCACATCCATGTTATCTTAATATGTAATATTATTTCCATCCACCTACAATTGTTTAAAACCTATTTTACCCTTTGGTGAGTTTTTATTAAAAGATATGAAAGGAATCTTTTGTCATTTTTCGTACGAGGTACTTTTTGACTTTTCCGACAAAAGTACGAGAAGAATGTTTTTTTTAACTTATACGACAAGAATGGATTTTTAAAACATTATTTCCAAGAAGCTTCCTTTAAAAGTTTTCAAGTTTATTTTTAATCAACTTCTTTTAGTTTAAAGTTGTATGACATGTTAAGAAATGTAAAATGTTTTTGAAAAAGAAAGGATATTTTCCTCAAGAATGAAGTTCAAGTGTTTTATCAAAATTATTTTCCATCTAAGATAATAAAGGGTTCTGTTTCTATCCCTATTATTACATGGATTTGATTATGTTGTGATGGAAATATTTTTATGAATTCCTTTATCTTATATGAATTGTTTTATGATGTCATGTTGTTTAAGAAACCCATTTTTATTACATGGGTTACGTTATGATGTATGGTTTATGATTATGTGGCACACATAAGAAAGGATTCATTATAAGATGGGTGGGACCTATATCTCCCTCCAATGCATTGGGTAAAGACTTTATATCTCATGAGATAGACATGGCTGGAACGGAAGGTTATTTCGGTTCAGTGATACAGGACTGAAACGAGGAGTGAACTCGGTTCAGAAAGGGACTTTGTCCACTAAGATAGTCTTGGCAATGAGTCATGACTAACAAGAAATGATTTTCCATGATTATGTGTGCATGACACAAAGTTTCAAGTTTTATGTTATGATTATGGGGATCTCATTTTCACTTCTATTATTTATTCCATGTTAAGATATTATGATCTCTTTTGCAGGTTTTGATTTTCAAAAAGATATGATATGATTTTTATTTCCTTTATTTGCCCTTGCTGAGCATTTGAGCTCACCCTTTTATGTTTTCTTTTCCCCAGGTCAGGAAGATGGATATTAAGTAGAATATGCTAAAAGAGACCCTAGATATGATGAAATAAATGGGAGACACTGTAGAAGATTTATGAACCAGTTGTTTATGTTTCCCAGTTTCTAAAGACACTATACCTATACGGTCCTTTGTGGTTTTGTCATATGTTGTAATAAGTGTACTTCAATTTTGAAGTATTAACAATGTATGTAAAGTATGGGTCGTTATAGGATCACTATGAATAGGTCATATAAACTAAATATAATTGGTTCATGTTGAAGCAACATAGGGGAATAATTGTCCAAGTGAAGAATAAAAGGACTGAATTGGTAAATATTACACATGAGAATCCATGTGTAAGAGAAATGAAGGATGATAACATGCTTAAATAATGTTTTATCACTTGGAAAGATGATTTAAAAAATTAAAAATGGATGGAATAAGTGTTGGAGATTGAAAATGATAATGGTATACAAAATATTACACCTAAATAATCATAATTTCATGAGATGTTGTTAATGAATGGTGAACAAAAGAATTCATAAGTGATATTCAGGAGATGAAAATATGCTAGTCTCAAATCAAATGATTTTCAAACAATCATAATGGTTCGACAGGAGATGATTAAGGAAATAAACCCTATATTGGGAGCTATTTGTGCCTTTATAGATAATGCAAAGAAGAATGACCCACAAAAATAATCCAAATTTATTAATTAAACCATGTTGTTAAAAGAATGTAATTTCAAAAAATTTAGAAGAACTAGAATGAAGAAATATATAAAATCAAATGCTTAAAATAAATTATTATCATGGTTGATAAAAATATATCATCCTTGTTTCTCTAACTAATAGGAAAATAAGTTACACCATAATCCCCTATTATTTGTGTTGAATTTTTATTCCTTCACTACAGTGATTTTAAGATGAATATTTTTTGAAAAGTTAGAACTAAAGAAGATCTATAAGTTTTTAAAACAGTAATAGATAATTTATATGAATAATAAATTTCTTGAGTGTGATCATATAAATTTGTACTCTTGTGGACATCAGAATTGAAGATCCAACTTGACGAAGTGAATATTGAGTTTATCCCTTGAGGGTGAGAAACCTGAGAGGAATATAGATTAGTAAACACTTGAAAATATAAAATTCAAATATATTCCGTTAATATTTTATTGAAATTTTATGTATTCCTAGTCTCTCATCCATGGTTTTCATGAACCAACTCTCATATTAATGGAGAAAAATTAATTTAAACAATGGATTGAAAATTATGGAGTTTCAAAACATTCCAAGGATGATTTAAGAATTTATATAATATTCTAATTAATGTTTTAATGTTTTAATTTATGCATTAAAGTGATGTATATAATTTTAATGAATAAATTTTAAATACAAAATTTTCAATTTTTTTCAATTATTAAGTGATTTCCCCTTATAATACATTGATTTATCCATTTAAGGGTTTTTTTACATTTTTTATTAAAATAATAACTTGGGATAAATTGTTAGATGGATTAATTTTTAGTTTTAAAGTGTTTTTATACATATTTGGTATTAATTCTTCATGAAATATTTTTTATATGATGAAATAATAGAAATTTTTATTTTGAGTGTGTATTTGGAAACAAAAAGGAATTTTGGATTCTATCCTTTTAATTATACTCAAGTATATTTTTTATAAAATATTATATGTATAAAATATTTATTTGATGTTTTTTATTGAACTATAAAAATCTTGAGATACATATTCTATTTGAATAACCGAGTTGGATCAGAATGTTTCATAGAGATAGTGGGCCCAGAAGTCATAGACGAACTGTATTCATCAAATCATGACATATCTTCATTGTTCAACACATAAAATTTTATGACGTTTTTTTGAATTAGATGAAATTTTGACAAAATATTGAATCATTAAAAATAAAAATTTAATTAAATAGGATCCACAACTAGATTTTTTGTCTTAAGGGTTAACAATGATGTGTAAAATTAGGGATATATTTTGACTCGATTCTTATAACATTACAATATATAACTCTTTCCCATGACTCCACATGAATGTGATATAGATATACTTTGGGAGATATAAAGGATATTAAAATTGATTATATAACTTGAATCTTTTTATATTTAAATTAGGGGAGGATATTATACAAAAGGAACAAATCTTACTTGATACAAATTAATTTTGGGAGGCTCTGAAACTGGAGTATGTTTAAAATAATAATTTTATTTTCCTACCTCCTTGTGGATACCATGTGTGGGTATACTTTGTTCTTATATAATTAAATTAAGGTAAATTATGTTTTTTATGTGTTTAGTATTTAAATGAAAAACATGTTGGGTCTTTACTATGTACTTTATTTCTCAATTCTATTATTTACTTTATTTATGCATGAACACTAGGTCATGATTTGGGGAGTGAAACATTTAATGAATTGACTAGTGGATAACTCTCCCCATGGCCACTAGGTTGGATGTTCACTATGTTTCAACATGGTTTGAGTTAATTTGTACTCTTAACAAACCAATGTATCTGGAAATGAGAAACAAGATGTTTCAAGGATAAACAATGTTTACCACGACTATTGGATTCACTTATAACTAATTTTGTTGACTCATTTTTTCTAATTCATCATTTATTTCTTTAATACTTACCAAACCTAGATTTTAAATTACCTTATATTTTTCCATATTTATTAACTTACAATATCATTATCATCCTCTCTTTTAATTTTCATGTAGTTTTAGATTTATTTTAGCATCATTTAGGTCTTTATAATTAAATTACTATTTAATATGACCTTTTACTTATGGGATCAACCATAGAATAAATATACCCATAAATATTAGTGGATTAGAGTTTAATATTGTGTGTTTACAAATTCATAAATTTGTATTAAACTAGAGGAACTAACAAAACCTTATGAGAAAACTAATTTTTAGTTTTTTTTGTCGGGGAATAGGCTAGGAGGGTATTTTATTTCAATAATTTATAAATAGAATTTTCTCATATTTCTCTATTTTTATTGTATGTTGTTGTATATCTTATTGTATTCATTTTATGATCCTCATATTTTTGGTTTTTATGGAAGGGATAAATCTTGTACTAATTGTGAATGTAAAATTCACTATTTACATAATAGATCATGTATATCATGTTGAAGAACATGGAATGAATTTTTTTTTCTTAGAATGGAGCCCACAACCATACCCAAGGAATGATGAGAAAATAATATATGTCATGGAATATTATATTGAAGATGAATGTTTTGATATTTTAATAAAATTCATTGAGTATAAGATAATTTCCACTACCAAAGTTGAATTTAATCTTATAAAAGATTTCATCAACACTATAGGTTTGGATTATAATGAAAAATAAGATAAAGAAGAAAATCTACCCATTGAACTTGAGTGGTCAAATGAAAAATTTATAAATAAGAGATAAAAATAATGAGTAGAAGATAAATGGATCTCAACTGCTAAATTTATATAGGAATTACTCATAAATATAGGATCACAGAAAGTGGAAAAGGTGAATTTTTTAAAATCTACACTGACTATGAAAATTTTGAACAATAAAAGTATGAATAATAGGAATAAAATAGAGATAAAGAAGAGTTAAAGGTTTAAAAAAATAAACAACTCATTACATAAATTTATGAGTATCCCCAAGATGAAGAGTAAGAAAAGGTAGCCAAATTTTAAGCTGGAATGGAGGAAGAAGTGGAATAAGTGGATACTAAAATTGACGGTTTGATTGAATTTTTTGATGAATTGAAACCATAATAAGTTGAAAAAGGTGTTTTATAATGTATAAATATCTAAAGAACTATTTCTCTAATGATATCAGTTTTCCAACACTTGGTATTCTCCTTTTTTAACAAGAAAAAGGTTAAGATATGCACCAAATGTGAAAAAAGTTGAAATTAGGTAAATTTTAGATAGTTTACTATAATATCCCAATCAGATAACAAGGAAAGGTATAGATTAATGAACATTAAAAAATAAATTCTTAGAGGTGAAATATGTTTTTAGTTTCTTTCTAGGAATTTAGTTTTTATTGATTTACTAGTAATTAATTTATTTTAATATTAGGATATAGATTCAATTACTCTTAATTAATTTAGAGATTTAAAGGAATTGGACCTACACTTGCATTTAAATATCATTTTTTTAATCCCATAATGGTTAAGAGAAAAAGGCAAGAAACATGTATAAAAAAATAATAGGTTCATTAAAAGGGGATCATGATATTAATTTTAGTATTTTATATCACTCCCCTACATTTATTATTTTAAATATTTTTAAATGGAAAATACAAGACCCACCTTTGAAGTTTTCGATTCCACTAATCTAAGAGGAAAAATTACCTCAATAATATGATAATTCCATGTTTTATTAAAATAATAATAATATTAGATGATAAAAATGGGTGATGGATGAGAAAATTTAATCACAGTGGAATAAATTTAACAAATCATGATTTGACGAGACTTGTTTATTTTTTTAGATGAAATTTCTATGAAATTTACTATATTTTTAACTTATGTGATTTTTGTAAATTGATTATTTGTGGGTGTGAATTTCCTTGAGTTATTTTTCAAATATTTTATCCCCTTACCAAGAAGGTTATATATTAATATTACTCATTCTTTCTTGATCATATTTCATGAGAGACACTGAATTTTTTTCTTTTAGTACTTTTTCATCTTATTAAAAATATGATTGTACAAAAGCACCTTTAAAATGATTGATAATTTTTATTAATTGAGTCCTTATACTTCGAAACCACCTTGACATTTAATCTTCTTATATCCTATAGAAACCATGGATAACCTTGTTAGAGATGGACCAAATCACAAGTGAGTTTTTTATCCTTCTCTACCCTACTCTTTTATTTTGCAAGATATCCAACTGAGTTTGTGTGTGTGTGTGTGGGGGGGGGGTGTTTTCCATGGGATAGGTGATGATTCATATTGTGGAAACATGTTCAGTACCTTATTTTGATTTGGGAATGATTTATGATTTGATCATTCAATGTACACATTGGTTTACCTATTAAAAATGATAAAATATTAATTGGTTTGGGTCTTTGGAAGGTCAAAAAACAGTATTTGTTGACCAATGATCGTCAAAATTTGGGGTTGGGTGATGGATGTGAGATTTTTACAAATTGAATTTTTTTATAAAAATAAACAAATGTTACAAATGAAAATAAATTATCCTTTATATCATTCATTAATCTTTATTAACTACTTTATGACCTTTAGTTTTAGTTTTAGGGATGTGGGGAGATTAATTTCTAATAGTAGCATCTTCTTTGAGCTAATTTTTATTTTTATGAATAATTAATTATAAAATGACCTCCTTTTCTATCTTTAATTTTTTTTACATCAATTACCCACTAACCTATAGCCTCATAATCAGTGGACACTGAATTAAAGTACATCATGTTTTTTTGTTTTTTTCTTTATAATGAATATATTATAGAATCATTAAGATCCTATGGAAAGATAAATTATTTGAGGTATACGAAAAAATAATTTATAATTTTACCTTGAGTGATGAGTGAAAATAATCAAAAGTTAGGTATATTTAAATTATCATAAACAATAATTATTAATTGTAAAATATAAATGGAGGTTTTTAGAAGAAATTTCACATCGCAAGAGAGAAATTAAAATACATTGTAAACTTTTTCCCGTAGAAAAATTAATCTTTGAAGAATTTTTTCTATATGATTCTTTAAAATTTAATAACCCATTGATAATCATTTAATTTTTTTTCAGATTTGATATTTCAATATTGTCAGGGTGGTGTTCCTTTGATAATATGCTGAGATTTTTTAACTGAGTATAATAATGAGTATAAGTATGGGGGTATTTAAAGTATATAATTTTCTTGTAAAACTTTCAAATAAAAAATTCACAAATCTCATTGATTATTATGTAATATTACCCTTGTAATTCATTAATTTATTCATTTTATTTTTATTTTATTATTTTTATTATTATAACAATTTTGGAAAAATTGTTAAATTTATTAATTATTCAGTTTTATGTGTTTTGTATACATCCTAGGTATTAATTGATAATTCCATTTTTTATGTGATGATTTAATTGGAATTTTAAATTTGATAATTGATTTTGAAACTACATTGAAATTCTAGTTATATGTTTTTAATTTCATTATAGTATTTTGTTCATAAAATATTATTTCTATCTAATTTATAATTTAAATAATGTGAACTTTACACATCTTGGGCTCTATATTTTGTTTTACGAAATTGAGACGGATCTGAATTTTTCATGTCAATAATGGGATTAGTAGTCAAATATGGAATGGATTCATCAAACTCGAAATCCCTTCATTTTACTAACCATAACATTTTCATCCTTTCTTATAATTGGATGAAATATAGAGTAATATATAATACTTAAAGATGAATTTTTAATTCCCTTGGATATATGAATTTATCATTATTCTTTAGGGTCGACAATGTGAAAAAAATGAAAGGGTATATTTTTACTTGTTTTTTACGACATTCCAATTTATAATTTTTAACCCGCACCACCCCCATATATGTGATTAAGATATAATTTGTGAGAGATAATGGAGATTAAAATTGAATATATATCATTAAACATTATTTATTTAAATGAGGGGAATACAATATGAAAAAAGAACCAATCTGATTGGAGATAGGCTACTATTTGGAGGCTTAGATGTTGAAACATGTTTAGATTCTAATTTTATTTCCCTACCCCTTCATGGATTTTACAAAGGGGTAGAACATGGTTCTAGATAATTAAATAAATGGTAATTGTGTGTCTTCAGGTATTTTATGTTTAAATACAATTCATGTTGTATCTTTATCATGTGTTTTATTTCACAATTTAAATATTTTATTTATTCATACATGACCATTATGTTATGAGTGAGGAATAAGAATATTTAATACATTGAATAGTGTATAAATCTCTCTGTGAGTATTGGGTGGTTTGTTAACTATGTTTATAGATTGTTTCATGTCACCTATACTCTTAAAAACCCAACGTATTTGACTATAATAATTGGGATTATTTAAAGGTAGAGAGTGTTTACCATAACTGCTAGATTCACATAGCATCGATACTAAAAACCCATGTTTAATAATTCATAATTTAATTACTTAATAATTCATTAAATTGGATTTTTAATTATGTGGCATGTTTTTATCTTCTTTTAATTTTAAAATAATCATTATCCACTCTTTCAATTTTTAAGTAATTTTAGATTTATTTCAGCAAAGCCTAGGTTTTTTATATTGAATTACTATTTTCTAAATTCTTTTCCTTATGAGATTGACCTTATACCATCCATAACTATAAAATATAGTGTTTTAGAGTTTATTCGTTCATGTTTGTATGTTTCTAAATCGATATTGACTTTAAAGAACTAACGATTCCTATCAAGTATACCAAGATGCGAGTGCAAGAATTCAGGTTGAAATTTGTCATGAGAATAACTATAATAATTAATAACAATCAATAATACCATACTAAATGTGTTTTTTTATCCTTTTAAGAAAATATTAAGTGGTTTCATAATATTTGGAATCATATTCTTGGTTTTAGGGATAAATTATTTTGTCTAGATTGGACCCTATTGCTTGTTACACCATGCATGGATCAATTAGAGATATATTGGAATAATTGATATAGTATTTATATGTATGACTTGATACCATATTATATCATATGATTTATATTTATTATCAATAAGGCGGAGATAAAATAAAATTAAAAAGGATAATTAAATAGAGTATCATATTGACATTGCATTTTCTAGGAGGTAATGAAAAAAAATAAAAAAGGAAATAATATTGAATCCAATTTTTATTGTGCTCTATTTGTTGTCAATAACGATCAAGGAGTATGAGGTAAAGTTTTATCATTTAAATATATGTTTATAAAGAATATATTGGAAGAATAATATGGTTCCCATGTAAATAAATGAAAATTTGAGTTCATTAATCTAAGTTCCAATATGTGACAAGTGAACAAAATTTTGAGAAAATGATTGAAGATTATAATTCAGCTGCTTCTATTGTATAAAAGGAAAATAAATATAATATACATTTAATTTATATCTATAATATATTATATTATATTTTAAATGTTAACTAAGGTTATTCCAATGGATATGTTTGGAGATTAATTCAATTGGTAATAACTGTTTTTTGATATTAATTATTGTGATTGATATACAGATATGGTTAAAGAAGTTTTGAGAAGATCCATCATTATGGATATTAAAAGTTCAATATGAGATGAAAATGTACTTGGATGAGTATGGGATAAATATGATTTTTTGGGTGAGAAAATATTCTTGATTAATAGACAAGTATTGATTATGTGGAAGCCCTATCTACACCATTAGAAGGAGGTTAAATATGTTCATACATTAGAAGAGTTGGATGGTTTAATTCGAGAATTTATATTCATAATAAAGAATCTTACTGATAAAAATACATCTTAAAGATAGATTGAACGTTCTCTGGTCCAAATTAAAGGATATTTGTAATTAAAAGAATAAATTTTTTACGTAATGGAATGTGAGCACTTGGGTTATTAAAAACTTGAAAAGGCACTAGCCCTGTATAAGAGTGGTTTTCACACCTACGTATAAGTGAATTCAAAATTTTTAAGAATAAATATTATTATATATAAGACAATGAAAACATGTGTATGATTCATTAACATATCCTACTCTATATTAGTCATTCCATGGAATCTCATATGAATAGTGACTTTATATGAGAGTTGTACAATGCATGTAAGAGATGTTTTTTTACATGATATGAAAATTATGAAATATATATTGTATAAACATAAATAATATAAGAATATAGTGTGTAGGATGAATATTTATCATATTATAGAAGTTATATACAAGATATATGAATTGAATATGATATTTGTGTAATATAAGAGTCCTCATAAGATACAGAAATCACATAATATGAATTTCATATAAGATACTGATTTTGTATGATACTAGATTTCATATGGAAAACAATTTATTAGATATGAAGAACCTTGTGATTCAATAAATCTTATTACGATAAAAAGTTCTATTGATAAACTACATAAGATGGTAATGTCGATCTTTATAATTAAAATTGGAGAATTTTAAATAAAATGATTCTGAATGGTGAGAGAATAAATAGACTCAATTAAATTGATCTTTAAATAATCAAATATCATGACCATAAAAGTTGATTGTGATTCAATTAGAGTTTATATGTGTTCCATTCCATAAGTTTCACGTTCTATGTAATAATTCCACCCACACATTGATATTTAAAAATAATTTAAATTATGTATGTTATAGAAATGATGAGAGATGAAGACTCTCAAACATGATGGATAATGAGGTATACATTTATCCAGTTGTGATTAAATGAGATGGTATTCTTTTTAATTTGTCAGAGATAATTAGTAAATCAAAAGGATGATATTTTTAGATCATTGGGAAAACACCATATGAAAATATTAAGAAAAATAAGAAGAAGGGATATCAACACCAATGTTTTTAAATGGATTCTTATATTTAAACATTGAAAATTATTTTTTGATATCATCAAAGAAATAAAAAATAGATAGGATAAGAAAAGAGGAATAAAACTAAACTCTATTATATAAATATATATATTCTAAATTTCAATGAAATTTATGTATGTGATCTAATATAGAAACATTTTTTACACCCTTTGTATCAAATTGAGAAAGAGATATAGAGAGACAAAGATCTAGTGATACTTGTGTAATGAAGAGATTAAAGAAGATATTTTCAACTCTACACTTGATCTGATTATTCTGAGAGTTTAAGATTACTGAGTCCTAGAAATGCATGTAGAAAATTGTTCATATTCACTAAAGAATAAAAATAAGAAGGTGAAGATAGGATCACATAGTCTTGTTTATTATTGATCGCATCAAGGATGAAATATTGGGAGATCTATCCTACAAACGTCATAGACTATATAAGACTGTAATGGGTGAATCAGATTGTTATTTTTACATATTTGAGATAGATCCGTGGAGTCTGTTAAGAGAAAATGAATCTTATGATTTCTATATTTTGAAGAATAATATCATATTATATTCAATTCTAGAAGTTTCTTGTGTTATCATGGCTTATAATTAGTGATTAAGTATATAATGATGTCCTATACTATATAAATGAGAGTTAGTTCCATGATAGTGGGTACATGGTCAAACCATTGATCAAGATTCTTTTAATAATAATAAGTTATCAGTGTGCATGGTATAATAACAAAATTACAATAGGGATATATTCATCCATATTGGAGGTGAAATTTAACAACAATTCATAATTTCCTTGTTAATTTACATTATTTATTTATTTATATTCACACAAAAATGGGTAGAATATTGAGTGAGATAGATCCATTAACTGGATAAATATAGAGGTAAAAGGGGGAATGTTTTAACTATTAATTATAAATAAAACATTGATTCACCAACCCTTAATTTTGTCTATATCCCATGGTGATTCTAATAGATGATTGAGTCATAGCGTGGTGTTCAATTTCATGTGTGTGTGATATGAGGTCATGTCGACCATTAAAAATTAATCTATGGATTAAATATAAATTATTACCCCAATAATTTCATAATTGGTAAAAAAAATTCATGATTTTGGTGTTTTTTTGTTTATTTTTAGGTCAAATACATAACTACCAATAGAGGTGAGTCTAAGTAAATTTAGGTGGTAAATGATGGGGTTTCACATTAATGTGTCCTTTGTGAAATTTTTACCTATCATACTTAGCATAGGTTCCCTTAGATGTTCCCTTGGTAAAGGGAGTCTGACTAATTGAGGCTATCATTATGGTATCTTTTGGTAAACATGGGCATGGGTAGTGGGTTCTATGAAAAGGAAAACTAACCTAAAGTTATTAGTGTTTTATTTGTGGTTGGTAATGTTTCCAACCACATGGCACCCTTAACACTTTTTTATGGTAACTAATATGATTTTTTTCCATTTTATTATATTTTGAATATTGAATTAGGAAATTATATTATATTATTTTGTATAATTTTCATTCTTGGAATGTAAATGGGGTATGTGCATTAGATTGGATGAGCATGGATGCCATGAGAATGGGTGTTATGGAATGGTTAGGTTGATTCAGTTGTGTAATCATTACAACCATATTAATAGAAGACATGGGATGTTAGGTTTTATATTTTTACTAACCAAATACTTGTAAAAAATGGGTGGAATTGGTTGTGTTTTATTGGTTGAGAGACCATTCCAACCATGATAGTGTTTGATGATGTAATATGGAATGTGTGTAATGAGTTGGTGAACATACCATCCATGGGTGTGTGTGTGTTATGATGAGATGGGTTTGTGTTATGGGTTGGGAGATAATTCAACCATGGGTATTCCTAAGTGATGAGTTAGCTGTCATGCCAACTGTGTCATGAGGGATGATTGGGTTGGGTGTTAAGCCATCTAAGAGGGAAATTTTTTCGATTTAGGTATAGTCATTGTTGGGTTCCACAATAGAACCCATGTATCAACTGTTTTTATTTTTATTGTGATTTTAATTTATGTATCCCATTCAATCATCATTAAACCTTATAGACTATCTATATTTAAGGACTCATTAATGAAGGACGACTAAGTTATACTAATGCCCCATGTGGGAAATTTTAGAACCTAGGAAGACTACATGATTGTGAGTCTATATAAGGTTAATGGCCTTAGTATTTATGGTTTATTTGACTAGTTGAGTTAGAGTTGGGGGATGGGACGAATCTAGTACATGAGACATGTTTACAGTTGTCTTATATTTTTTTTATCTATATGTTTATTTTTTAATATGTAGTATATGAACTATCCACATGATGTCCTGCGATTATTTGTAGGACTTTTATGACTCAAAAAATTATTCATATTATTATATAATGGATTGTGCAATTTAATTTTGTAGGAATACTGCTATGAATATGAATGTTTACTTATCAATTTTCAATGACCATTGTTATTATCATTGCCTCTAATATTTATGATTATCTTTACCTGAGGGTATAGTCTCCCCATGCTTGCATATATACCTCACTACTAGTCGAAATACTTTGTTATATAGGGAGGTGTGCTATAGGTATATAGCGACTCATTTAATTCATAGTGGAGGTGAACCAAATTGATGATGTTTGAAATTGAAGGATATTTAAAGATGGAGATATTCCCTAAAGTAAATATAAATTATATAGTGTTTTTACGATATTAATTTATAAGATATATATATGTCATGTAGTGTGATATATATGAAACAAGTCATATTATCTGCCTTATTAAGGGCCTATCATAAAGCATGAAGATTTATATTTTATGTTAATAGAAAACTAGTCTTAATGTATGATTAAGCTATATCCTATGGATGTTCTTTTAGTATATTCATAATGTATAATTTATGTAAATATTATGGGATTAAAATTTTCATTAAAAAGTTAAATGTTAACATTTAAAAATATTCTATTCAAATGGTTGTCATTAATAAATTTTTTATATGATTAAATGTTTGGTAGAATCATATCTTCCTCAATATATTAAACTAAAAAACAACTAAAAGAATTACTTATTCATTTTTTAATGGAAGAGAAAATTCTTAAACAGGATTGAGAATGCCCATGCATTATATAAGAATACAATCACTATGATATGGTATTGTTTTGGGACCTCCTATGAATCTTGGAAATACTACAATTACCCTATCTTCCTCCTTCCTTTACTGTATTTGATACCAAAACATCATGAAAGAGAGGGTATTTCCTAACCTATTGGGTGATTCATATTACCTCATGGATACACCATGAAGAGAATAACTCATTGGTTTCTACTAACAGTTCTTTTTCAAGAAATTATGATTGATGATTTCTACTGCAACCAACATTGATGAATGGTATAGATTATTCATTTATAATATGCATGGTTTCAGTTTTTAATAGCATGATCAATCTTGGTTTAAGTTTTATAATTTCTTTCACTATGTTAAAATTTTTTGTTTGGTCCTTAGAGATCCATTAGTGTTATTTGAGCCTTTTCATGCTTTATAATTCACGAATTCTTGTTTATAAATGATTATATTATAAATATTATATTTAAATTGTTAAATACCAAACAATTTTTCAAGGAAAAACTTATGGCGTATCTCATATCATTAAAAATGATTTTTTTTGTTTTATGGATTTTATTTCAATATTAGATATGTTAATATGTGATTAAATCGTAACAAATGATAAGTGATATCATAGCATGTGATACAACTTTATTTTTTCATCATCTTAATAAGTATGATATATATAATCTTATCCAATGTTGGAACTAGTTTTAATCTTACACTTTCCGTAATATATCCTCATGTCATCAAGGTGATATAGGCTATATCATAAAATATGATACTTAAGTTCCAAAGGGTGGTGTCACGTGCTAGTGTTGTCTATCATAGAATACGATTGATATCACTTTTCAATCGATCATATTCTATGTCTAAAAACAATATGATATAGTGTAATATCACAACTTATGGTATATTTATATCATTAAATATGACATGTGTATAATAATTTGATTTTTATAAAATTTTAATTTTGATTTGAATTGTATAATTTTTGAAATGTATGTAAATTATAAAAAAAGTATTTGGGGATATTTATAATTTATAATTTGTTTATAAATTAATTATTTATAAAATGGTTTTAATTAATAAATACATGTTTATAAAAATAATATTAAATAAAAATCAATAATATTAATTGTTAATATTAAATAACTTTTAAAATTATATGTAATGACTCATAAATATAAAAACTTTATATGTAAATTATAACTATAATATTTAATTTTTTTATAAATTAAAAAATAAGGCAAAATATAAAGGATTTTATATTTAAAATTATGAATTATTCATGATATTTATTTTAAAATTCTCAAATTTCTAGGCCTTAATTGATAAATTATTAAACCATATAGAAATGAGTTTTAATGATTATTATAATCAAATTTTAAATAATATTAAACATGTTCTATTTAGATTATGTAAATTGTATTCATAATATAATGGGAGTATATAATGTTTATATCTCAATTAATATAATATTTTATTATGGATTCCATATAAAAGGATAATATAAAGATTTAAAATTATAAATAAATAAATTGTTTTTATATTTATCTAATTATGGAATGTGCATAAGGCAAGGCTAAATTATAAAGTGTTAAAAATTATTTTTTGAATTGTTCATAAATTTTTTATCTCATGTATCAATATATGAATTGTTTATTTAATTATTTTATTCCCTAATTTATTCATGATTTTAATTTTTATATTATTAATGGATTCACTCTTGTGTTTAAAGTGTTAACATTCTTCTATAAATTTTTATACACATATTTAAGGAGTTACATGCTAAGTATGATAATTGATTTAGTTTTCTTATACCTTGAATTTGGGTTATACTAAGTTATGATATTTAATAAAGAAGTCAATTATAGTATATACATACCAGTTTTCAGAATTATGATATAATTTATGTCTCTCTTTATTAAAGTAACCTTGGGTTGAGGGATATTTAGTGGTATTTCTTAGTGTCCAAGAGGTTCATGCCTTATCTAGAAATGAAAGGGTAAGATAACTATTTCACCAAGATTATTCATGAAGGGATTATTGATTTCATATTATTATATGAATTTATATGAAATAATTTCATGTACCTTATTCATGAGATTCATTTTAATATATGTGAATATAGTTGGCCTTAAAATTAGGACAACACTGCAAGCTATTAATAGTGTAAAGAGTTACACATCAATATGGTTTGAACATGTTTTATTATAGTAAGGAAAAATATTCCAAACTAAATCATTAAAAAAATACTTATATATAATGATAATAATGAGATAATGTTTTTAGATTAAAACCTATTAAAATACTAAGTGTTATACTCCTTTAAAGATACACTTCTCTTGACATCGATCATCCAACTAGGTAAGCCATTCCAATGCTGGGTGCCCTATGATTATCTTGTGTAAGGAAATAAAGCAATAAGGTTACCCAAAATAATAGGTATATTTTTTGGAAAATGACTTGGGATACACTTAGTTGAGTAAATGTTTCATCCCGATTTGTGTCACACTGCGTATTGATAGGGCGAGATCGCCCATCGGGATCATGAAAATGCACAAATTCCTAGCGGGTAATTTCAAAGGGGGTATGTTTCTGTGCAATCGTCCTATGTTGGGTATGATGTCCTCAGATGGTCTCCAACATTTTTATTTGTGCATCCAAAAACACCCAAAGAACCGATTATCAAGGATTAATGGACCTGATTTCCAAAGGCAGGTGCTCATTGGATGATGATTTGGCCAACGACACTTCATGACATCATTGATCGAGAGTATGAGAGGTCATGCTCATCACACCCATTCAGTGGAAATTATTTCCTACTTTAGGGATCTCTTATAGATTGAAGTAATGTTCATATGTTCATGAATCCTTGGTTCTTTCCTGAAGAGTGTGTTCATATATTACCCCTAGTTTGCAATATCAATCATGGATACACATGGATCAGGAATTACAAATACAACGCTAGTTGAAGCCCTATGATGAGGAGCTCTATAGTGTACCATCATCCAGGGGGTATAGAAGTTCTATAGATATTGGGATTAAACCCATGATATGGGTTTCCTATGTATCCTCTTGATAGGAATCAAAACCCATGTAGTTCGGTGTCACTTAACTGGACACATCACCTATTAAGGTCATGTGACGGGGACCCATCAGTGTAGTTTAATGTCATGTTACAAGGACATCTAGGTGAAAGGTTCTAAGTCGTGATCTAATACGGGTCTTATGCTAAGGTGGAATGGGATTCCGAGGAAAGATATGGTCTCTAGGAAGAATATTACCCTTGGGGAATATATCCTGGATAATACTAGGGTGTTTTAGGTATCAGTTTTAGACCTCAGGGAGACTTCCTACATATCCTAGTTGATTAAGAATCAAATCTCTTGTAGTTAGGTTTGAGTTGTGACTTGATTGGGGTTTACACAGGAGATATTCCCATTTAAAGGGGAGGAATGATCTCTCATTTCATGGATGACATGATATAGAGCTCGGGCATAAATGAAGGCTTCTTATGTATCTTGGTTATGGTGGGAATCAATGTTCTCGTAGTTCATGTTTGGTGATGATAATATCGCATTATCATATACCGTAAGACCATGTGAGTCATGTTCAATGTGAGATATAAGAGGATGTGAAATATTCAATAAAGGCACACTTTCTATTCTTTGCTGATGGAAAAGGAGGATCCCATTGCGGAAGCTGCTAGGGTGATGGTAGACAAGGGTGTAGAGCAATGAACCCTTCAATGTGAAATGAAATTGAATTTCATTAGGTTCATCTTGACATTTATATGGGCTTACTCCATGAGTGATTCCCTATAATGGGTTTTGGGAAATGGGGTGACTGTTGCTTCTCATCAAAAAGGAAAATATAGAATAGTTACTTTGACTCATCACTGCTCCTCATTGAATGGAAAATAAAGTGATTCCCCTTGATTTCTAGAATAGGGAGGTCCACAATAATATCCCAAGGTTGTACTCTGGGTTACCATGGGAATATAGATTTAAGAAAATTCTTTAGGTCCATACTTATGCAGGGATTAACTTCATGAATTCTCTTACAATGGGTATGTAGACTCTGAAGGAAGCATTGATGCACCCGATTATCCATTTATATAGGTCCAGTGGCTTTAGAAAAGGATTTGTCCTGATGCTGATGAACTAGTTCGCAACTAGGATTCAAAGGAAGGGATGGAAATAGAAGGGCATGATCTGTACCAGAAGGTGGAAATCTCAGAAGTACCCTAATCCACATACCATTTGTTCATCCGAGGAGTGGTACCTTTCACATGTCAGGGTGGTACGTGGGTGGAAGGTTTGTCCATGAATCGAGGTGGTTTGTAGATCTATGTGTGGTCCGCGTACTAGGGTGCTATGTGACCTCAGGCTCTATTTACATATTGTACTGGTATGCGGTGTTGGAGTCCCTCCATATAGAGAAATGCTACATCGGGAAAGGTTTTGTCCGCATAGAGATGTGCTATGTCGTACACCAGATCGAATATAGGGAATTAATCTCACAGTTCACTAGATGTTTATCTGTGAATGGTGTATGGTTGGTGGTTCTCATTTTAGATTTTTGGTTTACCCATATTATTATGATTTCTTCCTTTTATAGTTCTTGGGATGTTGATACCAAATGGAAACTGTTCACGGTTCCATAGTTCGCCTCCTTTTTTCCTTAGAAGTCTTCTATCTGTAGACTCCCAGTTCTCCCAAAATCCAATCCTCTTCACAGATCCCCCCTGGGGTCTTTTTATAGATTTATGTGGAGGATGTATCTTTGGGAACATCACACCAATTTCGGACGCCCATGTGAAAATTGGTCGGCTCACAAATGACTCAGTCTACTGATATTTGTTGTGTTGCGGTTTGCGGCGGTGGAAATTGCCGCCTCACTTTCACAAATGACACGACTCGCAGGGCGCTGTCAGCCTTGTCTCATCTACTAACTATCCAGTACGTGTGGATAGTATATGGGGGTGTACCTCTTCATCATGTTTTCTCAAACAACATGGTTCATGGGAAGAATTTCTCTGACTCTACTCCGCCAATGATGTGGTTCTCAATTGACCAATGCCTTTCCTCATTCTTTCCATGAACTACCTGATTTGTTGGCCAATGCATTGTAGTCCAGTGTTTCATAGTCCACCCATGTACCACTTGGATTACAGTTTGTACCTTTCACAGACCTTTCCTGGTAACCAGTAGGTGGACCATTTTGGGTCCTTTTCCAAATTGGATTCCTTCAAATATTTTCCTCTAATTTTTATCCCCACATGCATTCCAATCCTTTATCAATTTTATGGGCGTTTTTTTTCATTTTATGGATTTTTTAGAAGCCTACAAATCCCTCAATTGTAATGGGGTCTGGTTGAATGAAGAGGAGGCTATTCCAATGAATAAAATAGCCCTGAACTTAACTAGGTTGTCGTAGAGTGGTGGACCCATTGGGGGACCATGTCAACATATAGGTGCCCAATTAATTTATCTTTAAACTAGTTTCCTAGAAAAAAATACTCAGAAAAGCACTCTCATCTTTCCTTACTTCTTCATGCAAGCTCCTATGTGAAATTCATCATCCATGAACCACACTATGCATTCCGCAAACCGCTTACTCATCATAGTTTCCTCAACCGCGAACCGTCCATTGGATCCATTAACCAAACTATGGAATTTTTAAAACAGAAGTCTGAAATTTTTCATAGTGAGACACTACACAACCTCCCTGTCCTACCAACTTAACTTGAAAGCTGGAGAACTGAACATTAAATTTACAAATTGGATTTTAAAACTCTAAATTATGAATTTTTAATATTCGAATAGAGAGGCTTGGTAAGAGGAATTTTCATTTCACGAACTGATCATTCTATTGTTTAATGATTTGTGGGCCATCATTTTATGGGGAATTATTCATACTACTGGTTCATTGGGGATTCATTCCACAAACCATTCTTATGATTTAAAATGTAGAGCCTTGCACTAGGTGTACCTCTTTAGTCCATTGGCATTTTTTTTCTATTTTGGCCAGTCATTTTAATAGGAATAAACCTTTTGAATGGTCTTTTATTATTGCAGGATGAAACATACCTTCCTCTTATCTTAGTAGAAGCAATCATGAGGAGGGTTTCCATGGTTGAGAATATCAAAGAGAAACTCCATGTAGTTGTTGTTCCTAAAAGGGGTATTCTCCAAGATCTCTTTTCACCGGAGCTAATAGCCTATCCACTTTTTAATATGCCACCAATTTATAATTTTGGGCTCAAAGATGACATTCAGTCATCAAGGATTGATCTTGTATATCATATCACAAATTCAGGAATGTCCCATGGGCATAATAAGGAAAACATACATACTACTAAAGAAGTCGTCACTACTTTGAGTTAGGAGGGTGAGTTCATCCTAAGCGGTTCCATGTTGAATCAGAGGGGATAACACCGTCACAGTACATCTTTGGATTCCATTTTCCAAGATTATCCATCAACCATTAACCTTTCATAGGGTAAATCTAACGGAGGGTGGATCTCCAAATGGGACCTCCGATCAGGAGTAAGATTTTTTGATGAGTGGGCTTGGGTGTTTTGGGTTCATCAAAACTAAATTTAAGACTCTGCACCACAAAAAAATTTCTATCTATATCAATCAGTGTGGGTCTCCCAATTGGATATCATTTCACCGAGCGAGATACTGCCTGAGCCGCTCATCCGTTGGTGTCTAGGTGCCAACACCTTTCACCTATCACATGGTGTGGTGGGGATCAGTCTATGGGAAGTCTACTAGATATGGGGACTTCTCACCCTTGTTGACATGTAAGATGATTTTTTATTAGTATCCAACACCTGGAGGAATATTGAGAAATTATCCATCTTGGAAGGAGAATAATTATTCCTAGAGGACATGATACTTAGTCATCCCCTTCACGACCGCTCACTTATCTCATTTGTCGATTACACAGGGATATTTTTATAAGTGAACATGCCTAAGTTGGGAGTTTTTTGTAGCTGAACCCATCCGACCCAGCAGTCACGGATCATTCCTAGTTCTTACCATGCTACCCTTCAGGGGGGTCAATACACCACTTCAGGTTATGAAATCCTCCTAGGCATTTCCCCAGGTCTCAGATTGAAAGGTTTCTTTTCAATGTTCTTAAGTGGGTGTATATTTCCCTCTCATGATGTTTATACTAGGGTTTAGGCATGCACTTTTATGATGGAAGCCACGTTGGTGTAGGGACAACCTGTTAACTTGGTAGTTCATACTCATTCCTAAATCTATGAATTGTTAGGGAAAATAAAATAAGGGAAACCTCTGCATCATCTTAGTGGGATGTATTAATTTTTATATGGATGGATGGTAGAGAATTTCCCATGTTATGAATACCAAAATACTACCACAGTTCCCCATTCTGACTTCCACCAAGCCCTTCTCAATATTTCTATCATCCTTGAAAATTATTCAAGTGTGGAAGGGACAATTGAATTTCTATGTGATGCCTCCCACTTCTCTTTTTCACCTTATGCGGTGCCCCATGGGCTAGTGATAGACACTGGGAGAGGGTCCCTTGATTAACGTTCTTATATCATTGCACTTCAAGAAGGAGTGTTGATCGGACCCATAGACATGGTGTCCATTTGTGAGACATATCTTCCTTATCGGTTCTCTTGAAAATTTGGATGCCTTCAACAGATCATCTCACTCCCCACCACCCTGGTGAAGAGGGAATCTTACCCTATAATCCTTCTCCAATTTTTGTTGTTCATGGTGCGGGAGGATAATAATGTGTAATTACTTATTCATCCCACAATATCCTAAAATTACCTATCATTAGAGTATTCCCATATGTGGGTGGATTTCTATACTAATGGAGTATTGGAAAGGATTGTTTTTCAGGTTCAGATACCATTGGTTGTTTTAGATTCTATCTCATATGTGCCGATTACTCCATAATCTCCCCTTAATATAGTGAGAATTAATTATAAACCTCATCACATGCATTTGAAAGGGGATTCAACCACAAAAACAACTTCTATAGAGAGTGATTTAGATCCCGTATCTTGGGCCGATGTGGCCCGGGGGCCTACGGAAGCTGATCTTAGTGGAAAAACACCTAATGTTCCAAAAGTTACTGCCAGCCCCACTCATTTAGTCTCATAGGATGAACCATCTATGGGGGGGGGGGAATCACCCTACATGGGTTAATCGGCTAGGAAACTTCCATATGCTACAATGATTTTTCCTTACTACATACCTATCGTGGTGGATGAGGACAAAGATTCTGATGTTATTAGAAGGAATCAAGATGTGCGAAAGAGTTTTTGGCGTCATGTTCGTAATCTTACTGTGGAAACTCCCCTAACATATTTTTCCAATGAGGAGGATAAATTTCAATGACTATTTATTTATTGGGGTCTAGGGGACATTGATTACAGATGCATGTGTCTCATTGTGCACCCAATTTTTATATCTCGATAGAATCTTGCCACTTGTGAAGGTGACCTTTAATGTTTCAATTCTTCTCACCACCAAACTCATACTTTATGGGATATTACGGATGAGTTTCATCATCTTGAAGCTAATGAGGCTAGTTCTAATGATTAGGTGATCTCGTAGATGGAGGAGCTATGTGAGTGTGAGGCTCGAATGGACAAACTAATAATGCAACTAGCATCGTCAAATGCTGATTATGAATCTGTCCAACAGAAAGTGTAAGACCTTATAACTATTATGAATCAAGTGCACCTAATGGTTAAAGTTGAAGTTGAGAAGAGGGTTACTTTAGAACAGGCCCTTGACGACCCTCATCGGGAAATTATCGACTTGCTGGGAGTGAGTCAATCCTCGCTGTAATCAGTTTGGCTGACCTGCACTACCTTTGCTTTGATATCATGGAGAGACTCCAGATTGTGGATGTTCCACTCTCAATTCCTTTTTTTATAAAATAGAAAATTTTTCTTTCTAGTGTTCCTATTTTATTCTTTCCTATAATATTAATCATTTATGATGAACTGTATTTTAAAAAATAATGTCAACTAGATATCAGTTTGAGTCATAATCCAGGATAAATGAATAATTAGGTTATTCTCTAATTCTTTTATTTAACCAAGGGGCTTAGCGGGAATAGTTTTTATATTTCTAGTGTCACATTTAAAACCCTACAAGATTTGTGACTTTTTCTTTATCACCATAATTTTCTCTAAAGACTACGGTGTAGACTTAGCAGGTATAACTAAAATTTTTATTAGGATTCTATTTATGTGTTTTAGACCTAACAAGCTTTGCGTCTATTGATTGTTTGGCTACATAACATTTTTTTCCTAAACCATATGTAGAAAAGGATTAGCGAGCTTTTACTCTATTTTTATCCAATGTTCCTATTGTGGGTTTTTTCCTTGGAAAGCATAGTGTATCTTTAGGTGGGTAGTTTAAAGGCTGGCCATCCGAATGATCATTAATGATGTTTTAGGTTGAATAGATTTGAACATAACTATACAAATGTTTTAGGTCAAACAACTTGTACCATGACTTGTAGGGAAAGAGCCCCAATTTGGGATTCAAAAATTGAGAATGTCCCAAAAAAAATTAGACATGGATGAGGGTTTTTTCTTGAACCTGGCTTGTGATTTCTGAATATGAGATATGATTTTGGGAATAAAATCCCTAGGGAATATAGTGGTAAGAAAATCCTCTCTTGAGGATGGATTTTCCTCTGGTTGGTAGGCCTTTTTGTTGGCCACATGTGTAGAGCCGCTAGGGCATGATGTGCATAGTCAAATGAAGTAGTCCACAAGACATTGGACTTCAATTTTCGATGGATAGGAAGTTTTTGTAGAACTTTTTATTTATTTTTATGATTAGGACCACAATGGTGACCATTAATAGGAATGATGTCTGAATGTAATAAGGGAATTTGTATCAGCTTTGGATGAAACACTTCTCCCACACAAATTTCTCTTGTGTAAAGGAGGGTTGAAGCATGATGTAGTTTAACGTTTTACAACCAGGACATTTGGGGCATGTTTTTTGAAATCATATTACTCTAAGTAGATGAGGGTAAATGATTCACTTCCACCATACAGGTTTGGCTATGAATTTCCTTCACATTTAGACATTAAAAGCGGGGAATATTTAAACTATAATCCAATGGGTTTTTGAATCCAAGGGATGAGGTGGGACATAGATGTTGTAAGGGCATAAAAAGGTAGGAAGAGCCACTCTTGAGGACAGATTTACCTATGGTTGACAGGAATTTTTGTGGGAAACGTATGCAAAGCCATGAGGGCATAATGTGGATAGTCAAACAAAGGATTCCGTAGGACATTGGCCTTCAAATTTTTCTATAGTCATGAAGGATTATAAAGATTCAGAACATTCTGGACACAGAGTATGGCACATGAAAATGGGTATGCCTAAACATGAAAAATGGTCCTTTTATGTTTAGATTTATTGGGAATTTCAAGAATTTGTGAAGGAATTTCTATCCCATCCAGGCAAGTTGTTTCCTTACACATATATGGCCCTTGTGTGGGAAGGGACGTGACATTTTTGTTTCACAACTGGATCTGATTATGATATTTGGATATCACTAAGTATCCTATGATGATTAGAATCAAGATATACATAGTTCTTGTATTGATCATTTCTAGGTAGATCTGAGTCATACATACGAATGGAGGCATTTTTGTTTTGGTTATATATTCACTAATGGTGTGGGGGAAAATGTGGAACTGTCATGTGTAAATTTATTTCTTTCATAGGTTCATAAGGGGAAATACCCATGGATGTGACCTCCCAAAGGGTGAATACTGGGTATTGAATATCATGTGGTTTAAACGTCATTCAGTCAGTACATCTATGTAGAAGCCCAGAGTAACTGGAGTGTAATTGATCTGGGGTGTTTGACATATCTAGGATGTGAGTAGGAAGAAAAGTGTGAACCAAGGTATCAAGGGTTCTTTAATCAGGAGGAATAACATGGGACTTATAAGCTATTAAGCGTATGAGAATAGGAAAATTTTATCCTAGGGATGAATTTTCCTTTGGTTGATAGGCCATTTTTATGGGTAACGTATGTAGAGCCACCAAGGTATAATATGCATAGTAAAAAAAAGGTGTCTGCAGCACACTGACGTTCCATTCCTAATGGCCATGAATGTTTATGATGATCCAAGATCACTCAATGCATGGATTTAGATGAATGGGGAGAGTTGGTTGGGACATATTAGAAACACTCTGGCAGTGATTACTCACATAATTCCATGATTATTCATATAATTGGTCGTATCTCTATAAATATTTGACCTTCATGTGAGGTAGGGTATTTTTATTACCTTATCAGGTCGGTGCCTAGACTTGAAGGTCCATGCATCTTGAAACTAGGTTCCTTGCACATGTTTTGTTCTGTGTGCAAGGGGTGGGGTCATTTTATCCATATTTGGTGTACCTTGCAGTTTTTTAAAATTTCATGCGGTTTGGACTTTAGGCCATGCAGTTTAACGTCAAACAGTGAGGACATCTTCTATATATTTTAACATCATGTGGAAAGGATGACTTCCATACAATTTAACATTGCAAGGAAAGGACGGTGACAATATAGTTTAACCATCACATTATAGGGATAAAACATCAATGGGATCATGCATAAATATGAGATAATCATGTCGGCATATTCCACATATTCCCCAAACATGAGCGGGGGAATAATGTGTAAACCATGATTCTGGGAGCCCTTGAGTCAGGATGGATGGTACAAGGCTTTGGATCCAATGATCTTATGAAATTATGAATAGCCTCTCCTAAGGATGAATTTCCTTTGGTTGATATACCATTTTTGTAGGCAACGTATGCAGAGCCACCGAGGCATAATGTGGATAGTTAAACAAAGGTGTCTATAAGACACTAGTTATCCATTTTCGATAGTCATGGGTAATTATGGTGATTTGGGATTTCATGGAGCATGGAGTTTGAAAGATGAAAATGGAATGTCTGGGTATGCAAAAAAATATCTATACCATGATTATTTTTGAGGTATGAGACCCTTTACATAGATCTGATTCATATGTAAGGGGAAGAAAGGTCTCTTGACACTTTTGGGATATAAAGATTCATATCCAAAATCCCCTACATCTATTTTCGTTTCACATACAAGGGTTGGGGGATTTTCCCCTTTGTTTTATTCTGAATGGATAGACCCATGAGTTCTATATCAAGTGTCATTATGTATCTTGTTATACTAAGAAACAATCCATAAGCCATTCTTGAGATACTATACAATTTAATGTAATGTGGTTTATACATCTTTCGCCATTCAACTCAACATCATGTGGTAATGACTCATGAATTTCCCTATAAAATTATTGCTTATATGTAGATGGGGTTTTATTTCATGATGGCTAGACCCAGTAAGGCCCAGGCATCACCACATGTCTCATTGGTGGGTAGGAATCAAGCCACACATAGTTCTGGTATCATGTGTATTTTAATGTCATACAGTAAGGATGAAAGTGAACCAACATGAAAAGGATAAAGCGAGTGAAGTGTCAGGAATAAACCTTATGGATTTTTCCTACATATCTCAGTAAATTGGGAATCAAATTCCTTGTATTTATTGAAGGAAATTCTTTACATATTTCTGATTTATATGTAGGAAAGAGGTCATTTTTTAAGTGGTGGCTGGACCGGGAGGAAGAATTCGGGCATCAATACATATACTATGAGAGAAAGAATCAATCCACACGTAGTTCTTAGATCCCCCTTTGGTAGTCAGAACCATGCACAAAGATGGTGAATTTTACATTTTCCTTTGTATGATGATGGCTAGATCAGGATAGAAGATCCGGGTGTCACTATGTATCTCACAGGATAGGAATGAAGCCATAAATACTTCTAATACTCTAGTTAGGTGACTGATGCAAGCAAAAATGTCTCCTCAGGTGAGAACACTATTGAGGAAATGTCGTTTAACGTCATTTGGTAAATATAAAAATTATACTTACAAAAGTCTGACCTATATAAAGTGAGAGAGGAATTATTGATTTTGACTGGTTTCTGGACCAGGATATAGAATCCAGGAAACACTACGTATCCCATGAGGGTGGGAATCAAGCTATACATAGTTCTAAGGACCCCCCTGTGCCAGTCTAATCTATGCACTTAGAGGGGGGGGGGATTTTATACCATGATTTCAAGATGGTTGAATTTTTATACTCATATATTCATTGTCTATTTAGGGAAAATCCTGACTTCCATTCCTAAGATCACTTGAGTTATACTATGTGTGAGAAACGAGGAACGATGGGGAGTTCCCTTGTAGTATAGGAGAGACAAAGGGTAAAATAGAGGTATTCCATGTCATGTGGTGGTTAATCAAAGACTTAGGATCAAGGTGTCTCTACATATCACCTTGGTGGGTAGGAATCAAGTCGTACATAGTTCTACAGTGTGGCATGGTAGGTGACTGATGTCGGATACAATGGTCCCTCAGGCGAGAACATTGTATGGGCCATGCAGTTTAACATCTTGCAGCCTAGAAGGATTCATTGTGTAGTTTGTTATCATGTAATCATGACATCTTTTACACATTTTAACGTTGTGTGGATAAGATGTAGGTGGTTCTATGCAGTTTAACGTCGTTCATCTAAGACAAGTTGGATCTATTACACAAAGTACTACTTCAGGAACCTTGAATTAGTGGGGTTTGTGGTGGGCAATCCATCCATTGAAATCAGGCCATATGCTCCATTGGAGTAAACCTTGTGTATAATATACGTTCCTTCACATTTTGTATCCAAATTTGGAGGTTTATTCCCGAGTATCATCGGGGATCTGAGGACCAACATCACGTATCCTTTAGAGAAAGAGCGGAGGTGAACTTTATTATTCAAGGATCATGAAATCTAATTTTGTTAAAAATTTAGATGCCACCGAGAGTGAAATACTTTCTCATCCAACTACTCCAGATCATCACACTATTTTTGGTATTGATCATCTATAGATAATTGATCACAGACAGTGATATAGATAAATGGTAGCTGAATTTCAATGGGCATATCTACCTCCATCCCGTACACTAGTGTGTATGGGGTTTCTTGAGTGGTTGTGCAGGTTGTGGTCTCTAAGAACAAAGATCATGGAAGATATGGTTTGTCCATGATTTTTTATCCTTCTACACTATCTTTTAAAGAATATTATAAAGGATCTTATTGAAAGCCTCTATCTGTCTATTAGCCGAATGGTAGCGGGATGAACAGTTGGATTTGATACCATACTCTTGGTAGAGTTTTTCCAATTCAACTGAGTATAAATTTTTGTCATTTTCCATCATTATTGTGTAAGGGACACAAAACCTAGTGATGATATTGGATTTTACAAATCAGATAATGCTTTTCACCCTGACTTCCTTAAGGGGTGCAGCTTTTGCCCATTTGGAAAATAAGTCGGTGGCTGTGAGAATATATTTGAATTGTATGGCTGTGGAGGGAGGGTATGGTTCTAATATTTCCATTACCCAAATAGAATATGGCCATGAGTACTTAGTTTTGTAAGGAAACTTCAGGGGTTGATGGGTGAAATTGGCATGGACTTTGTAGGAATGACACCTTTTGGTGAAATCAGAACAATACTGCCTTAGGGTGGGCCAATAGTAGCCAAGCCTTTAAATTTTATAAGAGATTTTGAATTCTGATTGGTGTGAACAACATGTTTTGGAATGCACTTATTTCATGAATGTGGTAGTCTCCTCTCCATCAATGCATCTGATAAGGACTTCATCAAGGCCTCACTTATAAATGACCTTTTTCTAGTTTACGATGTTGAAAAACATGAAATTGACTGATCTTCTTCGAATTTTTTCCCTTCTATCCTTATCTGGTGGGAGTTCTCTCTTTTAAAGATAGTCCAAAATGGGAGTCATTCAGCCAGTGGTAGGACCATATAGCTCATATATGGGACTGATCTCATGAATTGCTTATCTTTGGCCTGAACAAATTGTAATACCATCCATCGGTGGTCAATGCTAATGACTATTTCATTATGATCCGAATCAGCTAGATGTGTGGCTACATTTTCCAATGCATCAGCTTGACCATTTTTTAATTGAGGAATATAAGTCAATTTTAGTTCTGATGGGAATTCTACCATCATTTCTCAGGAACAGTTCATCAATGATACCAGCTCATCTTTCTTGATATCATAGTCACCAATTACTTTCTCGATGACCATCTATGAATCACTATTTATCTACAAGTCTTCAGCTTTCACTTGTAGTGATAGTTCCAAGACTATAGTGAGTGTCTGGTACTCTACTTCATTGTTCGTGCATCCTTTCGATTGTATGAAGGAATAGGTTAGAACATCTTTTTCTATGTATATGAGTATAACTTCCGGACCCACTTTCTTGGATTTTAGGTATTCCATTCTTCTTCTTGTCAGGCTTCTAAAGGCACCATCGAAGTGCATTTCCCACATTTGGGAGTTATCCTAAATATAGAACACTTCCTCATATGGTATCTCAGCAGCTGATGAGGCCAATCCTATTGAGGGATGATCGACCAATAAATATTTTAATGTCTGTGCTTTGATGTATTTCTGTGGTATTAACCATATATCGAACTATTGTAAGATGACTGCCCACTATGACAAGCAACGAGTTAACATTGGATGGCTAAGAATATACTTGAGTGGGTTGCTACGTGAGACCAAATAAGCTTCATGGTGCTACAATTAATTTCTTAGCTTCTGGCCTGTAATGATTAATGCAAGTATGCTCTTCTCGATATTTGAATAAAAAGTCTCAATATCAATCAGGGTTCAGTTGAGATAATAGAAACTATTCTCATTGTCTGTATCATTTTTATGTATGATGATGGCACCTAGGGATCTCTCCAAGATAGTTATATACATAATAATAGGTATTCTTTAAACATGCGGCATTAGAACTAGTGAACATAAGATATACTTATTGAAATTGTCAAATGCATTCTGACAGTATGAATTCCATTGATATTCTACACCATTCTTCATCAAACTTGTGAATGAAAAACATTTTCCTACAATATTGGCTAGGAAGTGATGAAATTAAGCTGGGTGTCCTTGGAATCCTCTCCACTCAGTGTGTTAGCAAGGTTTTGATATTCCAAGGATGTCCTTTTTCTTCTCAGGGTCTACTTTGATGCCACAGTGGCATATGACGAAGCCAAGGAGTTTCCCTGAGGTGATGATAAAAGCACATTTCTGGGGCTTCATTTTCAGAATGTGATGCCATATTTTATTGAAGAAGGTTTCAAGGTTGGACAGTTGGTCTAAGTGTTGTTGTGATTTAACCAACATATCATTATCATAACATTCAATGAACTTTACCAGTAAGGTTTTAAACATGAAGTTCAAGGAACACTAATATGTGGTGTTAGTATTTTTCAAACTGAAAGGGAAAACATTGTATAAAAACACTCGTGGAGGAGCCATGAATATAACAGATTCTATTTCTATTTCAAACATTCAGATATGGTTATATCCATAATAGCCATCCATGAAAGAGAGAGCCTCATATCCTATATTTGCATCAATCAAAAATTATGTGATCATGATTGGGAAATCATCTTTTAGGAAGTGCTGGTTTTGGTCCCAGAATTCTATACAGACCCTGATCTTCTCATTATTCTTCTTAAAGGGGATAATTTTTTCCATCTAGATGGGGTATTGGACCTCTTGAATGATGTTAGATTTGATTATCTAGTTGACTTCAACCAGTATTTTGGGATCATGTGTCAGGTGCATCCTTATGGAAGATTTCTTGAACCATAGTGATCTTGTAGAAGGCCTAGTTGGTGAGTGGCCACCTCTAGATTGAGACCTATAATTTCCAGATATTTCTATGTGAAAAAATATCTATTCTATTTTAGTAAAGAGGGGTATATCTATTCCTCTTTGGTATGAATATTTTCACTAACCATAGTGGGTCATGGGTCTTTATCTTTACCCAAGAATATTTCTTTGAGTTCATCAATGGTGGTGGAAACTCCTTCCTCAAATTCGGTAGGGGAATCCCTTAGGTCTTCATCTTCTTCTTTCCCCATATCCTCATCATCATCCTCTTTGTCTTATGATGGGGAAACAATCCTTAAAATTATTTCTTCATAGTTGAGGGAGGATTTTCAATTTTAGTTTATGGGAGTTATGGTCATCTCCTATACCTCATCCCTTGCTGGGGGCTTCTCCAAAAATGATGTAGCAAGGGGTAAAAGAGTTTCTTCATCTTCCATGAATGAATAAACACTTCTTCCTACCTCAGCAGGTGAGGCATGAATTTTCCAGAGTTTTAATGTCAGATCTAGGGTATGTTCATCCGAACCTTCCCCATTATCTTGGGAGTCCATGATCCTTTCATTTATAGAAGACTCAGAATTCTTAATTGAGATCATGAGGACTATTGAATACACATCCGAATTTGGACTTGGGATTTCAATCTGATTAACGAGAAGTACATATTATTTCCCAAGATTATTGAGTGGATCAGTAGGAAAAATTTCCAAAATATTTGGGTTGGCGACCCAATAAATTCCATCAATCAAGGTTTGTTTCCCTTTTTAGTCATAGAACCCTTCATCAATATAGTGTGACTCATAGGAATCAAACGAGGCCTTATCATCATGTAGTGTCCTACTCTTTTCATTAATTCTATATTTGAGGCACTGATGGTAAGAGGAGGGGATTTATTCATGTTTATGCAGCTACGACCTCCCTAACAGAGCGTTAAAAGGAATATTATTTTGGTCCACCAGAAATTTTGGGTGAGCTACGAGGTCACTGAATCAGGTTTGAAGATTGATTTTGCCTAACGGCTTATGCTGGCTTTTTTTATAGTCCAATAGAGTTGTGGTGTAGGGTGTCATATTATCCTCACTACAACCCATCCAACTAAATGTCTACAGTGGGAGTAGATTAACCTCATAGTCAGTGTTGATGATAACTTTTCAAATATTGACACAATTTATTATTCCAGAAACGTATAAGGGTTTTATGTGTCCTTGTATGATGATGTCTCCATATTTATCTATGAAGGAGATAACTTCATGAAATTCTGAAGAAGTAGTCTCTGATTGGTAGATATTAGTGGTAGCTACCTTGAATTCAAACTTTTGGGGACTTAGAAAATCGTCTATGAGACCTTCCCTTAGATATTTTGATAGATTCAGTGCATCCATGATTGAGATCTTATGTGGTACTGAAGCTAACTATTTTATAATTTAATATTTATGATCTAAAGGCCCACGATTCCCATATTGGGGATGCTCTTTCACTGGCACATTAGGGGCTTGAGAATTTGATAAAGATGGGTTGGCCATTGGTATGAGAGCTAGAGGAGCTTCCGTACTTTGTGGGATGGTCTGGGAATATCTGGTCACATTCTGAAAAAATTAGTCTTTTTTCTCCCTCTGATAAATACTATAGGATTATTGGACCAAGGTAGCTTCCTATGGGTGTAGAGGAATTTTCATGTCCCCGTCGTATCCACTGAAGGGTACTCCATGGGTTTCTGTAATATTGACAGTTTGAGTGAGGTTTAATCCATACACTTGATTTCTTCCATGGATGTGTCTTCCTTAGTATCCATAGCTTCTATGGCTTCTTCCTCCAGATCCCCGGTTGGGTGCGGTGAATTCTAGTTTACAATCATACTCTTCATTAGATAAAGGTTCCATCAAATGGATGACATTTACAGAGATAATAATCAGCTTCTCTTGTGTTGATGTCTATGTTTCATTATTTGCTTCTGTCCATTCCATTGGGGGGTTCCCATTGTTCCATTTTTTGGGGTAGTCCTTGTTGTTTCATATTTTCTATCTTGAAATTTGAGAGTGTCAAATCCAAAATTTTGTTTAGTGTGAGTTCATCTTATTACACTTGCATTTTTCACTTTTGACTGGACTGTATTTTGGCCGTCTGTCCTTTGGAGGATTGTGGAGTCGATGATGATGGGTGTGTTTCATTAAGGGACGTTGGAGGCATGGTTGGTTGCTTTAACTATTACTGAAGTAATCCTTGAGCTCGATTGACTGTCTTCTGAGTCATCCAACTATCAAAATTTTCTCCTTTTTGTTATCAAATTTTTTCCAGTGCACCTCTTCTTCTAGATGGGTGGTGGAAACATATTCCACTTGTGTTGGTGGTGGTCCCAGCATGACACATCTAGAATCTATCATCTTTTATAAGAGGTCCTTGAAGACAAATAACTCCTGAATATTGTGTCCCAATATCAGATGGAAGTGATAGTAATCTGGATGGTCATTAAGACCTACTTCATTAGCTCACTTTGGATCTGGAAGAAAAAAAGTTGTAATTCATGGTGGCTAAAAATAATCATAAACTTGGTCATCCCAGAATGAGTACACTTTATTTATGCATTCCTCGAATTGATTTTGTTTGGCACCCCTCCGATCGTCTTGACATGGTGAGGGTGGATGCTAATGCCCAGAGGGACCTGCACGGTTTTGTGGGGGGCCTTGGAGCTGGAGCCAGTGCAAGGGGTGAATTGAGTGTGAAACCGCTACGACTCTCCCTTATCTTTTCACTAGGCCTGATGAGGCTGATTGGGACTTGATATTATTATGTTGCAAGTAATCCTTTATCCTTTGAATGATGATAGAGAAGTCACAGAACACACTTGTGTACTTCACCAGAATGAGCGACGTTCACAGCTTATCTCAAAGATTATCAGTACACATGGAAAGCATCTAATCTTGGGGGAGTTACCGGTTCAAGGAGTAACTCGGACCTTTCGACCTGGTGATGAAGTCTGAGACTCTCTCATTCTCTTGCTGTTTATAGTTCCTGAGATAATTGTTTATAATTTTTGGAAATGTAAATCTGAACTAGAATAGGAACTATCATTGAATATCCTCCCATCCTTTTGTTAAGTTATCCGGAAAATGGTGTACCACACAAAGGATAAATATTATAGGGTTCGCACAAAGCATTAGAGCTTCAGAGCCTCTTGTTACTTTAGAGTTCCCATCATGGGATCATAGTAGGAAGTGTAGTGCATTAAATGATGTTCTGGGTCCGCTAATCCATTGAACACTAGAAATATGGGATTCTAGAAATTTGGTGGAGGTGGGACACTGCTTACCCAGTCAAGGTAAGGCCTCTATTTCAGTTGTACTGGAGCACATCATCCTTATATAACTTCCATTGAAGTTGTTAATAACTTTATGGTATTAAAGATCCCTTGGTGCATATCTTGTTAGACCTGAATATGAATAGGTGCAACAGGCTTCAATATTGGATGTGTTGGTGCTGCTGGACCTTGAAGCAGATACCCACCGAGGGGAATTGTTTTTGATTCGCCAGAATCTATTCTGGTTACTTCCCTAATGGAGGGAAATATTGATCTCCTACTGGGATTGGGTTCATCTAGACTGATGGTCCTAGGGCCACCTTGTATGAGACTTCCATCCTTGCTTCATTATTCAAGATGATCCCATGAGATAGAGGGATGTCTGATGGAAGTGTGTTTTAATGCTCCACCTAAGGAACATACCCAGTAGGACTGATTACTCTTAATAGCTCAACATTGAGTCATTTAAGCTCTTTCATTCCATCCTCTTATCAATAGAATATCTCCTCGAGTATAGGAGAATAATATTCTTGGGGAGGAGTAGGTGGGTCATAGACCTTTCTCTTATCCTTCTCCGTGTTGAGGATTCACATGTGAGGTAATACAGATTGACTGAGGGGCTCCCAAGTTTAATACAACTTTTTGGTTTCTGGTGTGCACACCTCCAGGCTTGGTGTGGACCACCTCCAAGAGGGAACCCTATTGTCCAGTTCCTCATTATTTTTATTATTTTCAGCGAGGTATGTGGGGATGATATCCATGATGTTTACTAATTCATAATTTATCGGGTTTGGAATACTAGGTGTTTATTGGTAGGAGAGCTTCTTATGATCGTTGTGGGATCATCTCCATCCATTCTATGATACTCTTTGGGTATCTTGGGGAAGAGTGACTGGAAGGGAGTCCTGATATGACCATGTGGTATGCCTCTATTTTGGGGGATGCAAGTCATGATATGGGGTGGAACGGGTGAACCTTCTATCCATTTCTCTTCCCATACGGGTGAATATAGACATCTGTTGGGCGGGAATTTTAGGTAAAAATTCCCCCAACTCTACTGGTTGGGGTTTCTCCCATTCTTTTGTTGACTGTCCACGACCTAGATTTACTGGTATTCTGGGGTAATTTCGAGTTAAAAATTCCACAAGACCTACAAGATTCGGCTGGTCCCATATTTTGTTGGATGCTACTATTATTTTTTTCTTCTTGATCTCATGCATTCCCATACAGGTGTGAGCCAGATATGGTATTGGGTATGCATGTGAATTACATTCTTCTGAGGAAACGACCAACAATTTTTGATTAATTTTCCATGAAGATGAGAACATAGAGAATATAAAAGATTTATATATATTTTATGCCTCTTGGATAAGAGGAGTGGAACAAAGAAGAAGAAAAAAATGAACTCAAAATAAAAGAAAAGCTGAGAAATCCCTTATGAAAATTCGGTAGCCTAACGTCGTCGCTTAAAATTTCATAAAATATTTTGATGAGAGAAAAGGGGTTTATAATCATTCTTACATAATATGGGAATTAAGAGGGAATATTTAATGACATATACCAACATGATCCGAAGGAAATTAAAAATAATATCTTAAAATGAAAGAGAAGAAAGATATCAAAAGAGGATGTTTACCTCTTGATCTTTTCTACTTGAGATCCTTCTTAAGGCCGTTGGTTTTAGACTTTGAGTGAGACCAGAAGGTCTTGGAAGTGGGGAAGGAGGTTGGGGAGGGGATTTGGAAGAAATTAAACAATGCTCAAGGCTTGAGAGGTGTGTGGGGAAGAAGGGAATGAGGGTGATATTTATAGTGGAGGAGAGGAGGTATTTTTCATTATTTTAATCATTATTATAATATTTTTGCTCAAGACTATGAATAATCATAATTAATGTGACCCAAAATAGTATTAATGGCATCTTAGTTCAAACCAAGTGGTCTTACATTATCCTTACATCACCTATGATGCAGTTAATCAAGTATTTAACATTTATCGCATTTTATCGTATTTTACTATTCATGAAATTTTTTAGAATTTATGAAAATTCCCAAAAATTCACCCTAACCATATTTCAATGTGTAGATTTCAAAAATGAACACCAATTTTTTATAATAATTTTATAAATATTATTAATTTATTTTTTATATAAAACCGAACTTAATTAAAAAATTAACAATTCTAATTCTATAAATGCTCATATATCACATTAAAATATTAACAATGATGTAATTATCTAAAAGCCTTAAGAAAATAAAATAATAATAAAATTTACTATTTATTAGGGTCATACTACTATTCATATTACTATTTATAAGGGTATGTTACTATTCACCAAAAGAAAGTTGGTTCCATCAGACTCCAAATAACATTCTAAACACAATTGTAGATGGCCGTTTTTCAAAATTAAAAACATAGAAACATAAAATTTACATTTAAATGATAGATGTTAATATCTACTTAAAAAACATTCATTCATTTCAATTTATTTTTAGAAAACATTGGGGTGTTACATTATCTCCACCTTCTGGAAATTACATCCTCGTAATTTTTTTACTTATTAACCAAGTGAGGGTACCTTTCCCTCATGACATTTTTAGATCCCCATGTTTCTTCTTCAACCATGTGGTTTATCCTCAAAACCATTACCTGGTGGATTAAATTTTTCTGTAATACCTATTCCCTTCAATCAAAAATCCAAACTGGTTTCTCTTCATAAGAAAGGTTATCTTCCAGCTGAACTGCTTCTGGGATCAAGACATGAGTTGAATCTAGAACATACTTCCTCAACATCAAAACATGAAAAACATTATGTTCCTAAGAAAAACTAAATGGAAAAGATACTTGGTATTCTATTACTTCAACTTTCTCTAGGATTTCAAAAGAACCCATGAACCATGATCTTATCTTCCCTTTCTTACAAAAAAGAATCACACTTTTCCAAGGAGAGATTTTAACGAAAACATGATCACCTACCTTGAGAGATAATTCTTTACTTATATTATCTGCATAACTTTTCTTCCTGCTCTGAGCTGTCCTCATGTGCTGCTATATCATATTCACTTTCTTAGCCACTTCATCTACTAATTCTGGCCCCATCAACTTTCTTTCACTGATTTCATTCCAAAACACTAGAGTCCAAAAATACTTCCCATACACTACCTCAAAAGTTTCCATCTATATATTGGAATGAAAATTTTTATTATAAGAAAACTAAACTAATGAAAGATGTTGATACCAACTTCCCTGGTAGTCCATTGAACAAGCTTAAAGCATATCCTCCAAAGTTTGAATCAATTATTCTTAGTGCCCATCTGATTGAGGATGAAAAGTTGTATTGAAATTTAACTTTGTGGACAATGACTTATGAAGGCCCTTCCAAATGTTAGAAGTGATCCTAGGATTTTGGTCAGATACAATGGAAAGAGGAACTCCATTTAACCTGAAAATCTCTTTGAGGTAAAACTGAGAAATCTGAACTAAAGACATTGTATCTCGAATATAATGAAAATGTATAGATTTTTTCTGCTGATCAACAATAACCCAAATCACATTGTTACCTAGATATTTCTTAGGTAGTACCGACACAAATTCCATGGATATATTCTCCCATTTCCACTCATGAACTGGCAAAGGATGTAGCATCCCCTTTAGTAACTGCCACTCTACTTTAACTTGTTGACAAGTCAAACATGTCACAGTAAATTCTGAAATATTTATTTTCATTCAATCCCGCCAATAATACTCATGAAGATCTCTATACATCATAATACTACCAGGATAAACTGAAAATGTAGAACTATGATCTTCACACAACAAATAATTATTCAACAAGGAATCACAAGGCACACACAACCTTTTTCCAAATCTTAACACACAATCTTTATCAAGGTTGAATTCTGGCAGCTTACCCATTTTGACAAATTCTACCCGTTTCTATAGTTCACGGACTTCCTTATGTGCTTGATTAATTCTGTATGATAATGATGAATGAACTGAAACCTAAAAAAAACAGATGTATTCCCCACACAAACAACTTTTAGGTCAAAATTCATCAAATCATTAATCAAGGGATCATGTTCCAAACGTAACATAGTTAATGATGCCTGGTGTTTTTCAATCAAGTAATCCGCCACTTTGATTGTTTTTCCAGGATGGTAATTGATCATGTAATCATGATCCTTAAGCAGTTCAAGCCATCTTCTATGCCACATGTTTAATTCCTTTTGAGTGAATATATACATCAAACTTTTATGGTCATTATATATTTGACATTTAGATCCATATAAATGATGCCTCCAAATTTTCAAAGAAAAAACCCACAGATAACAATTAGAAATCATGTGTGGGATAATTTAACTCATGAGGTTTAAGTTTTATTGAATCATAAAAAATTACCCGATCATTCTTCATCAAAACACAACCAAGTCCCTTGAAAGAAGCATCATTATAGATGAAAAACTCACCATTTCGGGAATGCAAGGCCAAAAATGGAGCATTCACCAATCTCATCTTCAGTTCCAAAAAACAAACATCACATTATTCTGTCCAAATAAATTTAACCCATTTTTGCATTAACTTGGTTGGAAAGCTGGATAACCGTGAAAATTTTTCAACAAACCATCCGTAATAACCTTCTAATCTAATAAAACTACGAATCTCTGTAACATTTGTGGGTCTTGTCCATTCATCAACCACTATTGTTTTGGCAGGATCAACTGCTATTCCATCCTTATTTACAATGTTCCCATGAAAAGAAATCTGTTGTACAAAAATCACACTTGCTAAATTTTCCATACCATTTATTTTATTTTAAGGTTTTTAAAACAACCCTTAGATGTTTTTCATGCTCTTTTTTACTCTTAGAAAATACCAGAATTTCATCAACAAACACAACAAAAAATTTATCCAAGAACTCATGAAATATTCTATTCATAAGATCCATGAATACAGTAGCTTCATTAGGTAACCCAAACGGCATAAAAAAATTCATAATGCTCATATCTAGTACAAAAGGCTGTTTTCGGGATGTCATCCTTCTTTACCTTCAGTTGATGGTATCTGGATCTCAAGTCAATCTTGGAAAAGTACTGATCTACCTAGAGATGATCAAACAAGTCATTGATATGAGGCAAAGGATTCTTGTTTTTAATAGTGATGTTATTCGGATCTCTATAATCAACGCAAAGTCTCCTGGAACCATATTTCTTTTTAACAAATAAAATAGGAGTGCCCCATGGTGAAGTTCTAGGATGAATGAATCCTTTATCATGAAAATCCTATAATGGATTTTTCAATTCAAGAAGTTCTATTTGATCTATATGATATGGGGGTTTTGAAATTTGATTAGAATCAGGAACTAAGTAAATTGTAAATTCTACTTCCCAATAAAGTATAACACTGGGTAACTCTCATGAAAAACATCAATGTATTCATTTACCACTGACACATCATTAATATGAATTGTTCCCTTGTTTTCAACAATATGATCAAGATAAATTTTATTTCCATCTTTCAACAGTTTCTCATCTTTCTGATATGTTATCAATTGTAATGGTTCATTCTTGTATACAAAATGAAACTCATTCTGAAAAACAACTTCTTTAGCTCTATAGTCAATCTTCGCATGATAAACAGAAAGCCAATATATTCTCAGAATAATATCAACCTCATATATGGGTAAAACAACAAGGTTTTATAGTAAATTCTTTCCACATACCACTATAAAAAGATTATTATAATTTTTCTTCACTATAATATTTACCCCTAGTGTTTTTACAACATGTTCTGGTCTCATTTGTTGAGGTTATATTTCCAATTTACCAGAAAATTTCTCAGAGATGAAGGAATGTGTAGACCCCATATCAAACAAAATTTTAGAAAAATATGACTAAACTAATAGATTTCCTGATACCACTACATTGGATGGACCGACATTTGTTTACATAGTCATAAAGGATATCACTACACCTTTTTTATTATTGTATGGCTTCTTTACGTTATTCAGATATCTATTTGGGAAGACATTTTCATAATGACCCATATCAACACATTTAAAACACATAATAGTTTTCTTATCATGATTAGTCTTAGGATCATTTTCATTACAATCTCAGGCCATATGTCCAAACTTACCACATCGAAAAAACTTCCCAGTTTTAGAGAGAAATTCTCTATGGTGCTTCTTTCCACACTTTTCAAAAACTGGAAATTAGATTTTCTTACCATCAGATTTATTTGGTTGATTCTTACCCATAACTTTCCATCTGACATCTTCTTCTCTTAGTTTCAAAAATTAACATGATCATCATCCAACTCCATCTCTAACCTTTTCTCACATCTGACAAGTTTCTCGTAATATTTTAATTCCTGGGAGGCCAACACCCTTTGATACCTTGGCTACAGTCTTGAGTAAAAGTAGTTTATTTTTCTGCCAAGATCCAGAATATGATTTAGAGCATACCTTAAAATTCAGGAGAAGTTTGCTTCATACATATCCACTGAATCGTCTCCTTTTTTGCTTTAATTCAAAGAATTTCTTCTCCATCCTATGTCACACCATCTTAGGAAAATATTTTTCAAGGAAATTACTTTTAAATTCATCCCACTCTAAGGTATCAATATCCTTTCTATACCTAATATTACTTACCATTGACCACCACTGATCAACTTCACCTTTAAAAAAATAAATGGCTAGAATTAACTTTTGATTATCGGAACATCCCATAACATCTAATATCTTTTCAAGGGCTTTAATCAATCCTTCAGCTGCTACTAGGTAAGAAGATCTATTGAAGGAAGGAGGGAATTGTATCATAAAATGTTCCACTATTTTCATGTTTAGTTGTGGTACCTCTAGTTTTTCTCTTACATGGATGCCACCACCATTTATTGTACGCATTATATAAGCCATTACTGTCACAAACTACTCGGTTCCAATCCATACCATTCCGGGTTGCAAATTCAGAAGGATATCGTTCTATCAGTGCCTCACATCTTCAGATTTCCTATTTATTCTACGGACAACCATTCTGAAAAAACATATCTTAGTAAAAGAAACATAATAATATTTAAATTCTATATCATTTCAAGTTTTCCATAGAGTAAAAAAACAATTTATGGTAATATATAAACATCATCCTAATCCCTAATGTTATCTAAACCATCCTCTATTACAAACTATAAAAACCCGACCGTATTACATTACATAATCTTGAATATAGTCAAGAAATCACTTACTTTCACATTGAGGATATTTTCAGTTTTATATCTTTAGAGAATTGGGACATAATAATTTCATATCAATACACATTATTACAGATTGGATACTATAAAAACAGTATTCATTTATTCTAAAATATAAAAAATTTCAAATAAAGCATTATTTCCTTAACAATTATTCAAACATTTAACTTGGATTTATTCATTGTATTAAAAATACTTAAAACCTATGAAAATCATTTAAAATATTTTGTTGAGAACAAAAATATTAGTAAGGGATATGAAAATAAGGGAAGAACATATTAGTCTATGAATACTTATAACATATGAAATCATTTTCAAAAGACATACTTGTCACCCATATATATACATTTTTTGTGAAACATGATATTTACACAAGATAATCACAAAACATAAGGACATTAATATAACCATAAAGGTATCTTGGGGCATTACATACATAATATTTTAACCCTCACGGCTACCTTATAATTCATACCCCTCACGACTACCTTAAAATTTCTGTAGCCATCACAGTAACAGATGGCGTAACCATATGGATAACCTCCAACATACACATACCCAATAGATTGGAGGGAAATATAGGTCCCACACTTCATCATAAAAAATTCCCAATAACCATTACATAATCATACAACATTAATAATTCCATAAAAACATTGCTTTGGAATTTTGTAAAACAGAATTTCAGAAGAGGTTTTTAAATTAAAATCCCCCTTAAAAATATCATATAATTGAAGTGCGAATGAAATGAGTGAATGGAATACTTATATACACTGTAAATAAATGTAAATAAACATAATATAAATAGAATAAATACCACAAACATTTTTAACACAACATAAATAATGAATTAGAATGTTAACACAAATAATGGAAATCGGGTCAAGAATTCCATTACCTCGAGTTTTTCTTACTTCAACTCATTTAAACCTCCTGTATAATGATTAAAAGTGTGTTATTAATATATTAAATAAATATATTGATATTTATAAAACATTATATTATCATTTCATTACATAATTTTACCCTTTAATTGTTAGTGTTTTGTCCCTTGCATTGTTTTGGGAGTGTTCTTACAAGATTTCCATGACTGGTTCATGATGGTTGTTATTGTCAATTGGAAGTGAAACTACCAAATTGGAATGGATTTTTATTTAAATACATCCATTACCATAAATTATACCATTTATAATTTTTAATTATTACATGATGAAGATTCATGAGTAAAAAAATTATTTATATTTGTTTAGGTTATTTTGTAAATTCTTATATTGTAAAGATCTCATTTTGTTTCAGAAATTAATAACATGTGTGAAATACGATTCCAAACCATATATAAGTTATAATAAATAAATTATAATCTGGTTCAACCATAAAAATGGGTTCATGACCAGCCTTTAATGAATTAAAGAAAATTGAAATCACATCGTCCACGATGTCGGTAATTCGACACATCACATACCATGTTTTTATTCCTTGAATAAGTGGGAGAGGAGAAGAAAAATAATGATGAATTTTCTATGAACATTATAACATCCATAATATACAAGATTTATGTAGCTTTCATGCCTCTTTGATTATAGTAGGGGAATAAATAAGAAGAAAAGAAGGGAACTCAAAATAAAAGAAAAGTTGAGAAATTGCTTATGAAAATTCGGCATCCTAACGACGTCGCTTAAAATTTCATAAAATATTTTTATGAGAGAAAAGGGGTCTATAATCATTATTAAATACTATGGGAAGTATGGGGAATATGTAATTACATATCCCAACATAATCCAAAGGAAATTAAAAAGAATAACATAAAATGAAAGAGAAGAATGAAATTAAAATAAGATGTTTACCTCTTGATATTTTCTCCTTGAGATCCTTCTTAAGTCCTTTGGTTTTGGACTTTGGGTGAGACCAGTAGGTCTTGGACGTGGGGAAGGAGGTTGGGGAGGATATTTGGTAGAAATTAGACAATTCTCAAGGCTTGATAGTTGTGGGAGGAAAAGGGAAATGAGGGTTTTATTTATAGTGGAGGAGAGGAGGTATTTTTCATTATTTTAATCATTATTATAATATGTTTTCTCAAGAATATGAATAATCATTATTCATGTGACCCAAAATAGTAATAAGGGCATGTGAGTTCGAACCAAGTGGTCTTACATTAGCCTTAAATCACCTATGATGTAGTAAATCAAGTATTTAGCGTTTATCGTATTTTATTATATTTTACTATTAATCAAAATATTTAGAATTTCTGAAAATTCCCAAATATTCACCCTAAACATTTTTCAATTTTTAGAATTCAAAAATGAACTACATTTTTTGAAAATAATTTTCTAAATATTATTAATTTAATTTTCAAATAAACACATACTTAATTCTAAAAATTAACTATTATAATTATATAAATGCTTTTATATCACATTGAAATATTAACCAAGATTTCATTGTCATAAATCCTTAAGAAAATAAAATAATAATAAAATTTACTATTCATAAGGGTCATATTACTATTAATATTACTATTCATAAGGTTATATAACTATTCACCAAAAAAATTTGGTTTCATCAGACTCATAATAACATACTAAACACAATTGTAGATGACCATTTTTCAAAATTGAAAACATAAAAACAGAAAATTTTTGTTTAAAGGCTTGTTGTAAATGTCTACTTAAAAAAACTTTCATGTATTTCAATTTATTTTTAGAAAACCATGGGGTGTTACAATATTACTCCTTTGAAAAATAAGATAAATAAAGAGATATAAGAGAGGACTAAGCGGTGGATGTTGGAAAAAGAGATAAGGCTGTCATATATTTGGAAAATTCCACTTATAGAATCAATAGTTATATATGGGGAAGATGGATAAAATTATAAAAATAGGGTAATATTCATAAATAACATGAAAAATTGTGTAAGCCTCAATAAAATATAATTTTATGTGATATTATATCTCCACTCCATCCACACAATCACCAAACTCCAATACATCCACTTGAAAACATGTCCATAAATGGTTACTTGATTGTGTAGCCCCCTCGTGGTCACATGATTACATAACCCAATCATGTTCATAGAACTTCCAAACCCAACATCCAAGATATCACTTAACCCAATACTAGTTATATGATCAACTAATCTCTATATTTTCATGTGATCACCTAATCTCCTGGTGGCTTTGGGATATTTCTTTTGTATCATTCCCCCATAAGGTCCTCTATAATAAATAAACATATTCAATAGATTCTCATGATCATATTTCTTCATCCATTAATGAACATGGAATGAATCCATACTAGGGGGATCCACTTTTCTATAAGTCCCTATCTTTTCTAGTCTATGGAGAAATATTCCCCTTGAGTATAATTACCATTACATTCCCACCAATAGGTCATGTGAAAATTATATTAGGCATCTCATGTATAAGCCACATAGAATCTCTATATGAACTACGTAGACTCTAACTCCTATTATAAAAAGTAGATATTGGGTTCCTTTTCAAGAACCAATAACCATATCCAATATTATTATTTCTTCATATATATTACCATTTCCTATTTTACATAAGGGAATATTCCATATATAGAACATAATTCCTTCCATATATCATCGAATTCTCACATTATTATACCCCACATGGAAAATCAATGTCCCCACCATATGATGTTAAACTGCATGGTTAATGTCCTCATCATAAAATGTTTAACTTTATGACATATTAATTAAGAAGACATTGTTTCCTATTTTTATAAGAAACATATGATGAATCTTTGAGGTTTGAGACCAATACAAATACCCAATATTAATTACTTATTTTTATTTTACATTGAAATATGCCTTATAGAAGTTTATACCAGGTATATTTCTCCTTATAAACCCTCTATAATCCAATATCAAAATTTTCACATATGTGATCCCCTAAAATATATTTCTCATGGGGCCATATTCCCCATGAGTTTAAGAGGCCTTTGAGTAAACTATATTCAGTATCCTTAATGTGTAATCCGCATTAAAACCCATCCTTAGTAGCATCAATGTGTATGCCCCATTCATACCCAGTCTCATGTAATGCACTTGATCCTCTATTATCTCTTATTTCCCACACTGAACTTAACACACATAAGAATAGAGATATTGGTTGATCATTCCATTAGCATCACTAAAATACCTCCTTGGGCCTCATTCCATGGTGTAAACCCTAAAAACTATATTTTATTCTCCCATAATGCGTTATGATCCTAATGAAACTTGTAAGGGTAGCCTTAAATGTGTAAGAAGATATTAATCCCATGTTTTCACACCTTTTACGATATATATTTACCTGGCATATGAACTAGATGGGATTTTATTCCTATTTTGATAGGCTACGTAGAAATCCTCTCTGATGTTCATCATCAACATCATTAATCTTCTCTACACCAAAACTAGTGCCATATTTCCTAGGGATCATCCATATATAATATTCCTGATAAAATCATTCCCCCACTTGAAAGACCATATTCTCTCTAGGTATCATTAGATAATTCTTTTCAGGATATATTCTTAGAGAGTCATATATTCATAGGGTCATATTTTTTCTAAGAGAAACCCAAACTCATTGGTACATATTCCCTTCATAGTTGAACAAAAAGGGACAATCATGAGTAACTCCCACACTAACCATTTCTATTCACCTTTCACCCATTCATCCTTATCCAATTATGTCAAACTACATGGATCATTCCTTTTCACGTTACTATAAAAGGTATGATGTTTCTCATTAAGTGGAACTGAACTACATAGGTTCTCATTACATTATCAAGAATACATATGAAGCTTCATTAGGGGCCTAATCCTGATACCAAAAATATCCACTAAAATTCTAGATAGAAAAAAACTCTATATCACCCAATTGCATGGCTTGAAAATAGAGTGTCCTATAAACCATCGTCATTAAGTAATAGGATGAAGAACCTATGATACATTGTTGATGCTCCTTTTTCATCACAGAGTGCAAAGGAATGTAAAGGGAAATGACTTAACACAAATTGATTCATCCTTTGCAGAAAATATCAAAAATCGACAAAGGGATGAACAAAGAGGAGATTGCCCATAAGTCGCGCAAGTTTCCTCATAGTCGCGCAAGTCCACTTGCGCGACGCGTTATGGTCGCGCAAGTGACTTGCACGACCTATGTGATAACCGCCCGGGGTCTTCTCCTGCCTATAAATAGACCCTATGGGCCCCCCATTCGAAGAGGATTTCTTCCAGAAACTCAAATTTGAGCTCCCAGCGCCCTAGTCTCTTCTCAAAGCTTCCGAAAAACTTCTAAGGTAATTTCTTACCTAGAACGGAAGATCTCAAGAGGGGTAGGAAGGCCTAAGTGTTGAAACTCATCAACACTTGCGCGCCTGAGTGGCCATCCCTTAAGGGAAATGGCCACACTTGCGCACCACCTTACTCCATCAATAGAACTTGCACACCCCTTTTCTGGAAGAACCTCAAGAGGATTCTAAAGGCTTTAATCAAGAGTCGCTCAAGTATTACCCTGCTGGTTAACTGTCACGCAAGTACACCATGTGTCACACAGGCATACCTGAGCGACCAGGACTTGCGCGCCCACGCAGTACCTGCGTGCCTGCTAGGACTTGCGCACCCCTGCCTTTTTGGGTGCCCTTCTTTCCCATTTCAGCCCTCTTAAGCCATTCCACCTCTCCTATTCAATATTCAATCTTCAAGACACTCTTAAAAGCAATTTATGGCATGATTTCTTGATTTTTGATTCCTTATCTGAAAGGAACTATATAGAATATATCTCAAAACCTAGTGATTTACACATCTTTATGTCACTAAATATTGAGATTTCATTCATTCAACCTCATCTTTTAATATGAGAGAACTCAATTGACCTGGGCCTCCTTTTTAGGAGTAAGTCCCAGTCATAATTCTTAACTTGGGCATCCTCCATAGGAGTAATCCCCAATTCTTAAAGTTCTCAAATCTGGGCATCCTCCTTAGGAGTAAGCCTCAGTCCCCTAATTTGGGCATCCTCCTTAGGAGTAAGCCCCAAACCTTAATTCCCTTAACCTGGGCCTCCTTTTCAGGAGTAAGCCCCAGTCATAATCCTTAACCTGGGCCTCCTTTTCATGAGTAAGCCCCAGTCTCAAATCTGGGAATCCTTCTTAGGAGTAAACCCCAGTCTTAATTTCTCTTAACCAGTCCTAATTTACCTTTGATCTGGGATTCCTTTTCAGGAGTAAAACCCAATCACAAGTCTTCTCCTAATTTTGGCCTCCTTTTCAGGAGTAAGCCCCAAGTTAGAGTATTCAAAATCTCCATGAAGCACATATACCTTTATGGACCCTACTCCTGGATTTCTTCCCTAAAGTAAATCCTAACCTTCATTTATCTGGGCAGTCATACATACATAAGCCCCACATTATTTCTTATGATTGCATATTTCATGGCACGGTTGTCTAATTTTTACCAATACCTCTTGTTTATCACAAGGATCATGACTCACGTGAGCTTAGAGTGTAAAAGTAATTATGACATCCTTCTTTGAGCCATCAATCATAAACATAATATTCCTTTACTCGAACTACGTGGGTTCTCTTTCCTTTTCTAAACAAAGGATACATAGGTAGCCCGTCTGCGGGTTCGATCCCAACTTTGAAATAATCCATGTCCTTCTGAATGATAATAAACTTCAAGTGCCCCACTGAGTGGCTTTAAAACCAGCATGGTCACCATTATGACCAAGAGACTTCTATATAAATGTGTCGAAGGGTACCATTGACCAAGAATATCTAATAAATACAGATGATTCTCTATCAATGAAGGACCTCGAATACATATAAAAGATTCTCTAAATTTCCTACATATCAATCATTGATTGTCAGATCTAAAGGAAAACTCACTTTATACTTGGTAATGTAATAAGGATTCTCAAACATAACTTAAATCTATAAAGAGAGTCCCGGAGTAGATAATAATTCCCCTAAAAAAGGTGTGATGAGTCTGACCTCCCATCCTCTCGACCAATGCAAATTCCTAAGCCTCATTAGTCCACAAACTAATAAGCACCTACCTTTGGAAAGTAGGTCCGAATGGATGTGGAATCATTGGATGTTTCCGGTTCTATGAAGAAACCCGTTAGAAATCGATCAGAATGTTTGAATCTCCCATCAAAACGAGGTCATCCCTGAAATCTGAGGGAAACAAAAATGGTGAACCCGACGTGAATCCTTAACCAAGTTAAAATGATGTTTTAACTATTTTATTAGGCCCCTATTTAAAACTCCATTAGAGGGCCAACAAAAAAACAATCATTGACATATGTGCTCATCCAAAATATGTGGTGGCTGAATTTATCTTGATTACGTCTGTTATATCAAACATACACTCTTTTCCAAGATCTTCTGCATTTCTAGAATGGATGCTCTCAAGTTCACACCTGTGAATACTGCTGCTGCAAATACTACTACTGCTACTCCTTCTGGATCGTCGTCCGCTCTAAGGACGATATCACCTACTCAGCATCTTCAACGCTAGGTATCAAACGCACTGGTTAAGGAGTACCGTCAACACGGTACCATCCCAACTCTGGAGGCTGCCCGAAAATCCCTCCAAGTAAACAACTCACATCGGTCGTACGGACAACGACGACCAGTGATCAAGAAGCAGGTGGTGCTGACTACCGTCTCCAACCGTTTCGGGTAGTTATCCCCAGAACAAAATCACCATTCGCTCCCTTATTCTGAGGAGGTGAATGAACAGGTCCCTCAGGGACTTAATTCAAACAGATAGGAGTCCTTCCTGAGGACTCCCAACAACAATCGCCGCCAGACTCGTGCGGCAGTGCACCCTCAACATGATGAGGGTACCGACTCCAGGCGTTCAGCTCAGATTCCTCGAACCCGAGCAAGCAAGACGAACCACCAGAGGCGGAATCCGGTCAAAAGTGAGTAGGTTCTCATCTCTTCCATCTCTGGAGAAGTCCACCAACCTAACTTAGTGGAAAGAAACGAGCAGGCACATACACCTGCCCGTTTTAATTCCGCTGTCCAGCTGACTCGTCTGGTAGCATCACGCCAATCCCTCCAGGAAATTCCGGCGGAGTACTATAGGCAGGAACATACACCGGTTTATACATCATCATCTAGTCATCAGGCTCGTCTGACTACATATGATGGATCTCATCAACCACGTTTGGAGAAGTGCAATCAGCAGGCACATACACCTGCTAGTATTTATCAATCCTATCAATAGTCTCGCTTGGCAGCATTTGGAGAAGTTAGTCGGAAAGCCTCGACAACAAATAGGAGGCAAACTCAACTCTCTGCCCCCACACTTGAGTACTATCAGGATTCACTGACAGGAAAAAGAGGACAGGATCTGGCACATACACCTACTCCAAGCCTGGAATGGACGTATATTCCCGTTCCGGTAGCTGAAGTCACCAATAATATTCTATCAATGGTGAAAGAGCAGAAGAAAATCCCTGCTCATATTCTGGATGCCTGACAGGATATTATAACAACTTCAGTGGCATCTCAGGGAAAGACACATAAATCTATCCCTACCAGTGGAGTGACACATCAACAATTCACTCTGGAACAGACACACACATATGTTCTAGTCCAAGAGGGTTGTGGGGCATACTCCCCCATATCATACGGACAACCAAGTCAGGAACATACACCTGATTTGAGTAGAGATCGTTAGCCTAACCTGGCCATCTTTCCTGATCAGGCATATACACTTGCTCAGAGTAGCAACTTTTATCAACAAGTGGTTTCCAAGGCGAGTAAGAAGGCTTCTAAGAAAAAGACCTGCCCAGCACATTTAGGATATCAAGAGCCAATCTGTAACAAGGCCTTGCTCGATGCTAGAGTTCTTGAATCCCTCAGACAATTATCTGTTGAAATTAAAGATTCTACTCCCACATTTCTCAATAGTGGGAACATTAATTCCGAAGGTCTTCAACAGACACTTCCTCATGAAGGCTTGCTTCATGACAATTCGGTCGATCTCGAAGTTTCATCTTCAAATGAGAGCCACAGGAACCCTCTGTGTGGTCAAAAGACCAAGGATCAAGAGATCTCATCTTTTGCTGTAACCCATTATGGTGGTCCTCCCCATGATGATGAATTTCACTGCGAAAGTCCTCTCCGCAGTAGTGATGTACATTGCCCGGAAAATGATCCAGTGGAAAATGTAGTGCCGAGAAAGCCCTTTTATCTTGAGGCACTTGAAAATGAGAAACCAGTCATGTCTGAAGCTTCATCGCTAGTAGGTGAAACACTTTCTCAACCAGAAGATATCCCAGGGTGTAGGTCATTCTTCGAACCACCCCTAAGTCATGCATCTTCTAGTTTGATCAATGATTTCTCTACCAATCCTGTTGAATCCAATGAAGAAACCAGGAAACACCAACTCTGGTCAAATTAGGTAGAATAATCTTTATCAAATGATAAAGAGGAAATGCTGAACATGAGAAAACAACTGGCGAAAGGTGAAGTGCCAGTCATTTTTTGGCCTCTGTTTGACTCTCAGTATAATATTCCAGAAACGTTGACGGAAGATGAAATTCATGATATTCATCTCAAAATATGGAAAACTCTTTGTCAGTTAAAAAATAAATTATTATCTTTTGATGAATATGAAAATAATCTTAAGATAATAGAAGGGTTACAATGTCAGATTGATTTGACGTCTCTATCAGTCTCTCGATATCCGAAGGATGAAAAGCAGTAGAGAGCCCTTCAACGTTCATGCCTTGGAATACTAAGAAGATTGCGTCAGTTAATTTCCAATGCCCCATCTGGTATTCATGTCAGAGGATGGGGTGTTCATGGAGAACTGCATTTCAGGGTGCTCTCCAGTCAGTAAAGCCCACCGAAAATGGTCTCATGCAATGTTATTGCCCATGGACGACCACAATCAATGGGCTTTGTTTGTAATCAAAATCTTGTCCAAGAATAGGCTTCAACTAGTTCCTCTCAAAATCAAGAATATAGAGAACAAGTTGTTAAATTACTCTTGCATCAAGAAAACGAGAATATTAAACAGGCCTCTCGTTTGGAGCAAGCACGTCACCAAGTGTCAGAAGTGTCAAAAATCATCCAACAGTCTTTCGAAACGGGTGATAAAAGCGGATACAGGTTAATGCATCCAGCTAATTTCCGGACTAAGGTTCGCAAGATAAGGAGGACTTTCAAGAAAGTCTCAGACATAGCATGTCAAGATCCACCCCAGATCGCCAGACTGGGGACTCTTTTAAACAACCCTCGGAATCAACAAAAAGGATTCGGGGAGTTGAGCGAGAACAGCAGGAACAGCCCCAGTCCACTAGACTGGGGACTTTTTAAAATCATCAATCCCCTCCTCAGTGAAAGTCGGTCTTTTCTCGATTGGGGAAGAAACCTCAAGAGGAATGAAGAGCCAAATTATCAGGAGATTCCCTCCAAATTATGGTTCATGAAGAATCTCCTGAGGGATCGAATCAACAAAAAGAAATGTCTCATCAAAGACATGGAAGAAGCCAATATCACAGAAATGCTGATAGAAGGGATGCGATGAGTTATGCATCAATCAATGTCATCAATGCCGTTGTTGCTGATCCACCAGATGAGGCTCACTCAGGGGATTCAAATGAAGAGGTTCCTGCTCAAGAAGATGTACGCACCGACACAAATGAATAAGGTGTGCGTACACGAAGTCAAAGGATTACTCAGAACCTAGGTAATCCTTCGAGTAACCCACTTCCCCCTCTCCGAAAAGGATCCAACAAAGGGAAGGGAAAGAACCAGGTCACATATCCTTCCTCTAGAGAAGGTCAATCGCTCTCACTAGAGCAAACGTTTGCACAACAGGAAGAAGAAATGATGGAATTAAGAAGGTCGAATGCAGAACTACTTCAGAGTAGTCTTCTTCTTAAGCATGCTGGAGTCAGTCAACCAAAGGAATTTGTTGCAGCTACTGAGATGGATCAAGAATATCCTCCTCTCTTAGTACACCCTCACAGGTCTAATCATACGGGTCAAGTGCAACAACAATTGGCAGTGCTACCATCAGTTGGAGCACCAATCACCACATCTGTCCAAGCTCTAATCATTGCACCTACCCAAGTCCAAGTTCAACCGGATGTTTCTCAAAAGTAATAACTACTATTGAGTCATTAATAGCTCGGTTAGAAACTATGGAAGGGAAACGTGTGCAAGTTCAACCAGAAAAGAATGTTTACCCTGAATGGGTAGATTCAATTTCTCCTCCATCCAGTTTTGGGAACCCTGTATTCCCTATTTTCAATGGATCAGGCGATCCTGAACAACATTTGACGCATTACGTGTCTTGTTGCGATCCTATGATGGGAACTCCGGAGCAGTAAGAAGCAGTGAAACTATGATGTTTCGTGTGAACCTTGTGAGGACCAACTTTTGTTTGGTATACAAGCTTGCAATCCCGGTCAATTACCAGATGGGAGGATCTTCGCCAAATATTCCTCCTTCAGTTCAACTCAACTTTTCCAAAGACAACAGTTTTCAATCTTACAAACTGTAAGGAAAGGGAGAATGAAAGGGTCTCTTATTTCATTGCTCAATGTAAGGGATTAACATATTCCTTGAGTTTAGAACTCCCTCAAGAAGAACTATTGCCAATCTATGTGGAAATCTGCGTGACGAATTACACACTCCGTTAATCCCTGTGAAATACACAGGAGGGTTTCGAGACCTTACTTCAATCGCTCAGTAGATTGAAGATTCCCTTATACAGGCTAAGGATAAATCTCGTGTAATTCCATAAGCTCCAAGAAGGAGAATGGGTAAAGAAGAAACTGCTATAGTTATGCTTAAACAAGCACTTGTACCTCTTTCTACCTCAAAACCTTCATCTTCTCGAAATGCTCCACCTTCTGAGCGCCAACAACAAAGGCCTTTTCGTCCAGATGATCAAAAAGATCAAAGACGAAAACAATGTGAGGATATGAAGAGAAAAACATACTCTTTCTGAAATTAACAAGTTCCTGGTTATTTCATTTCGGCTCTGGAAAACAATTTGGTTCAATTTCCAATACCCAAGAGGCCAAACAAGAAAGGAGATGAAGACCTTCCTAATTATTTCCCTTTTCATCAAATGTTGGGGCATCCCATCCAGGAGTGTTTTGTATTCAAAGACCTCCTGCAAAAGATGGTCGACTCAGGACAAGTCACATTCAAAGGCTCCTCAGCCCAGGTAGAATGCATCACTTCTACAGTTCCAGAGGAGGAAGGTGAATGGCAAGAAGCCAAAAGAAAAAATGCACAGAAGTATGATGATTGGATGGTCAGAAAGACAATCAATCGAACTCATGCTATTTTGTGAACAAAATTAAAGAAACCAATTGTGTCTTCTGCCATGAATGGTGTGGCAAAACCCTATTCGTCAGAGGGAAATTCCTCAAAGAAACAACATGATTCAAAGAAAGAAAAAGAATCAGAAGAAGATGAGTATGTGTTAAAGCCTAAGTTATCTTTGACTTTGGCAGACTTCATGCCATCTACTTTAAAGCCACGAGCACCGCCCCACCAAATGGCATAGCCTAAATAGGCTAATCAGGTAGAGTATTCATCAAACGAAGAGTTAATCTTTGGTTCTGTTAATATGATTCAATTAACAGATCCATATGCCAGTCGAAGTTTCAATTTCAATGAGCCTGAATTCCCTGTATCAAACAGAGGAATCATAGGAAGTTCCAGGGGCTCAGGATACAAGGGAAGATTTGGATCTTTCAGAAGCCACTATTCCAATTCTCCCCCGGCTAGAACTGTGTACGCAGCAGAAACTCATGGCAGAGCCTTTCAGCGAGCTCAGTAAGAACAAGAAAATTATTCTACCAATAGAAAATTCAGTCCTGGCACAGTTATTTTGGAAGACTGGTTGAAGGTTCCATCTTCTTCCTCTTAGCAAGTAAATGGGTCTAATCGGGCTAATCTTCCAAAACCAGGAATATTGGCAACTCCTATCCCAATACAAGATGCATCAACTTCCAAAGCATCTGCTTCCAAGGTACCTTCTAAACCACATATTCCTATTGGGAAACGCAGACCTCTGGATCAAAAGTATGATATATTGAAAAACTTGGCCCAAGTACCAGCCAAGTTATCAATTCTGGATGCTCTGAATCTGTCAAAAGATCTTCAGGAAGCACTCATCGAGGCTTTGTCAAGTCCTCAAGAGTTTGAAACTGAAATTTCTGCAGCTGAAGTCTATCACATAGAGAATAATCCTGCAGAATTCCATGAAATAATATCCTTTACTGATGAAGATGAAGATGAGGTGGTGCGTGGACATATTAGACCATTGTACTTGTCTGGAAAGGTCAATGGCATGGATGTTCGAAGATCTTTCCTTGACAATGGTTCAGGAGTCAACCTCATGCCCATTCGTACACTTTTTCGATTGGGCCTCATGGAATCTGAGTTATCTCCTTCCACCATGATGCTACAGGGATATGATAAAAATGAACAAGAACCACTGGGTGAAGTTACACTCAGAACTCAGTTTGGAGATCTTGTATCCAATTCAGATTTCATGGTTGTTGATCAAGACTCAGCCTTCAACATATTGCTTGGAAGACCCTGGCTACATCAACATGCGGTTATCCCTTCACCATACCATCAATGTCTCAAATATTGTTTCGATGGTCAACTTGGGACACTGTATGGTGATAAGTCCCCATTCAAGACATGTGAGTCTCAATACATTGAGGCAGAATTCTATCACATGAAGCAAAGGGAGAAATCCATAACAAAGGACATTACCAAAGTTAATGCTCCATATGGTTTGGAAAAAATTCCAGTAAATCCATTTACACATGTGAGTACAGATTATGTGTTGCCTATCAGTCAAATTGACAAGATAGACCCAAATAAAAATACTCTTATGGAAAGATTCATAATGTCAATTACGGCAATCAAGCCAGACAACATGGGAGAAATTGGTAATCTACCAAGCAGTGATGAATGCACAAATGGTGACGTCTTCATTTCATCTGCTGAAATCCAACAAGTCTATGATTCGCCAATTAGGCCAGAAGAAGTTATAACAACATAGGAGGTGAACAATGATGTCGATTCTCAATCCATCATCTCCTCTTTATTACCCAAAGAAGACCCTTCATCATCAATTGGGTCGGAAATGGAAGCTTCTTCTTCAAGATATGAAAATTTTGACATCTCTTCGGATCATGAGAATTCTAATTTATCATCTACTATGTAAGTAGAAATGGAAGAAATAACACATGATGAAGAAGAAGAGGAAGATCTCAGATATGCTCCTCCAGCATTTGAAGAGGGTATCTCTACCACTATGGATGAACTCAGAGAAATAAATCTGGGTACAAAAGGAGATCCACGCCCCACTTTAATCAGTGCAGTCATGACTCTTGAAGAGAAAGAAATGTATATTTCTTTTCTAAAGAAAAATAGAGATATATTTGCCTATAACTATACAGAAATGCCCAGGCTTGATCCTGATGTTGCTACTCATCATTTGGGTTTACCAGAAGAACATCGAGGATTAAAGAAAGCCGCGAGAAGAACACACCCAACTTATGCTTCCAAAATTGAAGATGAAGTGGATAAGATTATCAAAGATAACTTCGTCAGAGAAGTTCAATATCCCAAATGGTTGGATAATATTGTCCCTGTAAAGAAAAATAATGGACATATTCGAGTTTGCATCGATTTCAAAGATCTTAATCGGCATTGTCCTAAGGATGATTTCCCAGTTCCGATTACGAAACTTATAATTGATGCAATAGCTAGATATGAAGCACTTTCCTTCATGGTTGGATATTCCGGATATAATCAGATCCGAATGGCCCTAGAAGATGAGGAATCTACAGCCTTTAGAGCCCCTTGGGGTGTGTTTTGCTACCGGGTAATTCCATTCGGCTTAAAGAATGCAGGTGAAACTTATCAGCATGCCATGCATCGTATCTTCAAACCCTTCTTAGGGAAGTTTGTTGAATGATAGGTAGACGATTTGGTAGTTAAATCCAAAATACGTTCTAATAACTTGGATTATTTGGAAGTCATATTCTTCAAGCTTCGACAACATAATTTGAAGATGAACCCCTTAAAATGTGCTTTTGGGGTAACATCAGGAAAATTTCTCAGCTTTGTTGTACGCCATCATGGTATTGAAGTTGATCTTGAGAAGACCAAGTCAATCCTTGGTATGTCACCTCCTCAAAATTTGAAATAATTAATAGGACTTCAAGGACACTTAGCCTATATTCGGCGTTTCATCGCCAATTTAGCAGGCAAAAGTTTACCCTTCACCAAATTGATGAAGAAGGGAGTCACTTATCAGTGGACTAAAGAATGTCAATAATCATTCAATATTCTCATGAAATACCTCTTGATTCCACCGGTACTCATGCCACCTGTTGAAGGAAGAACACTTATCCTCTATGTGATAGCTCTAGAGCGATCATTGGGTGCCTTTATTGCTCAAAAGAATGATTCTGGGAATGAAAACAGTCTCTACTATCTCAGTTGAACCATGCTTGAAGCAGGAACCCGGTATTCAAGTATTGAGAAGTGCTGCCTGACATTAATCTTTGCAGTTCAGAAGTTGAGACACTACCTGCAACATCACGAGGTCCAATTGGTATCTCGCAATAACCCGCTCAAATTTATCCTAAGTCGTCCAATGCTTACAGGACGTCTGGCAAGGTGGGCAGTTATTTTGCAGCAATTCGACATTCAGTATGTGTCTCAAAAGGCGATAAAGGGCCAATCTCTGGCTGATTTTCTAGCTGAACCCCCTTTAGTGGAAGACACATCTTCAGATATTGAACTCCTTGATGAGGAAGTCTTCTCTATTCAAGAAAGTCCTTAGGCATGGGAAATGTATTTTGAAGGTGCTTCCAGAAGTCCAACAAGGAGGAAAATGGAGAATCCTAAATTCAACAAAGTTGGCTTAGGAATTGTGCTCATTTCTCCAGAAAAGGCAGTGTTACCTTATTCCTTCTTATTGTGGGAAGGTGGTACCAATAATGAAGCAGAATACCAAGATCTCATCATAGGTTTGGAATTAGCACTTCAAGCACAAGTGAATCACTTAAAGGTGAATGTTGATTCAGACCTCGTAATCAAACAAGTCAATGGGGATTATGCCATCAGAAAAGAAGAACTAATCCCTTTCTATGATTACGTCAGAGAGTTAATGGCATAATTCCCTTTGGAACCGACATTTTCTTATGTCCCAAGATCACAAAATGATCAAGCTGATGCATTGGCTAATATAGCCACAGCTCTGGCAGATCCAAATCGGGATGAGACAACCATCAGTATTGCCCACCGCTGTGCAATTTCACCTTATGTTCGAATCAGAATAGAGGAAATTAATGAAAATTTTCCCATTCCTGAACCGTATGGTCATACTACAGGATGGATGTCAACTATCAGGGAATAACTTCAAAATGGAACACTTCCATCTGATAGAGCTGAGAAAGAACAAATCTGGCAACGTGTGGTTAATTTTACTTTTTATGATAGCCCAGATCACCTAGAGAAAATTCTCTACAAACGTGGTTTTGATGGAGTTCTCTTTAGATGCATTGATGGTGAAGAGACAATGGCTGTCATGAAAGCAGTGCATGCAGGAGTCTGTGGTGCCCACCAGTCTGGACATAGACTGTCTGATCATATTCGAAGGCTTGGATACTTTTGGCCTTCAATTATACGAGATTGTGTCGATTTCACAAAGAAGTTTCATTCATGCCAAGTACATGCCAACTTCATTCATCAACATCCAGAGTTGCTTCATACAACTAAATACTCATGGAAATTTTCTACATGGGGAATGGATGTGGGGGGACCTTACCCTTCGGCTACGGCCAAGCAGTTTAAGTACATTCTTACTGCTACTGACTTCTTTTCCAAATGGGAAGAGGAAATACCTCTCAAGGAAGTCAGTTCTAAATGCGTTGTTAACTTCATCAAGTCTAACATCATTACCAGATTTGGTGTCCCTCATACCATATTGACGGACAATGGCACCAATTTCTGTTCATCCGAGGTGAAGAAGTTGTATCAAGAATACAACATCAAATCCAACCATTCATCTCGGTATCATGAAGCGGCCAACGTCTAGATAGAAGCCTTTAACGAGACTCTTTCAAATATACTGCAAAAGATGGTAGATAAAGATAATAGTTCATGGCCTGATAAACTCTTTCATGCTTTATGGGCTTATCGAACTACCACCCACATTGCAACTCGGTCAAATCCATATTCATTGGTATATGGAATGGAAGCTGTCTTGCCCATTAAAGTTCAACTACCCTCGCCCAGAGTTTCCATTTGTGATCAATCATCTACAGATGAACAATCTCAAAAGCGATTGAATGAATTGGAATGGTTAGATGAGAAAAGAATGTGCACTTTGAACCATTTGGAAGTCTATCAGAATCGAATAACACGAGCTTTTAATAAAAATGTTCATCTTCATTCATTCACTCAGGAAGAATTGGTATTAGTTCTTAGAAATCCAATGATACCAGGAAAGAAACCTCCCAAGATTGAGCCAAAATGGGAAGGACCTTATTCAATACATAGGGTCTTCTCCAATGGAGCTTATTCATTAATCTCAATGGATGGAGAAATCATCACTACTCCAACCAATGCCTGATTTTTGAAGAAGTATTTTGTATAAAGTGAAAAGTACCTTTATTGTCCTTGCTATATGATGTTAAAATATACAGCAATGGTCCAGTATGACCTTAAACTGCAACTTGGTCCAACATGGCGTTAAACTGTGTCTCCAAAATGGTCCAGTATGACCTTAAACTGCAACTAGGTCCTATATGAAATTAAACTGCATCATCAACAGTCCATGCATAAGACCCTAAATTATTTTCTAGTCCCTTACGTCCAGCAAGACGTTAAACTGTGACGTCCTAACTACATGATGCTAAACTATATAAAAGTCCCTTATGTCCAGAAAGACATTAAACTACATAATCATCAAAGGTCCTGTATGACCTTAAACTACTCGCACTTTCGTCCAACATGACGCTAAGCTGTGGAAAAAATCCCCAATGCGTCCAACATGACGTTAAATGGTGTACTCTTTTATGCTCCCTGCATTACATTAAACTGCATAGTTCCCCTTTCGTGCAACATGAAGTTAAACTCTATTGTCCCCATCGTCCTAACTACATGACGCTAAACTGTACAGAAAGTACTTTATACGTCCTACATGACATTAAACTGTATTTTGTCCCTGCTACATGACACTAAACTGTGCAGCACCAATAGTCCTAACTACAAGACTTTAAACTGCATAGTTCCTTCATATGTCCTACATGACATTAAACTATTCATAGTTAAGGTTGTTGTTACCTCTTGTTTCTCACACCGTGTAAGACTCACGTGAGCTTAGATCAAACCTCAACCATAACACTCTCTCTGGGCCGCTAACCATGTGTAAGTACCAACATCATTTTTTAGGTCGGTTTCCCCAAGAACAACTTGATCATTAATTCATTATTTAATTGAACTACGCAGACTTTGATCCTTGCCTTCCAGGCTGGGTACATAGGAAACCTCCCAAGGTTCAATCCCAAAACCAATCTCTTCATATCGGTTCATCTCCATATCATATGATATTGATTCGTGAAACCGCCCCTAGAATCAATATCTTTGCATTGGTTCACTTTCGTCCTTGTTATAAGACGTTAAACTATACAACACTTTTTTCCCGTATGAAAATAAACTACAATATTCTTTGACACCCTCACCTGGGAGGGAACTATTATTTACATTGATTTTTCAATCATGTTTCATTTCAAAGACTACGTGCATACATGGAAACGCCAAAACCTTTTACCTTGGGTTAAACCATCATTGTACTAAAGTCCCATTTTAGCCTTCACATGTACGAACCAAATTTGTACAAAGGGTATTTATAGAACTACATGGGCTTGATTCCCATCCTTATGGGATACGTAGGAACGTTCGAGTGTCCCTCGAATCCAGCCCCAAGTCTTTGGGACTAACCCCAAATTCTACTTTCAGCCCCTTGGCTGAAAAGTCCCCATGAAAACACACACTGTGTATTTCTTACAATGGTCCAAGCTCTATGACCCTAAACTAAGATCTCTAATCCTTTTGTCCCACACGACGTTAAACTGTAGTTTAAGAACTATGTATGGCTTGATTCTCATCCTTATGGGATACGTAATGAAGTCCAACATTTCAATTCAGGACCCAGCCACAACATGATTATGGTTAGCATTGATCTGTGTATCTCTATATACATTGAACAATACCAATCTTTATGTGTCATAATTCTAACCTTAAATATTTTCATATCCTCATAACCCTTTTCATGACTTCTATTTACAAAAATGTCAAACTTCTGAGAGTTCGTTTTCCTGACTATGCAGCACGTGCCCATAGGCGGCCTTGCATAAACAGTCTACATAATAGACTTGTTATAAAAAAGATACTATTATTTGACTATGCAGCCAATGCCCTTAGGTGGCGCTGCATAATTCAACCCCCTAACAGTTTTGTCGGATAATGGTAACTTCATTCTTGAGAAGAATGCCTCTTTTTTCCTTATTTGTCTTAAATGATAGTATGTAGGGATCCACAAAAAAATAGCCATCCTTAACATATTTGTCCCATATCCTTTTTCATGATATGAAAGTATTCAAGTCTATGGTTTATATTCTTCTTCCCTACGTTTGGGTCATACCTTCATAAGAGTTATATTCATCCAGTTCTTCGATAATCTTGTTTGGAAATATCTTCCCCATATTCAAGTACCTCTTTCCATACAGCAAACTCTATACTTTGGAAGATTTGAATCTCCATAAACTTTCACTGGCTTTTAACACTAGGAAAGTAAATTTCTAAGAGTTATTTTTCCTGACTATGCAGCACATGCCCATAGGCGGCCTTGCATAAACAGTCTACATAACATACTTGTTATCCAAAAGATACTATTTTATTTAACTATGCAGCCAATGCCCTTAGGTGGCCCTGCATAATTCAACCCCCTAATGGGTTTGTTAAATAATGGTAACTTCATTCTTGGAAACTAATTCTTCTAATGCCTTTTAGCTCTTTTTCATATCATTACTCATATTTAAATATTCTTAAGTCATAGCTTACATATTTTCCCTCATACTTGAGTATGGTAATATTCTTTCAGATGAATTTTCAAGGAATTGAGTCAATTCTAATCCATTTCGGTCAAAGCTATTTCGACCTTAAACATTAGACTTTTTATGTCTGACGTGCATGACTTTAAACTTCCCACAAAAGACAAGGGAACTCTGAATAAAAGTCAAGTTCCAAGCTCACTAAACATACATTTTTTATGATTTAGGTAACATTGAGCAATTAAAAGGTTCGAAGTTTGTAGGGTTATTTACATTAATCCTAGTAAAAATCAAACTATGCTTACTTGGCCCATTGGCTTAGGTAAAATATAAAGCATGTAGCAAAAGATAATGCAGGTACAAAAGATTGAAGATAAAAGTGTTTTTCATTTGATGCATAGGAGATAGAAGGACATCCAAAGACTGGAGTCTCTTCTCTTTTTTAAGAATTACAAGAGGCTTTCAACATAACTCTTCATTTGATTTATGGAATCCTGATCTTCATCAGCAACCACTTGGAATTCATTCATTCAACTGGATACCACAAGAGATGCAATGATACCAGCTCTTCTTGGAACAATTGTAAAAGAATGTTCTTGAGTGCAGTTTGAGAAAATTTTCTGCTGATCAAACAGTGACTCTGTTTTTGTCTAAGAGACTTGGAAGATGGATACATGGATTTGAGAATGGAGCATTGAAAGTAAAGAGCTATCTGGAGAGAGTACTCTTTTTAGATATTGCTCTAATGCCATGTTTGGATTCCCTCCACCAACCGTCAGCGGAAAACATTTCATCCCATGGGTTTTCCATTTTCATATCTTCAAGGAAAAGACATGGAGGAAGAATTTGAAGGTTCACACCATTGTTGTTGCTCTTAATTCACAACATAACCGAAATAGAGGAGTAGCAGTGCAGCTGCATTTCAGGTGTATAGTTCTTTGCATTTGGAACATTGACTCCTTGCAGATGACCATGACCATACATGGACAGGTATATTCTCTGTGGGAAATTAAGATGATATTTCTTCAAGTACTTAGCCAAATACGAGAAAGTGTTGTCGTAGATATCATAGTAATCATGGCCAACAATGTTCATCATGTCATCAATCTGCTTGCTATCCAGTTCATAAACTATTCCGGGTCTAAGAGCCATTCAATCTGCACAAAAGTTGAATAAACTAACTCTTAAATGGGTTTATTTTTCATAAAATTTGTGAAAAAATTAAGAAAAATGGAAAAGGAATTAAGGTGCGCAAATCTAAAACTTGACGCGCAAGTATGGATGTGCTGTGCAAGTATTTTATGTGCAATTATCACCGCACAGGCACAGATACCTTGACAGAAGCGCACCATCAAGGAAACACCGGAAAACAGAGCAACCCGCGCGGCTAAGGGGACCTGCGCGGTGAGAGCTCGAAGGTTTGAAATCCAGAAATCCGAATGCTCTGTACGGAAGTGAGGCCCTCTATTTATAGATGCGGCCAGAACCCTGCGCACCATACCCTGGGTGACTAAAGGTCGTACCCCTGTGCGCCAAATCCTGCGCGCCCGAAGCTCATTTGCGCACCGCCTTTCTATTTGTTTTATTCTTCTCCTCAGAGTCAAATCCTCTTTTCTCTCCAGATCCAACTCTGAGGGGGGACTTTTGTTGATGCTACTTTTTCGTCATAGAGTGAAAAGGAATGTAAAGGGAAATGACTTAGCACAAATTGATTCATCCTTTGCAGAAAATATCAAAAATCGACAAAGGGATGAACAAAGAGAAGATTGCCCATAAGTCGCGCAAGTTTCCTCATAGTTGCGCAAGTCCACTTGCGCGACCTAAGTGATAACCGCCTAGGGTCTTCTCCTACCTATAAATAGACCCTGTGGGCCCCCCATTCGAAGATGATTTTTTCCAGAAACTCAGATTTGAGCTCCCGGCGCCCTATTCTCTTCTCAAAGCTTCCAAAACACTTCTAAGGTAATTTCTTACCTAGAACGAAAGATCTCAAGAGGGGGAGGAAGGCCTAAGTGGTGAAACTCATCTACACTTGCGCGCTTGAGTGGCCAGCCCTTAAGGGAAAAGGCCACACTTGCGTGCCGCCTTACTCATTCAATAGAACTTGCGCGCCCCTTTTCTGGAAGAACCCTAATAAGATTCTATAGGCTTTAATCAAGAGTCGCTCAAGTATTACCCTGTTGGTTAACCATCACGCAAGTACACCATGTGTCGTGCAGGCATACCTGCACGACCAAGACTTGTGCGCCCACACAGTACCTGTGCGCCTGCTAGGACTTGCACGCCCCTTCCTTTTTGGGTGCCCTTCTTCCCCATTTCACCCCTCTTAAGCCATTCCACCTCTCCTATTCAAGATTCAATCTTCAAGACACTCTTAAAAGCCATTTATGGCATGATTTCTTGATTTTTTATTCCTTATCTGAAAGGAACTCTGTAGAATATCTCTCAAAACCTAGTGATTTACACATCTTTATGTCACTAAAGATTGATATTTCATTCATTCAACCTCATCCTTTAAGATGAGAGAACTCAATTGACCTGGGCCTCCTTTTCAGGAGTAAGTCCCAATCATAATTCTTAACTTGGGCATCCTCCTTAGGAGTAATCCCCAATTATTAAAGTTCTCAAATCTGGGCATCCTCCTTAGGAGTAAGCCTCAGTCCCCTTATTTGGGCATCCTCCTCAGGAGTAAGCCCCAAAACATAATTACCTTAACCTGGGCCTCCTTTTCAGGAGTAAGCCCCAGTCATAATCCTTAACTTGGGCCTCCTTTTCAGGAGTAATCCCCAGTCTCGAATCTGGGCATCCTCCTTAGGAGTAAGCCCCAGTCTTAATTTATCTTAACCTGTCCTAATTTAACTTTGATCTGGGATTCCTTTTCAGGAGTAAAACCCAATCATAAGTCTTCTCCTAATTTGGGCCTCCTTTTTAGGAGTAATCCCCAAGTTAGAGTATTCAAAATCTCCATGAAGCACATATACATTTATGGACCCTGCTCCTGGATTTATTCCCTAAAGTAAATCCTATCCTTCATTTATCTGGGTAGTCATACATACATAAGCCCCACATTATTTCTTATGATTACATATTTCATGGCACAATTGTCTAATTTTTACCAATACCTCTTGTTTCTCACATCGAGCATGACTCATGTGATCTTAGAGTGTAAAAGTAATTATGACATCCTTATTTGAGCCATAAATCATAAACATCATATTCCCTTACTCGAACTACATGGGTTCTGATTCCTTTTCTAAAAAAATGATACGTAGGTAGCCCGTCTGCAGGTTCAATCCCAACTATGAAATAATCCATGTCTTTCTGAATGACAATAAACTTCAAGTACCCCACTGAGTGGATTTAAAACCAGCATGGTCATCATAATGACCAAGAGACTTCTATATAAATGTGTCGAAGGGTACCATTGACCAAGAATATCTAATAAATACAGATGATTCTATATCGATGAAGAACCTTGAATACATATAAAAGATTCTCTAAATTTCCTACATATCGATCATTGATTGTCAGATCTAAAGGAAAACTCATTTTATACTTGGTAATGTAAAAAGGAATCACAAACATAACTTAAATCTATAAAGAGAGTCATAGAGTAGACAATAATTCCCCTAAAAAAGGTGTGATGAGTCCGACCTCCCACACTCTTGACCAATGAAAATTCCTAAGCCTCATCAGTCCAAAAACTAATAAGCACCTACCTTTGGAAAGTAGGTCCGAATGGATGTGGAATCATTGGATGTTTCCGGTTCTACAAACAAACCCGTTAGAAACCGATCAGAATGTTTGAATCTCCCATCAAAAGGAGGTCATCCCCGGAATCCGAGGGAAACATACATACATATGGTTTTATTAGTGGATAACCTCTAATTAATATATATTTTCATATTTATGGGACACCTCTAATATATACAGACACTCACATCGATATATGATAATACCATATTTCTAACATTATAGCTATTGGAGTTAGAATTCTACATCCAAATTTTTATACTTTGGATTTCATGTATATTCAAATAAATGGATATTAATTAAAAAACATTATCATATATCATTCACAGTTCTATTTTAATTTTTTTAATAATGTCCCAGAGTATTATCCTTGTGGAAAAGGGAATAGTAGTTCCCCAATATTATGACAACCTTAAAATTCCATGATGATATTCTTAAACCTTAGGTTATGGTCATATTACATTATATGATGGGGAACATAGTATATTGACTATCAGTTGTGAGTACTTGTTAGTATAAAAGCCTTTAAATAATGAAGCCTAAAATTGGAAGTCTTTAAGATATGATATTATGAGAACAAACCTACCAATAGGAATTCCACATGTTTATGTGTCATTGGGTGTTCATGGTTTCTTTCATGTGCAATGGTCCTTATACTTCAAGGTTATTCTTAAGGCACATCATTACTCGCACACTTAGACATATTTTCATAATCCATGATTAAACCTTTTCATGGTGAAGTATGTTGGGTATGTGATGAATGAAATCTGATTAATGAATAATTCACAGATGGATTTTTCTTTCTATCTTTATAGAAGTTGATATCTTGATATGTTGATTGATATAAAACTATTCCATTAAAATTTCATGGCTATGGTGTAATGATGAGTTTAATTCAGATAGTCCAACAATGTTTTATCAAGAATATAGTTTGATGGAACATGTTTGAAACCTACTTGATGGGATATTATTATAAAGGGATTATATTATATAGTGAGTGCTCATGTGTGGTTATTAATGTTTCAATATTAACTTATTTCTACTGGGTACCTTGACCAATTGTTAGATAGTGATTTTTCATGTTTGGAAAGCCTATTTAATGCTAATGAGATAGAACCCTAGAATTTTAAACATTATGTATTTGAAGTGATCTCAATTAAATTCTATATGAATATAATTATTGAAATGATTATTATTCTCAGGATCGAGTTGTAATTTTATTTAGGATGTATTGATCGCATAAATTAAATCAGAAAAAAATCAATGTAATTATTTAATTACACATATGTATAATATTAACTTATTGAATGAATAAATAATTATTTTTGTATTTGATAAATTCAATGGAGGACTAGTATCCAAAGGTTGTGTTTGATGATAAATATTAATTTGAATGTTTGTAAAATAGTGTTTATTATTACACCTGTTAGCAAACGTCATGATAAAATAATAATATTATTTTTATTAAATGGAATGGGTTCATATAAGGTTTAATATATTATTTAAAGGTCATTTTGAAAATAACTTATATTTTACCCCAAAACAATCTCTTTAAATAAATGATTATTTCTATTTAGTATATTTTGATTGAAATTGATAATTTTGGTGCACAATGATATCTAAATAACTCTATAAAGATAAAATAATTCTCAAGATATTATCCTTTACCTTAATCATCTCAAGAATAAGATTTAAATGATTATTCAATACTTAAAGAACTGACACAATTATCAAGATGAACAGTACAAGATGATTGATCCACTATTCTAGCCCCAAAAAATGAATCAACATTGTTAGGAGATTATAGGAGCATGTGTAGATCACCGCTGGTAGGATTCAACACTTGGATCCTACAAAAACAATGATGGTTAACAAAAAAGGGCTTTGGAAGATCAACATCTTTTTTTAAGAAAGATCTTAGGAATGGGGTATTATTTATTATAATCAATTTCAATTAATTATAATTTTTTTTAAAATAAACTCTCTTAGTTTTGGTGACCTTCTTTGTCAATATTACTTGGACAAATATTATTAGTCAATGTGTTTATGTCTTGTATAGTATATGAATGATCCATTGAATCCAACATAAGATGAGTTGGATAATGTCCCAAATAGAAACTTTCATTGCATCTGAATCCAACAGTGGTATCAGAGCAGTAATGATCAAATTTATAATTATTTATTTTATTGTTTATCATTACACATTTAAAATTTAAATGTAATTTCACATTTTATTTGTTCTTCATTCGATCATTAGAAAAATGACTTCTAGAAAAGGAACTATAGCCATGGTTTAATTGCTCTATGGCTATAGGATGAGATATAGACATAGTTATATGAACACTATGGATTTAGAGTATATATATCCATATGAATCATTTCTCATCAAAACATGGTCCTCAAAGTATTTTTCTCCCTCCTGGATTTCCTCTCATACCATCCCTTCTCTCAAAACCCTTCTCACACAGTCAACAATTTCCCATCAATCCCATGTCCCTTAGATGATCCTCACCATATTCTCCATTCTATTCCTCTATTCCTCATGTGATCCCTATAATCCCTTTCATGGTGTGTTCCTACCATCCTATATACTATTTTGAATGCATTTATCCTCCGTTTGATGCATCAATCAAACCATTTTACTTATACAAGTGGAATGTAAATGAGTGATACAGTTAAGAGCTTCCATGAGAGGGATCTGCATGAGCTGAACCCACCCATTCTGTGAATATTTTTGTGGTTACTACTTTATGATAGATGATATCCCAAACAATTCATACCTTTATCTAGTGATCATTTTTCCATACCTCTACAACTAACAATGATTTTCAATGTTCTCCCCCAACTACAAATATTTAAAATAAAAAAAAAATTAATATTAAAAACTAGGAATTTTTTATTCCTAAAAAAATATTATTTGTCTTTGTTGCTTATATTTTGATGCCTATGAATCATAATTTCTATATGCTTTCAATGTGACATATTCCCTACAATCATGCAACCTATATTTATCCATCTAATTTTTTACCACACCAAATTCTCTATATTTCAATATATAAATCACATAAGCCTATAAACTATTCACATAAGCTAATGATGATATATTTTATCCTATAATAAATTGTATTCTATATGAATATATATTTTTATCGATATTAATTTCAATCACTAATGCCTTTAGATAATATTCAATACCCATGAATATCTATAAAAAAACCAGTCTAATCAATTTTCCGTATATGTATCTACTGTATTCAATCAATATATCAGTAGATATGGTTTATTTTTGTTCATCCAAAATGTATTAACCAATTTCTAATTCTCATTTCATATTTAATTACTCTATTACATTTAATTTAAATTATTTTAAGATCCATATAAGAACATATGTTATTGATATAATATTTTATACAAATAAAATACATTACTAAAAATATATATTTTTATTTCATTTTAGTTTGTAAATATATTTATAATAATACTTCTATTAAAACAATTTTCCTTATTTTTTTTCTGTTTATAAAAATGAATTTTTATTCGGCCATTTTCAATTTCATGTTATCTAAAAAATGGTTTGCTAATGTTTTTTTTTATTTTTACGAACTTAATACATGAGGGTTTAAAAATAATAATTTCTATATCTAAATTTTTCACATTATATGAATAATAAATTCCCCATGAACATGGTTATTATTCAACTATATTAGTGAATTGAATGGTTCTTTTAAGGTAAATATGAAATATTGAATACTCACATTCATATATTATTGGATCCTAAATTTATGAACATTCATTATTTCATTTAATGTTTCCTTAACTTGATAACCTCATTTATAGTCTAAAATCTAAATTGAAAATTTTCATTTTAAATAATGTGGGTTACTATGAAAAGTGATTTTCAATAGGTTTACTCCATAGAAAGAATAACATTGATGGTAATGATATGTGAACATGTGTCATGTTACATTATACTAGAAACATCCATAAAATAGTGCAGGATTAGCTATAATAGATTCATATATCACATGGTGAATTCACTTGATGTGATAATGCACCATTTAAGTAGTATCCTTCAAGATCCTCTCAATCGGTATGAGTTCATTACACATTCTCTTTTTGGGGACACTATAGACATGATGAATCATTCAGATTTAGTTTTTTATCTTCAAGATATTGTATTTAACTTCTTTTTATTTCTATAATATTATGAAGTATTGGAGCTTTATTTTTATAATAGAGGCCAATGACATGTAGAAATAAAATATAACCAGTATCATAGTAGAGGTTCAGTCTTCACTTCTAATGAGTGAGTTTCATCCTTGAAATTATATGATGACTCATTTTATGGTTGGTTTCTTATTTCATATTATATATTTTCAAGACTATATTCATATAAAGAAAACTAGAAATGGTAGTTCTAATCCACATTTTCCATGTGAGGATAATTGTTCATTAATTTTCTCTATTTTGATTAAACTCTTTTGGTTTCTTTATTATTATTTCAAATATTTTGTAATTTTCATCATAATCCTGAAAATGTTAGCTATAATTTATATGAGTTCATGTAAATTTAGTTATAAGAAATTTTGTCTTATAATAAATTTTACATTAATATTGTTCTAGAGTATTTGATAATTTTTTATTGTTTTTGTTTGATGTTATGATCTATTATAATTTTTTTCATTCCTTTTTTTGACTAATATGAAAACAATGATTATGTAATTTTATTTTATAATCATGTGATCTATCATGATTCATAATCTTAAAAATTAGGATTCTTATATAACCATTCTTTTTTAGTTTCCAAATACTATAGAGAACCTTAAAAATTATTCATTTTTATGTTTTTAATACATTATAACTATAGAATTAGTTGTTCAAGTGTAAAATTTTTTTGATTCTGAAATACATTGTTAACCAAACATTGTTTAGTAGTCTATATACTAAGGAAGTATCAATTAACAATACATAGTGACCAAGTTAATCAGTTGATGCCCAAAGAGTTTGTAGTTACTATATTTCAAGGTGATATTTCAATACAATGTTTAAGTCCATCCAAGCACCCTATTCACATCCATTTCAGTATTCCAAGTTTACCAAAAGACAATTTTAGGTTCATTATTTATTTTCCAGCATGAAATTTCATAATTTCAAGCACTCCATTAGTCATTCTACGAGTTTTACATTTCAAAGTATATTTTTATGAAGGAACAATTTCAATATATTTACAATTCCATAGGCATGTTTTCCAATTACTACAATAGGAAAGCTTTGAATTGATGATTTTTTATCCCTCTTTAACTATTAGTTTGATGTTCATTTATATAGATATGAGGAATACTATGATATAATTTATTATTAGTTTATCAATATATCACACTATTTTTCAATTCTACATCATTTTTTCCATCCACTAATTTTTAATGCTTTTTAACTTCGAGATGTCTATATTGCATGTTTGGTTTGTAATTTTCAATTTGATTATTTTATTATTTTTTGTAATGAATGGTTGTTTGAATCAACTAATGTTTCACTGTGTGGTGGGATATTATCTGAAGGAGATGAACAAGATAAATGTGTTTTTTATTTGAAAATGGATATTCCACAATTGTGATTGAAATTATGTGATCCATAATTTTTCATTGAAGAAATTATAGATGACTTTGATATTTTTGATTAACTTAATATGAAGTATAGTTTTCTATCTATGATAAACTAAATTGTTTTTGACGTACTTCATTGTGTTATGAGGATCATTTTCAAATGTCCTTGTATTTTTAAATCATTTTAACTATTATTGAAACATTCAAATTTATGTTTTCAATAAAATTAAGCAGTTTATTTCTTCATTACTGATATTTAATATTTATTGTTTAAAAATTAAAATATGTTAGCATGGAGTAACAACTAAAATTTATAAAATATCATCCAACTATCATATCCTTTAATTATTGAGAATAATATTCAATTTAACTTTTATTTTCATTAACATTTTATTTAGCATTATACTAAGTATCTCAAATCAACACTGAGTTTTCCTTTATTTTTAGAGTATTCATCTATGTGTACTTATTTAATTTTTACTCATCCATTTAATTAATAACAAGATTTCAATTTTTCTAACTGTTTAAATTATACTCTATTCTGTATTAAAATATAATTTATGTTTGAAAAGTATCAAAAATATAATGTGTCTTCAATTGTAACTCATTATTTTGGATAACAGTTTCCTAAAATTGATTGTATAATTGTCATGACCACAATGTGTCTTTTTGTAAATTTTTTTATTTCTTATTTTTATATCGATTTCTTAAGTCCAAATTAATTTTTGGTATGTTTTTGAGTTGTTTTGTAACATTTCCTCTTATTATATATTTTTTTTGTAACGGAAGGTGGATTTTAAATTATTCTTATATGAATATTTATTTTAGGAAGAAAATATTTATTCATCTCATATACTATTTTTTCAAATATATTATTACTATTTTTTATGAATGTATAATTCCTTCTAAATTTTTTTTATAAAAAATATATTATAAATATAATATTTCAAATAAATTAAATATATTTTGTTTCTTTCAAGTTCACACATATTTTAATCCTATTTTTAAAGATATATATTTTTTAGAATTGACATGTTTTCATGAACTTATTAATAAATATAAATACACAAATCCATAGACACAGTTTTTTCAAATGATGTGCCTCCAGAATGAACTATATAGAGTTTTTCATTCATTAAGTATGAACGATATACTTTAGTTAAAATAAATTGTTTAATTCATCCCACGAATAGACTATTTATAAAATATATAAATTCCTTAGATTCTTCCATTATGCATTTTAATTTCATATGTCTAAATTGTTTACAAAGTTATTTAAATTTAATCAAGTAAAATTTTTTAATTATATATATATATATATATATATATTTGTGGATTGGTGCTTCCTTTATAAATAAAACCCTTTATCACCTCTCACATTTTGGATAATGTGTTGTTTTTAGAGATTTAACTCATCATTTTTATGAAGAAAGATTCCCTAGAATTAGTAGTCATATATGATTTCAATCATGTTAGTTGAACATCAATGGAGATTCAAGAAAAATTAGCTCCAAATATATACACAACGGAAAAAAACTTGAAAAGAATGAGTAAGTATAATTGGATATATTTAAGTGTTTTTCCTTTTCAATATTAACTTAACTAAATTTAATGTTTTCATATTTTTCTATATTCCTATTCTAATATTTTTTCATTTAATATATAGATTTATTGACATCAGCTTCGATATTTCCATAGAACACCATAGATGCAGACATATTTCATTCACCCCTCTACATTACATACCTAAACTATATAGTTTATTAATTAACATCCAAAACATGAGTAACATTTTTTACTTCATTAAATTATATATTAATTTATGTAATGTATTTTTCAATACCATTTCCTCTTTTGTATAGCCTTATCTATGGATCTCTATACTTGATCATATATTTTGAATCGTTTATATGTAATTTTTCAACATTCAAAAACATGAATATAAAATGATTCAACCTTCATTAAGATTAACTATTCATATAAAATTGATAAGTAATAGTAATAAATTATGTTATACATAAAGCATAAAATATGTGATGATCATTGTTATATAGAAACCCCACAATACAAACACATTGACAAATACTAAAATATAAAAGACTATAAAATATAATTACTAACAAATACATATGATCATAATTATACATAGATGAATACTATGATAAAAAATTATTTTTTATATTTACAACAGATATGTTAATACTTAAACTAATGCTTCCCCAAAAAACATTTATTTTCACACCGCAGTATATATATAACATGCATATATTATTTGAAATTTCATTCACATTCCATAAAAAACATATAAAATTCTAATGTTGAACATATTTTTCTATAATGATCATTTTTCATGTTTCATAACTTTTCACATCTATTTACCAAATCTAGAATTTTATTTTTTCAATTTATTCAGCAAATAATCAATAATTTCAAGGAATTAGAGAAATTTAAAATTGAAATATCTTGAGATAAATTTTGTGATCATAGCACATTGAAAATGTTAATTAGTTGAGGTGGAACATTCCCACTCCCCACAAGCTGTCTATTTATAACTATCATGATGCTGGAGAAGTCCAAGGGACATGTAATGCTTTAATTCATAAATTCAATTCCTTTTGACTACGCCATTATGAATATTTGTACATGTTGTATTAAACCCATTTACTTGTCGTCTTGAGGCCACTAGATAGCCTTAGAACATTGAAGAAATTTTAAATGTATGTGATGTCCACCAGATAGCTGCTGAGAGTCCATCGGGTAGCTGGTTTAGGTAACCAGTGGGCTTCCTATAGATAATCCAATATGTTTGCATGGAACTAGCTAGAAGTTACAACATTTAAAGCTCCAATGGATTACTTATCCATATTTCCATCCATTTATAGAATTAGTTGGTCTTCCAACATCATTTCATGTTCTCAATACATGATTTACCAGAGGCTCATGTCTTCCACAAGACTCATCAATGGCTTTAAATATCATCTTTATGTTCAGAAAAGTTAAGGATTAAATCCCAGTAATGTGAAACTATAAAACACATAAATGATACATTAGATACATAATTAGGTTTTTTATCATTAAAACTAGAGGTGAGAATCACTATATACTTCACTGGGTTTTGTTGTATTTCAGTTTTAATCCTTGCTAAGTACTCTACCACATTTGTGGCACCCTACTGATGATGAAAAATCTCATAGATATGCCCTAATATCAACTTCGCTATATAGAACTCTTCCATGAAGAGTCATTAAAACTATACTCAAGTGAGTGTCTCCTCATCATGGGGTTTGCGTCACTAATCTCCACCAACACCCAGCTGAATCATGTATAAGGTTCTCCACTAAGACCACCATATGATCGAGAGGTGTCCTCATTATGTGTTAAACTCATGTGACACCCTCAATCCAGTCATCAGCTACCTGGGGGTTTGGATTACCCAAGTACCTCAGATGTCATAGTCTTGGGAACTTGGGAAATGCACTCAGCCTATGTGTATCCTCTTCCTGAACTACTGGCACAACCAGCTGCCAAATGGGTGGCGACTAATCTGGCTAACCACCGGAAGGTGACACCTCAGAACCAGTGACTTGCACCAAATCATCATCATGGGAAAGATCTTCATCATGATTAGGCCGTAGAATCCTATCTAGCTATCATTATAGAGGCATCCTAAAATTAAATCAAGAAACACCATGGAAAAAGAGTATATATGGGGAGATGACTCAATAAGAAAAGGGACATAAAATCCAAAAATAATTTTTATATGATGCATGTACCATTATTTCCCCTATGAACCCTGATCTAATGTATTGAGTTGAAATGAAACTTTTAAGTGTCCTAGTGAATGGATACATCAGCCACCACACCAAAACTGGAACATCTATCCTGAGATCTAAACTTGAAACATCTTAACACTATTGCTTTTCAACCTAAGAAAATCATTTTTAGGCGAATGTCTGAATAAAATCCCAAGGAATAAACTTGATCTGATACCTCTCTATCATGACCCAACCCAAGTCATGGATAGATCCGCAACTACTCCAATCCCGCCTCTATAGTCCAGGGGTTGGTGACAAATGTAGAAGGCATAAATAATCTCAAGGAGGCCTTTTCCATAAGTAATTTTACTCATGCATCCACAAACACATTAATAAAATAGTGTAGAGATAGAAAAATAAGTTGAGGGCTAAAATGAATACATACATCTATGAAAAACTATAGTACAATAGAAGTACTAAAAGCATAGAAAAAGGAAAAAACACATGCCCATAAAAAGAAAACTACTAAATCATCCAACCTGCTCTGAAGGAGGGGATCACTACCAAAATTAACTACCAAAAATCTCCTCAGTAAAACTATAATAAACACCTAGGTTGGTTATGTTCACTAAGCTCTAGCTTCCTTAGGTCATCTAGGGACTATTTCGAATTTTCTGTGGTCTACACAAGACAAAAAACATGTGTGGGAAAATCCCATGCAAGGGTGAGTATAAGAATACTCAGTAGGAGCCCTAAAAACCCAAAAGAAAATAGAGCGACTAAAAGGAAATAGTTCACTCGACCTTGCTTGAGGGAAACCCCATATAGAGAGAAACTCTATCACGAATATTCCTCAGATCTACATGATTGGTCAACTAATTCAAAGAAAACCAAACAAAAGTGTAAGGAAAACTCCATCGCATAACACAACCTAGAAAAAGAAAGCTTTTACAAGAATAGGTGGGGTCAACCTGATGACTAGATGAACTACACATTGATCATTTTCCACACTTATCAGAAAAGATACCTCATCCAGCCATGATAAGACAAACACATAAAGAAAGTGGCACAACCCACACATCATTGCCTCCCATTGAAAGAGAGTAACCAAAAGTAAGGTGTGGGAACATAAGTGGTAAGTATACGCAGTCCTCAAGGGGTGTCAACCCAAAATGTGACAACACTGCACGGGATCCCAGTTATCACCATGATATAATTTTCTCAGACTCCAAGTCTCATGAGTTTCTAACCTCATATCCAGAGATATGAATTTTACTCTAATCTCTAAAGGTAACATTAAACCAAGAGAACACACTTCCCAATCTTATCCATCCCAGATGGAACCCTTCTGAGAGATACACCCCATCAAGAATATCTTTACCATTCATAATGGTACATCTGAGTGAGCATACTCCTTCAGGAACAACCTATAAGGTCTATCTCTAATGCCTAGAAACATAGATTCTTCCATTGTTAACCTTCATCATACACAAGGCTAAAGAAACCAAGTGGAGAATCCCACTTCTCACCACTAAACTGTAGTTGTGGGAACACTTCTCTAAAATATACACCACATGTATCTTCTCTAATGAGAGGTAATGGAGGGACCCGAAACTTTCCACTTATTTTCATTTGAGGGAGTACTAGCTCCTAAGTAACCCATGAACCCACTATCATTCTTGTATAGAGTGTCCTACGCCTTAGTCCGCTGAGGGAGCACTAACTTCTAACAAGGTATCACTCATATCAAGTGTAGGGATTGCTCCTCGGAACTATAATAAAAATCCAAGGAAGCTCCAACTCTAATGGAGGACCTTCTCTCTATTGTAACTCGGAGTTGCGGGAGAACTACTCCATAGGTGAGGACTCATTCCTTGGGATAAAAGGGGAGGACCACTCAGAGAAATGAGGACACACACCCTGATATGATAGTGGAGTACAACTCTATAGATTGAATAACCACACCCTATCCTGATAAGGGAGTACCACTCTATGGCTAGAAGACCCTCACCCTATTATGATAGAGGATTACCAACTCTTCCAGATCATTTAATATGGGGACATGTACCCTGGTACAATAGGGGGTACCAACCCTGGGCTAGGGAACCTACACCCTAACATAGTAAAGGATTACCCACTATAAATATACATAACATATAGAGGACTTGCACCCTGGAATGATAGGGGAGAATAACTCCATGGATAGAAGACTTACACCCTAGCCTAAAGGAGAGTTCCTAATCTATTAGAACAACTAGTAGAAGGGTCCCCTCCTGGGCATGGTAGGGGATAACTGCCCAACTTTACAAACAATATGGGGAACTCGTAGACTAAACCATTAGGGTAGTACCAATAGTTCCAAAAGTACATCAATGATGTACAATATCCCATGTGTCTACCCTGAATACACAAGTCTAAGGAACTCAATCACCACACCTTGGTACAATCCTCTTTGGGTGGCACTGACCCGCCCACACGGTTTTAGGTCGCATTGCAAGAGAATGTATCAGTGCAGAAAGTGTTCATATTCCTAATGAGACCAGGGATATGTCAAACCATGTCTCGTCACTCTGTCCTGTAGTTGGGAGACACAAATTCTAATTAGAGGACCCAAATGTAAAATAACTCTTTCCCAAAATGTGGGGAGTCCTGTCTCTAACAAAGTATGGAGGTAAGGGAAACCCGTAACCTAATACCATAGAGGAGTACCAATCATAGCATATCTCTTCAAGAACCACAAAAATTTCTAGTATCAGTCAAGCACCGGTAAGAGGAGTTTCACTCTTACCATACCTTGTATAGTAACACCAACATAGGTAGGGGATCATTTCCTTATTCCAATATGGGAGAACCACTCTATCAGTCTAAACGAGTCTATGGGACATACATACTAAATCAAAAATAATGGGTACCGACCCTGATGTCAACCTAGTGATTCTCCCTGATCATTGCCCATGATTTTCATCGCTACTCAAGGTTCTTGATCCAAACATGCTTCCTAATATATCGTAGACCAAAAAATAGGACACTATCCCATTATATAATGAAAAACAATCAAGATAGGATACTCAAAAGGCTTAATCTGAGTCCTATAGAAGGAGATACAAAGGGCAGAAGATCTCAAGGAGATCAGGTAGGAGCACACATTGTGGACTAGGGCACACACAACGTGTGGGCATGCCCAAGCACCTGGATGTTTATCTACCCTACACGGGTTTCCAACCCCTGTAGGGGTATATATCATGTCCCTATTAAACTAGCACCAAGATGTGTATTCTAACCCATTTCTGTGTACCATACCACGTGTATGTATACATTGGATGCTTAGTAGTATATATCCTTGGGTTTTCCCTCGGTTTCCCAATCCATGTCCCATAGACACATGGATTGGGGTACTACATAGCATTTAACCCTAGTAAATGGTGTGTAGTCCCAAAATATCATCTTCCATGATTAGGAAGGGCTACACATTGTGTGTCACTGGACTTTACATCATATAGTCGGTACTTCCAGTTGGGAATCACTTACAAAAATGCCTGATTTCCCCAGTTCAACCCAAAACCCACAGATCTACATAGAAGGGATCAACAAAAATTGCAATTGGGCTATAGAGTCTTAAAAAAATCAAAATGAATGGGATTAAGACTAAAAATAATTACTCATACCTCAAGGTTGAAACACCGAATCTTAGGGAGAAGAACGATTCCTAGATCATTCTACATCTTGATCTGATGATGATCTTCCTCAAAAAATGGGGTTCAGCAACACCTCATTGCATTGATTTGGATTTGTTTCCATTGTATGTAAAGGGATAAGAGGAGGGGGGGCCTCCTCAGTTGGTTTGCGCACACCAACATGATGGATAGAAGATAGGGGTTTGGTTTAGGTTTTATTAATTAATTAATCAACCATTTAATTAGTTATTCCACCACCAAAATGACCCAACAAATCTTCTCTAATTGAACCTCCCTGTGCGAAAAACTGTATGTAATGTCGAGGGAAAACAAAAAAATAAAAACCACTATGTTCTCAGAAATCTGATCTAAGACTCCACTCAATAGTTATTCATATTTCAAGAGAAATTGTGTGTGCATGCTGAATGATTTTTATAATCACCACGATGAGGCTCCCCAGACCCTGGATTCCCATGTTGACTCAGTATCTAGTTTCATAAATATTATTAGGAATATTCCAAAGTAATAATTGTCAAAACCCAAGTCTATACACTAACATGAGGATCATCATCATCACTGGAGTTCTTGGATCTCACCAACAACAATGATATAGAAAATTTATTCCTCAATGATAGATCTAAACTAGAGGAAGGGTGATTGTTTTTTGATTTTTCCATGTTTAAAGTTTTAGAATAATTTAAATTAATATTTTCCCAAATTAATTTGTTTATATATCTTTATAGGGTTGTCCAACATCTACTTTCTCTTCATATATCTTGAAATTTAAGATTTATTCCACATTGATTGTTAATGATTTTATAATCCACAGTTCTTCAATTACTACGATGATTGACAAATTAACATGACCTTTATCTATTGATAAATTTATGTCTTATTTATTTCTCCCTTTTTTCTTGGTGTTCATCATTGGACAATGATTTTATGATACCTCAGATTTACAATCATTTTATGCTCATTTTTTATAATAATGAATCACAATAATGATTTTAGATTTTGATTTTGGAGACATGAAGAAAGTGTGTTGGAGATGTTGAGAACCCGATATTATATTAGGTATTAGTGGATTGAAATCCAGGTTGAACAGATCTCTATGAAGGTGTAGAAAAAGATGTTTTTGAGCAACTTTTGGCCAAAATTCAGCCTAAAAAAACTACAGTAGACTAGTGTCGGCATGAGATTTGTGATTCCCTCAAGTAGGTTTGTGTGGCACATCAGGATAGATATAGTGATGGCTTCTTTTATGAAAATGGATGAAATATGTTCTCCGACTACCTTTCGAGGATGGGAAACTTAGATCAAGGCTTTATGGTTTGTTTCCTATTAGTCTTGAAGGTAGTGGGGGTGTGTGGGAGAAAATAGGTGAACAAACCATGATTTATAGAAAATATAAAAATATATGATTTTTAGTCTAATAAAACAAGTTATGTAGTCCCCTATATTTAGAGTCTAGGTTTTCCTAAAAGATAAATATCACACACTGTGTGGCCGATCACACATGCCATGTGACCCTATTCAAGTAGTCAAGTTGCATGTTGAAGTAACAAGACCAAGACCACATGTGGTTAAAAATTACATGTAATATATGTAACATTCCAGGTATATGTTCATGGGTAGGAAAGACATGTATCCCGGGCATGAGTTCAGGTACCCTGGCAGGAGCTGGAGTACAAGGGCACGAGCTGAAGTATATGGGCATGAGTTGTATTACACGGTCATGGGTTTGAGTACACGATCATACCCCTAGGAACAAAAGGAATTCTATGTAACCCATGTACACACCACGTAGTTTCACATGGATTCCAAAGATGCGCCTAGGTGATGATAGGCCCAAGTGTCCAGGCGAGGTCACACATCATGTGACCCTATGTACACACCATGTACATTCCTCAAGAAATTATACCTTACATATCTCTTTATTTAAATATAATATTTGGGAATGTGAGTAGTCATTCTTGAGTTGTTTTCATAATATTACATGATGGTTTCCTTCATTTTTTTTCATCAGATATATTACATAAGGTGATTCTAATGGGACACTTCTCTTTGTGATGCCTATCCTATAGTAGTGGTATGATATGATCATCAGAGTACTATCAGGGCTGGATACCCCTGGTCACACTTGGCTGTGGGTCCCCCATAATCTATATAGGTAGGGTTGGAAACATCCCTTTCTATTTATGGTGTGGGTCCTCTATCTATGGAGTGTCACCCCCCATCTTCGATCTCTGACAGAGAGTGTGTCCTCTAGTAATGGTAGTTCCCCCTTTGTTGTGGAGCGCAGTGGTGAGGTACGGTCCCTGTACATGGATTCTTATGAGGATCCATGAGATTCATGGATATAAGATAGTTTTTCCTCATTATTGATTAAAAAATGTATCGATTTGGTCCTTATATTTTCTATCTTATATAGTAATGTTACATGTTTGACATCTGTGATGGGACCATTGGAGCTGTGGGCCGAATCATTATTCTTAGATGGCTATAGATATGGAGATACACTTTATCTCTTCATTTTGGATTCCTATTGATAATATATAGGTGATTGTTGTTAGATATCAGTATATCTCTTAATTTTATTTACATGCCTTCATGGTGATGAGCGGATTACTCTATCTTTGATGCTTTGTGTTTGGTGATTTCAAGGTGTCCTGGTGGGTATGTATATACTCACCCCTACATGGGATCTGGCCACATATGTAATATCTTATGTAGATGGTAGTAATTTCATTGGAGTCTTATCTGGGAAAAGATCTTTTGGAGATCAGTTAGATCTTATTCATGCCGCACCAACTTTAGATGGATCCAAAAGTTTCTTTTGGGTGGATCACCCTATATTGTCAGTAAGTTGGGATCTTTTCTAGTGTTGGTGGAATTGTGTTTTGCCATTACCTCTTTTTATATAGTAATTCTCTTAATATCATGTGGGATAGTTGTTATGAATTCAATTTTCGTATCATATTTTTATCATTTCTCATTGCAATGGTGTATGAAGATGCATGCATGTGTACATGCACTTTTGGCTAAGGCCTCACATGTGTGCGGTATTCCTACTTAGCATTGGTTGCTATCCCCTAGACTATTGAAGGCAGAATTGGGAGTTCAATATTTTCTTACCACTAAAAACATAGACCCAAATGGTTTATGTCATGGTAATTTTATTTTTCTATGTCTTTATCATTAAATTTTATCCTTCTACATTATTTTACTTATACTACGTCAACTCTTCTTTTACCATGGTAACAGTTTTCAACTAAAAATGAAATTTCCTTTATAAAAAATTTGGAACTTCTTACTCCAAATAAGAAATCCATTTTAATTGAATTAATTTATAGATTTGATAAAAATTAATTCTAATATGATATGTTTATGACTCCTTAAAAATGATTTTTTATGAAAGATAAAATCACGGACTTTGAAATGCTAAGCATGTGTTTCCAAATGTAACACATTATGTATTGTTTTATTCATTATATATATTTTTGATAGATAATAAGGATTAATAAATTTAAAATCATGTTCATATCATGATTATACCATAAGAGTTATCATATTTTTGTAGAAAATAATATTTTCACTTTTTACCAAAAAATAATCATTTTTAGGAAATTTACACAAATTCACTTAAAGATAATTTTGATGTGATAAATAAAAAATTATATTTATTTTATCAATATAATTAGATAAATCCAAAAAAGTAAACTTTTAAATTAAAAATTCATATTTATTGACAATTAACAGTTTTGTGACATAGTAAATTATCTAACTATTATAAAATTTACTTTGGACTTAATTTATATTATCATATAATTTTTTTTATAATATAATTCCATGATAATATATATATATATATATATATATATATAATGTGTAAATTTATCATAAAACACACCTTTATTATAAATATAATATTTTTATAGTTACAGATAATAGTATCATAAAATAATCCCAACTGTCACTTTTTTCACTAATAATAATAATGACCAACTCTCATATTGAATAATGGTCATAATTCTCAATGACCATATTGGAAAAAATTACTAATGGTAGATATATATATTTCCTTATAAATATACCATCATTCTCTCTTTATCATTTACTACTTCACTTACGAAGGTTTTTACACATCCATTGATAATGGTAATCGTTCTCCTAACGCTTTTATGTATATTCATAGTCATTATGGAATGTGTGGTCTTTATGGGGGAATTCAAGCCTATGGAGTTTCTTTTAGTGAATTTACCATTCTTCTATGTGTATCCTTTTCTGTTCCTAGTTTTATTATTTCTTATCATCTCAATATGTGTAATGTTATTATGAAATGTAATAGTCTTTCAATGTTCTCAAAATAAAATAGTCAGTATAAAATAAGAGTTATTCTATTAATAGAATAAATTAATTTAGAGGTTGTTAAAAGTAAAATAGATTAAGGAAGGTTTTATTTCAAATAATCCTCAAACCTACTACATTTGATCCTCAACCTTTTGTTTTGAGAGCTTTGGGTTCCATTTTCCAATCTATGTTTTGTTTTTCTTTCAAACAATTATTCTATCTTTCCTCTTTTAAAAACAGAACATGATTTTCTTAATGAAAAAAAGAATAAGAGAGTAAAATTCAACCTTCTATCATAGCTAGTGAAGATTAAGAAAAACTATGAAACAAACATCACTCATATGCATGTGATAATTACTCTCTCTAACTAATAATCATTTATTTTTTAACCCACATTAGGCTAGTTGGAAAATTCCTTACCCAAATAGATACTCATTAGAATTAGCATGACATCATAAACTCTACAACCCCAAGATAGTAAAATCTATCATCACCCCCTTCTTTACTATGAATGGTTTAAATAATCCCCAAATATAATATCTTCAAACAGGATAAACAACAAGAAGGTGATGTTCATAAGTAGGAATTCTCACAACCGATTTTATGGAGAGAACAAAAGTACCTCCATTGTCTTCTTAAAAAAACCTAAAAAAAATATCCATAGATTTCAAATCACTTTTCCCACTTGTGTTATCATTTTAAACTTTCTCTTAGTTCTTCATCAACATATCCTTCCAAAAATATACTTCTCAAGCATTAGATATTTCATTTTTAATAGATTCAAAAGGGAAGGTGTGGGTTTGTGGTCTTTTATGTTGAATACGGTTGACATCAGGTCATAAATGCTCATAATTCAAAGGAATCAACTCAAATAAAACTTTAATGGAAAATACTAGAAACTCAGTCAGTCCTGAAAAACATACCTTATATCAAATTTAATTGAGCTTAGGGAGGAAATTATTCTTCACATATCTCAAATAATTGTGTGGAGGGTCCCCTTTAATGTTTTGGCCTTATTAAACCTCCTAGAATCATAGACTCTATCACAGTATATAGTCCAATCATCATCTCGGTCATAATTTCTCAACCTCAATTTAAGATTTCCTTTGCGTTTTTCTCATAATATTTGGTCATATTCCCTTCATTCAAATGGTCCAGATCCCAGTTCATCCAAGCTTCATTTTCCAACTCAAACTCAACACAACATCGATGTTCATAGAGAGGTTATGATTTCACCTGAATGGTCATGTTCATTATTTATGATCTCTATTCCTTAAAGAATTGATATCAACTCAGCCCATGATGAAATATTATTGAATCCTGAAAAGGATTAATAGTTCATGAAATATTGAACCTCTTTTTATTTACTCCTAAATGAGAAAATGATTCTATGGTTAAATCCTATAAGTTGTAGTTTGGATATGTGGGCCATCTATATTTGGAAACATGGGCACCACACCTTTGATTTTGGCTACATGAGTTGTTCTATTTTATTTAGATACATGAGCCACTCCTTTTGATATTTTTTCTATGTCACTAGTACGTAAAAAAACTCATATATGAATTATCCAATAAAACAAAACTCACATCATCTGAATATTAATCTATTTTAAAAATAAAATATAAAATGATATTTCACTCTATTAATGAAAATTCAATTTCAAAATAAATGATTAAAATTCCATTCCAATAATTAAACGTTAAAATAATAATAAGTGGTATTTTTGATGAAATTAAATTTCATGAATAAACACCAAAACAAAACAAAAAATTCAATGTAAATATCATACAAAACACCACAAAAATCAACCTATAAATTAAATCAAAAAACATTTCATTGTTTTTCTCACAAAATTTTCATTTTTTAAAAGAATAATAAATGAATTGTATTTTAATCTTCAAAACAATCAACATTAAATGTTCCCTAATTATGTGACAATAACACATGAAAAACCTAATAAAATCCATAAAAATGGATGTGAAAACTTGTAATAAAATAATGCCACATCATCAATCCACAAGGGATGCCATCTATGAAATCCCTTTGTTGGTCACTCAGACCTGTGCATCTAGGATGTCTCACAAGGAATGGGGAGCTATGAATAATAGAGATAATTCACATGTTCATGTTACTATAGAATAATTATGCTAATATAGTATGATGAAAACCATTGAGAAGACAAAGATAATTATTTATAACTAGGTTGTATTCTAGAATATTCTCATAGTAAGACTGGGGAAGACACAAATTCCCACCCCCACACACAAATCCCATCAACATATCCTGGTGGAAAATAAAGGAAATGAATGAGTTTATTTTCACACTTAAATGAAATATATATTAAAATATATCCTAGTGATGGAAACTAAGTAGGCTCATATCCCTTCTCAAACCCTTTTGAACATCCAACATATTTCAGAAGTGACAGAGGAGATGGAATAACATATTTCAAAAATCATGTAGGAATAGGAACATATCAATGTTCTAACTGCAAGAGTAGTGTATTATCATGTTCAATGTGACTATACAAAAAATTAAGAATAAAAAAATATTCATTCTCCAATTCAAGAGAAATATAGAAATATTATGATAAAGGATGAGGAACAATGTTGAGCTCATATAATCATTTTGACTAGGGTTTGTCAACGTAATTTGATATCCACCATGACACAATAGCGTATAATTTTAACATAGATATAATGAAATATTCTAATGGGAAACTAGGATAGAGAATATATTCCCATTAAAATCTATGTTCGACAGCTTACTTCAGCAATCCCCACAGTGGAGGCTCATATTCCTACCAATAATTATGATGCTTTCTGACATATTTTGGTATCTGATAGGAACATGAAACATATTCATGATCTTTCCAATGAAGGACTACATAAACATCCATCAAAGGATATACAGAAGAATTAATATATCCATTCTCCCATTTTGAAGGTCCATCAATATATCTCCAAGATAAATGACCAATATAATTAGGCGCATACCCCTAGAAAATATATTTCAGTATCCACCCAAAGATAGGATCATATTCCTAACAAAATTTTAGAATATTTCTAGTATATTATAGTTGATTCGTGATAGTGGGAAAATATTCTCATAATAGGAAAATTCAGCCATCGACATACTCCGGTTGACACCAAACAACCATTGCATATCCCTGATCAACGACCAAATAACTGGCCAATATATTTTAACAACAACATAGGATGAGGAACATATTTCTACCCTGCTCAATGAAAATATCAATGTGGTTATATAGTGCATATCTATAGTATCCAAAGTATCCTAAAACTCTTTATATGAATCATAAGGTTATACCTAACATAGAATCCCTATTTGTGGTACCATAGAGATGGATTATGAAGATCCCACCCCTAGCATCTACCATGGAAAAACCCTCTATGGTGAAACCTCACCCAGTAAAGGATATACTCTCCTTTATCAAGGAAACTTTGTATGGATAGGTTATCCAAAAATTAGGGTCAATTGTATATGGTTCCCTATCAATTTCCAGAAACACCTCACCTCAGTTGGTAGATTACCCAATTTAATGAACACCATCCCTATGTCCTTTAGGTCACGAGTAATCATATTTATAAAATATACCTCTATATTCTAACCAAGTAGAATAATATTCCTTTAATGAGTAAGAGGCCGGTATGGTTATGTGGAAATAATTGGTTGAGTACAATCTCCCGACTATGTTTTATCCAATCATCACTTCCTATTATTACATCCCAAATATTTTATATTGGTAATTCATACCTTACTTATACCAGAACATTAGGATGAATCATCACTATCTAAAGGATAAGCACCTCTCTTATCAAGGATATGATTATCAACTCCATATAGTTAACTTGATTTTCTATCATATAGACCTTGATAAATTTTCCATAGATCAAAATCAGTGGTTAAAAAGTATTGTGAGATGTTATATCATTCTTGTATCCAAATTTTAGTGGAAATACAATAATTAATCAATGATGTCAATTCAGATGTACACATCTAGGAATGGAGTGAGTATGGATCATTATAATTCACATTATCACCAGATTATTATAGTGGAACAAAGATGGTATCCTACAATGTCATTACCACATGTGAGGTCATAGGTCAGAACAACATACATTCCAGTTGGTCGATGCAATAAAACCCTATCATCTCAAAGGTAAAAAAAAGCACAACTTGAGATAATAGTCCATTGGTAGGCTCCTTATTCTAGATTCCCAACATGTTAAGAAAGAATACATGATGATAAAGGTATATCCTTTGGACAAAGGGTAGTTCCATGTGGCAAGTATCTCGTACATAGTAGGCACTACACCCATGGTATACATGAGTGAAAATGTGAACGATCTAGAATGTTTCATTGACAACCACTATGAAAATTATCTTGGAGAAACCCAAAACCGTTAGGCTGGGGGAATTTATACTATCACCTACACCCCTAGGTTTGTCAAATCATTAGTGGGACCTGAATACATCAGTGGAGACTTCAATTCAACCCTAGATTGTAGGGCTAGGGGAATTTTTTACACTAAAACCACCTCTGAAATCTTGAAATACTCTGAAGTATCAAGAATAAATGATAGATGATCCACATCACCCACATCCCTTAGGTTTGGGGAAAATATTATCATGTCCTATATGAAAAATAGTAATTTCCAGTCTAGGTTGTGATTACTAGCAGTTGGTATGCTATTCGGTCTTACCGTTACATGACACAATGCTTTCATTCAAGGAACATATTGTGAGGACAGTCATAGATTCCCTCTGGATCACAATTCCTAGATCCAAGCCATAGAAACATATGAAAAATAAGGTAAAAACCGGTAGGGGTAATAATCCAAAACAACCTTCCGAGAAAGGGGACCAGGGATAAAACATCTATAACCTTTTAAGATGATATAGGGAACCAAGAGTCACTCTATTACTAAAGTAATGATGAAGTTATTCCTTCTACCCAATATTTTTTGTTAAATTTCGTCATTTTCATTTTTTACATGACCTTAACTGAGACATGGTAACTAAGGTATGTTATGAAGAAACCATATATTGAGATGTGGGTCATACTAATACAAAGGTTGAGGAATCACATACACAGAATTAGATGAAAACCCGGAACTTAGCACCTCAAAATAAGGAGTTACCTCCCCATACACTTTATTCTTCATAAGATAAAGGGAAAGGTGTGTTTTTATCCCACCCACCACCAAGTGAGCCTAAAGTGTTCTATGTGGATGAGAATGTGTCATAGTATGAGTCTGAGATATTCAATCTCAGTTTGTTCAATGAGAAGTTTCTCAGTGGAAATATTCCCATCGTGTATCACCTATAATACGAAGTGAATACCTCTCATCCAACTAAACAATAGGGGGTTAGTTTACACATAAAATTATAATCCAAGCATTATTTGGGTTCTAGATCAACACTATCAGTCTACATGAACTTAGGAAATGAGGAAGATTGGTATTTCCATCCATTGTAGAAGCCACTTCCCTCATATAAGAACAATCACCTAGTCCCAATTCGAACTAGTGGTTAGTATCCAGATGATTTTAGATGACTACATAAATATTTTCTCATTACCTTTACTCGGAGATGACTCGGATGATATTATCCAAGAACTCAATTTTACTATAAAGTCCATTTCTTATTTAATGATGGCCATGGAAGGGTGGTGTTCCTCGATGGTGCATAAAATAAAATCATATCCCAAATGGGAGGATGAAACTCCTCCTTTACTAGTCTTTTGAAATCCTATTTTACCCACCTTCAATGGAATGAGAGATATAGAGTAGGATGTCTCACATTTCATGTCCCAATGTGGTTCCATGATGGACCCATGAGACTCGAAGCTAGTGATTAAGTAGATCAATAGTGAGTATTCCTTAAAGAATGAGGAGTTGGTCCCTATCATTCTCTATGTGAGAATACTGATAGTGAAATTCCCTTTTGAGATAATGTTGAATCACATATTCCACTCATAGAATGCTCAACCTGATTCACTGGCTAATGAATCCACATCCCTGACCAAAATTGACCAAAATGAGATTGTATTCCACATTTCACTTTGTAGGGTATTCTCCCCATTAATCATATGTGACATGGTGAAAATAAATCATATTAGTACTAAACTAAGGCATGATGATCCAACATATTCATAATCTGACACTATTATTGGATGGATGAGTACCATAATGGTGTACCTCCATAAGAATATCCTTCCATCATACTAGGAAAAGAAAGAGAAGATATGATACTTGGTAACAAACCTCTCTTCTTTTATAGCCCAAATAAATTAAAATTAATCTATAAATAGGGTTTTTATAGAGTCCTCCCTTGATGAATTGAATAATGATTGACCCCCTATATCATGTATGAATTCCATGCATTCTTCTAAGATCCTCATTTGTCAAAAAGTTGGTTTTCCCACCAAATTATGAGTTATTGATATTTATGGACAACAATGATACAAGAATGAATTTAACTCACAAGGAAGTTTCATACTAGTAAAATAAAATCAAATTTCATTCATCATCCCCTGGAGTTGTATAATGATACCAAATAATCCTTACCTCCAATGGCCCTAAGGCCTTAATTTTTTATTGATTTTGATAATACACCTTTCAAGGGGTGAGGTGGAACCCTTACAAAGCCCGTAGGCGTAAGTATTACATGGCCCGTAGGACTTAGAGGAATTCATTACCTGTAGGATTCAAACATTACATACAACCCAGACAAATTACTTGAAACTGCTCCTCCCCAGAATCTTCATTGTGAAATCGGCTCTCCAACTTTGCATGGCTGTTCGGCTAGGCATTACCATGCATGCACAAGCTTGTCCCGATGGTAGGTTCCATACCCTCTCATTCTTGCAATCCATTTAGCTTCTACTATGGTGAAAGCTCCTTGCTCATCCTCCTTGTAGAGCTTGTTCCTTGTAGGTTGTCTGGTTTGCATTTGCACTTAAGGTAGCCCGAAGGCCTTGAGATGGCCCAAAGGCCTTACTGACCCGAAGGCCTAGGTTTCCCAAATAATATTTACCATTTTCTATATAGGGAATGGAAGTCAAGGGGTCATATCCCCGATCCTTATCTAGGAAGTTTAATTATATATTTTCTATCAATGAATTTCTTTCCAAATATTCCAATACCAAACCCCTCAAGGGTTTCAGGATAAATAATATCATCAACTTCATGGAGTCTAACATCATCACTAGTTTTGGTGTCCCCCATACAATATTGATGTACAATGAAACTGAATTCATTTATTCTAGGTTGAAAAGGTGGTATCAAGAGTACAACATTATCTCCAACCATTAATAACACTATCAAATAGTGAAAATGGGAAAATAAAGGTTTAAATAAGAATCTATCAAATATACTATAGAAAATCATGGATTAAGAGGAGAAATATTTGACATAAAAATTTATGCATACCTTGTGGGCGTATCATACTATAGTCTACATTTCAACATAAGTGACTATATATATTATTGTCTATGGAGAAAAGGTAGTGATACCCATTTAATTCCAAATTCTCTCACATAGAGTCACTATCTGTGGTTAGATCTTTGAAGATGAATAATGATAGAAGTGACTTGATGGGTTTGAATGACTCGATAAGAATAGTTTTCATACATTTCAAAAACTATAAGTCCATCGAAATTATATTTTGTGATCCTTTAATAAGAACATATTTCTCCAATCATTACTTTTTAGAGAGTTAGTGTTGGTTCTCAAAACCTCAATGACACCAGGAAAAAGGCCTCTAAAGCATGAATGAAAATGGTAAGGACCTTATGTCATACATAAGGTCCATTACAATGGAGATTATTCCTTAGATATGATAGAAATAGAGGTAATTAGACCTACTATCAATTAAAGGTTTATTAAGAAATTATTTTTATAATTATCATGTGGGAAACAATTCTTCATTTCATGACATTAAACTTCTTGAAATTCAACTACTCATCACATGGAGTTAAACTGCATGAAAACAATGTTCTCTTAGTAAGACTCTAAACAACACAACACCCCTGTCCTAGTAGAAAAACATTAAACTACATAGAACCCATGTCTTTGCAATATGAAATTCAACTACATGGTTACCATCCTCTTTGCATGATTTTAAACTATAATGTGGATGTCCACACTGCATGAATCTAAAATACTATTATATGCCCATTTTATATGGCCTCTTTCTCCCCTACATGAGAGATCGATCCATATATAAATATTTGCAAACAAATATTCCTATTCCTCAAAGAATCAATTCCCCCCATTCCTCACATATGAGTAAGGTCTATGTAAGGAATCCTTCACATAAAAAACTATGTGTTTCTTGATTACTGTTACTTTAGGATACATAGTAACACCATGATCCCTTATCCTAGGACCGACCACAAATTCCATCAATAATAAATTCTATCACCCATATTTAACAACCTAATGTATATAAGTAATTACATTATAAGGACTACATGAGGCTTGATTCCTATTCTCATATGATACATAGTGATGCCCAGAATTCCAGAACTAGGTTCAGCCACAAAGATAAAAAATTCCCCCACCTCATCTTGGTGCCTTATTAGATCACTCATTATTCATAATGAGTCTTGTCAATTTTTCATCATTAATATGAGTTTATTTTATACATGAACTAGATATGTGAATAACAAGAAATAAGGAAATTCCCCTTCTATGTATGAGGAATATCTGTGTAGGAGTATTTAGCATGGGTTCCATCAATTAAAGATATATGGTTAAAAAATACACTTTTCCCCTCCATGAGTTTTGAATCTATGTGGGGGAAATTATTTATAATAACTATTTGTTTCTAGGTTCCTATTATCATAGGATGCATATTGATATATGAATCCCTTTTCATAGGCCTAGCCACAATTTTTTTTAAAAAATTCCCCCTTTCCCTTGTATATGAGTCAGATCTATGTGGGATATATTTTATTCAATAACTAATTGGGGCTTGATTCCTATAACCATAGGATTTTTAGTGATGTCCAAATCACTTACCCATGGCCCAACCATAATTTCTAATAGAAATTTTCTCTCTCCCACCATTCAATCTCTATCTTTTTAGGGAACATATAGGAAATAAGTGTGGATTTATTCTTGTTACGTCAGTATATGTATTGGCACCCATATTTTTTATTATGGTCCCAATATCAAATTAAAATCAAAATGAACCATTTCCGCTATGTAAAAGACAAATTCTTACAGGTTACCTTCTTTATAAGAATCATGTGTATCTTGATTTCTATTAGGTTGGGATATATAATAATGCCCGGATGTTTTATCCTTAGCCCAACAACAAATTCAAATCAAAATTCCCCATTTTCCCTATATATGAAATTGATATAGGTAGGGGAACTTATTCATATGAACTATGGGTGGATTAATTCTTCTCAACACAGGATATGTAGTGACGTCCAAATATTTAATCTTGGGCCCAACTGTAAATTTAAAAAAACTATCTCTCATTCTATATGAGTTAGATACACATAGAAGATTTATCTCTAAAATAATTGTATTACTTTATTCTTGTCTTTATAAGATATTTATTGAATTTAGAACCCTCTATCCTAGACTCAACTACAATTTTAAGAAAAATTAAACCTTTTACCTTAGTATTTTTTTCTCCACTAGCGATATTGCTTCCTTGTTGATAGAATTAAATTGAGGTGAAAAAAAATTTATTCAATTTCATATAAACACAATATATATAGAACATAATAAATAAAATGTCCCATATCCTATGAAATATCATGATCTAAATAAGGGTCTTCACCATTAAGTTATTCATTTGTGAACTTATGCTGAAAATTCCTTCCTCGTGCAATAGATTGATTAGCATAAAGAACGATATTTAAACATTGTATGACTTGATTCCTATTATCAAATAATATGTATTAATTCCTATATCTTCTATCCTGGGACCATCTATAACTTTTATAAACCAAAATTCCCTCCTCTCCCATGCATAGTTTATTTGAATGGAGATTCATTTAGAAACCTACGCTAAGAAGGGTGGGAGCATAAAAATACCCCCATTCTATAATTAGTCATATAATCATCGAACTATGGTATAATAAAATGTACCATGTATTTCCCATCTCCCATTTATCACATACTCATAGGCAACACATGTAATTTACCAGCTATGTCTTGTTTCTCAAACTAAACCTGACTTAAGTGAGCTTATAGATTTTGGTAGATCATCTTAGGAAGAATGATGGGATGTACCAAGCTTGAATGATTTGGAATACAAAGTACTTATCACACTAAATTAAATTTCAGAACATATAAATACTTTTTGCATGATGTTAAATGCATGAAATCCATGTCCTTGCTGCATGATGTTAAATTTCATGACACTCGGGTCCTTATCACATGATGTTAAAATGATATAACACCTAATTCCATGTTGCATGATACTAAACTGTATGAAATTTTTCTCTATTTTTCAAACCATTAAATGGACCAAAACCATTATCCATTCCCATTCCTTATCAAATAACTGAAATGGAAAAAATATGGTTAACTAAGTCTTGGTATACCTCCATCACCATTTGTGGACATGTTAGTCCATAAACCAGACATTGTGTCTTGAGTGCCTTGAGATGTGACAAATGTTTCATGGTTGTTAGTGATGAGTGTATCCCTCTTCAATAAATTCTTCTATTTGGCTATGTAAACATTCCCCTATCTGGATCCTACATATACACCACCAATCTTGCATGATAACTAGAAGTGTTTTTATCCGATGAAAAAGGGTCTCTAAATCCCTATATGCCTTTATGGTACAATGTGGGAATCCATAATTCAAATATCATCAATGGTCATACATTTCATGTATTTCACATACCATTACTCATTACATGAGGACCCTAAGACACAATTTATGACATCCTCATCCTATGTTCAAAAGTATGTTAGAGTATTCTTAACCATAGAAACCGTAATTGGTTATTGTGTCACACTTTCCTATTTATTTGGTTCCTACATCATGACCTTAACATATGTAAATTTTGGTTCATTCATCATGGCCTTAAATTGTGTTAACTTCAGTCCACATTTCATGATCTTAAACATATGTTGGTTTTGGTCCATACATCATAACCTCAGGTTGTTTGTACCATGGTCAAAGATGTATGACCTTAAAATCTATCCCTAAATGGTACAGATTGCAAGACCTTAAACTACTAGTGAAAGAGGGAAAAAAACATGTCATAATAAAAAACCATAATTTGAAACCTATGAAATATTTGATTCTCTGATCGCTAATAATTAATTTTCAAAATCTTAGTCAAAATCTAGATCATAATAAAAAGTGTTACAATGCTTGTAGGGCCTACTTTATGACCCACAAAAAATCCAATTTAAGCTCACTGGATCCATTGGTCCAGTAAAAAGTTAGATCAATAATTTTTCATATCCATTCACCTTGGTAATGTGTTCAGTACACATTGATGCAACATTTATGGGTTTGGAACCCTTTTTGAATAGCCTTTTACCAATAAGCTACTTTGGTTCCAAAGTCCCCGAGTCTTCACAAAACTTTTATGGCTATTAGTAATGAGTTAATATCAATTCAAGGTACACCTATTTTTGGTTATGAATAAATTCCCCAATTTAGTTCCTAGATATGTTCCCACAGTATGCACTTCCAACTAGAGGAATTTGCATCCCAAAAAAAGAGTCATCTAATCTCTGTATTCCCTGATAGCATCACAGTGGAGGTCTCTATTTAAATTTGGTTAGCAATCATCATTTTTGTACCACTCTCATTTATGAAGCATGAAATTTTGAAGTATTAATGATGTTTTTATTAAAGATAAACCCTAAAATAATCTAAATCGTAGGGAGTCCATATATATTTGTTACATTTAGTAAACTAGAATTTAATTGTAATTTGGAAAAAATCTTGGTTCTATCATGGTTAATTAATTTTTTAGATTTAAATAAAATCAATATTCCAATATATTGTTGATAAGATCCTACAATAATAAATTAATACTTTTCATTGTGTAAAATATTGAAGGAAAATTTTAGGGTGGATAAGGGGTTGATAAATCTAAATTTATGCTGTTTAATTAAATTGGAAATTGATTTGAAGGAAATTTTTGTGACACCATGAAGATTTCATCCATGGGTCCTACTTCATGGACTGGTTAATTTGACCGGACCATGAGTCTGCTATCATGGGGATGCCACTATGCATTCTATCATGCCTATTACCGTGACACTTGATTCCCTAGATAGCCACTGTGATCCTTTGACTGTGGAAATGCTCAACTGGTCTATGAAGAGGAATTTTCTCCTAACAAGACATACCACATCACTAGATATACTTAATCTAGGGGAACTAATCCAAACTCTCATGATGTAGAAACTGAATTTTGCTGAGATTCGGGTGAAGAAAGTTCAAACCATTGTGAAGCTGAGCTCGAATGAGGGAACCAGGAGGTGTAGAGCTGGTTCGGATCATGGTAGGTGATGGGTGGCAATAAAAAAATCCAGATTCCATGGTGATGGAAATGATCATGAAGGTGAATCAAGAGAATATGGTTAAAATCTCATCCCAATATTTGAAGAACCTGATTTATATGATTGGAGGTAATTTCAACATTATTTGAAGAACTTGGTTTTCATCTCCAATGAGCTCAACTGTACTGCCAACCTATTGAGAACATTCTAAAATATGTCTGGAATGCAGATTCTTTCCCAAATCTCAACACTTTGAAGCATAAAGATCATACTTTTGGTATTGATATAAAAATCCACATGAAATTAGCCCAATTTTTTGGAGATTTTCTTGGAGTTTGATTTTTTCAAAGATTACATATTTTAAAGATATCTCTATTTCCAAATGAAATATTTTTTAATAAATTATCATTATATATCTTTTGAATATTTGAAATTATGATGTGCATCACATAAAATTTAGGGTTTCATTCACTTATAAAATTGAGCAGTAGAGGTAGAGAAAAAAAATCAGGTGGTGTGCCGTAAATATGGGGGGTGATAGTTTTTAAGCATGGGTTCTAGTCAGCAGTAGAAAATTACGTTTTACAATGAGGTACTACAAAAATTTCATGTGTTCAGTTTTGATCTCTGAATGGCGACGCCTTTCACAAGACTATTATCATTGGGGCAAATGATAGTGTATCAGGGTGTGAATTTTCTCATAGGTTTTCTATATTGTATTTGAAATTTAAGTCTCAGGATTTACATGGATTTTTGTACTCTATAATTCAGAGTGGATTTTCATAGTGTTGGATCATTTTTTATATCCTCTGAATTGGAGGGTTTATTCACATTAAAATCAGTGTCCCTATTTATTTTTCTAATATACGATTTTTTTGCTTCATTTATATTGGAAATTCTCACAATTTATTTGGTGTAACTGGGATTTTATCCTCAAGAAGAACTGTTTATGAACCAAAAACTAGTATCAATTGAGGATATTCGTGTTTCTTGATGATTAGATATGGATGATTCATGTAATAGTATTTCTATCCACATTGAACTGTTTAATTGAAAAAATTATTTTACTCTATGATAGTAACAATTTAAAAATATTTTATTCTATGTGAAGACAATGAAGACGTTGAAGAAAAAATTAGAGTCTCAAAAGATGATGAGCATTGGTGATTGGAAGGATCTAAGAGAGTTGGTGACAAGTGCAATCTAGATATATTTTGGTGATAATACACAGTAGGAAGGGATGAATCTGATAGATTTGGAGGAGATCTTGGAAAAGATTGAAAAAATATATAAATCGAAATATCTCACAAATTGTGTATATCTGAAAAATGGTTGTATCATTTTGAATGGAAGATAATGGAGATTTAGGTAACCACATGTATGAGTTCATCAAACTTCTAACAGAGCTGTCTTGGGTGGAAGTCAAAATTGATGATAAGAGTAATGTGGTACCTATTGAAATGGAGCAAGAAGTCAAAAATTTTCTTCTTTTGGTGTTTTGTTTGACTCAAATGATAATATTGTCACCTCAAATTGTTTGGGAAAGGCACGCTGAAGTTGGATGATGTGATTTCACCATTTTTTATTAACAAGACTCAATGAATGACTAGTGATGGAAAATATTCAGGTAATAGTGATATTTGGGTTGTGGAAGATGGATGATGTAATCAATCAGGTCGGTCATAAATAGGAAAAAACATCAAGTGTTTTTTTATGAAAAGGAGTTTCATGTGCAGAGAAACTATTATAAATTGAAAAATGTTGAGGAAAATAAGTCTCATGATTCCAATTCTGAGGATACCGATGTTAGTATTATACAGGGTGAGAGTGATTTACTTTCAGTTGGCGTTGATTGTTGCAAGTCAGAAATGTACACCGAATGGGTGGTTGATTCAGCAGCATCCTGTAATATTACACCATGGAAGGAATTATTTTCTCCATATGAAGAAGTTGAATTTGTTTTATTGAAAATAAGAAATGAATATTATGCTAATATCATTATTTTTTGTGATATTTATATCACTAAAAATGTAGGTTTAATGCTAACGTTGAGGGATTTGTGGCATGTTCTAGGTATACACCTTTATTTTTTATCTTCTCATAATCTTGATACTGATGGATTTAGGAATTTTTGTTCCAATAGAAGATGGGCCTTGTCTAGAGGTTCGAGAGTTTATGCACGAGGTGGAATGGATGACACTCTTTACAAGATGAATGTAAAGGTGTGTAGTGTCACATTCATGGTCTTATTTTAATGTATTTTCTCTTTCATATTTAGTCTTATCTTTATTGAATGGATTTCTTGGGAGTTTTTGAGATAAATAGAGGTTTTGGTCTAGATGGAAGGAGATGCACGATTGACACAAGATAAGTACACACCATGTGTCTACCTAGTGAAAATTGTGTGCCATGGACAGTGGCACTATTTTGGCCACATTAATTAGTGCGAAGGAATGAGACCCTCTCAGAAAAACTATGCACCTAGGATTGTGGTACTGTTTAGGGTGCACAACTAGACACATGGTTGGGCACCCCCTCCGAGAAAACCGTACATCCAACACTCCACTTGGAAAAAGTTTTCGTATGGTTGGCGGATAGTCTTTAAGACCGTTTGGCCAAACCATTTGGTCTACCTATTCTTTAAAAATGTTAAAATTCCTAAATTTTACCTCTTGGATTTTAACCACAAGTCACCCATTTATCTCTCCATTCAAGCTCCCCAGCCTTAGGTGCACCCCATCCCCTCTTCCACTCGCATGGGATAAAAATCTTGGTAATATTTGGGTTGAATTCCTTAAGAAATTGTCAAGTAAACACCTCCTCTCCTCTCTTTTCCCATCTTCTGGGTCTATTCTTCCTTTCTCTTGTGTTCTCATTCTCTAACAAGGGTTTTGAGCTGGGTTGGGTTCAAATATCCTTCCTTTGGGATAAATCTTGATGGTTATATTGTTCTCTTACTTCCTTATGGTTTCTCCATGGCGTGGTTTGTAGTTTTCATCTAGAATTTTGAAATTTTCAAGAAATAGGTAGATTTTTCCCTGAATTGACATTATTTTCTGATTTTAGTAATCTTACCTTGGTTTTAAAATGGATTTTAAAGATTTTTTGGGTAGTGAGAAGGATGTTTTCCATGGGTTTTTGTTTATGTTATATGTTTGATAATAATTTTCCCTTGGTAAATGGTTATTGTTATGTGTGGTTTGAACTGTTGGGATTTTGATTATACAAATAGGGAGTCCACATGATATAGGGATTTTAATAGAGAACATGGTAATCCTAGGTATCTAGGAGGGAATGTTAGGTATAGTACGATAGGTGAGTTGGAAGGGTTGAGGTCTGGTGTCCCTAGAAGAATTACATAACAACACTAACTAAACATATATGATGTTGATTCATTGGATTGAGTAGAATACATACCATTGTGTCTAGGATGTTAACATCATGAGTATGAGGATCCTATGACCCCGTTAAACCTAGTAACTTTGGAATTTATCTAGGTTCTCATGCTATTCTTACCATTTCATTATGTTGTTGAATTTATTCCCTCTTTTATTTCAAATCATGTTTTAATTAAAATTGATTATTCCTTTTTAAAAACTAGCTTGTTAGTATTTCGTCTAATATTATTGAATGAAATCTATTTTGGTGGTATCCTAATGGGGAACTTTGTTCAAACCCTACATACACCCTGAGGTGTAAGTAGACCATGTGATGTTTGATTCAGGTAAATGAAAGGCCTCCTATGGTGGTGATTGTGGATCTATGTGCTAGTGGTTTCTCCTTGGATAGGTGTTGGTGGTGGTGGAAAGAGGGAGATGTCCCACATGTTGCATCAGAGGATTATTTGGCTAGTCGACCCCTTCCCTTTTTTAGTTTTTTTGGTTTTGGTTGTAAATGTTAAATGCTTACCTCCTAATGTGGTGTATTATTTTGATCACTTTTTTTATGGATGTTGGTTATGATGTGATTTATGATTCTTGTAGGTTGTTTTTAGTTGGATTCCATGGGATAAATTGGTCCCAATGGTGTTACTTGATTCTCAAGAACTAGTTGCAAGCCCGTAGGGATCAAGAATTCCCTTTGCTTCATACTACAGGCCGGGTTGGGTGTCAGAGTGGATAGAAACCTAGCATGTTTTGTGAAAAAATGTTATAAAGGGAGGTTTTCCACTTTATAGCTCATGTTATTTTGGATAATATAGATAAACAGTATATGGGATTGTTGGGGATTTAGTTTCTGGTCATGAGTGGGGTGTTTGGAGAACACACCTCATGATAGACCTTGGGTCACCATGAGTTGTTCATGTAATGGTTTTCGACTATGCATGAACACCATGCCAGGAATTAGTTTTTTAATATATTATTTTTTTGTTATGGTTTTATATTGATTTAATGGAATTTTTAAATCTCATCATTATTGAAATTTCTCTCGTTGATGAGTTGATGGTTTTATTTGTGTTTGCTGAATATTGTAGCATCATGCCTCCCCTGAGACATCTTGTGTAACAATGGGAAGATTCCAAATAGAATTACCCCTCACTAGTTGATAAAATATTAGGGGAAGTGGTGGTTCAGGATATCCAAGCACATTTTTAGGGAGCAGGCTCGAGTCTCACTCATGCTAAGGAAGCTGAGCTAGGTCCAAAAAAGTAAAAAGATCAGGAGTTCATCAAGAACATAACTCCTTCCTTCTAGGGTAGCATGATACCGCAAGATATGGAGTATTAGGTTGAACATATTGATATGGTTTTAGGGTTTCTTGATGCTCCTGATGTGGTCAAGGTGAAATCTACTTCATGTTGGAAGGACCTAGTCGAATATGGTGGGAATCTATGGTCCAAGTTGGGAAAGATGACCATATAGACTAGGAAGACTTCAAAGATGTCTTCAATGAGCAGTATTTCACTGAGAACATATCCCTCACTAAGACCCATAAGTTTCTGGATCTCAATTAGGGAGATCAGACCGTGTTGGAATACACCAACAGTTTTGTACAATTGGTATGTTTTTCACATGAGGTGGTTTCTAATGAGCAGCTGAAAATTGAATGGTTCGAAATGGGGTTGCGACTAAATATTCAATATGAGGTCTTTTTATTCAATATAAATACATATACTAAGGTTTTGGACCAATCCCTAATGTTTTAGATTGATCATGATATTAAATTTGGTTTCCTCAGGGTAGTTCCACTGGTAGGCCAAGGTGGTCAAGAAACATCAAAAAAATAAGTGTGATGAGTAGGAGAAGATGGGAGTTGGTATATATGGATATCCATCCTGACCACATTTATCTTTTAATACTAGTGGTGGGTCAGTTTCGTGCAATAAATTTAGATATTCTGGGCACATGCGATCAGTGTGTCCAGTTTCACCTAGACCTGACCATCAGTTTGGGTGTATGGGTTACTTGTAGAGGTTTTGTAAGAGTGGTTTTCTGACTTAGATCGATGAAGGTTCTTCAATTCATAGGGAATTACCATCTCAATATGGTTCATTTCAAGCTATGGCTTCTCGGTCTACTAGGCTTGGTGGTATGATTGGATCCTATTATGGGAATGTTTATCTCAAGGTAGAGTCGAAATTTAGAAAATGATCTCATGAATTTGAAGAAATGAAGAACCTTCATGCTATGGATCAAGAACCAGTGGAATCAAATGTAGGACCTGAAATATTTTGTGGTATTGTACTTATTGCATCATCCATAACTGTTGTTTTATTTTAGATGGATGGTTATAATTATTTTATTTCCTCCTGTTTTGTGTAATTATTGAAACTACCGAGTGAGATTATGTCGTATTCCCTGGATTTGGTTATGCCACTTGGTAAAAAGAGGTAATATGGTTTCATATGTCCATACTACACTCTCACTATATCAAGAGTCAAGCTGGAGTGGGACTTCTTGGTTCTAGAAATTTATCTTTTTGACAGGATCCTCATCATAGAATGTTTGGTTCGTTTCAAGGTGCAAATCAATTTTTATCTTCGGTGAGTGAGTATTTTTCGAACCTGATGGGAGAACTCAGTTCTTCATAGGTGAATGGTATCCTCAGTCAGAGTGATATGGACCCCCACTTCTGTATCTAGTCAATTGTGCTTTCCAGGTATCTTATCTTGTGCTGGAATATAATGATAGAGGTTATGGGGATGGGTTTCCTCTGGTAGAATATGAGTTTTCAAAGTTGTTTCCATATGACTTCTCAAGTTTACCTCTAGAAGGGGGTGTGGATTTCACCATCGATTTGGTAATAGGAACACAAATGATATATCTTCCCTAATATTTTATGAATTCCAATAAGTTGAGGGAATGAAAGAGACATCTTGATAATTTAGAATCGAAATGATTCATTCATCGTAGCATTTCACCTTATGTCTCCCTAATTCTGTTTTCTAAAACGTTTTATAGACCCTTACGGCTGTGTGTTGAATTCCAAAATATTAACAAGGTCACAACCAAGAACAAATATCCCCTTTCATGGATTGATGACATCTTTGATCAGCTCAATGGGGTGAGCTAGTTATCGAAGATCAACCTAAACTCTGGTTATCACCAAGTCAGGGTTATAAAGGAGGAAATTCCCAAGAAAGACTTCCAAAGAAAGTAAAGACACTTTGAGTATTTGTTCATGAAATTTGATTTGACCAATGTTTCATCAATTTTCATGGTGCTTATGAACTTATTATTCCAACAATATCTCAACCCATTTGTCATAGTGATTTTGGATGGCATCCCTACTACTTCGGGGTAGAGGAGGAACTGGGAAGTACTTGAGGATCATACTAGACATCCTTCTGGACCACCCTATCTATGTGAATATTTCTAAGTGAACCTTCTAGATTTTAGAATTCCGGTTTATGGGATACATGATCTCATAACATGGAGTCCTATTAGACCTCGACAAAATCTATGTAGTGATGTTGTGGGAGTAGTTGAGGAATGTCTTTGAGTTCATGAGAATCTTGGTCTTGGAAGGATACTATAAGTTGTTTTTCAAATATTTCTATTAGCTTGCTTCACCCATGACTGGGCTTACCCGAAAAGGGGTACATTTTGAATGGATCACAAAATTTAAAGCATCATTCAAGGAACTGAAGTGGGGATTGACCGCCACCCATATTTTGATCCTACCAAAATCTGGTACGGGATACGTGGTCTACTTTGAAGCATTAGTTATAGTTCTTAGGTGTGTGATGATGTAGGATGAACATGTGGTGGCATATGTATCTCTATAACTATGAACACATTAAAGGAATTATGAAATCGATAACATGGAACTATCAGTGGTGATGAATTCATTGAAAACATGGTGTCACTATCTCTTTGAGGAGAAATTTGTGGTCTACTCAGACCATAAGGGTTTGGCCTGCATTTTCTCTCATAAGGTTTTGAATTTGAGTTAGTGTTGATGGGTCGAGTACCTTTAGGAGTCATACTTTGATATTGTCTACACCCCAAATAAAGGTAATATGGTAGTGGATTCCCTATGTTGGAAGATATTGGCGCAGTCTTTGAAGGAGTCCAGTTATGAGTGGTCTTTGATGGGGATTTTTTCCCAAATGCACCTAAAATCCAAGGATCATAGTGGAGGAACATTCTTAGATATAATTAAGTTTACTCTCTCTCTTCTAGATCTGACTCGGGAGGTAAATCATAATGATGAGTTGTGTTATCATTTTAGGTAGCTTCTGTAGGTTTCGAGTGTAGTGGAAGCACATGATGGGAGTGTACCCAACTTTTTAGATTTTTATAATCGATTATTAATCTGGGATCAATACGACAATGAATTCCAGTATCCATGGAATTGAATCAAAGAAAAAGGACAAAATAGAGAACCTATAACTGGGAATATAGGATCAATTTTTTTTTATAATTAATTAAATTAAATTATAGAATTACCTCCAAGGTGATTCTTTCTTCATTGATGCGTTTGACCACAGGTCCGAAGTGAAACTTCATTGCGATGTAGAATCCAAGGATAATAATCCTCTAGCAGTGATCCACATGTGATCCATGTATCTCTGGACATCTTCAAAGGAGTCTCCATGTGCTATTGCAGAAGATTATTGTGCTTGTAATGTCCTCCTTTGATCTCCTTGTGAATATCTTCCAAATAATTCTCCATGATTTGGGCGAACAAGATCTCTATTATTCTTGAGAGCATTCTTCAAGAGGGAAGAGTTATCTAGGCTCGAGATATTTTCTCCAAGGATTTTGTGCACAGAACGGTTGGGTTATCTGGTCAAATGACCCCTGGATAATATAGAGAATAATAACATACCTAGGAATTTAATTCACCAGGTAATAATAAATAATTATCACATGTGTTGTTACTTAATTTATCATCCCATGTGAAACCCCATGTCAAATAATAATAGAAATACTATTATTTCCATAACATGCACTTAAATTGGACATTATATTTAAATATTATTTAACCAAATAATATTTAGTATTATTTCTCACTGAACCCATAAAATTGTTTTCCAATCCTCCTCAATATTTATCAGGACTTCAATGATGGATATTTATTTATTAAATAAAAATAACTATATTATTCGATGATAAATAAATATATTATTTACAATATATTTTTTCAAATAAATAACGACAAAATAAATGCAATCAAACATACTTGAATAATTATTAAACCAAAAACAAAAATAATATTTATTCAACTTGTTAAATAAATAAATTATTTACCTGAGATATTGGATACACTTATTGTGTGACCCTCTAGGGGTCTTTCTCATGGGCATTAGGAGATCTTTCCTAAAGTCCAAGATTATTGTCTAGAAACAGGTCAAGGAACCTAAGGGAAAAATGTTTATGTCACAACAATATTTCACCTCAAATGAATTCTTACATTCTAATATAATTCCTTTGTCCCAATATCTCCAATCAAGTGGGTTGCATGCAAGTTCCATCAACACGTGTTCTTGATTTCTCATTTATTGACTTCCTAGAATTGAACATTCCTAGAGAACACCATGTCCATGGATTTAGATAGGATATAACTTTTCCATCAAATGGATTGAGATATCTACTTCCGTATAAAAAAAATCCTTTCTCGCATTATTCATTAATGTAGTAATACTTGTGACACACCCAACATATCCTACCTCACCGCGAAAATATATCATCATGGTTTTCATCAATACATCTAAGTGAATGAGTCATAATATCCAATAATAATAATCTTAATATCTAAGGACCAATAAACATGTCCTCATATAGGAACATCCAGTGAAACTTATAAATTTGGATTTCCTACTAGCAGATCTTGTTCTCATTATATCCTCTTGGATATTACCAAGGGAGCACACCATAAAAAGGTGCCTCAAAGTTTCATGAGTCCCCGACATTGATATAATGTATCATTTGTGTCCCTTCGAATGATATCATCTAACCATAGAACATATATTCAAGAATAGTGTCATGGCACTTATTGGTTCTCATTATAGCGAGGATCTGCTATGACCCTTTAATATGACAACTATTCTTAAGGAATTTCCACATACTATATCACACTATAGAATGATCATAATGTGATAAGTAGTTTATTAATATTAATCCAATTAAAATAGGTTTATCATAAAGGAAAAAGAAGTTGGTTTATAGGGTACCAACTCCAATAGACTCCCACTTTCACTAGTGCCAATTACTAATAACCTTCTGTCCGATAGATCTCACATGATATTCATGCATCTATTGAGATGAGACTTTCTTAAAGGGGTTTTCCACATTCTATTACATGGACACTCTACTCCATGAAACATCACCCCTCTAATTGAGATTCCTCAATAGGTTATACTTTCAGAGTATTTTCTTTTTCCATTGATGTGACCTAGGCTCTTTTTCAAGATCCACCACTGTAGTATTATCACAATACAATGTAATGTGATATTTAATTATAGAAACCACATCAAGCTCTTGGAAAATGTTCCGAATCCAAATGGCTTCCTTGGATACATCAGAAGTAGCTATATATTCAAACTCCACTGCAAAATTAGTGAAAACTAGCTATTTTGGACTCTTCCAGCTCAGAGATCCTCTGTTGAGATAGAAAAAATATCTTTATTTTGACTTCAAATCATTTTGATCTATCTGAAAACCAACATCAACATACCCTCTGATGACAATCTCCTCATATCCTCCATAAATCATGAACATATCCTTAGTTCTTCTCATATACTTAATGATAGTCTTGATAGAAATCCAATGATATTCTCCCAGATCTTCTTGATATCTTCCTACCATTCTTAGTTCACAGGCAACATAAATTATGGTACATAACATGGCATACTTGATTGATCATTTCACTGAAGTGTATGAAATCGTACTCATCCTATCTTTCTCATGTTGTGTCTTAGGACACATTTTCTTGGAAAGATGTGTACCATGTGACACTAGAAACAATCCCCTCTTGGATTATTCGATATTAAATGTCTTTAGTATCTGGTCAATGTTTGTACTTTGAATTAGTCCAAGTAGCCTCTTGGATCTATCACAAATGATCAAGATCCCTAGAATGTAGGATACATCACCTATGTCCTTCAATTAGAAGAACTTATTCAACTATTCCTTGACCGACTGTAAGACTGGTATGTTGTTTCCAATAAGCAACATTTCTTCAATATACACTAATGATTGCATTCCCATTAATCCACTTCTAAACACAATGCTTACATTCATTTTTAATGAAGCCAAATTCTCTTATGGATTCATAAAATAGAAATTTCCATGATCTGGATGCTCATTTTAATCCATAAATGGGTCTCTACAACTTGCATACCCTTTTACCATCACATGGTGTCACAAACCCTTCTGGTTGTATCATATAGACATCTTTCTAAAGGTTCCCATTATGGAATGAAATTTTTAGATCCATCTACCCAATCTCATAGTCATGGAAAGCTGATATGGAAAGTATGATTCTTATATATTTAAACATGGAAACTAATGAAAAGTTTTAATCATAGTCAATTCCTTGACGTTGTATAAATCCTTTTACCACTAGAATTTCTTTATAGGTACTAACTTGACCTTCCAGGTCCAGTTTCTTTTTGAATACTCATTTAAACCCAATAAGATTTACATCAACTTGTTCATCGACTAGAATCTGGACTTAGTCATGATACATGGAATCCATCTCATAATTCATATCTTCTATCTATCTTTCATCTCCTGAGATCTTTACTTATTCCTTATAGGATATAGATTCATCATTTTCCAACAATAATGAGTCACCTTTCTCGGTGACAAGGAAACCATATCTCTTTGGTTCCCTTTCCTATATTGTTCTCATATGTAGTACATGTGTTTTAGGAAATACCTCTTCCACGGGGACCTTTGGAACTTATTCCTATACAAACTACTATGTATCTTGAGCATCAACTTCATTGATGCGAATCTTTCTCCCACTATCCTTTTTGAGGTTGTGCTCCCTCTCAATAAAGAAATTATATATAGAAACTTTCACTTTCATGTATGAGGGTTGTATATTCAGTATCCCTTTTTTCCCTTGGGATACCCTATAATGATACACTTCGTGCCCAGGGGTTCTAGTTTGTTTCCAGAGAAAGACTTACCAAATGTCGTGAATCCCCATACATATGTATGTGACAAAGTGGGTATCTTCCCACTCCATAGCTCAAAGGTAATCACATTTTCTGCCTTATTTGGTACTTGGTTTAATGTTTATGCCATAGTTTTCAATTCATATACCCAAAATGATAATGGAAGACCTGCATGACTCATCATTGACCTTACCATGTCCAATAAGGTACAATTCCACTTGTCACTAACACCATTACATTGTAGTGTATAAGGTGGATTTAGTTGAGATAGAATCCTAGACTCACATAAAAGGTCAATGAACTCTTGGTTAATATATTCTCCACCTCTATCCGATCAAATATTCTTTATCTTCTTACCAATCTGATTCTCTACTCAATTCTTGAACTCCTTGAATTTCTCAAAGCACTCGTACTTATACCTCATTAAGTATACATAGCCAGATTTACTGAAGTCATTGTTCCACCTCCGAGGTGGCACATTTCAGGTGATGGTGAAATGGCTAGATGAGAACCATCACCCACCTCATTTCAATAGACACAGGTTCTCTTCAAGTTCACCATTTCTTTTATTTCGACCCACCATGTGTCCTCATCATTTAAAAGAGGATGGATTATCCCCGTGGGGAAAATATAATTTATCCTTTAGGTATTGTGAAAGAAATAAAACAGTCAAATGATCCCCAATGGGCAATTGAATTTGTTCAAACAATTGTGAAATTAGACATCCTCATATGTGATTTCCTTAAATGGTCACCAATAGGTTTATTCGTGGAGCCAGAAACACCCAACGGTCCTGGTATCCAAGATTCATGGACCTACTTTCCTAAGGAGGACGCTCATTGGAAGAAGATCTTTCCAATGACACTTAAGGGATCCATTGGTTGAGAGGATGGGAAGTTAGGCTCACTGAACCTTTCGGGGGATGATTGTCACCTATTATAGGACTCTCTTATATATTTAAGTCGTGTTCATATGTTTGTGAGTCCTTGGTTCATTCTCAAAGAGTGTGTCCACGGGCTACCCCGGGTTTGTAGGATCATCATAGGAAAACATATGTTTGATTCTACTAAGGTGATGCTCACATGTGCCTTATAATAAGGTGCTCCGAAGTTTGTCATCATCTAGGGGGGATAGAAGGTGACTTGATGTTCGGATCAGATCCAGAAAATGGGTTTTCTATATATCATCGGTAGAGGAATCAGAACCCACATATTTTGGATTGTGTGTGGGGATTATGTGTAAAAGCGGCCCATTTGAGGGGAATGGTTGGGTGAACCCTTTCAGAAGGGAACCCTTTTGAGCTTGGGCCATCAGGTAGGCATCCTACATATCCGGGTTTGATTAGGAATTATATTTCTCATAGTTCAGATTTGTTGGGGCTTACGCATGCAAGCTTCCCATTTAATAAAATTATGTTTGGGTGAACCCTTTTTTGAGAGGGAACCCTTTTGATCTTAGACCTTAATTTAGTAATCCTATGTGTCCTAGTCTAATTAGAAATTAGAGTTCTCATAGTTCAGATTTTCTGGGTTTTACACATGGATGCTGCCCATTTGAGAGGACATGATTGGGTGAAACCTTTTGGGAGGGTGCCCTTTTGAGCTTGGGCCTTCAAGTAGGAATCCTACATATCCTTGTTTAATTAGAAATTAGAGTTATCTTAGTTCAAATTTGTGTGGATGTTGTAACCATAACAAACCTCTAAGGCCATGTGAGTCATTATCGGTGAGAGAAACAAGGGGATGCGAGAGATCCAACAAACCACATGCTTCCTCACATGTTGGTGTAATAGGGAGAGCCTTCGGAGGAAGAGGTCGGGGAAATGGTGAGTGAGGGAATAGAGAAATGAACCTTTCTATGTAATATGGCATTAAATTTCATGCTGCTCGTCCTCAAAAGATTTGGGACTTACCTCAGTGGGAGGGCCCTAGAACATGTTCTCAGAAGGGGAGGAGTGTCATCCTCTTCAAAAGGGGGAGAGAACATAACCCCATTGACTGATCAACATTCCTCATTGAATGGAAAAATAGGCGATCACCCTTAATCCCTAGAATGGAGAGGTTCACGTCGGAATCCCAAGGTTGTACTCTGGGTTACCATGGGAATGTAGACCCACAAGAATTCCTGAACCCCGAACTATTATGTGGAGAGCGTTTGTGACACTGCTTACCATTTGTATGTAGACTCAAAGGGGTGTGCTGATACACCCGATGGTTTGATCATATGGGTATAGTGTCATTGGTGGAGGATTTGGCATGATTATAGGGGACTGATTTGTAGATGGATTATGGAGGACTGGACGATAATGGAGGAGAGAGGTTGGAACATTATGAAATAATACCTAAAAACACCCTTTTCAGCATACTGTTTTCTGATGCGGTATGGGGGAGGCTCCGCATAACATAATGATATTAGGGAAGATGTTCCGTCTGTGTACTGATGTGGTACATAGGAATGGGTATATTCCACCATGTACCATAGTGGTATGTGGCCCATCACGCTTTTATGGGTTCCATCCGTGTACTGATGTAGCACGCGGCGCCAGGTTCAGTTTGCGTAGTGGTGCACAACGCAGAGCACCAGATTGACGGAGGGTTTGGGGTATCATCATTCGCGGGGAGTTCATTCATGATAATTATGTGGTTCATAGTTCACCAATTAATTTCACAGTTCTATTATTATTATTCAATTCCACCATTTTATGGTTAGCGATTGGATGTACCTGCAAAGGGTGTGGTTCGCAATTCATACTTCACCGATGACTCAAGACCGAAGCCATAACTTTATTTGAACTCGTTCTTCCCACCTTTGAGTCCCCTTTATTATTTTGTCATATGTCTCATAGCCCCAACATACTGTCACCCTCTTCCGTACCTTTTCTCAATTCATTCTGTTCTCCTATTATAGAGCACTAGGGAAATCATATATTATGGGCATGAAAAACCATTTTCAGAGGTCCATGAGGAGATATTCTTACCTGTGGAAGACTCAGCCAACACAGGGTTTGCAGAGCCCAAAGTTCATGATCATGGTTTCTAGAACCCTACCTGTTTGCTTCTTCTACAAACCAATGAGTTTGCGGGAGGGTACACGGATGGTCCTCACTTATACGAGTCCTTCGATGATGCGGTTCATGGTCTGCTAGTTTCATTGGCCACCGCTCTATGGGCTAGAGGTTCCTTCTTCAAATTGATTATGTGGGTATTTTCATTCTTTTAAGAAATTTTTAGGACCCAAAAAATTCCGCCCACTTGAATGGGTTTTATTTGGAACATAAAAGATACTATTCCAATGTAGAAGCGGTCCTAAAATGAAATGAATCATGGTAGAAAATATGGGACTGGTAGGAGGGGAACACACCTATATATAGGGGGTCCATGTCATTTTTCTTTTACTTTTTCTCATGGTGAAAAGTGAACTCGATTTCCCCCAGCTTCCTTTTCATTGGCGTATCATGCTTCTTTCAAAAATCAGGTTCACAAACTGCTTCATATGTTCCATGAAAAAATCTTTCCACCATTTCTTTGACAAAATACCATATTTTGGTTTTCAAGAACAGCCTTGTGGAACATTAAAATTAAAATCCGGATTCCACGTAGGAAGATTCTATGTGGCTTGTGTGTTCTCATACCAAGCATTAACTGGTGAACCGAACCTTATGAATTATTGATCTGAACATAATCTTTAATCCACAATTTTTGAACATGAACTTAATCGAGGCCTAGGTTCATGATATCCACATTTGACGGGCCAACGCCTCATCGATGGTTTGAATACCATGGATGTACATGGTGAAATGCATCTGCATATCATCTCTTTATGCAGTGCTACTTCCGCACTTGATGCAATACATGGAATGCCTTTCGCGTACCATTTCTGGGAAACATACACGAAGCCTTACACAGACATATTTTGAGTCATTTATCCATTCCTCCATAGCATTTACCCAACAATTTTTATTGGACTAACTTTTCGTTGGCTTCTGGATCTTCCTGTGCTGGATAAAATGGATACTTTACAGGATTCTACTATCGTCACTACTTCTTCTAAGGCTATTATTACCACCCTTATTTCTGTTGCTGATGAAATATTGATGAACATAGCGGCTTTGGTTGATGAAAACATTTTGGTCGTTACATTTCACCAACCTCGGGTGAATCTTCTTACAATGGGCCAATGAGATTACCTGGTTTTAGAGAGGCTTCCTTCTTACAGGTTTGGTTTATTTTCTGACACAACGATCCCAGCGCCAAATCTGACCGATCATCCCATCATCTGGATAATTAATACCTCTATTCCAAAGGCATTGATTTCTTCCAAGGGGAGGTACCTTCAAGGGGATACTACCTCTGGGTCCATACTGAACTATCCACCTCGAACTTTAGAGGGAGCACAGTGGAATCCTGGCCAGAAATCCCACTGTTATCAGAGCATTGCGAGGAAGGCTACAATGAACGAGCATCATAGTTGTTCATCCTGGTGGGACCATCTCCCTGGAGGCTTGTTTGTCCTGGATTGGGGTGGATTTTTGGGTTCTCAAGAGTTACAAATAATTTTGAACATAACTACAGACTATGGGACTATACGAGGCTGCTTGGGTTTCTCAAACATACACCCATATTCCTACAACCCTTATTTCACAAGTCTTAAGAAAGTGGAATCCAGACAAAAATTCCTTTCATTTGACCCACGAGGAGGTCAACATTAGTCTTCGAGACCTCCAACTGATATCGGGAGTCCCTATCATTGGGGATATGTATGATGACTTCCTTTTTTTATCCTCTGTTTGGGACGAAAAAGAAAGAACCCCCCTAGCCAAGAAACTGATCGTTCAAGAAAAGATACATTTGAAGGAAATAAATCCATGTCCGAAGTAGAACATTCCTTTTGATGTTTGGTTTGGTGCTTTTGATAAGCATACTGGTTTAGATCCTGATCCACAGAGACCTAGGGCTTCTCCTTCCAAAACCACCCAACTGCGGGCGGGTACTTATTGGCGCACCCTGGAAGAGGGGAATTTTCAGAAATGGATATGAGGGATCATCCTAGAAGTTGATCGGTTATTTTTACTGGAAGATTTCTTTGACATGTTTCTGAGTGGGTCTCTCATACCAGTGCGGGAATTTGGCGGTGTAATAAACTGAAAATTTTATCATGGCTGCTCAGTTTACCACTAGAAAATGCATCAATTTATCTATCCTAGTGTTGGACAAGATTTACCGCCTACTCGGTCGATTCAGAAAGGGGGGCCACTTTACCGGATGATTGGCCCTTTTCAAATTCTTTGGGGCTGGATAAGAGCCCACATAAGAGGTCATTCCTTCATCAATTCCTTTCCAATTCCAGATTCATCCCTATGACCATATCTTTAGAGTACCAGTGGGGTCATGCCGGAGGCTTAGGCATCACATGATAAGTAAGAGGAGAAAACTAAAAAGAATGAGTAGTACTTAATGTCTTGTCTCCACATTTAAAAACATTTATATTACCACCCTTATGATTCCTATACTGGTACTATTAAAAAAATGCATATGAAGACTTCATCAATCGAGGTTACTTATTTTTTTTCCAAGAAGGCATCATGGTTGCCCGTATCGGAGGGGAACATATTTGAGAGATCTATGTACCCTGTAGATTTAGTCAATAATTCAACTATGTTTAGAAGTTGTGACCTCATACTCTTAATAGTGCTCATCAGAAGAACCATCTAATGATAGAGCTTTAATTATGGCTAATGTTTACCCAGGAGGACACCAAGAGCCAGTCTAGACTTCTGAATCCTCAGGATTATGTGCCCTTTATTACTAAGAACTATGCTGAGGCATGGGTTAAATCATACCCCGAAGGACAATTAGCTGATTTGGTTCCTATTGTGATAAATTCTAATGCATCCAAGGTGAAGGGAAAGGATAAGAAATAGGGAGTTCCTAAACACTCTTGACCGGGAGAAGTTTTCAGAAGGTCTCTTTTCTCCCCCCATGAAAGTTGTGAAATACGGGGTTAAGACCTCACAGGCATCCAAACAAGCTACTGAAGCTGTTGTCAAGAGTTCACCATCCATTCTCCCTGAGGCTTATTTTCTAGTGGCATAATGGCAATAGAACCTTTTGAAAGGTTATCCATATTCCTGTGGCTAGTCCCCTTGAGATTAATGGAAGCTTCACCGAACTAGGGGAAGTTTATCTTACTGTCCTTGGCTACGTGTCAGCCCCGGATGATATCTCTTTTTATGAGGATCTTGATAGCGTGACTTGCTACCTTAAGGAACTCAAGACCCTCTTCCACTCCCAAAGTGGTCACCAGATGTACTCACATTGGGTACCTCCCAAACTGCAACAAGAAGCCATTGATGATGATGTCATTGAATCACCTACCATAGATGCCACTGAAAAAGATTCTTATTTGCTCCCATAATCTCATATAAGTTCCCTTTCTGAAGGTCCTAAGTCTGGTATGAAGTGTGGGTGAGCACTTCAAATAAAGATATATGGAGGATTATTTAAAGGTAACGTTTTTATCTTCCGTGTTTTGGGGGATCCAACACTCCTACTAGTATTTCAGTCGATGATGAGCCTAAGGAGGTGGCTACTAATTTTAATGAGATGGACAAGTGTCTCCACTCTCATACAGTCAGGCATTACTGGTTAAATTATGTGGCGTTGATGGAAGTACTCATGTGGCTGATGGTAGAGGTTTTATCTACAACCTATAGCTTTAAATTCATTTAATGTGGAGATGCTAAAAGTCCCTCCTCCCCTTTCTGTTTTGCAGGGGCCGACATGATCTTGGGGGACAACTTTTCCCCTGATTTATTCTCCTGGAGGTACTGTGGCTGGGGAGTGTGTCCTATCAACAGTTGGGGGTACTACTGAAGGACACCCCAGATCCCAAGAACACATAGAATTGGTTATTTTAGAACCTTCTAGGGAGTTTCCTACCCCAGCTCCTCTGGGTGATCTTATTCATGACTCATCCCCCCAACAGTCAAAGAAACGCAAGTAAGCCTCCAAGCTGTTGAAGTGTATTCGAAGGGGAATCGTAAGTAATTATCTGTTTACCTGGTGATTGAACCAAGAATACTTATCTTATTGACTCGCTGGTACATTTATGCGCTTTGACTCAGGGCCTATCGGTATCTAGATGACGACCGCTTAGGTATCTATAGCTCCAGTCACTTTTAGGGTAGAGAAAGGGTTACCATCTTTTATGGTTGAACAAAATAAGGGAACATGGGAATCTAAAGAGACTGGGGGTGATGTTAAACCCTTAGGTTTTCCTACTCCCATTGGAACAATCTCTTCCCTAATAATGGAATGACATCTATAATTTGAGTGCTCACTTGACTGTGTTGAGCTAACTCTCATGAAGAGAGAGAGGGTGGTATTTATAGTAGGGAATGGCTCCAGTGGCGAGTCCCAAGAGTTGTCATATCTTGGAGGGGATTCGAATATAATGGATCCAATCACTATTCAACAAAAGACCTTTTTACCTATAGAGGGTGTTACTCCAGAGTTTGATATCCTGCCTGCTCAAGGTGGTTCAAGGGAAGTCACAATCGAGGATGTTGATGTTCTGACCCCTGAAAATTTGGAGTGGGATATCATGCCCTTTTTGAAAATTCGGAGAGGGTTTATGTTTTCTTCCCCTAGTATTTTTGAGACCAATGCCATTATCTAGACTGACCATCCCTACAGGCCTTATATTAATCAACAATATTCTGAGGGCTACCTTGAGGGTCACTATTTTGGCCGAGCATGGCCCTAGGTCTTCAGTATTCCCAAGTACCCACAGAGTGAAACTAATGATTGAAGATATATATCCACCCATCCTAGATAGTTGTACTGCTATTGGGGTGGGATGTACTGAATTTGTTTCCTCCCTATCCTCGTAATCACAACCACAAGCCTCAGTAATAGTGGCAGACCCCCCTATGTTTTCATCCACTACAATCACTAGAGATGAGGTCGTCGTAGGATTGAGCCATGTTGTATCTACTGAATCAAGTCCCTCTACTGTAACGTTCATTCCTGACAACATTTCATCACTTGAGAGTGACTCTGAGACCAATCCATAAAGTTCAGTTGATCTTTGTCACATGCGGAAAAAGGTATAGAGGAACATTTGGAGATTAATTTCTCAGACCACATTGGCTGAGATGCCTTTGAAATTTCCAAAACTAAACTACTAGTTTTTAGTCCTATGTTTTGGTGGATTTTACTATCATGGATTTTATGATATAGTAAGACAGGTGGATTTTGCTCAAAAATCAACTAGTGCACTTGAATATTAACTTTTCACAGCAGATTTGACGACTTATCTTGCTACTACACAGCAAATTCTATTTGACAAATCCTCCACTCATGATGGAACGGTTGAAAAGTTTAAAAAAGAACTCATGAATCAATAGTCTTTGATAGAACAACTCGATCAAAAATTGGAGCAAGAAATCTAGAAACGGGAGATGCTCAAACAAGAGTGGTCTCAGGCCATAGTCTCCATTGAGGAGGGACGAAGGAAAAAGAAAGAGGGAGAAAGGACAATCCTCTAATCCACGGGGTATGTGGAAACACTGCAGGAAAGTGTCGAGGATGAGAATGCAAATTTATTAAAGCTTCACCAAGCCGTTAAGGAGTCGTACTAATTGTTGATGCAACTCTGCGACTCTATCGAGCGTCTCTTGTAAAGATCATTTCTTTCATCCAAGGAGAGGCTCCATTCTGTTGTTGCCCACCATATATTTTTATAAAATATGATAGAACCAATTTTCATTTGAATTATTATTCTTTTCCTTTTTCTATCATTACAATTGATCACAAATCATCATTTCAATCTTGTATTAATTTTAAATTATAATTCGACACCGATAAATGGAAATAATTGAATCATGATCTAATTTTTTCTCGAGTCTTGAGACTCAGTGAGCGTAGATTGACTACTACTGAGGTTTTATGGAACACCAAATGAACTTTAATGTCTTTTTCATTATTAGCCTAATTTTTTCCTAAGACTTCTTGGAACGGGCTTAGCGGGCATAAATTGACTTTTTTTTAGTCCTCCCATTGCAGGTTTTTTACCTAACAAGGTTTACGTCTTTTTTTATTGTTCATTGTTTTTTAACAAACCGATACTCGACTTTTACCCAGAGGTGCATTCTGTTGATTTTCCATCTGGAATGTATAGTGTCTTTTTCTTTCTCTGGAAGTTCATAGTTCTTCTAATAAAACTTATTACTAATGTTTGAGGTCAAACAACAATGAAAAATCTTAACAGGGAAGAGCCCTAATTTGAGAACGTTTTCCAAGAATGTCCTAAAATCCTTCAGACATGGATTATGGATTATTATTGACCCTAAAATTGTGAATTTAGGACATGCATGAGGCTTAGGATCCATTTTAGGCATATAGAAGTCATAAAGGACTCTCCAAGGGACGAATTTGACTTTGATTGATGGCCATTTTGTGGACAACATATGCAGAGCCATTGGGGAATGATGTGCATAGTCAAACAAAGGTGTCCGTAGGACACTGGCCTTCCATCTCTGATGGCTAGGAAGGATTATGAAACATTTTGAATTTATTTTGATGTTGGGATCCACAATGGGTGGATGGCCTGAGTAATGGTGTCTGAAAACATTTGGGACATTCATATCAGTTTTGAGTAGGAAACTGTTCCCGCACAGTTCTTACTTGCGTGAGGGAGAGTTGGTAAATGCTCAGATGATTTAGAAGCCCCCTTTTTTATGTCAATAACATTTGGAAATAAGAAGGTACGTAATATGTTGTCCAGAAGTTTTCCAAAATACAGGGGTGTCACAGAACATGATTGTCATTTGAGCATAGAAAATCTAGAAAGGACCCTCCTGGGGAAGAATTTTCCTTCGATTGATAGCCATGTTTTGGGCAACATATGCAGAGTATCTATTGCATGATGTTCATAGTTAAACAATGGTGTCTTCAGGACACTAGTATTCTGTCTTCGATGGATATAGAGGATTATGGAGATTGGTAAATTTATGAATATGGTATGCAACCTTCAACAAGTGGTGAACCTGAACATGAAAAGGGGAATTTTAACAGAAATTCTCCTGGAAATGAGTGGGGGTACTCCTCTTTTGTACGTGGATCAACTTCACGCATATTGATGGGGTATCTTTAGAAACCTCAAAAGAGATCAGAGATGAATCAGTCCCATATGTTCTGATATATCAAGGTGTGTGTAAGGAGGAAATTGCAAACCATTACTTTGAAGAACCTTGAATAAGGAGAGAGATAACGAGTCTTGGAAGTCATTGGATGTACTGAGATAGGAGAGGAATCTCCTGGGGACGAATTTTCCTTTGATTGATGGCTATTTTGTGGGAAACAAATGCAGAGCTACCGGGGCATGATGTGCATAGTCAAACAAAGGTGTTCATGAAACATTAGTCTTCCTTATTAGATGGCCATGGAGGGTTTTGGGGATTCAATATTTCTTAGAGAGCAAAGATTTATGTATGGAAAGAGTATATATGGACATATTGGGGAAATTTGGGTGTGATTTACTCATGTAATTAGGTTTCCCTTACATAGATCTGATTCACATGAAGGGTGAGACATTCGTCCTATTTTTGGGGTACCTAGCCATTTATCATAACATGGACAGGATGCGGGGTTCCTCTTATGGAAGAGAACCATGCCAGGCCTTTTATTTTCATGTTTTTAGGACCAAATTCTTTGAATTGTTTTCCATAATATTATAGTGTATCACTAGCTAAGATCCCTATGATCATGTGATCTATTCTCAGTGTGAGAAACAAGGGATTATAAGGATTTCAGGTCATTTCCGAGGGACAGAAAAATCAACATCAGAGGGAGTTTTGGGATTAAACCATTTCTATGTAGTGTAACATCGTACAACAAGGACAATTCTGGCCTTGTATTTTAATATCATTCGGTGAGGATGTTTTTCACCTTGTAGTTTAATGTCTTGTGGTGAGGATGTTTAGTTGTGCAATTTAGAGTCATGTATCGAGGAAAAATTGGTTTTCATGAAGATCATTGATAGCTATGTGTTGATCGTAATCATGATATTCAGGAATTCATTAGGAGTGACTAATGAACAAAGGTGTAAACCATAGTCTCATGGGGAAACATGGATCAGAAGGGATGGTATGAGGCTTGGAATCCATTGGGCATACTGAGATAGGAGAGGACTCTCCTGAGGAAGAATTTTTCTTTGATTGACAACCATTTTTGTGGGAAACATATGCAGAGCCACTAGGGAATGATGTGCATAGTCAAACAAAGGTGTTCTCAGGACAGTAGCCTTCCTTCTCAGATGGCCATGTATGATTATGGGGATCCATGTTTTCCTAGGGTATGGAGTTTGAAAATCAGGAATGATGTTCTTGGGAACGTAAATAATACTTGTACCATGATTTACTATGAAATACTGAAGATTAATCATAGTTCTGACTCATATGTATCTGGGAAAGTAGGATCTTTTGACTTCTCATTAGTGAGGGGCATGTACAGGATCCCGTAACACCATGATTTGGACTGCACATAACTTTTGATGAGTTTTTCAGTTTATTGTCATGCAATTTGGAACTTTCATGGTCTCCTCGTACATGTATGACATACATATGGGGAAAGGGGAATTTAATTTTGGTGGGGGCTGGGACAAGATCAAGGATTTTGGCGTCGCTACGTATCCTATGAGGGGAGGAATCAAGCCGTACATAGTTATGAACATTCCCTATACCAATCTAGCTCGGTCCATGTGTAAGGAAATGTGAGGTAATTTTTATGTATTTTTTTATTATGGTGGCTGGATCGAGATTCCAAATCTAGGCATCACTATGTATCCTGAAATCATAAGAATCAAGGCATACATAGTTCTGAATGATCCCTACTAATTTGGCTCAGTTATTTGTATGAGAATGTTTTTATTTCATTTTCTATGGGTGTCGGGTCTACCAAATTTACCTATAAGATGTCTATGTAAGAGAACCCTTACCACTAATCCTAAGCTCACGTGAGCTATACTCAATATAAGAAACAAGGAGTGGACATCAGGTTTCCTTCACAAGTGTTGGGAGGTAGAGGATATGATAGAGGCATTTGTTTTTGTGGGGGAAAGTCCAAGATCAAGGATCAAGGTGTTTCTACATATTCTGTAAGGGTAGGAATCAAGTTGTACATAGTTCTAAATGTTCCTTTTACTAATATGGATTAGTCATGGGTACATGAACATCTTCATTTCAGTTTCTCCAGGTGCTAGGAATACCAAATTTTCCTATAAGTTATTTTCATAAGAGTACCCTTACCACTGATCCTAATCTCACATGATCTATAATCGATGTGAGAAACAAGGAGTGGACATCAAGTTTCCTTCCCAAGGGTTGGTAGGTAAAGGATATGATAAAGGTATTTTTTTGTGGGGGCTCAGCCAAGATCGAGGATTGAGGAATCGCTATGTATCCTATGAGGGTAGGAATCAAGCTGTACGTAGTTCTGATCATTCCCTGTACTGATCTGGCTTTGTCATGGGGATGAGAATGTCTTTATTTCATTTGATCTGGGTTCCAAGTAAACCATATTTCCTTCTAAATCATTTGTATAAGATAATCCTTAACACTGATCCTATTCTCACGTGAGTTATACTCGATGTGTGAAACAAGGAGTGACAAGGTTTTCTCACGCTGGTGTTGGGAGGTAGAGGACATAATGGGGGAATTATTTTGGTGGGGGTTGGGCCATGATCAAGGATCGAGGCATCACTGCATATCCTATGAGGGAATGAATAAAGTCATACATAGTTCTATGGGTGATCATGAAATTTATTATCGTGAAATTAGGTCAATTTGTGATATGTAGTTTAATGTATTATAGTGAGGACATAAGTCATAGTTTAATTTCATGTTTTAGGGAAGAGTTCCTTACAATTTAACTTCATGTGGAAAATACTAAGACTCATAGTTTATGGTCTTAGAGTTCGGACCATGATTTTCTTTATTTCTACTCATAGTTTAGGGTCTTTGAGCTTAGACCATGGTTTGTACCATAAATTTTATCGTCATGCTGGATAGGACAACAACTCATTGTTTAGGGTTGTAGAGCTTGGACCATGGGTCTTATTCTATTTCTACTCATAGTTTATAGTCTTAGAGTTTTTGCCATGGATTTACATTATTATTACATAAAATAATTCTTTAGAAACATTTCATTTGTGTGAGCCGTGATGAGCTACCCATTCATTGATATCAGGGCGTATGATCCATTAGAATATACACTATGTATGACCTATGGTCCTTCCCACTTTGGTTCAAGATTTTGGGACTTCTTCTTGAGTATCATTAGGGATCTAAGGCCTAACACAATTTCTTCTTCAAGAAAAGATTGAAGGTGAAACTTTTTGTTGAAGGCTCATGAGATAAGATTTTGGTAGATTTTCAAATGGTGTAAACTGTGTAGCCTCTTTTCATCTATCTTCTCTAACTCATCAAACTATATCTAGGATTGTTATTCCATGTATAGTTGATCATAAATGGCCACAAAAAATGATGGTATCTGGATTTTGATAGGTAAACCCACCTCTATCTCGTATACTAGTGAGTATGGGGTCACTTGGGTGGCAGTGCAGGTCGTGGTCTGGTAAGACCACAAAGAATGAAAAAGCTTGTCTGGACACAATTTCTTATCATTATTAACCATGTTTAAGAGTATTTTGGACAGAGTCTTATTGAAAGCCTCTATCTTCCCATTGGATACTGCATAGTAGAGGGATAACTGGTTGAATTTGATTCCATACTCTTGGTATAGCTTGGCCAACTAAGGAGAGGAGAAGTTGGTGTTGTTGTCCATCAGTATTTTATGAGGGACACAAAATCTAGTAATGATGTTGGAATTTACAAAGCTAACGATCTTTTTCACCCTGACATCATTAAGGGGTATGGATTCGGCCCATTTGGAAAAGAATTTTGTCACTATGAGTATGAACTTGAATTGTCTGGCTGTAGCGGGAGGATATGGTCCCATAACATCCATCCACCAGGTGGAAAATGGCCAGGAGTACATAGCTATATGAAGTAACTCTGGGGGTCAATGTATAAAATTGGCATGAACATGGTAGGAATGCCCCATCATGGTGAATGTGGCACAATCCTGTATCATAGAGGGCAAGTAATACCCAAGTCATCGAATTTGGTGAGAGAGCTTGGTTACGGACTAGTGCGCTCCATAAGCTCTGACATGCACTTCCTACATGATGATAGAATTTTATTCTCCACCAATGAACTAGAGAAAGAATCCATCAAGGAATCATTTGTAGAGAACCTTTTCTTGGTTTTCCCATTGTATTGGACAATGTTGACTGCCTGTCTTCGTACATATTCCATTCCATCCCTATCCGGTGAGAGTTCCCCATTCCAAAGGTAATTTTCAATGATCTAGGTGGTGGTGTGAACATAAGGCTTAGAAACTAGGCTAATTTCCTCAATATCTTCTGTACTACTCCAGATGAGTTGCAAGACTATCCAGAAGTGGGAAATGCTAATGAATGTTTCATCCTGATATGGATCATCAAAGGTTTTGGATGAATTTTCCAATGCATTAGCTTGAGTATTTTGAGACCGGGGGACATAAGTCAATGTTGGTTTGGATGGGAATTCTACCATCAGCTCTTGAACATAGTTCATCAAGGGAGCCAATACTCATTTCTTAACTTAATAGTTACCATTGACCTGTTTGACGACGAGCTCTGAGTCACCCTTTATTTTTAGGTGTTTGGACTGCACATGAAGTGCCAGATCTAGGCCCACAATGAGGGACTGATAATGTACTTCATTGTTGGTAAAAAATTAGCAAGGAGTAAGGAAAGATGATCTTTTAGGGAGAATGAGTATAATTCTCAGCCCCACATTGTTTTTCTTGGGATCCTCCATCATTTTTTCTGTTGGTATTCTGGGAGCACCGTCGAAGTACATTTCCTATGTCTCGGGGTCCTCCTGGATGGAGAAAACTTCTTCATCCAGAATTTTGACATCCAACGGTGTTGTTTCTTCCAAGGGGTTCTCGGCTAGGAAGTTTTCTAAAGCATGGACTTTGATGGCCTTCTGGGGAATGTACCATATGTAAAACTATTGTAAGATGACCACCCATTGTGATAGGCGTCCATTTAGCATTGTATGGTTGAGGATATATTTGAGCAGGTTGTAGTAGGAGACCAGGTGGACCTCATGGTGCTATAGGTAATTCTTGAGTTACTGAATGACAATGATTTGGGATATGGAGTTCATTTAAAATTTTGAATATCAAGTTTCATCATCAATCATTGTTCGGCTGAGGTAATAGAGGTTTTTCTCACTACCAACATCATTTTTCTATGTGAGGAAGGTGCTTAATGACCATCTTAGGGAAGTTACGTACAAAGTGAGAGGTCTCCCCTCAACTGGCGACATCAACACTAGTGGTATTACGATATATATTTTTATATTGTTGAATGCTTCTTGGCAATCAGTATCCCACTCATACATAACTACTTTCTTCATGAGCCTGGTGAAATGTAATCATTTACCAGCCATGTTGGCTATGAAGAGTCGAATGTAGGTGAGGTGCCCCTGGAGACAGCTCAAATCAGTGAGGTTGTGATGTTGGGACATGCCAAGGATAATTGTTTTCTTCTCTAGGTCGACTTTGATGTCGTGATGGTGTACGACAAAGACGAGGAATTTTCTAGAGGTAATGATAAAGTTCCACTTTATATTATTCATCTTTAAACAATTCTGCCACAATTTGTTGAAGAGAGTTCCCAGATCATCTAGGTGGTTAGATATTTGTCATGATTTAACCACCAGATCATCGACATAACACTCGATTAACATTACAAAGAATGTCTTGAAGATGCGGTAGATGGCACACCCATATGTGGCACTGACATTCTTTAGACCAAATGGAATCACCTTGTAACAGAACTTCCCTAAGGGGACCTAAAAGAGATAGCTTCTTCATCCCTCTAGGCTATCCGTATTTGATTGTATCTAGAATATCCATCGATAAAAGATAGGGATCATATCTAGTGGTCACATAATCAATAATTATGTGATTGGGACCGAGAAGTCAAATTTTTGGAAATGACTATTGAGGTCCCTAAAGTCAATGTAGACTCTAATTTGTCTATTCTTATTTTTTAATAGGTACTATGTTTTTCAGCAAGATCTAATAATGGACTTCCCATATGAAGTTGGATTTGATTATCTTGTCAACTTTAGCCTCTATTTTGGTCCTATACGTCAGGTGGGTTCTTCTGGCTTCCTATTTATGACCCCGGGGATATTCTAATAAGCCCAGATGATGAGTGGTGACCTCAAGATCGAGTCCTGGCATTTTGATGTATTTACAAGCAAAAACATCTTGATTCTTCTTTAGGAAGGAGGTTTATGACTCCTTATCCTCGACAAGCATACCCACACTTATCATAGTGGGTCTTGGGTCATCTTTAGTACCAAATTTTACCTTTTTAAGTTCATTGATTATGGTGGAGACACCTTCTCCGATTGTAAGAGGGGAATATTTGAGGTCTTCTTCTTCTTATTCCTTTTCTTCATCTTCTTCCTACTCTTCTTCTTATTCTTCTAATGGAGAGAGGATTCTCAATAATAACTCTCCAATGTTGGGATAGGAATCTTCTTTTTTCCTCTGCGAGTAAGGCCAAGGCGGTTTGGGTTCCTAAGGACGGGTTTGAAGTATCTTTGTTAGGTATTTTACTATCATCGTGGGAGTCAGCCTGCTCTTCTGTGTCTTTGGACTCAGTGGTCATAATAGAGACCATGTAGACAACTGAGTATACTTCTGGACTTGTGCTTATGCATTCAACTTGGTTAATGTGTAATATATAATCTTCCTCAAGTTTTTTGAGGGGGTCGGTATGAGCTATTTCAAATCTATCTGGGGCAGTAATCCAATCATCATCGTTGGCCGATGGATGTTTTTATTCCGACTCGTAGAACCCAACATCGATATAATGTGACTCACAGGACTCAAACAAGGATATATCGGTGTGCATTGTCCTATTTTTCCCATTAGCGCAATATTTGATGCACTGATGGTATGATGATATAATTTCAACATGCTGATCCATCCACGACCTCCCTAATAATATGTTAAAGACTGTACTTTCACTCACTAACTGGAACTTGGAATCTAACATAAGGTATCAAAGCCCAGTTTTAATATTGATTCTTCCCAATGGTTTATGCTTGCTTTTGTCATATCCCAATAGAGTTTTGGTGAAGGGTGATAAGCTGACTTCATCATAGCCCATCTAAAGAAGTGTACACAGTTGGAGGAGGTTGATTCTAGAGTCCTTATTGATGAAGATACTCAAGAAATCAATTCCATTTATCTTGTCAGATGAATATGAGGGTTTTATATACCCTTTCATGATGGAATCTTCATCTATATCTATGAAGAAGATAACGATATAAAATTCTTCTGGACTGGTCTCTATCTGATAGACTTCAGCTGCTAGTACATTGGCCTTGAACTCCTAGGGACTTAGTAATTCCTCAATGAGTTCCTCCCTAAGATATGCGGATAGGCTTAACGCATCCATTATTGACAACTTTGTTGGTACTAAATCCATCTTCTTTAAAATATCATACTTCTTCTCTAAAGGTCGGTGCTTCCCAATTTGGGGTCTATCTTTCATAGAAACTTTAGGGGCTTGGGATCTAGAAGAAGATGGTTTGGCTTCTATGCCAAGAACTGGTGGCTCTATGGCCTTTTCTGAGTTAGGTTCAAATGGTCAATCTGTATGCTTGGGTGATTTGATATTTTTTGATTCCCTAATGTATATTCCATAATATTTTGGCTTGTATTTCTTTTGACGGGGGAAGACGAGCATTCTGGTTTTTTTTGTGTCTTTCGGAGGGTCCTTCTGTGAGTTTCCGCGATGTTAATTGTTTGACTAGTGGCATGGCTAGAAATATGACTCATGTCAAGATTGTGCTTCCCATGAAACCTCCATCCTCTGTGACCTCTTCCTCTGGATCTCTTATTTGGTGCGGGGAACCTGAGTTCGTGTCCATAATCTCCATATGAGAAGGGTTCCATTAAGTGATCGACATCAATGGAGCCGAAGATTAGTTCTTGATCCGACAATGTTTATGTCTGATTGTCTCCTTCTGATGGTGATGTTTGGTGGGGCGGTTCCCATTGTACCATTTTGCAGGGTAGTTCCTATTATACCATGTCTGTTGGAATGAACTCCAAAAGTGTCAAAACTAAATTTGTATTTGGTGTAAGGTCATATTATTGTTCTTATTATCTTCCATTTCGGCCTTTAGCTGGCCTTGGGGCTGCGGAGGACGGTTGTGTTGTGTTGGGAGATTTTGGGGGCACAGTTGGTTGTTTCGACTTCTCTTAGAGGATTCCATGAACTTGATTGACTATTTTTTGGGTCCTACAATTATCAAATATTTTATCCTTACCAGATACTGTTTGTCATTTATCTTCTTTTAGACCTAAGGTGGAAACATACACCACCTGTGCGGGCGGAGGGCCCAACTTCACTTTTCTGGAATCCACAATCTTTTGTAGGAGATAATTGAAAACAAATCATTCCTAGATTGTGTGTCCTAGTATCCATCAGTATGGAAAATAATTCAGATGGTCTTCAAGACCCACATCATCATATTTCTTTGACTCTGGTAGCCAAAGCAAGTTAAAATTCATAGCGGCTATGAAATAGACGTGAACCTAGTCATCTCAGAACGAGTAGAATTTATTTTTTAGTTCTCAAAAATGATTTCTTTTAGCACCACTTCACTCATATTTCCAAGTTGGGAGTTATTTTTGGTGTCTAGGGGGTCCCATATGGTTCAGTGGGGGCCTCACAACTGGAGCTGGTGCCACAGTGGCTTAAGTGTGACAGAACCCGCTTCATCTTTTCCGGCTCTTTTTCCTAGGGCTTATTGGGACACTTGAGACTTGAGTTTGGTATGTTACAATGAGTATTATATACTTTGGGTGATTATAGAGAAATATATGAACCCACTTGTGTTATTTACTAGGATGAGTGGCATTCCCAACTCATCACGGAGGTTATCGATACACATGTTGAGCATCTCATCCTGGGGGAGTGTCCAGTTCAGGGAATAAGTCAGGCCTTTCCATCTAGAAATGAAGTCTAAGAATCTTTCGTTCTCTCACTTCTTATAGTTCATGAGTTCACTGATCATTGTCTTACATAGTGTTGAACTGAACTGGATGAGAAACTGTCACCGGAGGTTCTCCAATCCTGTGATTAAATTGGCCGGAAAGATAGAATACCATACGAAGGCTGAGCCCTACAGCGTTCGTACGAAGCACCTGAGTTTTACTACTTCATTCTACTTCGTAGTTCCCATCAGGGGGGTCACATTAAGAGTCATAGTTCATTAAATGTGGTTCAGGGTCCCCCAATCCATTGAATACGAGGAATATTAGGTTTTGAAAATTCTGCAGTAGGGGAACATTTCTTACCCAATCAGGGTAGGGTTTAAGCTCTGGTTGTATCAGAGCACGCCACCACTCCATGGATTCCTGTCGAGATATTAGTTGTTCAATGGTGTTCAAGAGCCCTTGATGCATATCATTTCAGGCTTGATCTTGGGTTTGTGTGATAGGGGCCAAAATTTGGTGTGTTGGTACTGCTAACATTTGAGGTTGATACCCAGCTAAAGGTATCATTTGTGGGTTTACCTGAATTCATTCTGGTTGTATTTCCAAAGGGGGGAGGTCTTGATGTCCTTCTGGGGATGGGTTGAATGGACCTATGAATTTAGCTTTATTCACCGGGATGAGTGTCTGTGGCAAGGGCACCTCTTCCGGGAGCACCTAATAATGTTACGCCCGTGGGGGGGGGGGGGTACATCTTGTAAGGTATCTCCCACATCGTAGCTCGACATTAATTCGCATGATCTCTTTCATTTTTACTCCTAATTGGAAAACCTTTCTCAAGAGTGAGGGACATATTTACAGGGGAGGAGGAGGTGGGTCATAGAAGACATTATATTTATTCTTATCCTTGTTGGGATTTCAAGTGGTAGGTAATGATTGATTAATTGAGGGGGAACGAAAAATTAGAACTACTCTCTGGTTCCAGGTATTCACACCCTCAAGTTCGGTGTGGGATGCGGCTTGGAGGGAACCATCTTCCCTTGCTCCCTCTTCATCATCTCCTTCCTTTGCACTATTTTCTGTAAAATCCATGGGGTTACCATTTACCATGTTCACTAATACATACAACCTTGGAGGTTGTTTACCTGGTGTTGAATGGTAGGAAGGCTTTCTGCATCCTTTGTTGGTTTTTCTCCTTCTATTCTATGGTATTATTCAGGTTTCTTGGCGAAGATTGACCAAAGGGATCCATGAACTGACCTCGTACTTGACCTTTTTCTCAGAGGGTGTGAACCCTAAGAAGGTGTGGAATGGGTTACTCCTCTATCCATCATTCTTCCTAAATGGTAGAAGACAGACATCCATTGCGGAGGGACTTGAGGTAAAAATGTCCCTAGCCCTGCGGGCTGGGGTTGTCCCCATTCTTCCATCGATGTGCTATGACCAAGATTTTTTAGACTTACAGGGTAATTTTGATTTAAAAATCCCCCCAGCCTCGTGGGCTGGGGTTGTTCCCCTATTATGGTGGTAGATTCTACTATATCCACCTTTTCAATTTCATGTACTCTTATGTGGGTGTGAGACAAGTATGGAATTGATCCATCATGGAGTCTATGTTATTTTTAATACATGATAACTTCTTAATTGTTGGCTTCCCTTAGGTGGGATGCCTGTTGGATGTTCCTTCTTGCCTGAATTAGGAGCTTTTTGATGGCTTGATCCCTTTATCCCTGATGCTTTTTGAGACTTACTCCAATCCAATTTTTGGAAAGTATCTTATATTTTCTTGAGTAGGAGTTTCATTTGATTTCTGCCTTTGGGTAATGGTATTGCACGATGTCATTTCCAATGGGGCTTGATGGATGGGACATGGGGTGACGTACAGAGCTCCATTTTCTCCCCATCCACAAATATAAACTCTAGTAGGGGCATCACCAATGAGGTAGCACAACTTATGTAGTGAATGGATGCAATATTTTTCAAGGTTTCTCTTCCTCCTTTGTGATTGTGATTTTCGTGCAGATGGGAGGGCTTACCGGTCGATTAGACAGCGAAGCTCCCCTAATGTGGTGACATGGTCTGAATACCCTTCATTAGGAAGGAATTTTTCTTTGAGTTAGTAAAGATTCATCCATATATTGAGGTGAATTTATTATGTACATTACCCAAAAAAATCTCCTGGTATGTCGAAGTGAAAAGTGGTCGTAGGCCAATACATCACCGGTATATTTTCCTTAGTTAATTGTCTTCTCACAAGAAACATATCCCACTGTTGTTCTTCTGGGGGATCCCCTACTTGATATTCCCAGCTCAATTGTTTTTTAATGATTTATTTTCAAGAAATAGGACTGGTGGGAGCCTCATTGATATGAGAATAGTGTGGGGTGGCTTAGAAGATGAGCGTGGCCCCGATCCATCCTCTAGTTGAGAAATAATATAACTCATTTTAGATGGAGTTCCTGATGTGTCAGACACCATTGTTTGAGTGCCTCGACATAATAATAATTTCTCGCATTTGTTCCGACAAGGGGAGGACCTTATTTCTAGTATGAGATTTGGTTGTGGGGTGTACCTTCACAATTGGTTCTGCATTGGCGAGGGCTACTATTGCAACTTGATGCCTGACTATGAGAATTTTATTTTAGTGTATACCTTGGGGAGGACCTTTAGGGTAGGATAAGATAATGGTGAACCTTCTCGCTGCTTGATTTCACTGAGGGGAGAAACTTCTTGTTGACTCATGTGATAGTGAGGACTACTATCATGGAATGATACTTGGCTGTTGGGAGAATTTTTGCACTGCACATCCTGAGGAGGGCCTTCAGGATGTATTGTAATAAGGGGAGGACCTTCTCGTTGCTTGATGTTATTGTGGGGAGGACATTCACAGCAACTGTCATTGGGGGGAGGGCCTTGACAATGACTGTCACCATAGCGAGGACTACCATCATGACTTCATGTCCGACTACAGGGAGAAGAATATCTGCAGCATATAACCTGAGGAGGACCATCGGGGAAGACGATATCAAGGGGAGGACTTTCTTACTCTATTATCCTCAGGTCGATGGTAGGGATATACCAATGTTCATCGGGAGGTAGTCTCCCATGATCGATCGTTTCTGGCCCATAGAGTAAGCCCCCGTGGGTGCTCTGGGGAGGACTTTCAGAGCTTTTGGTTGCGATATTGCAGGGAGGACATTCGCAACTATTACTATCACTTCCATAATTTATTAATGTACTGATAGGGTCTTGAGCCTTTTTTGAAATATGTTTGAGGTCTTCAAGAATCCCAACATCTAGCAAAGAAGAATCATGTATGTGCTCTTCATTTTCTGGTTTCCTTTGTTTCATTTCATTTTTGAGTGCTCTCTTGTGGATAACCGGGGCAGTCAGCTATAGGGAACTACCTTTATATTTTATTCCATGTCATGTTGGGTCTCGTGATGTCGCTGGTATACACCGATGGACATCTTGAATTATGGTATGGATTTATACTTACCCTAGAGTGGCCACCATGTTGGACCGACGTCCCCCAGTTGGAAAAAGTATTTATTTCTGATCCGGTTGTCCATGTATCACGAGATATTGTCATCAACCCTCCTGGACTTTAGTAGGGAAGAATAACTACACCAGAGTGACTAACATATTTTGAAAGTGAGTCATTCCGTTCAAGGAAACCAGGTCATGGGATCGATTTCTTACCTTTTCCACCGATGCAATAATGTCTTGGCATGTTTGGAAGATATGGTCTAGGATTGACGTCTGGTCTTCCATAATTTCCAAGATGTGCTCAAATACTTCTTTGGATGGAATGAGTATAAATTCCCATTCCGATATCAGGGCAGGGGTTTCTTCCTACTCTGGTCATCTATGAGTTTTTAGTAGATACTGGTAGTTCTCCTATGATGGGATTGAGGAACGAGTCTGCCTCCAATTTTCTTCTCAAGTTGCCACCGTATTTGAATGGAGGTATTTAAATTAACAAGTAGGGATTTTCAACTGATCTTTTGTGGATTTATTTGTCTCATGGGCTTTGTATGCATCCACAAGAATTTGGCTCTGGTCATATTTTCTTATTGCCGCCTATTTGGATGGCACGCTTGATGCACATCAACAAGTATTTGTGACTGCGTGTAGCTATTTGAATCCCTATTTGGATGACAGGCTTGAAATGCATCAGTAGGTATTCATGCCTAAGTGTAGCTAGTTTTCATCCTATTTGGTTGATGGGATTATTGTTCATCAGTAGATATCTGCATATTACTTTAGATTGCCGCTCTGTCTACATGGAGTGACTGGCAAGCACTAGCAAGAATGTGCATGAGCTCATATTGTGACACCCTATTTCTGTGGTGGTCTTGAGTGGAGAGGGTATATTTTCATGTATTCCTATTGAATATCTTCACGTTAGTATGGTGGAGTTTCTCCTCAGGACCAGGGTGATAGCATATTCCTAGTTATATATTTTACACCCTTGGTAGGTAGCCCGATGGGGCCTGGGTCTCTTGGAATTTAGCATGTTCTCTTTGAATAAGGTCATCTTTGGTGGGAGGAGGTCTGGTCACCCAATTTTGGCGACGACATTCTCTAGAGGGGGACTGTGAGTAGGAGCCCTGTGCATTTGAGATGAAGTTTTCAGCATCAACTATATCTACCTCCCTAAGGTAAGGGAGGTACTCATTGTCAAGTCCCAGTGATAGGCTCCAGAAACGGTTTGAGACGACCACTAGGGCCTCCATATGTTGGAGTGTCGGTCGTGTATGAAGAGGCAGATGGAAAGTCTTCAGAGACTAGAGGGTATTTATTTAGTCCTCCAATGTTGGGAGTGTACCATTTAGGTGGTTCTCCATAATTAGCATGTTGTATACCTAGTGTTGAAGATTCTAGGTAGGCGAGGGGGTCCTGCTCTTCGTTGGGGCCCCAACCACCTATGGGATCGCTGATGCATGTGTCTACATTTGTCATTGGGATGTCATTTGGATATAATGTTTCTCTTTGGGAACCTACAACATAAATATATGACATACAGAACACAAAACCTCTTCAAAGTAGAATTATTTTAAACATATTTATATTTGGTGATTTAGCTTCACCCCCTTCCCCTCTTTTTTTATGGGGTGACGGGGCTTGAGTGGGTAAGCTTGCCACCTTGATTAATGATTCACATTGGGTTCACCATTTTTTAGCCTCCGAGGTGGCGTGTTTAAAATGTACCGGGGTGAACAAAAATGGTCTGGCGTGGAATATCCTTTTGTCTATTATCATTAGGGTAGAAATTCCACCTTAGATAAGGATTCACATCGGGTTCACTATTTATGTTCCACCTCAGAGGTGGTGTGTTTCGCATGTACCAAGGTGAACAAAATGGTTCGAAGTGCATTATCATTTTGTATATTATCATTTGGGTAGAACCAACACATTGTTTAAGGATTCACATCGGGTTCACCATTTTTGTTCTACCTCCGAGGTGGAACGTTTTGGGTGATGGTGAAATTTCTTAACAAGAACCATCACCTGCCTCTTTTCAATAGAGATGGGTTATCATTAAGTTCACAATTTCTTTTATTCAACTCCCCCTGCAATATTATCCTTAAAAGGGGGATGGATTATCCCCATGGGGACTGGGAAATTTATCCTTTTTGTATTGTGAAAGAAATTCCATAGTCAAATGATACCAAGTGGGTGATTGCATTAAGTAGAGCACTTATGAAATCATTTCTCCTTAGATGTGATTTCCTCATATGGTCTCCAATGGGTTTATTCGTGGATCCAGAAACACCCAATGGTCCTAGTATCCATGATTCCTGGACCAGCATTCCTAAAGAAGTCACTTGTTGGATGAAGATCTATCCAATAACACTTAAGGGCTCCATTGGTCAAGAGGATGAGAAGTCAGGGTCACCGCACCCTTCTGAGAGAGTATTTTCACCTAATATATAATTCTCTTATTGATTTTTGTTGTGTTCATATGTTCGTGAATCCTTTGTTCATTCCAAAAGAGTGTGTCCATGGGCTACCCCTGGTTTATAGGATCGTCATGGGAATACATATGTTTGATGCAACAAAGATGATGCTAACTTGAGCCATACAATAAGGCAATCCAGAGTTTATCTCTATTTAGGGGGTAAATAAGGTTACTTGATGTTGGGATCAGACCCACAAAATGGGTTTCCAATGTATCCTCGATAGAGAAATTAGAACACACATAGTTAGGATGGGGTGTGGGGATTACGCGTAAAAGTTTCCCATTTGAGAGGGAATGGTTGGGTGAACCCTTTTGGAAGGTCACCATTTTGAGCTCAGGACTTTAGTTAGGTGTCCTACATATCCTGGTTCAATTAGGAATCTGAGTTCTCATAGTTCAGATTTGCTGGGGCTTACGCATGGAAGCTTCCCATTTAAGAAATAATGATTGTGTGAGCCCTTTTTTGGGAGGGAACCATTTTGAGCTCTGTCATTCAAGTGTGAATCCTACGTATCCTGGTTTAATGAGGAATAATAGTTCTCATTGTTCCAATTTTCCGGGGCTTACAAATGAATGTTTCCCATTTGAGAGAACATGATTGGGTGAAGCATTTTGGGAGGGCACCCTTTTGAGCACATGCCTTCAAGTAGGCGTCCTACATATCCTGGTTTAATAAGGAATCAAAGTTCTCATAGTTCATATTTGTAAGGATGTTGTAACTATCAGAAACCACTGATCCCACGTGATTCATTCTCGGTGTGAGAAACAAGAGGATGCGAGAGATCCAACAGACCACATGCTTCCTCTCCTATTGGTGGGGGAGGGATAACCTATGACGAAAGTGACTGAGGTGATGGTGGGAAAGGGCATGAAGCAATGAACCTTTCCATGTGAGATGGAATTAAAGGTCATGCGGACCATACTCAAAATATTGGGGACTTACCTCAGTGGGAGGTCCCTGAAACATTTTCTAGGAAAGGGAGACGTGTTGTCCTCGTCAAAAGTGGGAGCAGACATAACCCCTTTGACTGATCACCATTCCTCATTGAATGTCAAAGTAGATGATCACCCTTATTCCCTAGAACTTAGATGTTCATTTTGGTATCCCAAGGTTGGACTCTAGGTTACCATGGGATTTTAGACCCACAAGAATTACCGAAACCCAAACCGTTGTGGGAAGAGATTTCATGACTCCACATAACAAGGGTATGTAGACACAAAGGGGGAATTGATGCACCTGATGGTATGATCATAAGGATCTGATGGATTTGGTGGATGATTTGGCCTGATGTTGAGGATTTTTTCATATAGGGATTATAGAGGAATGTACGGTAATGGAGGGGTGAGGTTGGAATTGGAGGTAATAATACGCGAAAACACCCTATTCCGCATACTTTTTTATGTGGGATGGCGGGGGCTCCACATACTATAGTGGTATGCGGGAAGATTGGATGTCTTCATACCGATGTGGTACACAAGAATGTGTATAGTCCACCACATACCATAGTGGTACACGGCCCATCATGCCACTTTGGGTTCCATCTGCGTACTGATGCAGCACACAGTACTAGGTTCAGTACACGTAGCTCGCACTATGTAGAGAACCATATTGAGGGAGGGTTCAGGGGATCATCATTCGCGGGGAGTTCATATGTGATAATTATGTGGTTCGTGGTTCACCGATTAGGTTCGTGGTTATGTTATTCCACCCATCCAATGGCCCGAAGGCCTTCATTTTTATTGATTTCTGATAATACACCTTTCAAGGGGTGAGGTGGAACCCTTACAAGTCCCCTAGGCGTATGTATTACATGGATCGTAGGCCTTAAAGGAATTCAATTCTTATAGGATTTAAAACATTACATACAACCAAGACTAATTACTTGGAACTGATCCTCCCCAGCATCTTCATCGTAAAATCAATTCTCCACCTTCCCATGACTGTTCGGCTAGGCATTCCCATGCATGCACAGGCTTGTCCCGATGGTAGGGGCCATACCCTCTCATTATTGAAATCCATTTAGCTTATACTTTGGTTAATTATCTTTTGATCATCTTCCTTGTAGAGCTTGTTCCTTGTAGGTTGTCTAGTTTTCATCTGCACTTAAGGTGACCTGAAGGCCGTGAGGTGGCCCGAAGGCCCAAATGGGGGCATATTCCTGGCTGCTACAGTACCAAACAGTACCTTCTACAGTTCCCGCTACATTATCTACTACATTACTGCACATTTACTACTACATTACTGCTACAGTACTGCTACAGTACTGCTACAGTACCCCTGTAAATTATGCCTCCGCCTGGATTTGATCATGGGTCTCTTGGATGCACTTATGGAGTCCTTACCAACCGGACTAAGGCTCATGTGCTTGTGGTTAGGTTATTATTATTCAATTCCTCCATTTTATGGTTCCCAGCTGGATGTACCTACGGAAGGTGTGGTTCATGATTCAGGCTTTACCGATGAATCAAGACTGAAGACACAACCTTCTTTCGAACTCTTTCATCCCACCTCTAATTCCCCTTCAAGCTTTTTTCATATGTCTCATCGCCCTTGTCCGTAAAATCACCCATCTCTGTACCTTTGGTCAATTAATTATGTTCTAAATTTATGGAAAATCGGAGAAATCGTATCTTATATGAATGTGGCACTATTTGAGGAGGCCCATGAGGAGATATTCTTATCCACAAAAGACTTGGTCAACCTTAGGTTTGTAGAGGCCATAGTTCATGATCATGGTTCACGGAACCCTACATGTTTTCTTCTTCCACAAACTGGTGAGTTCATGGGATGGCACTCATATGGTCCTCATGTGTTCGAGTCCTTCAACAATCTGGTTCATGGTCCGTTGGTTTTGCTGGCCATCGTTTTATGGGCCAGCAGTTCGCAGATAATTCTTTATACCTAGTGGTTTGCAATCCTCGAAATCCACAAACCTTTCTTGGTGATGGTACATGGAACATTTGAAACCATTTTAAAAGTTCAATTCCTTCAAGTTACTTTTGTAATTTGCATATCAATTTTAGTCCATTCACATTTCTAGACTTGTATGTGTATTTTCTTCCTTCTACAAAATGATTGTGGGGGGTATTTTCTTCCCTTGGCAGAATTTTCAAGACCCTACATTCATCAGTAAAAGTAATGAAATAAGAATGTACACCTCTAGATTCTAGAAGAAATGGTCCACACACATCAGTGTATACCAATCCTAGATTCTCTATGGCCCTTTCACCTTTTCCACCAAATTGTTGTTTGGTCATTTTCCCTTGTAAACAAGTGTGACATATATCAAGTGATTTTAGCACAGAAGAGTCTAAATAACCATCTTGACAGAGATTTGCGAGGTGATTCTCATTTACATGACCATGGAGATGATGCCACAACTGGGTGTTGTATGAGTCATGTGAACTTTGATCGTTATCAGTTTCCAACACTTGGTTATTTTAATTTAATACATATAGACTATTATATAAATTCTCCATAACATAACATATGTTGTCCTTATAAAAGTAACAACATTTATTTCTGAACTTGAAATAAATCCATCTATATCGAAAATCAATATAGAAATTATGTACTTGGTACACTAGGTACATAATAACATCAATGTAAAACCAAAATCATTCCCCTCAGTAATGTGAGGTGGTAGTCACTAATATAAAGAGAATCTAGCCTCTCACCATTGGCAACTCACAGATCCACCTCTCCTCTAGATTTTTTTAGAATCTACATGGTTCCTACATTTAAATGCAGATGTGATCCCCACAAGCTGCATTTAATGGACAATGTGTAGAAATGGAAGGATTTCAGTTGATAAAAAAACACATTTGGATTACCCTTGCCTCTGGGTGCAGTTCCTCTTCTAGTGGACTAACATTCCACAGGAAAATCACACTTCCTCCTTTTCCCTACCCTACATCTGGATGTTATTTTTCTTGGTCAGATAGTGCTTAGAGGATTTTGATTGTTTATAAATCTTAGGCCCCATTTCCTTTTACTTCCTCTACATATTCACCATAAGTACTGTGGGTTTTTCATACCCCATGTCCTTATAAACATAGAGAATTAGGGTAAGAAGCTCTGATAGACTCTTCTCATTATTGATCATATTATAATTCACAATAAAACTAGAGCAGTTCCAAGGCAGTGATGATAATATGATATCTGTACACAACTCATCTGGAAATTTAATCCCTAAGATGTCCAGATGCTCAATATAGCCAATAATCACGATTACATGTGATCTAGCTGGGAAAAATGCTCTAATCATACTAGTGAACAAATCATTGGAGATTTCATACATCTCCTCTCTTTCCTTCTCTCGATAGAGATACCAAAGGTGGTAAATCCTACTATAAGCATTCATTTCCTCATATTACTTCAATAGATCATTGATCTTGGATGATATAATGTGGAACTGAACATTTTTAGCATCATTTAGATGTTTCTCATACACATAGAGTTCCTCATCAGTCACCTCATTTCTAGGCACTATTGGTAAAGGCTCTTCTAGCACAATGTTTTCTCTCATGGCGAAGGATAACCCAAAGGCGCCTTTTCCACTCTTGGATATTAGTGATGGTGAGAAGTTTTTTCATCTCAATATGGATCAAAAAGATGTGTTTGATGTCATTTTGATTTTTGTTTCTACAAATGAAGACGAACATATTTTTAGTAATTTTTCTTGATAAATATGGACAAATAAAATAATTAATATCTATTAGTCTCCCATTATTTTGTAGAAACCCAATATCCCTCACCATTGGATTCTGAATATCCTGTTTATTATACATTATAGTGGAAAGGATCCATATTTCCCTTCACAATACCCTACATATGTTTGGTTAAGAAACATGAAAGGTTTTAAGTATGCATTCCAAATGCCAACTACAATAACTCACAGCTCCTTGATCTGTTGAGTGGACTTCCCAATCCTAAAATCCTTAATTTTGGATTTCCTCATCCTTTGCCTCTCAGTTACACCAAGTACTTCTAGGGTAGTCAACCCTTGATGTAAATTAAGTTAAGTCAACCCAAAACTTCAAATTTGAATTCCCTGATAATTGAAAGCACCCCAACTAGGGTTGGTCAAGCACTTTGAACTATGTTTTGATTCTAACTAAAGTAATGGAAGACTATACCGACTCAATATTTAATTGAGATACTTTATCCTTTATGCATAAATTGCAACTTATTATCTTTTAACAATATTTTTAATGCTAAGTGATATATACGTAAGTTATTAACAATGTATTAGTAATATTTACACACAAGACATATTTATTTTAGTTCTATCTTGTATGATTATTAGTTCATTAATTATGTTATCGCGTTAGACATCCATAGTGAAAAACCACAAAAAATAAAAAAATAAAATAAAGGGTATGATCATGAGTTTATTATTTGTTATTTTATTTAGCAGTTGTTAAACCAACCCTGTCCTAGGGGAGAAACAACTTGAACCATTTAAGTTTCATGTTGACAGCTTTCCACCTATCCACCTTTGTATCTCCTTGGATTAGTTTTTCCTTGGATCCTAACTTCAACCGACTCTACCATATTTGGAGATACATCCATTACATATGCTTTTAACTCACATGTAGGTGAGGGGTAAAAGGGGGTTTACATAAAAGAAACCATGGGCACACAGGCCCTATATATTAGTGAGGACAAGGTATGTAGGCTAATAATTTTAATTTTTATAAATTAAAATGGAACCAATCAAATACAAAGGGGTTCCTTCTGGAAATGGGGATGACCTTGTTTGTTTAAGGTTCAAACATTCCAATCGGTTTCTAAAGAGTTTATTCATAGAGCTGGAAACATCCAATGATTCTATATCCATTTGGACCTACGTTCCAAAGATAGGTTCTCATTAGTTATGGACCGATGAGGCTTAAGAATTTGCATTGGTCCAGAGGATGGGAGTTTAGGCTCATTACACCTTTTTGGGGGGAATTATTGCCTACTACGGGACTCTTTTACATATTTAAGTTATGTTCACAAATCCTTATTAATTCAGCAAGCATGAAAATGAGTTTTTCCTTTAGATTTTGAAATCAATGATTGATATGTATGGGATTTAGAGAATCTTATATATGTATTTGAGGTTCTTCATAGATAGAGAATCATCCATATATATTAGATATTTTTAGTCAATGGTATCATTCAATATATTATATAGAAATCTCTTGGTCACTATGATGACCATACTGGTTTTAAATCCACTCAGTGGGGGCACTTAAAGTTTACTGTCATTCAGAAAGATAGGGATTATTTCAGAGTTGGGATCGTACCCGTAGATGGGCTACCTACGTATCCTCATTAAAAAGGAATCAGAACCCACGTAGTTTGATAAAAAGTATATTGTTTAACATCATATGGGACAGAAAACAATTAATGAAACATGGTCTTGAACCTTATAAAGGCTTCCTATGTACTTTACTTTTAAGGAAGAGATCAAAGTCCATGTAGTTTGGGCAAAGAAATATGGCGTTTATGCATAGTTAATGAATTAAAAAGAGATGTCTTGATTACTTTTATACTCTAAGACCACGTGTGTCATGCTCGATGTGATAAACAAGAGGTATCAGTAAACTTTACAATGGTGCCATGAAATATACAGTCATGAGAAATGATGTGGGGGTTACGTATGCTTGATGGCCCAAGTAAATGAAAACTAGACTTAGGAAAGAATCCCAAGAGTAGGGTCTATAAAGGTAATTGTACTTCATGGAGATTTGGAATTTTAACCCGAGACTTACTCCTGAGAAGGATGTCCAAATTAAGAAAGAAATTATGACTAGGGAATACTCTTGAGAAGGAGGCCTAGGTTAAAGGAAATTATGACTATGGCATACTCATGAGAAGGAGTCCTAGGTTATAGGAGCTTGAGACTTGGGGTTTACTCCTAATAAGGAGGCCCAAACCAAGAGATCTTATCATCTCATAGGATGAGGTTATATAGGAAACCCCTAATCGTGGTGACATAAAGCTTGTAAGTTACAAGGTTTTGGGAGAGGTTCTCACAAAATTCCTTTTAGATAAGGAAACCAACAAAGGAACCATGCCATAAATGGCTTTGAAGAGGGTTTTAAAGGCAATATCTTGAAGATAAGAAGTTGATTTAAGTAAAGGAGGTGACTAGGAAGGAGGAACATAAGGTATTGTTCTAGCGCACAAGTCCTTGTGGCGCAAGTATACTTGCGCGACATGAGTCACCTTGGGCGACAAATAATCTATATGGTAATACTTGGGTGACTTTGAACTCAATCCCTTATTATCATCCCTAGAGGATTCCAAAAGGGTGGCATGCATGTTCCCCCGAGAGGGAAAGGTGGTGCACAAGTGTCTTCATTTCCCTTAAGGGATGGACACTTTGGTGCACAAGTATTGATGAGTTCTAACACTTAGGCCTTATTCTTTCTCTTTAGAGCTTCCCTTATAGGTAAAGAATTACCTTATAAGTGTTCGAAAGATGTCAGACAAATACTTGGGTGACTAAAGCTTGAATTTGAGTTTTGGAAAAATTGTCCTCGAAATGGGGGGCCCATAGGGGCTATTTTTAGGCCACTGGGAACCTTGGGAGAAAAAAGGAATAGGGTGCGCAAGTGACTTGTGCGACCCATATGTGGAGCGCAAGTGACTTCTGCGGCGCTTTAGGAAACTTGCACGACTCCCTCCAAAAGGTTTCCTGGTCCATGCCTTTGTCAATTTTTGATGTTCTTAAAAGGATGAATCTCTTTGTGCTTAAGGTATTCCCCTTTTCCATTCATTGTACTCTATGATGTAAAAAAGAATCAGCAAAAGTCCCCCCTCAGAGTTGGATCCGAAAAAGGAAAGAGGATTTGACTCTGAGGAAAAAGAGAAACCAAGGATCATCGTTGTGCAAGTTTTAGGCATGTAGGTTTTGGAGTGCAGGTTTCGGCGTGTAAGGTTGTGGGATTGCCTATATATATGGGCGTCACTTTGTAAAAACCATCCTGTGTTCAAAGCTTTTGATCTCTCGTCGTGCAAGTGTCTTGCTTTCCTCGGCCGATCTATCTCCTTTGTGTCGCGCTTCTCTAGTAAGGATTTAGACTTGCGCGACACTACTTGCGCGACAATACTTGTGTGCCAAAACTTGCGTGAAAAAACTTGCACACCTTAATGCCTTTGCCATTTTTTGGTTTTCTTCACAAATATTTCTAAAAAATTTACTTTCTTAAAAGTTAACTATTTGATCTTTGCACAGATTCAACGGAACCAAAAAAAATGGACCGGCTGCTGAGTTGGCCAGCAAGAGAATAAGTTATATGATGAACATTTTTGGCCATGACTATTATGATATATGCGATAGCACTCTCCTGGATTTAGATAAGTATTTGAAGAAATATCATGCAATTTCCCACAGAGCGTTTACTTTCCTTTATATGGCCACGGTCATCTGCAAGGAGTCAATGTTCCAGAGGCAAAGAATTATGTTCCTCATTCCTGGTTTCAGACTTACACCAATTTCTCTATGGAAAATGTCTTAGTTACAGGATCATTTTTCAATGATGGAACAGTGGAGAAGGCATACATAATGCATCATATCCCATGTTCTCCAGATCTAAAGCCTCATAAGCCTGAGATGCAACCGCATTTTTATCCCTCTATTTTCCGAAATTCTCAGATGGATAAATCTAAGGGATGGAAGAAGAGTTGGGATTTCCATCCTGGATGAGGTGTGAAGCCAACTTGGATGTGGGAATATTGGGTGTGACAAAACTATGAAGTGTTTGTCGAGGATCTGAAGGGATCTGCAATATATGAAGCCGTCTGGGCTGAGTAGACATATGTCTACAGGAATGATAATTTTGTGCCAGAGTTAATCAGTCGATGGAGCCTAGAAACCCATTCATTCCATTTGAATCATGGATAAGTAGGTATCATCTTGTAGGATGTCTACAAGATATCTGGGGCTCCAATTCTAGGATATATTTATGACAAATTCATCCCCCCAAGGTGACCTGGAATGATTCAGAGAAGACTCCAGTTTTTTCTTGAGAGTTATTGAAAATTTTCCACAAGCCCAAGAATTCAAAGTTCACCAAAACTCATTCTGGAAAGGATATTCATCCAGAGGAGTGGATGAATATGTTTTTGATCAAGAATAAGGAGAAGGTGACCACCTGTACTCGTCCTACTAGATGCCCTAGAATAGAGAAGAGGGGTGATCTTGGCATATTCTGGCCAACTCTGGAAGAGGGATAGTTTGAAAAGTGGGGTTATGAAGTGGATCAAAGAATCCCAGAGAAGACCCGTCTGGAGGGATTATTAGCCTTATGGATCAGTGTTTATCTTCTACTAGTTAGGGATTCGAAGGGAGGATTCAGGCCAGGGACCTTCGTTGTTGCAGCCAAGTTGGCTGAGAGAAAAATGGTTGGGTTGGCTACCCTGGTTTTGGAGAAAATTCATAGGAGCTTACTCCATGTCTATATGGGTAAGTCTCCTTTGAGAATAGTGGGAGCATTCCATGTTTTGTGGGGATGAATCACCACTCACATCAAGAAATTCATTGTACAGAGCAGAGTACAGGTTCCTAGAAGTTCTTTTAGGCCATCAGTGTAGGCATTTTCCAGAATTTCTCCATTATCCCTTAATCCTTATGATCTGAAGGTGTGGCTGATCATGTTCAAGGAATTTCATTTCTTTCCTTATGGAAACCCACCAAATGGGTAGTTTTTTTATGATATAACAGCTATCATGATATTTTCGTCACATATTCTGGCTTGTAGAGATGGTGTATTGGCCACCAGGATTGATATAGAGATTATATGTGAGGCTTATGCTCCATATAGATTTGCATGCCAATTCAAGTGTTTGTAGCAGATTTTTGCATCCCCTCCTATGCATGTCAGGTCAGAGCATCATCCAATGGTTTCTTGACAACTATGGTTTCTGACAGCTATGGAGAAGATCATGGCAGTGTTTGATCTACCACTTGATGGAGCAGTGAGTCAATTGACTACATGGTATGCTGAGAACTGGGTAGCATCATACATGACAGGGGTATTGAATCTTCCTGTCTACTGGGTGGGGAGTAAAAAGAGAAATGTCATGAATGAAACTTTTCATCTTGAAGGTGACTCTTCCTCACCCAGAGCTGATTCACTGGGTTCTTCACCTGTTTCCCAAGATGGGGATGATGAGGCTCGACATGCGTCAAAATGGCCTCATGCCATATATAATCCTCCTGCCAGAGTCAAGAGACCTACTCCATCGAATCAAGGTGAGTTATATCATTGAGTCAATTTATTTGCCATTATTTTATAGAGAAAAAAGTTTCATTTTCTTATCCTTTATCTATGATTGCATGAGCTGGGAAGAAGTTTAGGTCCCAGATTGTAGGAACCTCCTCATGGACTTCTAGTACGCATTCTAAATATTTATGACCAGAGGCTGTCTAGACATGGAGGAGTTTATATTGTGATGCTGAAACTGCATAGATAGACTTATGCGAAGGGCTATATATCCCTATAGTGGGGGATCTCCTGGCTTCTACTAATATCCACTTAGAGGATAACCCCGATAGAAGTGTGGGATTGCATCAGAGAGCTAGAAATGCTCATATATTCCACTGATGATTCCATTCCTATCACCAAGCGGGTGAAGTAAATAATGAATCATGGCACCACTGAGGGGATTAGTGCTTCAGTAGATGAGGAGTGGCATGATTATGTGGATCCTGAAGATGTAAGTTTCTTTCCTTATTTGATTTGCAACTAGATTTACGTCAAATATTTTTTACTCAAGGAAATTACTTTATTCATCCTACAGCTTGTTAAGGAAGGAACTACTTTAGTCCCTTCCCCGCGGTATAGCCTTAGTGGCACTGCTCTTGGAGCCACTGAATCTCCTTGCGAGTCGGGCGAGGTATCTCCAGGCCAACAAGCCATGGATGAGGAGTTAAATAGGTCTTTTTACTCTCCAATACCTGTATTTGGAGGTGATGATGTCAACACACCCAAAAAGTCCAAGAAGAAAAAGAATCGAAGGAAGAAGACCATAGACAAACAATTCATCAGTAGTGGTAAGTCTTTCAGATAGTCATAAATCCTAACTCAAGAAAAGTTTTCTCATACTTATTTGGATTGCAGTGGCTTCTTTGATTTCCACTTTTAGGGAGAGGACTGGCCCTCCTCTGAGGACGACGGAAGGTGCTGGTGAACAGTCACAAATTCATGCTGACCTGGCTGCTCCTGAAGAAACGAGGAGAGAAGAAGAGCTAACTTCCGTTAAATTAATAATACTTCCTAGAATGTTGAATGAAAACATCAACTGACTTCCATTCTGTAATACTTTAGGTTCAACACCTGCACAAGAACATTTGGTGAACACTGCAACTCACTCCGCAATTTTCTCTAAGGAAACTATCTAGGGTCAGAGGTCACAGGAGGAGGGTCACCAAGAAGACATGTCAAATTTTCCCACTGGTGAGACTAACCAGGAATCTGATATATCACTGGATGAAGTGATGAAACTTGGTGCATCTTTTGAAGAAATTTTAGATCATGTTAAATTACCATGTGATTTATAAGATTTTGGACGTGAGTGGTATCCTTCATCCTGTTGATTTTTTTATTACATCTCTGACCATGATTGGTTGAAAATGTGCATTTCCGTTTGAGAAAGCTGCCGATCTGGAGATTCCTAAAGGGGTAGAGACAACCCTATCATTGCAGATATGCTAGCTCAAGTGGAGCTTAACCCAACAAAGCTTCCTGAAACCCGTCCTAAAAATTTTGTTGAAGCTAGGAAAGATGGGGAGGATCCTTCTCATGCTGTTGATCTACTGTTTGGTAAAAGATGATAATATTTTTGGTTGTACTTAATTTGCAAGATAGCTAATCAACTTTTGTTATCCTTTGAAACTAACAAAAGCTTTCAATTGACTATACAGGGCTGTCAACTTCATTGGATAGATCCGGAGGTGAAGTCTCAACCTCATCCCCAACGAGAGTAGAAAGTGAAGTACCAAGGGTCAAGGAGGAAGAAGAAAAAGTGCCGTCAAGATATGACCAGAGCAAGGCTGCTGACCAATATTGGCGAATTTGAGGCTTCAACAACAGTTAGATGTCATTACTGGGGAACTTGACCAGCTTAACAATTCATTGGAAGGAGTCCAAACGAATGGTATAAAATCCATCGCAGATGCAAAGAAAGCACTCCATCAAGCTAAAAAGAGTGAAGCTGGTTGAGTGAATGAATTTCAAGTGGCTGCTGATGAAGCTTCTAATGTCGTAAATCAAATGAAAAGTTATGTTGAAAGCCTCTTGTAATTCTTGGAATAGAGAATATACTCTAATATTTGGATGTTCTTATAATCTTGTGCAGTAATGAAAAAGACATTTCATCTTCAATCACTTGTACCTACATTCTCTTTCTAACTACTTAAATTTTTTTATCTAATCCAACGGGCCTAGTAATCATAGTTTTATTTTTTCTAGGATTATACAAACACCCCCACAAAAATTGCATCTTTTTGTTGCTCAATATCACCTAAATCATACAAAAATGTACGTTTAGCGAACTGGGAATTGACGTTTGTTCAGAGTTCCTATTTATAGGTTCCCAATTTAATGAGTACCCTGTCTCTTGTTGACAGTTTAAAGTCATGCATGTCCTACATAAAAAGGATAATGTTTAAGGTTGAATAGATTTGACCGAATGGATTAAAACTGACTCAATTCCTAGATAATTTGTTTGAAAACATATTACCACATTCAAGTATGGGAGAAACATGTAAACTATGACTTAAGAAATTTTGAATATGAGGGATGATATGAAAAAAAGACTAAGAGACATTAGAGGAATTATTTCCTAAGGGTGAATTTACCACTATTTGAAAAACCCGTTTGGGGGTTGAATTATACCGGGCCACTTAAGGGCATTGGCTACATAGTCAAATAATAACATCTTTTGGATGACAGGTCCATTATGTATACTACTTATGCAAGGTCACCTAGGGGCACATGCTGTATAGTTAGGCAAAAAAACTCTCAGAAATTTTACTTTTCTATTCCTAAAAGACGGTTAAAGTTTATCGAGATTCAAAAAATTCCAAATCATAGAGTCTGTTGTATGGAGAAAGGTACTTGAATATGGAGATGATATTCCCAATCAAGATTTTCAAAGAATTGGATGAATGTAACTCCTGCGAAGGTCTAACCCAAACGTAGGGAAGGGAACTATAAACCATAGAATTGAATACTTTAAGATTATGAAGAAGATTATGGGACAAATATGTTATGGATGTCTATTTTTGATGATCCCTATATATCGTCAGTAAGACCAATAAAGACAAAAGAGGTTCCCCCCCCCAAGAATGAAGTTACCATTATTTAAAAAACCCGTTAGTGGGGTTGAATTATATAGGGCCACCTAAGGGATTTGGTTGAATAGTCAAATAATAGCATCTTTTGGCTGACAATTTTGTTATGTAGACAACTTATGAAGGGACACCAAGGGGCACGTGCTACATGGTCAGGAAAAAGAATTCCAGAGTCTCAGACATTTTGTGACCAACAGTCAAGAAAAGGGTTATGGATATCTAGAAGTATTTAAGGTTAGGAGTATGACACATGAAAATGGGTATTGTCCAATGCATGAAGGAGATAAATAGACCAATTCTGACCATAATCATGTTGTGGCTGGGTCCTGAATTGAGATGCTGGACTTCACTATATATCTCATTAGGATGAGAATCATGCCATACATAGTTCTTGAAATATAGTTTAACGTCATGTGGGATGAGAGCGTAGGAGATATTAGTTTAAGGTCATAGAGCACGTACCATAATGAGGGAGACACATTTTGTGTCTATTATAAACTTGATGTGAATAAAGACCAAGGTTTTCATACCACATTTATGTGCTTTCAGGGGGAATTTTTAGCCAAGGGACTAAAAATGGAGTTTGGGGTTAGGCCCAAAGACTTGGGGATATATTCAAGGGATGCTCGAACATTCCTACATATCCCATAAGGATGGGAATCAAGCCATATGAGGTTATTGAAATACCCTCTGTACAAATTTAGTTTGTACATGTGAAGGGTGAAAATGGACTTTAGTGCAATAATGGTTAGACCCAAGATTAAAGGTTCGGGAATTTCCATGTATGCACGTAGTCCTTGGAATATGACATGATTGGAGATCAATGTCAATAATGAATCCCTCTCAGGTGAGGGTGTCAGAGACTATTTTAGTTTATTGTTATACATGAAAAAAGTGTGAATAGTTTAAGGACATATGCATGGGCCGGTGCTGCACAGTTTAGCGTCATATATCAAGGACGATGGTGAACCAATGTGAAGATATTGGTTGGGGGGGATTCATGGTCAACATCCTATGATATGGAGGTGAACCTAAGTGAAGATATTGGTTTTGGGCTTGAACCTCAGGAGGTTGCCTATGTACCCAGCCTAGAAGGGAAGGATCAGAGTCCCTGTAGTTTGATTGATAATGAATTGGTGATCGAGTTGTAGTTGAAGACAACAACCCGAAGATGGTGTTGGAACTTACACGTGGTTAGTGACCTAGAGAGGGTGTTATAGTTGAAGCTTACTCTAAGCTCATGTGATCCATGCTCAGTGGGAGAAACAAGAGGTTGCAACGACCTTAACAATGCATAGTTTAACATCATGTAGGACAAAGGGTGCTGTATAGTTTTGCGTCATGTAGCTAGGACGTATTACTATGCAGTTTATTGTCTTGCAGTGAGGACCATGTGCACAGTTTAACATCATTTAGGATGTAAATTTACAGTTTAACATCATGTAGGATGTATAAGGGAATGTTTATAGTTTAATGTCATGTAGGATGAAAAAGTGGGGACATAGTTTAACGTCATGTTGGACGATAGAGGGAGCTATGCAATTTAATGTCCTGCTGCAAGGACAATAGGGACCGTGCATTTTAAAGTCTTACAGTGAGGACTATAGGGTGTATTTGTGTTACACAAAATACTTCTTCAAGAATCTGGTATTGGTTGGAGTTGTAACGAGTTCTCCATCCATTGAGATTAAATAATAAGCTCCATTGGAGTAGACCCTATGTATTGAGTAAGGTCCTTCCCACTTTGGATCAAGCTTTGGAGGTTTCATTCCTGGTATCATTGGAGTGTTGAGGACCAATACCAATTCTCCTTGAATGAATGAACAAAGAAGAAATTTTTTATTGAAATCCTGTGCTATTCGATTCTGATTGACTTCCAAGTGGTGCATGGTGTACAATCCGTTTTTCATCTAATCATTCCAATTCATCAAATCGCTTCTGAGATTGCTCATATTTGGATGAATGATCAGAAATGGATACTCTAAGCAAAGGTAATTGAACCTCAATGGTCAAGACTGCTTCTGTTCCATATACCAATGAATATGGAGTTGATCGTGTAGTAGTGCAGGATGTGGTCCGATTATCCCATAAAGCCTGAAAAAGTTTATCACGCCATGATTTATTATCTTTATCCACCATCTTTTGAAGTATGTTTGAAAGAGTCTTATTTAAGGCCTCTATTAATCCATTGGCCACTGCATGATACCGAGAAGAATGGTTGGACTTTATGTTGTACTCTTGATACAACTTTCTCACCTCGGATGAATATAAGTTGGTTCCATTGTCCATTAATATGGTATGAGGGACACAAAATCTGGTAATTATGTTAGACTTGACGAAGATAAAAATGCTTTTAGAACTAACGTATTTTAGAGGTATTTCCTCTACCCATTTGGAAAAGAAGTCAGTAGTAGTAAAAATATACTTAAACTGCTTAGATATAGCTGGAGGATAAGGTCATACTACATCCATTCCCTATTTGGCAAATGACCATGAGTATTCAGCTGCATGAAGCAACTCTGGGGGTTGATGAATGAAGTTGGCCCATACATGGAAGGAATGGCACTTCTTAGTGAAATCAATATAATCTTGCACCATTGAAGGCCAGAAGTAACCAAGCCTTCAAATTTTACCAGAAAGTCTATGTCCGGACTGGTGAGCACCACAAACTCCTGGATGGACTTCACTCATGACAAGAATTGTCTCCTCACCACCAATAAATATGAAGATAATTCCATCAAAACCACACTTGTAGAGATTTTTTTGGTGATCTGGGATATCATAAAGAGTAAAATTGACCACACGTCACCAGACTTGTTCTTTCCTGACTCTATCAGGTGGGAGTGTTCCATTTTGAAGGTATTCCCCGATAGGTCTCATCCATCCTATAGTATGACCATATGGTTTAGAAATGGGACTAATTTCACTAATTTCTTCTGTTTTGATTTGAACAAAATGTGAAACTACATGACGGTGGGCAATACTGATGATTGTTTCATCCCGATTTGGATCTGCCAGGGATGTGGCTATATTAACCAGTGTAACATCTTCAGCATTTTTTGATCGCGGGACATAAGAAAATGTCAGTTCCGATGGAAATTCTACCATTAACTATCTGACATAATCACACAAAGTGATTAATTCTTCCATTCTAATGGAATAATCCCCATTTATTTGTTTGATTACCAAATCTGAATCACCTTTTACTTTCAATTGATTCACCTAGGCCTGAAGTACCCATTCCAAGCCTGCGATGAGATCTTGATATTCTGCTTCATTTTTTGTACCACCTTCCAACAATTGAAGGAATAGGGTAGCACTGCATTTTTTGGGGAAATAATCACGATTCCTAACCCAACTTTGTTGAATTTCGGATCTTCCATTTTCTTCCCTGTTGGACTTCTGGAGGAACCATCAATGTACATTTCCCATGTTTGAGGATTATATTGAATAGATAATACTTCCTCATCAAGAAATTAAATATTTAAGGATGTATCTTCTAAAGATGGGTGTTCAGCAAAGAAATCGGCCAGATCTTGGATATTTATTGCCTTTTGAGACACGTACTGGATATCAAACTACTGCAAAATAACTTCCCACCTTTCCAGACATCCTGTAAGCATTGGACGACTAAGGATAAATATGAGCGGGTTATTGCGAGATACCAATTGGAACTCATGATATTGCAGGTAGTGTCTCAATTTTTGAATTGAAAAGATTAATGATAGGTAGCACTTTTCAATACTTGAATATCGAGTTTCTTACTCAAGTATAGTCCGACTGAGATATTAAAGGCTGTTTTCATTCCTAGTATCATTCTTTTGGGCATGGAAGGCACCCAATGATCACTCTAAAGCTGTCACATAGAGAATAAGTGGTCTTACTTCAATAGGTGGCATTAATACCAGTGGACTCAAGTGATATTTCTTAAAGGAATCAAATTCCTCTTGGAATACTTTAGTCCACTAGTAGGTGACTACCTTCTTCATTAATTTGGTGAAGGGTAAACACTTGCCTGCCAAATTGGCAATGAAATGCCGAATATAGGCCAAGTGTACTTGAATTCATCTTAATTATTTAAAATTTAGAGGTGGTGACATACCAATGATTGATTTTGTCTTCTCAAGATCAACTTCGATACCACGATGGCGTACAATAAAGCCAAGAAATTTTCCTGAGGTTACCCCGAAATCACATTTCAAGGGGTTCATCTTTAAATTATGTTGTCGAAGTTTTTTGAATATGATTTTCAGATCATCCAAGTGATCAGAACATTGTCTGGATTTAACCATCAAATCATCCACATAACATTAAAAAAATTCCATAAAAAGGGTTTGAAGATATGGTGCATGGCACGTTGATATGTTTCACCTGCATTCTTCAAGGCAAAGGGCATTACCTGATAGAAAATCACACCTTGAGGGGCTATAAAGGCTGTAGATTCTTCATCTTCTGGAGCCATTCAGATTTTATTATATCCAGAATATCCATCCATGAAGGAAAGTGCTTCATAGCTAGCTGTTGTATCAATTATGAGTTCTGTGATCAGAATTGGAAAGTCATCCTTGGGAAAATGCCGATTAAGATCTCTGAAGTCAATGCAGACTCTAATTTGTCCATTATTCTTTTTCACAGGGACAATATTATCCATCCATTTGGGATATTGAACTTCTCTGACGAAGTTAACCTTTATAATCTTATCAACTTCATCTTCAATTTTGGAGGCATAAATTGGGTGTGTTCTTCTTGTGGCTTGCTTGAATCCTCGATGTTATTCTGTCAAACCCAAATGATGAGTGGTAACATCGGGATCAAGACCAGGAATTTTTGTATAATCCCAAAGAAAATATATCTCAATTTTGCTTTAAAAATGAAGTATACATTTATTTCTCTTCAATAGTCATGTCCGCACTAATTAATGTGGGGTGTGGATCTTCTTTTGTACCCAGATTTATTTCTCTATGTTCATCCACAGTGGTAGAGATTCCCTCTTCAAATGTGGGAGGAGTATCTCTGATATCTTCCTATTATTCTTCAATATGTGTTAATTCCTCTATTTATACTTGCATAGTAGATAACAAATCAGAACTTCTATGGTCAGGTTGAAGTTAAAATTTGAACATCTTGAAGAAGAGGCTGCCATTTCTGACCCTATTGATGATGAAGGGTCTTTCTAGGGTGATAGAGAGAAGATGATGGATTGAGAATTGACATCATTATTTTCCTCTTGTATTGTTATATCTTATTATGATATGGTTGATGAATTATAGAATTTCTAGATTTCAGTGGATGAAATGAAGAAATCTTCATCTAATATTTCATCATTGCTTGGTAAATAAAAAATTTCTCCCATGATGTCTGGCTCGATTACCGTAACTGACCTTATGGATGTTTCCATAAGAGTGTTTGGATTTAGGTCTATCCAATCAATTTGACTAATACACAACACATAATCTGTACTCACATGTGTGAATGGGTTTATTGGAATCTTTTCCAAACCACTTGGAGCATTAATTTTGGTAACCTTCTTTGCTGTGTATTTTTTCTTTCCCTCCATGTCATAAAATTCTGCCTCAATGTATTGAGATTAACATGTTTTGAATGGGGATTTGCCACCATACAATGTCTCAATTTGAATATTGAGACTATATTTGATACATTGATGGTATGACAAAGGTATGGCTGCATGTTGATGTAGGCAAGGTCTTCGAAGAAAAATGTTGAAGGTTGTGTCCTAATGAACAACCATGAAATTTGAATTAGATACAAGGTCTAGAAACTGAATTCTGAGTGTAATCTCACCCCAAGGTTCTTGTTAATTCTTATCATATCCTTGAAACATCAATGAAGAAGGATATAAATTAGATTCAGTGAGGCCCAATCAAAGAAGTGTACGAATAGGAATAAGATTGACTCCTTATCCATTATCAATGAAAGCTCATCAGATGTCTATATCATTGAATTTTATAGATAGATACAGAGGTCTGATATGTCCATGCACAACATCATCTTCATCTTCATCTGTAAAAGATATCACTGCATGTCATTCTACAGGATCATTCTCTATATGGTAGAATTCAACCATAGTAATTTCAATTTCCAATTCTTGAGGACTTGACAAAGCCTCAATAAGAGCCTCCTGAAGATCTTTTGATAGATTTTAGACATCCAGAATTGATAACTTGGCCGGTACTTGGAAAAAATGTTTCAAGACACAATAATTTTGCTCCAAAGGTCTGTGTTTCCCATCATAAAAATGTGGTTTTTCATGTTCCTTGGACGTTGATTCTTTGGTAGTAGATGCATCTCGTATCAAGGTAGGAGTTGGAAATACTCTTGGATTCGGTAGATTAGAACGAATAGGTCTATCTATTTGCTGAGAGGAAGAAGGTGTGACCTCTAACCGGTATTCCAAAATAAATACATCAAGACCGAATCTACCATGTGTGGAATAAATTTCTTGTTCCTGTTGAGATTTCTGAAGGGATTTTCCATGAGTTTTTGCTTCATATAAAATTCTAGCATGGGTAGGATTGAAATAGTGGCTTCTGGAATATCCACGTCTTCCCTTGTATCCTAAAACTCTGTCTCTTCCTATAATTCCTCTGTTAGATATAGGGAACTTAGGCTCACCATAGTTGAATCAGTCATTCGCATAAGGATCTATTAAATGAATCATGTTAACAGAACCAAAGATCAATTCTTCATCTGATGAAGATTCTACCTGATTAGCCTGTTCAGGTTGTGCTGTTTGGTGGGGCGGGGCCCAGAGTTTTGAAGAAGATGGAATAAAATCTTCTAGAGTCAAAGAAAACTTAGGCTTTGAAAGGATCTTTCCTTCTTCTGACTGCTCTTCCTTCTTTCAAATCACGCCACTTCTTTGAGGATTTTCTTTTTGATGAAGGGGGTTTTTCTATGGCATTCATAGCAGAAGATGCAATTGGTTGATTCAATTGTGTTCATAAAATAGAATGAGTTCGGTTGATCATTTTTCTGGCCATCCAATCATCATATTTCTACATGTTTTTACCTTTTCCTTTATGCCACTTACCTTCTTCCTCTGGATCAGTAGCAGTAACACATGCTACCTGGGCTGAAGAACCTTTCAGTTTTACCTGTCCAGAGTCAACCATATTTTGCAAGAGGTCTTTGAAGAAAAAAAAACTCTTGAATGGGATGCCCCAACATCTGATGAAATGGGAAATAGTTAAGGAGGTATTCATCTCCTTGTTCGGACATTTGGGCCTTGGAAAATGAACCAGATTTTTTTCCAGAGCTGAGATGAAGTAGCCAAGAAATTGTTCATTCCAGAAAGAATAAACTTTTTTCTTAAAATCTTTAAACTGTTTCTGTCTTTGATCTCTTTGATCATTTTGATGAGGTGTCCATTTTTTTTGACACTCAGGAGGTGGATCCCTTCAATACGATGAAGGTTTTGAAGTGGAAGAAGGTACAGGTGCTTATTTAAGTGTAACTTTACCAGTCTCTGCTTTCCCTATTCTCCTTCCTAGAACTGATGGAATTACACAAGTTTTAGCCTTAGTATTTGTAAGAGAGACTTCTATCTACTGAGCGATTGAAGTATGGTCTCGAAACCCTCCTGTGTATTTCATAGGGATCAATAGTGTGCATAATTCATCACGCAGATTTTCCACAAGGATTGACAATAATTCTTCTTGAGGGAGTGCTAAACTTAAAGAATATGTTAATCCCTTTCAGCGAGCAATGAAATCTGAAACTCTTTCATTTTCCCTTTAATTACAATTGGTAAGATAAAAAATTGTTGTCTTTGGAAACATTGAGCTAAATTGAAGAAGAAATCTTTGATAGAGATATTCCCACCCGGTAATTGACCGAGATTGAAAACTTGTATACCAGACAAATGAAGGACCTTGTAATGACTGTATAAAACACCTGAGATTAACTGCTTCTTGTTGTTGAGGAGTTCCCAACATAGGATCACATCAAGAAACTAAATGTGTTAAGTGTTGTTCTGGATCTCCCGAACCATTAAAAATTGGGAATGTAGTATTCGAAAAATTTGATGGGGGAGAGATTGCATCCACCCATTAAGGGTAAGCTCTCTTTTTTGGTTGAACTTGTGAATTATTTCCTTCCATAGCTTCCAACCGAGCTGTTAATGACTCAAAGGTAGTCATTAATTTTTGAGAAACATCTGGTTGAGCTTGGGCCTGAGCAGGTTCAATAACTGGAGTTTGGATGGGTGTGACGACCAGTACTGCCACTAAAAGTAGTATTGCCAGTTTCTGTCGCATATGACCCATGGGATTGGACCTGTGAGGGTGTACGTGTAAAGGGGGATAGTTTTGATCCATCCTAGTAGCTTCAAAAAATTCTCTTGATTGATTAACTCCAGCATGTTTAGGAGGAAGACTACCTTGAAGTAGTTATGCATTTAACCTCCTTAATTCCTTCATTTCTTATTCTTATTGTGCGAACCTTTCCTCTAATGAGACTAATTGGGCTTCTCCAAAGGTATGGTGGAATGTAACCTGAATTTTACCCTTTTCCTTGGCATGTTCCTTTCTAGAGTATGGAAGGTCATTACCCAAAGGAATTTCTTGCCCCTGGGTAACCCTCTGTCTTCTGGTACACACACCTCCTTCATTTGTTTCTGTGTGTACAACTTCTTGAAAAGAAACTTCTTCATCTGATTCCTCTGGGTGAGCCTCATGTTCTGGGGGATTGGTGACAGCGGTATTGATGACATTTATCGATGCATAATTCATTGTAGCCCTTATGTCAATGATTCTGCGATACTATCTTCTTCAATGTCCTTTATGAGACATTGCCTTTTATTTTGTTGATCCCTCAAGAACATCTTGATGAACCGTAATTTGGAGGTAATCTCCTAAAAATTCGGCCCTATGTTCCTCTTGTGGATTCTTACCTAATCGAGAGAAGAATGACTTTCGCTGAGGAGGAGATTGAGAATTTGAAAAGGTCCCCAGTCCGGTGGATAGGGGTTGTTTCTGTTTTTTCTGTTCAACTCCTTAAATACTGTCTGTTGATCTCAAGGGTTGGATTAAAAGAGTCCCCAATTTGGAAAGTTGAAGTGGCTCTCGATATGATACTTCTGAAACTTTCTTAAAACCTCTCTTGATTTTGCAGATTTTAGTCCAGAAATTGGCCATATGCATCATCAGACATCCACTCAAGTCACCTGGCTCAAATGATCGTTGGATTATTTCTAACACTTCTGTCACCTGATGATGTGCATGCTCAAAATGAGAAGTCTGTTCGATAAACTCGTTTTCTTGATGCAATATTAATTCGACAAGATTTTCTTTATATGCCTAACTTTGGAAAGAACTAATTGAGGTCTGTTCTTGGGAAATCCTTTGATTACACACAAAACCAGTTAAATTTGGCCTTCTATGGGCAATAAAATTACATGAGACCACTTTTGGCAGGCTTTGTTGACTGGAGAGTATAGTGAAATGCAATGCTCCATGAACACCCCATCCCCTAATATGAATACCAGATGGGGTATTGGTAATTAATTGGCGCATCCTTTTCAACGTGCCAAGGCATGAACGCTGAAAGGCTCTCTGCTTCTTTTCAACCATTCAATGTCAGGAAACTGAGAGAGATGCCAAGTAAATTTGGCATTGCAACCCTTCTATTATCTTGACATGATTTTGATATTCATAATAAGATAATATTTTCCCTTTTAGGTGACCACGAGTTTTCCATATGTTGAGATGAATATCGTGAATACAATCTTCTGTCAACATTTCTGGAATATCATACTGAGAGTCAGCCAAAGTCCAAAACATGACTGGTATTTATCCTTTCTCCAGTTGTTTTCTCATATTCAACACTTCCTCTTTGTCATTTGATGAAGATTATTCTACCTGATTAGACCAAAGCTGGTGCTTATTTGTTGCCTCATCAGATTCAACAAGATTGGTAGAGAATTAATTTGTCAAATTAGATGATTAATGACCCAGGGGTGGTTCTGAGAATGACCTACACCCCAAGCTATCTTCTAATTAAGAAAGTATTTCACATGTTAGCGGTAAGGCATCAGACATGACTGGTTTCACATTTGCATATGCCTCAAGATAATAGGGATTTTTCATTACTGTATTGTCCATTGAAGAATTTTCCAGACAATGCGAATTACTTCTAAGGAGAGGACTTTCGTCGCTAAATTTATCATCATGGGGAGGACCACAATGGTGGGTTATAGTAAAAGATGAAACCTCTTGCCCCCTGGTCTTCTGGCCACACAGAGGTTTATCATGGCTCTCATCTGAAGATGATACATCAAGATTGACTGAATTTTCATGAAGAAAGACTTCATGAGGAAGTGTCTGATTAAGACCTTCAGAATTATTATTATTACTTTCGAAATCTATAAACGAGAGTGTAGAATATTGAGTTGCAATAGACAATTTTTTGAGGGCTTTAATAACTCTAGCATTGAGAAAGGCCTTATTGCATATTGGATCTTGATTTTTTAACTGTTCTAGATGGGTCTTTTTCATGGATTCCTTTTTACTCACTTTGGAAACCACTTGTTGACAAAAGTGGTTATTATGGGCATTTGTATGTTCCTGCTCAGGAGAAATGGTCAGATTGGGCTGATTATATCTATTTAAATCTGGTGTATGTGCCCAACTTGATTGTTCGTATGACATGGGGGAGTATGCTCTAGAGCCATCCTGGACTGGAACAAAGGTGTGTATCTGCTCTAGAGTGACATGTTGATGAGTCACTCCACTGATTGGGATAGATTTATGATTCTTTCCCTGTGATGCTGCTGAAGCTATAATAATATTCTAATAGGTATCCAGAATATGGGTAGGGATTTGCTTCTGCTCTTTCACCATTCTCAGAATGTGCAGGGTGAATTCAGATTCCAAAACAGGAATATACATCTATTCCATGTTTGGAGTAGGTGCGTGTTCCTGCTTCTGTCCTCCTTTTCCTGTCAGTGAATTCTGACAGTACTCATGTGTGGGGGAAGAAAGTTGTGTCTGCCTCCTATTTTTCATTGGATCTTTACAATTGACATCTCCAGGTGCTACCAAATTAGAATATTGGTTAGCTTGATGAATCATAGTTGTATTTTACTGCTGATTGTTATCCACCAAATATGATTGATGAAATTCTTTCAAGACTGGCAGACGAGAATGCTGGAAGAATTGATGAGTGTAATAAGGTGTATGTGTCTTTTTACAGATGGTCACCACATTTGATTGGAGAGATCCTTTCGATGCAGTCAGACGAGCCTGCTGACTGGCTGATGAATTGTAAACAGGTGTATGTGCCTACCTATAGTACTCCACCAGAATTTCCTAGCGGTATTGGTGTGTTACTGCCAGATGAGCCTGCTAGGCAGTGAAATCAGGACCGATGGGTGTATATGACCGCTCGTTGCATGACATCAAGTTAGGTTGATGGAATTCAACAGAGGGGGCAGAGGTAATAACCTTCTCCCTGTTAGCTGAATTTCACCTCTAAAGATTCGTCTTGCGTGCTCAGGTCTGAGGGACCTGAGCTGAACATCATCATGTTGAGGGTGCACTACCGCACGAGTCTGGAGGTGATTGTTGGAGGGAGTCCTCAGAAAGGACTCCTATATTCTTGAATTGAGTCCTTTAGTGACATATTCATTCACCTCCCTATAATATGGGAGGGAATAGTTGTTGTGTTCCGGGGACAACGACCCAAAACGGTTGGAAACAGTGGTTGGAACCACCTACTTTTTAACCACTGGTCGTCACTGTCCGAACAACCAGGGTGAGTTGTTCACTTGGAGGGATTTTCAAGCGGCCTCCAGAGTCAGGATGGTACCATGTTGATAGTATTCCCTCACCAATTCATTCAAGACCCAACATTGAAGACGCTGAGTAGGTGATGCCATCCTCAGAGCAGACGAGGATCCAGCAGGAGTAGTGGCTGAGGCATTCAAAGATGTGAACTTTAAAGAAGCCATTCTCTATTGTAGAGAGATATTGGAAAAGAGTGAATGTTTGATATAACAGAACTAATCAAGATAAGTTTGGCCACACTACATCTTTTGGATGAACACATATGAGTTTTTTACTTTGTTGGTCCTCATATTGAGTTCAATAGAGGCTTAAAAAATAAGTAAAACATCATTTAACATGGTTAAGGATTCAGGTCGGGTTCACCATTTTTTGTTCCTCATGGAAATGGGGATGACCTTGTTTGTTTACGGTTCAAACATTCCAATCAGTTTCAAATGGGTTTATTCATAGAACTGGAAACATCCAATGATTCTATATCCATTTGGACCTACTTTTCAAAGGTAGGTGCTCATTAGTTATGGACCGATGAGGCTTAAGAATTTTCATTGGTCGATAGGATGGGAGGTCAGGAACATTATACCTTTTTGGGGGGAAATATTTCCCACTCCGGGACACTCTTATAGATTTAAGTTATGTTCACAAATCCTTATTAATTCACCAATCATGAAAATGAGTTTTTACTTTAGATTTTGCAATCAATGATTGATATGTATAGGATTTAGAGAATCTTATATATGTATTTGAGGTTCTTCATTGATAGAGAATCATCCATATGTATTGGATATTCTTAGTCAATGATATCCTTTAATATATTATATAGAAATATCTTGGTCACTCTGATGACCATACTAGTTTTAAAGCCACTCGGTGGGGCACATGAAGTTTATTGTCATTCAGAATGAAAGGGATTATTTCAGAGTTGGGATTGTACCCGTAGATGGGATAACTATGTATCCTCATTAAAAAGGAATCAGAACCCACTTAGTTCAATAAAAAGGATATAGTTTAATGTCATATGGGACAGAAAAGAATTAATGAAAGATGGGCTTGAAACTTATAAAGGATTCCTACGTACATTACTTTTAATGCATATATCAAAGTCCACATAGTCTGGGAAATGAAATATGGGGTTTATGCATAGTTAATGACTCAAAAAGATATGTCTTGATGACTTTTACAATCTAATCCCATGTGAGTCATGCTCGATGTGAGAAACAAGAGGTATCAGTAAACTTGAAAATGGTGCCAGAAAAGTTTCAGTCATGAGAAATGATGTGGGGATTACGTATGTATGACGACCCAAGTAAATGAATACCAGGACTTAGGAAAGAAGCCCATTAGTAGGGTCCATAAAGGTATTTGTACTTTATGTAGATTTGGAATTTTAACCTGGGACTTACTCCTAAGAAGGAAGCCCAAATTAAGAACGAAATTATGACTGGGGCTTACTCCTGAGAAGGAGGCCCAGGTTAAAGGAAATTATGACTGGGGCTTACTCCTAAGAAGGATGCCCAGGTTAAAGGAGATTGAGACTTGGGGTTTACTTCTAAGAAGGAGGCCCAAACCAAGATATCTTCTCATCTAAAAGGTTGATGTTATATAGGAAACCCCTAACCGTGGTGACATAAAGCTTGTAAGTCACAAGGTTTTGGGAGAGGTTCTCACAAAATTCCTTTCAGATAAGGAAACCAACAAAGTAACCATGCCATAAATGGATTTGAAGGGGGTTTTGAAGGCTATATCTTGAAGAGGAGAGGTCAATTTGAGGAAAGGAGGAGACTAGGAAGGAGGCGTGCAAGGTATTGTTCTGGTGCGCAAGTCCTAGTCGCACAAGTATACTTGCGCGACATGAGTCACCTTGGGATACAAATAATCTATAGGGAAATACTTGGGTGAATTTGAACTCAAGCCCTTAGTATCATCCCGAGAGGCTTCCAAAAGGTTGGTGCGCAAGTTACCTTGAGAGGGAAAGGCAACGTGCAAGTTTCTTCATTTTCCTTAAGGGTTGGACACTTAGGCGCGCAATTATTGATGAGTTCTAACACTTTGGCCTTATTATTCCTCTTTATAGCTTCCCTTCTAGGTAAAGAATTACCTTATAAGTGTTCAGAAGACGTCAGACAAAGACTTGGGAAACCAGAGCTTGAATCTAAGTTTTGGAAAATTTATCCCCAAAATGGGGGGCCAACAAGGGCTATTTATAGGCCACTGGGAACCTTGGGAGAGAAAAGGAATAGGGCGCGCAAGTGACTTGCGTGGCACTTTAGGAAACTTGCGTGACTCCCTCCAAAAGGGTTCCTTGTCCATGCCTTTTGTCAAATTTTGATGTTCTTTACAGGATGACTCTCTTTGTGCTTAAGGTATTCCCCTTTGCCATCCGTTGGACTCTGTGACGGAATGAAGCATCAATAAAAGGTCTGGTCTAGATCATGATCATCCACATACATGCAATGAATTTTACATCTAATAAAACTATAATTCAATTATTTAATCATTATTATTAAGATAAATTACACTCAAATCGATTAATCAATATCTTAAATTAATCAATCTTTTTTTTCTTAATCATTTTCTAAATTTCCTTGAGATTCTCATCCATAACATTGTACATAACTTGTATCTTGGATGAAACCCAATGAATACCCATCCAAAACTACCCAACATGTATTTATACTTGTATACACTTTATTTTTTATGACATGTAGCAGGCACACATAATTATAATATTAATACAACTCATACATGATGTGAAGATCTTTGAACATTACATAGATATTAATTAAACACACACACACACACAGATATATATATATATATATATATATATATATATATATATATCAAACACCTATCACATGTTGTGTACCATATTTACTCTGGCATGAAGGTTTATGTCTAAAGGGTTACATAATATAACAACAAAATTTTAAATCAGCATAATCCAGAAATAGTACATGGCATGTAGATCCGAGTACACGGCGTATACCCTCCTCACCGTCCATCCGAAGTACAGGCCATGGGAAATGGTGTGTGAGGTGTACTTTAGAAATATTCAAAGTACATGGTGTGTCCAGTGGTCCACACATCGTGTAGACTCTGCATTACATGGTCACCGGCTGGGAAAGTCATGTATGGGATTCACGACTTGACCCTATCCCTAAGGGACTACACATAGTGTCTAGTGGGATACACTTTGTGCAGTCTGGAAGACTGTGTGCCAATCTATCATGGTCAACACATGGTGTAATAATTAACTACATCGCATGTCATTAATGCACATAGCTTGGGTAATTGTCAAATTACTCCCAACGCAATGGAAAAACATACACAGTGTGTAGATCCAACTACACGACATGTATTCTTATTAATCTGGAAAAAATCATTGGTGCCTCCTAGTGAGATCATTTATTTAATATTAATCATAAAATTATTCATTTCTATTAGATCTATGAGTAACAATAAGGGATGAACATATCTCAAAATTCAGATTACAAGAATGATAAAACATGAATTGACCTACTAAATTATTAAAGAATAAATCATCAAAGAATTATTGAAATAATTATAAATGAAAATATGACCCCTTTGACACCACTTATAGGTTCTAGGCATAACATAAGCGCATGATGGGTGTGTACCAATCTTTTCAAATTGTCATAATTGATGATTAATCTAGATCAATACGACGATGAACACTAGTATCCACGAATTAAAATCCAAGATAAAAGAGAAAGAAGAGAACTCAGAACCGAGAAGAGAGGATCTGCATGTTTTATTTATAATTACTTTAATTAAATTATAGAATTACCTCCAAGGTGATTCTTTCTTCATTGATGTGTCCCACTACGGGTCTGAGGTAGCACTTCCTAGATATATAGAATATAAGGATATGAATCCTCTAGAGGAAATCCACACATGCTCTACATATCTCTAGACATCAGCAAAAGAGTCTCTAGGTGCTATTGTGGAAGATCCTTTCCCTTATGATGTCCATATTTGATCTCTTTGAGAATCGCATCCAAAGTTTTCTCTTTGATCTGGTGGAGGAGGATCTCTCTCGTTCTTGAGAGAGTTCTTGTATAGAGAATAATTCTATTGGCTCGAGAGCTTTTTCTAAGGATTTTTTTCACCCCATGGTTGGTTTAGGTGATCAAATGACCCATTGGATAATATAGAGAATAATAACATAACAGGAAATTTAATTTACCATGTAATAATAAATAATAATCACAGGTTCTGTTACTTAATTTATTATTCCATGTGAAACCCCATGTCAAATAATAATAGCAATGCTATTATTTCCATGACATGTGCTTAACATTCACAGTATATTTAAATATTATTTAACCAAATAATATTTAATATTATTTCTCATCGGACCCATAACTTGGTCCACCAATATTATTTAATATTTATTGGGACTTGAATAATGGATATTTATTTATTAAATTAATATAACTACATTATTCACTGATAAATAAATATTCTGTCTGGAATATATTCTCTCGAATAACTAGAAATAAAATAAATGAGATCAGGCATACATAAATAATTATTAAACCACAATGAGGAATAATATTTAGTCAACATGTTAAATAAATAACCTTTTTAACTAAGATACTAGCTACACTTAGTTTGTGACCCTCTAGGCCTCTTGACTGTTGGAATTAAGTGGAATTTCCTAAATTCCAAGATTACTATCTAGCAATGGATCAAGGAACCTAAGAGAAATAAGTTTATTTCTCAATTAAATGTCATCTCATAAGAACTCATACCATGTAATTTAATTATTTTTTTACAATATCTCCAATCAAGTGGGTTTCATGCAAGTTCCATCAACTCATGTGCTTGATTTCTCATTCTTTGACTTCCATAAATTGAACTTACCTAGAGAACACCATGGAAATGGATTTAGTTAGGCTATTTCATTTCCATCAAAGGGCATAAGATATATAATTCTATTGAAGTGATTTTTTATCACATTATTCTTTAAAGCAGTATTACTCGTGACACGCCCAATATATCCTACTTTTCCATGAACAACTGTCATCGTGATTTTCATCAATACATCTAAGTGAATGAGTCATAATACCTAATAATAATAATAATCCTAAAGTCTATGGGCCAATAAAAATATCTTCATATAGTAACATCTAATGACACTTATGAATGTGGATATCCTAATGGTGGGTCTTGTTGTCATAATATCCTCCAGGATATTACTAGGGGTGAACACCATGAGTAGGTGCCACAAAGTTTCATAAGTACCCACCCCTAATAGATTATATCATTTGTGTCCCTTAAAATGATATCATCTAGCCATAAAACATATATTAAATAATAGTGTCATGGCACTTTTGTATTCTCATCATAGTAGGGATATACTATGACCTTTTAATGTGACAACTATTATTTGGAAATTATCATATACTATGTTACAAAGAAGAACATTCATGATGTGATATGTAGTTTATTAATATTCATCCAATGAATAAAAATTTATCATAAAGTTAAAATATGTTTTTCTATGGCACCACCTATAACATCTTTTGAATGGTGGGAGAGGTTCTCAATGAGTTGTCGTTATCTTATGAGGGAATCCTTTGTTTCAATGGTTGATTCATGGTTCTGTTATCATTGCGGATGGTGGTGATATAGGATAGCCACTATTCTTTGTGGAACCTTCATCCCAAGACCACCCAGATGTTTTATGATGTGAGACGCTAGTTCTAGTTGTCTGGTATGATATGATATATAAGTGACTTCGTATTTAGGTGTTATACTAATCAGTACGTTAAATCATAGCACCAAAGGCCCTCGGGTTTGATTCAGCCACTCCCCATTCCAACCTATAAGTGGGATGAGGTTTTAATGAATTTTATCATTGTGTTTCCTCATAAACCTATAGAGAGGAATTCTATTTTGGTGGTGGTTAACTATCTATCCAAATCATCCCATTTCATTTTGATCAAGGATTCAACCAAGGTGGATGAGTGGGTCTGATTACATGTTCAGAAGATTGTGAGGAATCATGGTGTCCTTTTAGCTATCATTATAGATAGCGACTCTCGTTTTACCTCTCGGTTCTAGGAAGGAATTTAGAAGGTAATGGGGTCACTGATCATACTCAATACAACATACCATCCTCAAAGGGATGGTCATATAGAGCGGGTGAACCAAATCTTGGAAGACATGCTTCGTGCATGCGTGTTGGATTTTTGGGTCACAAGGGATAAATATTTGGGATTGATGGAATTTTTTTATATTAATAGTTACCAATAATTATTTAAAATGGCTCCCTTTGATGTGATTTATGGGCATATTTTTTATTCACACCTATGATGGAAAGAAGTGGGTGAAACTTATTTGTTGGGACCAAGACTTATGCCAGAGAATTCTGAAAATGTTTATGTCATCAAAAAATGGTCATTGACAGTGCAAAGTCCCCATAAATCCTATGATAATCAGCGGCGCTAAGACTTGGAGTTATTAGTGGGTGACTGGGTGTTTCTAAAGGTGTCGCCTCCCCCAGGTCACCGTCACCTTGGTAAAAAGGATAATCTTACGCTGAGGTATGTCAGACCTTTTGAGGGTATCAAAAGAATTGTTAATGTGAATAATAGTTAATTTTCAACCCAATTTAATTTGATCCATGACACTTTCCATGTATATCAATTGAAAAATAATAACTTAGGCCCATATCATGTGATGAACTTGAAAGGGTTGGAGCTGGAATCTGACTTGTCTGTTTTTGATCAACCAATGCAGATCTTGGATTCCCATGTGAATGTGCTTTGGGATAAATCCATACTATCGGTTCAGATCATTGGGAAGTATGAAAACAATGAGAATGATACATGATATGGAAAGTTTAGATCAGTGGGCTAGTATCCATATTTATTCTACGATCAGGCTTCATTTTGACTTTCTGATGGAATAAAGTTTTCATGGTGGGGATAGTTGTCACATTCATGGTGTTCTTTTGAGGTATTTTATCATTTATTTTTATTATTTTCTTTATTTAATGGATTTTATGAGAGTTTTTTTAGAAAAATGGAGGTTTTTTGTCTTGATAAAAGGAGGCACACGATTAGTAGAAAAAGTGAAATATCCCTATGCAAACTATGTACCATAGACAGTGGCATTGTCTAGAATACAAAACCTAGAACATGGGCATCCAAACCTCTCAAAAAAGCTATGAACCTAGGACAATGGAACTGTCCAAGGAACACCGGAATGTCCCCCCTCTAGAAAAACCATGCGACCATCTTTCCTTTTTGATAGAGGTTCTACACGGTAAGCACACAGTCTGACAAACCATGCGACCAAACCATGTGGCCTGTCATATCTTTAAAAATACTGAAATTATAAAACTTCCCCTCCTCGATTTAAACCCCAAAAAACTTATTTCACTACTTATTCGAACTCCTCATCCCTAGGTGCACCCCCTCTCCTATTTTACTCCCTTGTGTTACAAATATTGGGCGGATTTGGGTAGGATTCATCAAGAAATCATCAATTAAGATCCTTCTCACTTCTATTTTTCCTTCTTCATGGTCTATTATCCCTTCTATCTTATGATCTCTTTCTCTGTCAAGGGTTTTGACCTAGGTTTATGTTAAAATCCTATTTCCTTGGGTTAAATATTGATGGGTCTGGTGTTCAATTACTTCCTTAGGGTATCTCCTTGGAGTTCTTTAGGGATTCCACATAGATTTCTAAAGTATTCAATCAAGAGGTGGGTGGTTTCATGATTTGAGATTTTTTAAGGATTTTCGTACGCTTTCCTTGGTTTTAAAATGGGGTTTTCAAATTTTTTGGGTGGTTTGAAAAGAGTTTTCCATGGGTTTTGGTTTGAGTTATATGCTTGATAATGATTTTCCCATGGTAAATGCTTGTTGTTATGTGTGGTTAGAATTGTTGGGATTGTGATTGTAAAAGGAAGGAGACCACATGATATAGGTATTGGAATATATCACATTGGAATCCTAGGTATCTCAGTGGTAAGATGAGGAGAAGTATGCTAGGTGAGTTGGCTGAATCGAGGCTCAGTCTCCCTAATAGGATTACGTAACAACACTAACTAAATATACTAGATGGGAATTATTTTTCTTGAGTATGAGACAAAATGGTGTGTCCAAGATGTGATCACTAATAATATGACGATATTAGGACCCCAATTACCCTAGTACCTAAGGGATATCCCATGGTGATCCTGCATGCTTACCTTTTTAGGTTGTTATAATGTATATTCCCTCTTTTATTTTAAAGCTTTATTTAATTAAAATTGTAACTTTCTTTTTAAAAAATACTATGTTAATTTGTTTTTTAATGTTATTGCATGAAATCTATTTTAGTGGTATTATACTGGTAATGTTATTTTACACCCTACTTACACCTTATGGTGTAAGTAAACTTCGTGGTGTTTTATTCACATAAAGGAAAGGCCTTATATGGTGGTGATAGAGGATCTATGTGCTAGTTGTTTCTCCTTGGAAAGGTGTTGGTGGTGGTGTCCAAAGGGAGAAGACCCACATTTTTCATTGGAGGCTTGTTTGGATAATAAATCTCCTTCATGTTTTTGGTTATTTTTGTTTTGGTTGTAAATTTTAAATTCTAAACTCATGATGTGGTGTATTGTTTTAATCACTTCTATTATGAATTATTTATGATGTGATGTATAATTATTGTGGGTTGTTTTTGTTAGATTTAATGGTCGAAAGAATTCCCAATAGTGTTACTCAATGACCATGCACTAGTTTCCAAGACATGGGGATAGGGAACACCCTTAAGGTTATACCACATGTTGGGTTGGGTGTCGGGTTGGAGAGAAGCTTGTCTTGGTTCGTTACATGAAGTGATAGAAGAATGTAGTTTCAAAGAGAGATTAGTCAGATTTTTGGATTTGGAGATCATCGTGCATAATTCAAACACCATTGACAAAGATGCAGAAGGTTTAGAAGCTGAAGTATGTGAGTTCAGATGTTTCAAGTCTCATAAAAAATTATTTTTCTTTAGAGAGTGCCACTAGTAGAGAAATAATTAAAATAAAATATTGAGGTGATGTACTGAGAGTTTCAAACTTCTCATAGGATGTTGAGTATAGGGAGTAATTAATTCCTATAGGTGCTCCAGATTATGTGGTGATCACAATTATGGGGGATCCAGATTGTATCGTCTCAGAATTTACATGTAATTTTTTTATTTATATGGAATTATTTCGAGGCAATGAAATTCAACCACACATGGTTCTGAGGCCCGAAAATCCTAGAATGTGTTTCTGAATTTTTTTCATGGTTCATTTAGTAAATGTGAGAGAAGGATTTTATATCTTCTGAACAGATGCTATGATTAAAAATTCAAGGGCACCATTAAATTCATAACATCGAGATTCACTTAAAAATGACTTAACATCATCTAGTAAGGGGCAAGTTGAAAAGTTAATTTTCAGACATTTCAAGAAAAACAATAAAATAATTTAAAAAGAATTATTTTCTTTTCTTTTACACAGTTGACTGTAAGATGACAATGTTGTGGGGCAGTGAGGATACACATCAATGAGTCTCATTAATGGCTCATTAACTCGCAGTGTAATGGCGCTTTAATGATGTGTAAGAGAGACTCTATTTCATAAATGAAACAGTGTAACAATGCGATGTCTTATCATAATGGAAAAGATGCGACGTGATCTTATTTATAGTTCAACGCATTGGGGAAATAAGGATTAAAATATTATAGGATTCTTTGGGGAAACTATGATGGAATTCTACCCCAGCGAAGAATAATGAACACCAGCGGAACATCATCATCTTCGATGCCTTTCGATGATTAGAGCCAGGAAGCAACATCGACATCTTAATCCCTTGAGGACGAACGTTGCTACATCGGATGTCATAATAGGTAGGGGTTTTTTATTTGATTCTCTTCCCCAAACTTTTCTAAAAACAACAAACACAGATCAACCCATGAACAAGTTGATGTGAAATTTATGTGTTATGTGAGAGGGTGTTTTATTATGGGGTTAATTTTATTTGGGGTCCAAATTCTGGCATGGAATGATTGAATGAAATCACCCTGAACCTACCCCATCTTTAAACCTCTATTGCGGAGACCCCAGGCCGACACGAACAAGGAACAAACACATTTTCATGTGCGTTCTTGGTGGTCGTACCCTTGAAATTATGGAAAGGAAGGTTTGGGATCCTTTTAGAGAATATGACACTCCTCGGAGGCCACCAAAGCAGACGAATCGAAGAACATACCACTAGAGAGCATCCAGCCTCACTGGCCGCATTGATTGAGATGTCGTGGCTCATCAGATGTAGTTGAAAACTGGAGGATGCGACACCAGGAGGGGTGCTACATGGTAGGACGACCCATGTCCGGACATACACATGGCTGGAGAAGCCATAGTCTGTCGACTGAGGCTGGTGGAAGGGCCTTGTACCCGTGGGGCCAGGGGGAGATGGACACACCAACTAGGCTATGTCCAGCTGGTCGACACCATTGGATATACCGCGCGGTCGGTCCCTAGCTAGCAGGTTGCGCCCCAACGGGCTGGACCCCCGCGGGTGGGCTGGACCTACACCCATCGTGCTAGACCCGAACCGACAAGATGGACTAACGCCCCCTTCGGGACGGTTTGGACTAGACTAGGTCACTGAGTGACTCGGCAGATTGGACCCTCAACCAACCGAGTTGGGCCCAGTGAGGTCTATTGGGCCTGGTCCACTGGCCAGGTTGGACCAGGCTGACCTCGACCTGCACTAGGGTGGGTCGAGTCCATCCTAAAAACCCGGGGTATGTGGGGCCCTTGGCCCGGCTTGGTTGGTTCAGTATGACCGGGTCAGACCATGCCCCATCGCAACCGGCCACCTGGTTTCTAAAATGGCCGTATCTGGAAAACCGCACGTCTGATTGATGATCTTTTTGCAGATTTTCGACCCTATCGACGATGCAGATCTTTTGGCATGCTATATGGTGACATTTTTTGATGTTGAGATGCGAAGAAGGGATTTATTAATGGTTATCCCAAGAAAACTACATAGAGAACCCCGTGACTGGCTGAGACCCGAAGAATGCTGACTTTTGGCCAAGTAGGAAGCACCTCTCTATGAATTTGTAGGCCCACAGTGGGAAGCATATCTATGTTACTTTGTAGGTCCATGGTATGAGATGAGGAGAAGTACCTTAATAGGTCATTACTAGTGGTAACCACCTCTCCGTGAATTTTCAGGCCCACGGTCCGTAATTTGGAGGAGTACCTAACTAGTTCATGGTTAGTGGGAAGCACTTATTCCTGATTTGGAAGGCCCACTGTACTCATTAGAGTAGGGGTTATCTAGTAGCCGAGGTGTTTGAAGATGTGACTAATGATGCTACTATTACTACCCTAGAATATACCTGGTGTGATTTGTCTTGTGTCTCATGCTTTACTTTGAGGAATTGTTGTGTGGCCTTACCTTTTGTTTTGGGGTCTCTACTAAGTACTATGTTAAAAACCCCTACACAGGATTCACCTGTACGTGTTGTGTCTCGTGCGGATGACTGACATTTCGATAGGGGTGCCCAGGGAGGCATGGTTGATAGATGCTATGATGGTGGACTTGGTGGTCCAGGACCAGGAAGGGTCCAATATGACTTGGTGGACAAGGCATACTACTTCGAATTCTAGTAGTTCATTACTCTCATGACAAGGGGGGTTTTTCTGCAGATGGCCATTAGAGTTCCTTTTTTGTACTTGCTCTTTTCAGTTCTTTTTTGGGTATGTATTTTGGATAACTTACTTTTAGTTGTACTTTCACTCATCATTGTTTTAGTGATACTTGTTTTCCACCTTTCAATGTGTTGGGATGCGGTTGGGCATGTTTGTGCACACCAGTACTCAAGAAAATTTCACCCACTTACAGGTTGATGCCTTCGATGCTAGTCGCTATCCCCTGACCTTCAAGAGGTGGGCTTGGGGTATTTATGGCACATGCCCTAGGGGAAGGGTCATGAAAAAGTAGTATCAATGGCTAGTCGGTCCTACCACAAATACTGGGTGTCTGTTGTTTTATTTTGGGGAAATATTGTTATGTGTTGTGAGTTTGACTTTAAGATTCGGGGAGTCTAGTGTTGGTGCGGCAACCGACATATGAATACACCATGACCTTGAATTATGTTTTTGGATCAATACATGAAAAAACTGGTTGCATAAGTGTCTCCTTTTTTTAATAATAGTCATCTCACCGGGTATAACCTTCTAACAGTGGTACATCTTGATCTATCTCAAGATGAATCCATTTGGACGACCAAACAGAATCTCGATACGAGGTCATGAGGATATACCACCTAGCGATGAGGTATCTATTCTGGTACCATTTCTAGAGATAGCCCCAGTGGTTGGTGCACCAGTGCTACCACCACCCGATGGTCAGCCTCTAATACCGGCGGTTCTCGAAGATGATGTTCATAGGATCAGTTACCTACATGAGTTTTAGAGATAGAGACCTCCTATGTTCTATGGAGAGATGAATCCTCAGGTCACTGAGGACTTAGTGGTGGTTCTGATGCAAGTCTTCCACTTAGTGAGGACACGGCCTGAACAGATGGTGATATTGGCAACGAGCCTTCTACATGGCTCAGAAGGTATTATGGTGAATATTTTTACTTCCAGTCGATGACTGTTACTCCCCCACTCTTACAGCATGTCTGGGAGGCACAACTGGGGGATGTTGACTGCAAGGCCTGACGTACTCAGATATCCTCCTGATAGATTCCTGATGTATTTTTGATAAGTGGGGAGTACGTCATCCTTTTCAGAGGGCGCATGGTAGTTCCAGTGACGTTACAGGAGGAGGTGTTAGGGTAGTTCCATACTTCCCCTCTAACAGTGCATCCTAGTATGGGAAAGATGTAACAGGACCTCTAGTGGAATAATGGTGGTCAGGGGTGAAGAAATCAGTGGCCGAGTTCATTTTACGATGTCTCACTTGACAGTAAGTAAAGGCCGAGCACCAGGTTCCCGCAGGCTTGACTCATCCACTCAATGTACCAGAGTGTAAATGAAACAGTATCTCAGTGGACTTGCTGATGGGGTTACCATGTACGTCTTGAGGACATGACTACATCTAGGTGATCATTAACCGACTCACCATGTCGGATCACTTCCTACCCATCTGGGAGCAGGGATCGGTAGAGTGCTTAGGACACCTCTTCGTCCATGAGATAGTGTGGCTCCACGTGGTGCCTTTGACGATCATCTCAGATTGTGGCGATTTATTTAGATCATATATGTGGAAGGGACTGCATGATGTGATTGGGATGCATCTATACTTGAGCACAACTTTTCATCCCCAAATAGATGGTCAGGCAGAGCAGACCATATATTCCTTGGAGGACATGATTCATGCTTGTATCCTTGACTTTTGTCATAGTTTGGAGAACCGCCTACCACTAGTGGATTTTTCATACAACAATATCTATCACTCCACCATTGTCATGGTACCATTTGAGGCCTTGTATGTGCAGCCTTACAAATCCCCAATATGCTGGACAAACCTAGGGGAGTCAGAACTAATGGGTCCATAGTTGGTACAGGCTACTACCAAGAAGGTGCATATCATCTTGGAGAAAATGGGGACTGCACAGAGTATGAAGAAGTCTTATGATGAAAGGATACGAAGACCCTTGGAGTTTGAGGAGGGAGATCATGTGTTTCTTCAGGTCTAACCTCGATGAGGATTGTAGAGATTTGGATGGGTAAAAAAGCTATCCCTGAGGCTCATCAGACCTTTTCAGGTCATGAGAAGTGTTGGAAAGGTGGTGTATTGTCCAGATCTTCCCCCACAGATGCACTAGGTGCATGATGTTTTCTATGTGTCATATATGAGGTGGTATGTACATGATCCATCACACATCATCGAATGGGGAGAGCTGGAAATTGATGATGGGGAGACATTTGCAGAGTTCCTAGTAGAGATAGAGGATCTATATGATACATTCATACGTGGGTGGTTGATTCCTCTAGAGAGCATCTAGTGGAAGCACACGAATATCCACGAAGTGCATGTGGGAGAGAGAGGTTCAGATTTATACTCAGTACCCCCATATTTTTGTTTAGTAGTTGTTTTGTCTTTCGAGGACATAAATCCCTAAGGTGGGTAGAATGTAGCATCCAGAAATTTCGGTGTATTTTTATTTATTTATATGGAATTATTTTTTGACTGAAAAATTCTATGGCTGGTGGTTCCGAGGTTGAGAGAGCCTAGAATGGGTTTTTGAACTTTTTGTAAGGTACATTCAGTACATGTCTGAGTAGGATTTTCTTTCTTTTGAACTGGTACCTGGATTTAAAATTTGAGGGAATCACTAAATTCATAATACTGAGATTGTCCTAGAAATAAATTAACTTCACTCAAAAAGGGCCGAGCGGAAAATTTAATTTTTAGAATTTTCTAGAAAAATAATAAAATAATTTAAAAATAATTATTTTATTTTCTTTCTCACAGTTGAGTGGTGAACAACAACGTTTTGGGGTAGAGAATATGTGCATTAATGAGGGTAATTAATGTCTTGTTATCTTGTAGCATAACGACGATTTAATAACATGTAATAGAGACACTATTTCATAAGTGATACAACATAATGACATAACGTCACATCTTAATGAAAATGATATGATGTTTTACTATTTATAGATCAACTCATTGGGGAAATAAGTATTAAAAATTTCGAGTATTCTCGGGAGAACCTCTGACGGACTTCCACCCCAGTGAAGAATGATGAACGCCAGTGGAACATCTTCATGTTCAATTCCATTCGAAGATCAGAGTCAAGAAGTGACGTCGATGTATTAATCCCTCGAGGGAAAACATCGCAGCATCAGACATCATAAGAGGTAGGGTTTTTTAATTTTATGTTCTTCCCCAACCTTTTTTTAAATGAAAAACATGGATCAACCCACGGATAGGTTGATCTGAGATTCATGTGTTTTGTTGGATAATGTTTTGTTATTGGGGTTATTTTATTCCAGGTCCAAATCATGGCCTTTAATGACTGAATGGAAACTCTACAAACCTCCCCCATCTTTAAACCTCTAACATGGAGACTCCAGGCCGATATGAACAAGGCTTGAGAACCTCCGCATGTGCGTTCTTGGTTGATGTACCCTCAAAATGATGGCAATGATGATTTGGGATTCTCGTGCTAGAGATGGAACTCTCCGAAGGCCACATACATAGACGGCTCAAAGAATGGACCACCAGAATGCATTCGGTGGTCCACTAAACTCCCTTCCGGCGCACCGACAGTGGAGGTGGCAGCCAGCCCCGTCGGCCGCGTAGAGGAGGTGGCCCGCACCCGCTGGCCGCATTTACTAGGAATCTGTGGATCATCAGTCGTGTCTCATCAGTAGCAGTGGCACACTAGAGGGTGTGGCGCCATGAGGGGCGCCACCTGGAAGGACGAACCATGTGTGGACTGCTGGAAAAGCCATGGTCCATCAACTGTGGCTGGTGGAAGGGCCCCATACACATGGGGCTAGGGGAACATGATGTGGTAGCTAGGCCACATCCTGTTTTGCGACACCACCGGCCTCACAGTGCGATCAGTCCCCAGCTATCGGGCCTAGCCACTAGTGATCCAAACCCGCACCGAGCATGCTGGACCCGCACCAGTAGGCCAGACCCGCACCCCCTTTAGGTCGGGGAAAACTAGACTGAGTCATGGGGTGACTCTGCAAGCTGTACCCTTAGCCAACTGGGTTGGGTCCCGTGAAGCCTATTGGGCCTGACCCACCGTACTAGTCGGACTAGACCGGCCTCGACCCACACCAGGTCAGGTCGAGTCCGTCTTAATGAACTTGGGTATATGGAACCCCCGGGCTAGGTTGGTCAGTTCAGTCTGACAAGGTCTGACTGGGCCCCATCGTAACCGCCCCCTTGGTCTCTAAAATACTCATATCTTGAAATCCAAGAGTCCGATTGATGAGATATTTGCGTCTATGGGACACTCTCGATGAATTTGTTCTTTTAGCATGCTCTATGGTGACTTTCATGGAAGTTGAGATGTGAATAAGGGCTTGAGGAGCATTTCCCCCAAGCACACTATGTATATAACCCTATGACTTGCTGATCCATGAAGACTACTGGCTCTTGGCTCAGTGGGAAGTACCTCTCGGTGAGTTTGTAGGCCCACGATGGGAAGCACCACTCTGTGACTTTGCAGGCCCACGGTACATGATGAGGAGGAGTACGTCAGTAAGCCATGACTAGTGGGAAGAACCTGTCTATGAATTTGCAGGCCCACTGTACTCAATGGGGAGGAGTACATAAGCAGTACATGGTTAGGGGAATTAGTTCTTCATGACTTGGTAGGCCCACTGTGTTCATTAGAGAAAGAGTTATTTAGTAGCCGAGGTGTTTGATGATGTGAGTGATGATGCTACTATTACTACCCTAGAATATACCTCGAGTGATCTATCTTGTATTTTATGATTTAATTTGAAGAATGTTTGTGTAGCCTTTCCTTTTATTGGAGTCCCTAATATATACATTGTTACTGACCCCTGTAAGGGATTCTCCTGCATGTGTTATGTCTGGTGCAGACGATCGACATTTCGATAGGGGTGCCCAAGGAGCCAAGACTGATGGACACTACAACGATGGACTTGGTGGCCAAGGACCAGGTGGGGCCTAGTAGGACTGGTCTGACATGACATACTAGTATGGCTTCCAGTAATTCACTACTCTCATAATCAGGTAGGGCTTTCTGCATATGGCCATTAGAGTTATTTTTTTTTTGTACTTTCTATTTTCAGTTCATTGTTGGGTTTGTATTCTGACCCACTTACATTCAGTTATACTTTAACTCAACCTTGTTTTAGTGAAACTTTTCCCCCTTTCAGTGTTTTGGTATTTTTTTTGGGCATGTGTGGGAATACATGTACTCGATAAAATGCCTCCCACTTGAAAGTTGATGCCTCCAGTGCTAATCGCCAGCCCCAGACCTTCGGGAGGCAGGATTGGGGTTTTCACGACAGGGGCCTCTGGGGACATGTCGTGACACAAATATTGTTTATTCATGTATTAGAAGTGGAGAAATGGGTATGAAGAAGACTTTAATATTTGGATTTTTTAGTGGGAGATTTCGGGTTTCCATCTCAAATGAAAAAGAGGGATTTCATATTTTTTGCAGAGGTTAATGACCAGTTTGATACTAGCTGACTTATGATACAAATGAGATTGTTATAATTTCATCTCCTTCTTTGATGGGTTGAATAGGGATATTGTTTTGATTCAACACAATTTTGGAGGATATTTTTTTGGGGTTTTATTTTTTAAAATCTTCCATGTGTGGTTTAAATGCAAAGAGTTATTTGTAACATATCTCTATTCCTCACTGATATCTTTTTTAAGATATTATCATTATATCTCTTTTCAATATTGAAAAGGATTTCATGTAATAAATGAATTTGTGGCTTTCCTTTACTTATAAAAGGGATAAACATGGGTGTTACATAGAGAGAGAGAGAGATAAAATACAGTGGTGTCCATTAGATACATGGGTATAGTTTTTGGTCTTGGGTAGCAGCAAGAAGTAGAAAATCAGGTTGTGCAATGAGGTGTTGCAACAATGATGCATGTTTAGTTTTGATCTCTGAAGGGTGATGTCTTGTCATGATACTATTATTATAAAGGAGACAAAGTTGTATCAGGGTGTGGATTTCACACAAGTTTCTCTATACCTTTTTTTCAATTCATGTCATGGACTTTATTTGGATTTTTTTACATTATGATTCATAGTGTATTTTCCTAGATTTGCACCATGGTTTTTTAATCCTCCACATTATAGTGTTTTTCTATATTAAAATTTGTTTCCCCGTTTTATTTTTCTACTATTTAATTTTTGATTCATTTAATTTAGAGATTCTCATAATTATTTTGTTGTAATTGAATAGTTATCCTCAGACCAATCTAATTTCGACCTAGAAACATTGTCGAGGAAAGGCGCATTAAAAACTAATTGAATCTAAGAATTGAATGAAGAAGAGTTTCCTGTATGATTTTTTCTCCCTGTGAAAATTCATATTAAAGATAGAGAGTCCTTCATTCAACCCCAATTCCCCGACCACATACCTGAGTAAAAATACATAGAATTTAATCACTGAAATTCCCCAATAAACAACCCAAATTTCCTGAGGGAGTAGGTTTGATGGGGTCATGGAAAATTAATGCAACCGTATCACATGATGGTCTCAATATTATTGAGATCAACATTTATTTACCCATAATTTTTATTATGGATAAATACACGAGGGGACCGAAGTATTCAGGGATGAAATCAACATATGCTTTCACTGAAATAAGCACACTCAGGTTTTACAGAGGAGTATTGAGTTTGGGTGGGTCATACAGTCCAACAATGATCTTGATGCTTGAATTTATTGGGTTTAAATTGAAAACAATTGAATTCCAAGATTGAAACTTTTCAATGATAAAGACTACCACATGAATAGTGATTCACTAACTAATCCAAATGGTATGGTGTGATTGAAAAACTTAAATTGAGGATTTGTTGAATGTCATGGTGAGTTGAAACAATTAGGATGTTGAAAAATGAGAAGAAGTTACAATGAGAAGGTTGTTCATGACATGAATTTATACGTGGATCATTTAATAGAAAATAAATGCCACATTTATGATAAGTTTCACATATGAGAAGTATCAAGGAAAACTAAAAAATATAGGGAGAAAAAAATATCATATGATAATATGATACATTACATGTATATTTTAAATCCATATATAGTGATAATTAAAAAATCCTCCGAGATATTTAGAGTGTAATTAATAATATTTGACCATAACATTTAAAATCACGATTTGAATGGGAATATATAAAAACATGTAAAATTTAGAGGGTGGAAATTGAAGGATTTGATTCATATAAATATAGAGTCCATGATTCTAAAGAGGGAAATGGGATACTTCATAGAAAAAAAATGGTTAGGGTGCTACTTTAGTTTTTTTCTCCCATTTTAATTCCTTTTAATATAACATAATACTCACATTTTAATTCAAGATTTATTTCATTACTTTATCTTTGTCCCCCTCTCCTCAAATCTATTTCTTCACTGTGATATCTTATACTCATGGTTATGTGAAACTAACTAGAGGCTTGGCCTTAGTGGTGGTTTTATTGATGCTCTAAAATCCATAATTTTCAAATCTTTATGTCATTATTTTGTATATGGTGAAAATGAAACAATGCTTATGATTGGTGTGATGATAATCCATGGATCATTGGTGAGACCTTTGAACTCATTTTATTCCTTATTAAACATTCATTCCCTCTCTTGTCTTGGACAAAACTCTTCATATGTTGAATTGGAGTGTGTTCATGTAATAAAAAGGAAAATGATGGAGTCTAGTCTTAGAAGGTGTCACACACTTGGTTAATGTTTGTCATTAACCTTGAATATTGGAGTAGGTGAAGATTAGTGTGATGATGAGGTTTCTTAGGCATGATAAACATCACACTCAAAATAAGGGGCAGTAGCTCATGTATAGTGGAATGAGCTATCAAATTGAATTTAGGCAATAATAATGGATAATGAAAGAAGCTTAGTAATTGGCCATAGGACAAAAAAATTATTTCTAACTATATTCATTTTGTCTTCTTGTATATGTTTACTTTTTTATTTCGTATTCCACATTCTCATAACCCATATTTCATACACTTTTTAAAATATAAGTCCCCAAAATATACAATAAATGAATTAGGAATAATGAGTGTTTCAATACGAAAGATCCTCAGGAGAGATGACTCAGGTTATCCACTATGCCGCATTATAAAAATTGATTATATCTTTTTCATCACCCTATGATATGCATGTTGAAACTTTTCACTGTTTCCGGGGAGCTAAGTAGTTATTTTAATAACTATTTCTTTTAAAATTTTCTAAATAGTTGACTTTAATATTATAAAAAATCCAATTTTTTTTACTCATCGTAGCCTATATATGGTGGTGGTTCTTACTTTTCTAAACATAATAGGGTCCACTGCTACAAAATGCGCAATATACAGTGTTATCATTTATTAGTGATCGTGAAAAATGTAGATGAATACTTCCTTTATCAATGCTTAAAAAGTCATAGATAAAATATACCCTTTATCAGAGCTTTTTTAGTGATTATAAATGGTTAACATTATCCTCATTTTTTTGTAGCACTGAAAAAAGGTGACATTTAACAATGCATCATCTAGCGCTGATAAAGGTCTCAATTGCACACGCAAGCCCCACATCAAAACAACAGTTGTTCAACAGCTTATTTATACACAATTCTGCGACATCATAACCTTAGAAGTCTATTATGGGGATGAACTCCCACATACACTCTCTACACACACCCATATGGGGCCACATACCTCCACAGACCTTGGCCCACCCTTTGCTTCCCGTGGTCTTTAGCTCACTCGCATACACACAGACTAGTCCTGCACGACCCAACCCAATATCCCCACTTTCTCATCTGGACCATGGCTCCTACATTTTTTATATACCGATAAAAATTAAAAAATATAACTATTCAAAGTATTAAAAAATTTAAAAAATAGAAAATAAAAACGAATAAATAAAAAAAAATAAAAAAAAATATTAATTAAAAAAATATTAATAACTTTAATATATGTATATAAATCATAAATATTAATAAATAATATATATTAAATATAAATAAATATAATGAATAAATTGAAATAATTTAAAAAATGCAAATAAAAAATGAGTAAATTAAAAGAATTATTTAAAATTTTATTAATTAAATAAATATTAATATAAATAAATAAATTTAATATAAATATATATTTAAATTATATATATTAATAAATATTATACATTAAATGTTGATATATAAAACAAATAAATTTTAACAATTAAACAAAAAAAATAAAAATGAATAAATTAAGAAGATTATTACAAATATTATTAATGAAATAATTATTAATAAAACTGAATGAATTATATATATATAAATTATAAATAGTAATAAATAATGTATGTTAAATATAAGTATTGAAAACGAATAAAATATAATAATTAATATCATATTAATGCCTTATTCATTTTTAATGGTTTTATACATAATTATTTATTAATATATTAAATATTTTTTATATAGAAATATATTCAAATATATATATATATATATATATATTTCAATATATATAATATTTCCTTAAATATGATTGATATAATTCAAAATAATTATGATTACATTAAATAGGTCATATATTTAGTGAAAATGATTTATAATTAAAAATTAATATTAATTAAAAATATTGACTAATTGTATCTAGTAATGGATATTTAATTGAATGATTTTTGATTTTTCAATTTATCATATATCAAACATGTGTGAAATTTATTTCACATATACAAACATGTAATTAATGCATTTTTAAATACAAGGCATACACACATAATATTTTTGTAATTTATTCAATTTTTAAAATTCATTTGAGAATTATATTTATTAACAGAATATATTTAATATATATTATGTTTCTAATTTTTTAAATTTTATAATTTTTTATATTTTTATTCAATATATACTATTTATATCCTTTTTATATATTTTTGAAATTTATTAATTTTTAATATTATTTATTCATTAATACTATAAATTATTATTTTTTAACATTTTTTCAATTTATTCATTTTCAAATTTTCATTATTTAATATGTTTGTAATTTTATCCATTTTCCATATTTTTTTGTACATGTTTATTAATTAATATTTAATGTTTTTAATATTTTTGTAATTTATATAATTTATATGTATTCATTTCCATTTTAACACAAATATATATATATATATATATATATTCATTTTTTATTTATTAAAATTATCTATATAATTAATAACATTCCTTCATTTTTTAAATTTATTCATTCTTATTGTTATTTATTTTATTAATAGATGCTACATATTATATAATGTCAGTTTTCAATTTAACATATATCAAATTTTTATATACACACACACATTAATTTCACACCCACAAATATTTACATAATTAATGAAATCATATATATATATATATATTCGGTATTTGGGGGAATAAAAAACTCACACACCGCACACCCACAGGGCCTGAAAGGCGGGTCATACCCCCTCCCCCCTCAAGGGGTAACCCACCCATTGTGACCCTGTTTAATATATATATGCCAATGGGACTTTAAAATCTATGATGGATAAAACCCTATATGACCCTGAAGACCCATAGACCCAATATCCTCATGGCCTATAGGCCCCATTATTTTTTTCAAAGCTTCAGTATGCCCTTGATTGAACAAACTTCTTAACTGATGCCACTACCACGGTCCAGAGCCATCATCAATTCCAGTACAACCATCATCATCACCAGTAATCAGATATATCTTGTAACCTAATAGATAAGGCCCCCTTAGAGCATGCGTTGGTATAATTTTTTCGAATGGGTTGTGATTTTTTTTTAAAATGGGATAGGGTTCAAAGTATTTTTAATAATGGGTCTAGAGATGCATGAACCGCGTTCACGTATCCTCGATCCTAGATGCATGTTATGCGTGGGGGGAGATACATGAAACCCATTCAGGCATCCTTCCTGATGTTGATGAAGGATTCATGCATAGGGTTTATGCATACATTTTTAATTTTTAATTTTTTTTTTACTATTTTTATAATTGTATAATTTTTATTTTCTGTTTTGTTTTGTTTATATATATATAAATATATTTATATATATACATAAAACAGAAATTTTCCATATAATTTTTCTGCTATTTAATATTCAGCAATACTGAAATTACGACAATCTAGATTCTAACATTAAACCCTCACCCAGGGCTCCTTTTTATAAGAGGGTTTTCCCTGGAAATCATTCTTCATTTCCGATGTGGGATTTTGGTTCTCCCTTTCCTGTGCAGAACATGCTGCATTTCCGATGTGGGATTCAGAAATTTTTATGGTACATGGAATTGAAAGACTATAAAATAAAAATTATAAGACCAATAAAAATGAATCTTAAAACATGCATTAAACGTATAATAAATAGTTGAAAATAAAATGAATTTCAAAAAAAATTTGATGAAAAATAATTTATAACATTTCAAAATTACCAACTGCAGACATAAATATGTTTCAAGTACGTGGATTTGAAGGAATATAAAATAAAAACTATAAGACTAATATAAATGAAACTTAAAACATGGATTAAACATATAATAAATAGTTTAAAATAAAAAGAATTTCATAAAAAATGTTGATGAAAAATAATTTATAAGCTTTCAAAACCGCCGACTTGAAACTTAAAATCGCTTCAAATATGTGACTTTGAAAGCCTATAAAATATAAACTATAAGACCAATATAAATGAAAATTAATACATTGATTAAACATATAAGAAATAGTAAATAATTAATTAGTTAATTAGTAATGCACTTATTAATTATATGATTATTAGTTAATTAGTAATATCATTATTAATTATATAATAATTAATTAGTTAATTCGTAATATAATTATTATTTATATAATAATTAATTAGTTAATTAGAAATATAATTATTAATTATATAATAATTATTTTTTTGAAAGATTGAGGTGTGAAGGCCCCTTTATTAGAAATAAATTTAAAGTAGAAGAGGGAAAACAACACATCAATGTTTCATTAACAATAATTATATAATAATTTATTATTTTAATTAGTAATATAATTATTAATTATATAATAATTAATTATTTAATTTTTAAATTAGTAACATAATTCATAATTAATAATTAATAATTATTAATAATTAATTATATAATATTTAATTACTTAATGAGTAATATAATTACTATTTATATAATAAATAATTTGTTATTTAATAATATAACTTGTAATTATCATTATTAATTATTAATTATATAATTATATAATTATATTATTAATTAACTAATTAATTATTATATAATTCATAATTAATAATTATATTACTAATTAAATAATTAAGTATTAAATAATTTATTATAAATAATTTATAATTTATAATTTATAATTATATTGGTAATTTACTAATAAATTTTTATATAATTAATAATTAATAATTATAGTTAATAATTTTATTAATTATTAAAATTAATAATTATATTACTAATTATAAGTAATAATTATAATACTAATTAAATAATTAATTATTAGATAATTAATAATTATATTACTAATTAACTAATTAATTATTATATAATTAATAATTAAAAATTAAAAATTAAAAATTAAAAATTAATAATTAATAATTAATACTTAATAATTAATAATTAATAATAAATAATAAATAATTAATAATTATAATGAATAATTATGATTAATAATTATATTATTAATTAATTTATTAATTTATTATTAATACTTATATTATATATTAAATAAATAATTATTATATAACTATATTACTAATTTACTAATAATTTGTTGTATATTAGTAATTAATAATTATAATTAATAATTATATTGCCAATTAACTAATAAATTATTCACAATTAATTATTTCTAATTATAATTAATAATCATATTACTAATTATAATAAATAATTATATTACTACTTAACTAATTAAGTATTATATAATTAATAATTATATTACCAATTTACTAATTAATATTTAATATTTAATAATTAATAATTATAATGAAAAAATAGAATGAGTAATTATATTACTAATTAATTAATTATTTATTTTATAATTAATATTTATATTACAAACTAACTAATTATTTATTATATAATAAATAATAAATAATTATAATAAATAATTATATTACTAACTAACTAATCAATTATTATATAACAATTAATTAATGATAATAATTAATAATTATATTAGTAATTAAATAATTAATTATTATATATTAAATAAATAATAATTAATTAATAACAATTAATAACAATTATTAATAATTATAATACTAATTAACTAATTAATTATCAATTAATAATTATATTACTAATTAAATAATTGATTATTATAAAATTATATAACTAATTAACTAATTAATTATTGTATATTAGTAATTAATACTTAATAAATAATAATTTATTATTATATTAATTATTAACTAATTCATTATAATTTAATTAATAATTATATTACTAATTAACTAATTAATTATTAAATATTTCCTATATTTTTAATCTATGTTTTATGTTTCATTTGTATTGGTCTTATAGTTTGTATTTTATAGTCTTTCAAAGCAACATACTTGAAACATTTTTATGTTTCATGTTGGTGGTTTTGAAATCTTATAAATTATTTTTCATCAATATTTTTTATGAAATTCATCTTATATTAAATTATTTCTTATATGTTTAATCCATGTATTATGTTTCATTTATTTTGGTCTTATAATTTTTATTTTATAGTCTTTCAAATCCACGTACTTGAAACATTTTTAGTTTTCAATTTGGTAGATTTGAAAGTTTATAAATTATTTTTCATCAACATTTTTATACGATTTTTTTATTTAGAACTATTTCTTATATGTTTAATACATATTTTAAGTCTCAATTATATTGGTCTTACAGTTTTTATTTTATAGTATTTTAATGATATGTACTTGAAAAATTTCTGAATCCCACATCGGAAATGGAGAATTTTCTGCGCAAGAAAGGGAGAACCTGAATCCCATAAGCTCACTCGTACCCACAGCCCTTGATGCAGAATAATCCTCCATTGAAATCCAAAAATGGGGTCTTTTGGGTTTTAAACCCTAGATCATATGTAGTATTAAAGGGTTGTTATGTCACTTGACCAACACCCTAACTGCATGAAATCTTATATAAAAACACATTCACAAAATATTTATGTAATTTATTCAAAATTTAATATTCCTGTTAAAATTTGATTTAATAACATAATATATTTTTTATATTTTTTTTAAATTGGTAGATTTTATTTCTTTTTAATATTATTATAGTTTGTATTATTTTTTTAAATAATTTAATATGTTATTTTTTTTGGAATTTAAACATTTTTTAATATTTATTTACTATGTTTTAATATTTTCAATATGTATTAATCTTCCTTTCAATATATCTTCATGTTTTATTTTTTTAATAATTTGTATAATTAATAAAACCAATCCTTTTTTAATATTTGTAAAGTTTATTCGTTTAAAATTATTCAATTTCACTCATTTTTAATGCATTTAAGATTATATATTCATTAATAATGTAAAAATATATTTGTAAATAAATATTTATAAATAAATATATTTATAAATGTATATTTACTATATTTATTGATTTATATATTTATAATTATAAATAAATATATATATTTTTTAAAAATTATTTATATAATTACAAATAAATAATTATATATTTAAATAACTATAAAATTATAATAAAAATATTTAAATAATGAATATATATACTATATTTGTAATTATATTTAAATATATTTAATAAATATGTATACACAATTATTTAAATATATATAATGATATAAATATATTTATAATTATAAAATTATAATAAATATATTTAAATAATGAATATATATACAATATTTATATTTATATTTGTATATATTAATTATATATATATATATAAATATATATAATGATACAAATATATATATATATATAATTATAAATATATTTACAAATAAATTTATTTATAAATATATTTATAAATGTATATTTGCAGTATTTATAAAATTATATATTTATAATTATAAATAATGATGATATAATTTTATTATAATGTATGTATATAATTATAAATAAACAATCATATATTTAAATAATTATAAAAATATAATAAATATATTTAAATAATGAATATATTTAAAATATATATATATTTAAATATATTTATTAAATATAATATAATTGTGCAAATATATATAATGATATAAATATATTAATAATTATATACAAATATTTAAAAATATTTTTAAAAATATTTTTATTTATAATTATAATTATTAATCTTTATCAGTGCTAAACATGCCATGATAAAGAGATCTTTTATTAATTCGTATTATTTTAGCGAGGATAAAACCCCTCTTTATGAGAGCTTTTTTGGAAACATTCATAAAACTCTCCTCAATATTTTAAAAATAACCCTAACCAAAAGTATTTTCATCGCGTTGTTGAAAATCTTGCAAAAATCCAGTGCCACCACCGCTCCCCTTCGACCTTCTCTTAGACGAATCAAACCTCAAATATATGTATGTTATTTTTTATCTTCTTCCCTCATTTTATTCTTGTTTAGGTTCAGTGTGGTGTGATAGTGTGACATTATATTGGATCGATGGTCTCGTGTTTCCACATTTTTGAGCTTAATCGATGAAGACCCCACCATTGTTTGTCCTCCACTTATGGTTCCTTGTTTGTGGGTCTCTACGTTCCTAATTTTACCCTACTACGACTCACTTAGGTCCTTCTTGGTTCTCGGTGTTGTAATTTTATTTTTGTATTTCCAACCCACTCCACGACCATTGGTTTCCTCTTGGTCCTAGTGTCATCCCATTTTCGGAGCTCTCCAGTACTACCTTGTATTGGTTCTCGTCTGCTTCTCCACTGCTTAGACTTTCTATGGTAGAGCATGGATGATGCCTCATGGTGGAAGAGCATATCTTCAATGAATTTCTAAAGGTTGGAATATATTTAAATAAATATTTCATATATTCTATCTTAGACCACATTTCACTAAATTGTTTATTATTATCCGATAACACTCAACGAATAAAACATATATTTTTTATTCTTTAAACATTTATTATTTTTATCCTTTTCACTAAATATGATCTCCAACATAGAATCTGTTCAACACAATTGAAGGTATCATTCATCAAGTGATGCACTTATTATGTTCATACACATATCAAATATCTCATAAAGTATCCAATATTGTTTTTGGAGGTTTTCATTAACCAATCTACCCAAAAACATCTATATTCTTCAGGAATTTAAAATAACTTCAATGTCTATTGTCAAAAAACCGAATGAAAAAACAATCTTGTTTGCAATAATGGGATAACATTAAAATTATTATATATTTAAGGAAACATTTGTAGGAGTGAATTATATATAAGAAATGATAGTGAATAAAAGAATATTTATTGATTAAATTTTTTAACAAATTAGAAAAAATATTAAGTTTTATACAATTTACTACTAATTAATTATCATTTTAATAAGATATATGTAAATTTATAGTAAAATTTCATATTTAGATTCAAATGAAAATACATATTGGTCAACCTTAAAAGGAATGGTATTCCTTTTATGAGATTTATGAACATATTGTTATTTACTATATGATGTTTAGAATGTCATCTACAAAAATAAACAATAAGAAAGAAATAGGTGTGTATAGAGAAATACAACTTCTGAGGAGATATTAATATTTTAATATTTATAGGGTTGGTCTAAAAATTACAAAAAAATATAAAGTAGATTTTATGGTGTTTTAAGATATATATAACCACCCCAGTTCTAACATAGTAATGTAATTGTTTTAAAATGGTATGGAAAATCTATGTAGAGAAAAAGGTATATAAATATTGTGAAATATAAATAAGGAATAAGATTAAAAAATATATTAACAGGATAATTGAAAATCTATAATAAATTAACTAGGACATGCAGATCATTTTGCATAAAATGTGACTGATTTAGTTATAACTCCAAAAATATTTACTAAAAAATCAACATTATAAATTTATAAAATGGTTGACTAATGTGTGAATGGAATGTGAAATGTTATCATCCTATAAGTCTCATGGTTAATGAAAAAGGAAATATTATTGATATTACTACATGAATAATTAATATGATATATATTAAAGATGCCAAAAAATATGAATAGAAAGAAAAGTAGTGTGTTCAATCATTATATGAATTTAAAGACTCTGATAAAGAATTATAAGCTATAAAAAATATGAGTATATTTTTAGAACTTATATAGTTAGTATAAATAAACATTAGGCATTTAATTAAATTTCTATAGTTATTGGTGGTAAGATGTAATGATCATTACATATGGTTATTTTATAAAACCTCAAAAAAATTAAAAATCAACATTCATTTCATTAAGGATTTAATGTAGTCTCATTTCCAAAATAAATTTTATTTATATAATATTTTTATTTTAAAATGTTTATTTTATTTAATGGATTTTTTTTCAAAATTATTATTCTAGAATTCGAAAACCCTAATTTAGGGGGATCTATTCTTAAAGATATTATGATTTCCAAATTGATATTGTGAAATTTAAATCATATCATTTTATATATAAAGGAGAAAAATATATCATGTTATCATTTCATGTGAATTTTTTTAATTAACGCACTAAAAATATATCTCCATTTTAGTGGATTTTTTTAGAATATTCTACGTTCAAAGGGATTTAAGATACATTAAGTGATTATCATGTTTTCATTATTTTAAATATTTTTCAAGTGTTTTATTAATGAATATTTATAGTTTTCAAGTATATATATATATATATATTAAAAATTCATAATTTCTATGTATAATGATCTAAAAAGCTATTAATTTTTAGTATAAAGGATAATTAAATTATTTATTAAATGATTCTTGTTATGAAATATAATGTTTTAAATAAATAGTTGATATTGGTTATTTCTTGAGTTAAATTATAAATTGTATTTGAAATGTGAGTCATAGTAATTATTATTGAATAAAATATCATATCCGTATAGTAAACTGATTATTATTTTCATACTTAAATTTTTATCTAATGAAATATTTGAATGATTTTTTAAGTGTTTATAAATTATATTCATAGCTATATTTCTTGTTTGGGATGTTTTTTCAGAATGCATTTTTAAGCATTTTGAAGTTGAAAATTTCTTTATTTCTTTAGTTTTAAAGGTTTTCTTGCAAATAAATGATTTTGCTTATATTTTCCTTAATTTAAATTTTATCTATTTTTTTGTCTTGAAATTATAATGATATGTTAAAATCATGGTATATGATCACTTGTGATCCACTGATCCCCCTGGAACATATTTTTTTGTTTTTAATTTTCCCAAATGATTTGAACATTGCACATAGAAGGGATCTTATTTGTCCTCAATATGCATCATTGATTCTCCACACAGTATGTATTTCCTTAAGACATTGTTTTTTCACCCTATCCCTCACCTTCATGTTCATTTTCAATCATTTATCATTATTTCTCACCCCAATTGCATGTATCTCCTATATGTACACCACAAAAAACTACCCACATATCAGGTAAGGTGGTAACTACAAATGATAAGTAGGAAATGTTTTTGCAGTGCATATATGGTAATTGTCTCAATGTTTGAAGTATCTCTCTTTCTCTCATGGATTAAAATCAAAAAATTATACACATTTTCTTCTAATTACCGCTCCTACTGCCATGTATTAAAATCATAATGTCTTTTTAAAACATGTCATTACCTTGAGTATTCTATTGTTAGTACCATTAGAGTATCATCTTTCAATATTGTTTTATTTTTAGGAAACCAAAATATAATGAAATATTGTTTCATTGTGGATTCATTTTATTTTTGATATTGGTAGAAAGTTTATTTCAAGATTCATTAATAAAGTGGGTCTTCATATTTATTTTTTAGTGATTTTATTGATTTTTTAATATAATTATTAATATTATATGAATATATTTTACATTAATATACTATGAATTATTGTGTTTTGTGGAATTATATATTTTTAATTTATGTTTATTTAATATTAACTAAAATAGAATATGCATGTTTTGTATATAAAATATAATTATTTTTAACATATAATACATATACACAATATTATTATTATTTTAATCTATTTTATTTCATTAAGAATGGTTTGAGTGTCACCCCTAAAAATTTCTAATTTAAAACACATTTATCTCATACACATAATAAATTAGAAGATAGTGGAAGAATTATAAATTCTATTATAATCTCCCTTAACCAAACATATGGTAAGGATTTTATTAAGAATGATTATACTTTTTTGGATATACCTATAAAGGTTTTGAGTACTAGATGTCAGAGATATCTTATAATGATCTTTTTCATTGTTGTAGGTGGGATCAAAATGTTTTGGATCTCAATGATGTGAAATCCATGCTAACTATTTTTTTGAAATGTTTATTAATGGAAAGTGTTGGTTGTGTTTTTATGTAAATTGAATATAGGTTTTGGATATTATAGGATGTGTGAAATATACCTAAGACTGATAACTCTACTCTTTTTGAAATTAGAGTTCATATGTGCGTTTTAGTAAAAATATATTTGTTTGTATTCTTATTATAAATGGTCTATAAGAATATATATAAAAATAGAATGAAATATAATGAAACTTCACTTCTATCATCAATAATAGTTTCATCCATTCATTTCAAGAAATTCCAAGATCCTTGACCTTGTGTCAAAACAAGATGATTAGATGACCTTGTATGTTTTACAGAAAGATAATTTTACATAAATCTAGAATGACTGGTCACAATTAAATGATGAGAAAAAACTATGATTTCCAAGGAAATTCTATCATCTAATAAAAAATAAATTTTGTTTACTAATATATTTATTACCACCATTTTCCCACACAACATCAAATCAAGAACTTGGACCAACATTCACATGTTTACCCCAAGTTGTTTCTTTTCATGTCACCCTTTTGTAAAATGATAAATTATCAGGAATCATAACCGATAACATTCAAACATTGGGTTCCCCCTAGAATTATCTATAACTTTAACCTTTGATTATGAATATCTTAGGTGTATTTATTTATTTTTTGTACAAAATGAATATGTTATGAGTGTAATAGGATGAATATGAATATAAAATAGCTGTATACTAATCATAAAAAAAGAGTATGAATATGGAGTTAAAGAGTTCATCAAGTTTATAGTAGAATAAGAATATGACCCTTCTCAAATCATTTTCATGTGTTTAAATTGTTTTTATTGAAGAAAAATTAGTCCTAATGATTAGGAAGAACATTTTCATTGTCATGAAATAGAACAGAGCTATAAATGTTGGACTAAGTAGAAGAAAAATTGAATGTGAACAATTATTGGGATGACACTATGGTTTATGGATCATTTAGTATGAATACCAGTGTAAATAATGATAGAGATCATATGGAAGTAAAGATAGTGGAAATTGAATCTGACCTGCATGATTGTCCAAAGTTTTTTGAGAAGTTAAATAGTTTTTCTAATATAAAATTGTATACCAATTGTAATAAATATAGAACATTGTTATATGTATTGAAGTTATATAATATGAATGTCGGTAGTAGATGGAGTAACACCAAATTCACAGAAATAATTTCTCTCTTGAATGACATGATACCATAAAAAATTGAGCTTTCCTGTCAAACATATCACTATAAATGAATTTTACGTTCAATTGTAATGATCTTAAAAAAATACATTCTTTTACAAATGAATTCAAATTATTTCTTAAGGACCATGAATCACTCATAAAATTCCCTAAGTGTAGTGTATATAAATACAAGAAAGATAAATCAAGAACTTCTAAATATGTATGATACATTCATATCATTCCATTATTTATAAGACTATATGTATGGAATGAAACTATGAGAAAATTAACATGGCATGAATATAGAAGAATTTAATATGGGAAACTACATCATCCAGAAAACTCTCCCCAGTGAATGAAATTTTATTATGCATTTCCTGAATTTGTAAATGAGTCATGAAAATTATGTCTTACATTATATATAGAAGTAAGAAATCTTTTTGATGTATAGAGTATTACTCACAGTACATGTCTGGTTACGTTGGAAAATTATAACTTGTTGATATGGTTGTTAATGAAGTGAAAATACATTATGTTGTCTCTGCTTATATCTAGACCAAAACAAACCAGAAATGATATTGATGTCTATTTGGATCCATTGATCAAAGATATGAAATTGATGTGGGATACAAGTGTTACAATGTATGATTCTTATAGAAACGAAGAACTCACATTAAGGTCCATGTTGTATAGGATGATAGATGAAATTCCTACTTATGAAATTTTTTAGGCTATAGAATTAGAGGAATGTCAGGGTGTCCTATTTTTGAATAATGCACATACTCAGTTAGGTTGAAACATTCCTCAAAGACTACTTTTTTGAAATTAGAAATTTTTATCTCGGTGACATAAATGTTGATATGGGATGACAATTTTTAATGGGAATACTGAACAAGGTACAACATTGTCTCCACTATTGGGTGATCAACTATTCGATAACGTAAAATGTATTTACACTATTTTTGGTAAACCAATTTGAAAAAAACATATGAAATCAGGTTTGAAAAGAAGATAAATTTTATTTAAATTACTTTACAATAATTGTTTATATGTCAAAAATTTTCTTGATGTCATTCATGTTGAAAGAAATGTATTTCATAGTGATATTGGCATGCTACTAAATATTCATGAAAAAAAATGTTGGCATCAATGCTATGTTGAACATGATTGGCATGGGGATATGAAAAGAGTTTGCACCAATGAAGAGTAAAAGTTTTAATTTTCTTCATCCAGTAGCTTACACACTATCTAGACAATAAATATTGAAAATTTTCATTTTAATTAATTGTGTAAAAGTTATAAAGTGGTATTAATCAAATATCATGAATTTTGTGTCAATAAATAATTTGAAGTTATAGGGACTAAAATCACATGAATTCCATGATGGGTGTAATATACGATTCCCATCACTTTATATTGCATTCTTTATAAAAATGTATGACATACATTAACTAGACTCTACTTATTTTTCAAATCCATATGTAATGAATTTATTGACCTGGTGAAGTTTCCAATCATGAATTATGAGGTTACAATTGTATTATGTGAATTAGGTATGTTATTCCAGCCAACATTATTTTATATAGTGGCCTACCTAGTGGTTTACTTGGTTATAGAGATTCAATTATGTAGTCCTATGGATTTTAGATGGATGTACCCCATTAAATGGTATATGGTGATTTTGAAATGGTATGTCATGATTCAAAGATTTCCAGAAGGTTGAATTGTAGAATGATATATTATTGAAGAATATGTTGAATTCTGTACCTATTAAATATCAAATGTTGATATAATTGGTCTCCCAAAGTCTTGTCAAAGAATATGCCTTATGGTCAAAGGGATTTTAATAAGAGATGTTGTTACAATTACCATCATAGAGCAGGAGTAATATCACCTTTACATTTTACATATAGTGAAGATATTGATCAATATATTAGATACCAAAAAGAAATTATTAAACATTTTAATCCATAAAGGGATGAAGAATGGATATCAGATACACATAATTAACAATTTATAGGATGGTATTATGGTATTATTTTTAAGGAGTTATATGAAAATATATATTCAATTTTTGAATGAATTTGAAGGCTAGATAGGGAAGAAAATGAAAATTATATATCCTTAACATGTTTTTTTAATTAATGGTTATAAGTTCAATACAAAAGACACTATGAACATTGTATGATAGAAAAAAATGGAGTTATTCTTGCGGCATAAGTGAAGCACATATCTAGTTCCATGTTTAGAAATCATATTTATGCGAATATGTCATCTTTCAGCCTCATCTAACAAATATAAGTGTTTCATTATACAAAATTTCAAGTATTGTTTTTTAATTGCAAATGGGTTGATAACAGGAGGGTAGTGAAAGTTAAAGAAATGAACTTCTTGAAGGTGAATTTCAGCATAAAGGGGAAAAAGACGAGCCTTTATAATAGAATAATAAGTAGTGCAAGTATTTTAGTTCTCAGATCTAGGAAAAACGAATTGGTCAATTGTCCTCTATATACTAAAAAAACATTACTGTCAGATGAAAATTCAATCAATGTTAACCCTTTCATTGGGATATCACAATCATTTCAGAGAAGTCCTAATTTAGACAATGTCTTGTATGTTATAAGGGAACACAAATATGAGATTTGTATTCTTGATAGATGATCCAAATCCATTCAACCTTTATATAAAATAATAAGATATCAATGAGTAGGTTAAACTATTTTTTAATATACTATGTTTTTTCTCATATTATTATGTTTTCTCTACTGTATTTATATAATCTAAATTAAATTTTTTACTACACAAGGTGACAATGACTTATGCACATGATTATGTAACCAATCTTTGGGAAGAATATGAGGTTGTTGTTGAAACTATATAATTATTAAGGATCAAAACCATGTGGGTTAAAAAACAAGAAAGATGAAACATCACAATGTTGATTAAAATTATCAATGGTATAAAATTTGAGGTTGGTTGGAATCAACACAACAAACATATTGAACCCAACAAGTAAATGTTCATTAGTTATATTGGGGACACAATAATTATTAATGTACCAATTGATATAGATTCATGGTGCCATTTCCATCCTATAATCAAGGAAACCCTTTAGGAAGATATAAAGGTAATTTTTTTGATATACACTCTCTATTTTACCAAAAAATTATATAATGAATAATTGATTTAATATTCATTATTCCATATAGATTATTCATTTTTTAGATGATTTCTATAAAAAATACGTCTTAATGGATTCTAGAAAATCCCATATAGGATTATAGACTCTTCTTACCAAGTTTCATCTTTTGGATGCTGAGGGGAAAGTAAATCCCCCCACCAGTTACTCATATACACATTATAAAGAAGGAAACATGGAATTATTTCATAATTCATCATAATGATAAATCATTTAATGTATTTTATGCCTATAATATATTATTTAACTTCATTAATTTTATCCAATTTGATTCAAAAAATTTAATTTATGAAACAATAAGGGTGTGTTGAAAATAAACAATGTACATAAAAACAAATGTACCCATGTCGTAAAGAAATAATGGGGTATATTTCTCTAGAGAATAAAATTGTATGTATTTTAAATAAAAAATAAATGTTTTATGTAATACAAAACAATATATGTTTCTTTTTTATATGTAGATTGATGAATCAAAATATTAATCCACTTACATCCCATTTCATATACTATGGAAGGATGAACATGTAAATAAAGAGGGTCAAATAGTTTATGAAAACACAAAAGAGGTATGGTAATCTTGATTCAGTATGAAATAAAAGATATTTTTTATGATTTATAATATTATTATATAAAAAAACCACTTATTTTCATATGTTTTTTATATGGTTATACATAAGAATCTGTAGCGACCATATTAAAATAAAAACTACTTTCAGTATCTTTGAAGTGGCTGGAACAATATTGTCACATTAGAGGCATATGTTTTGGATTGTCTCTTAAATTTTTTTTTGAAAAGACAAAACTACAATTAATGAAATAATAGATGATGAATGGATTGAAGACAAAAATAGATTCTTCGAAAGATATTATATTAAAAAATATTTTATAATACCAATATATGTGAATGGATCAATGAGAATAGGTAGTAAAACAAAGATCATCACATGAACAACCAAAAGAACCCACTAGCTTTGATGTTATTCGTTCCCCTCAACCACATACCACACCTGAGTTAATCAATTTTTTCATTACTCTTTCTCATAAATGTGAATCAAACAACTTCCGATAACTTTATATTACTAAAATTCTACAGGGTAAAGAAATATGTGATTTCCATATATCAACACCCACGCACTTATTTATTGTGACAAGTACATATGCATAATATCCCAGGAGAAATTTTACACAACAAATAACTACCAAAATATGACATGATATTGGGTATTGAAGTATCTCAAGATTTGAGTGATGTGTTACTTGTTCCACGTGATAATCAAGTTATTATAAAGTTCAATGATGTCATTGGAAAATTAATACCATGGTCATAAAATCTTATAAAGATACATGAGGTATTTCCCTAAAAATAATAAAATGAAAAACCTATAAAAGTTGTTAAAAAAGGTCTGATGTTAGGTATGGTATTACAGATATATAAAATGGTGGGAAAAATTAATGTTTAATCAAGGCAATCTGGTGAATTGACTGAGAAAACAAAATTCTTTTTGATAGTACCTTCTCCCCAATAGTTCCACTACAACATATATTATCATTAAAAATTCATGCAGAAACTCTATTTAAAGATGAAGATGTGTCCTATATTCCATATGAAGAATAAATATTTGTTGCTTTAATTACATATGCACTTTTTCTCAATAGTATAAATGAGATTAAAAAGTTTAAATGGATAGGAGTTTCAATTGTGAATACATACAAAAGTACATTTTCCTAATTCAACTTCCCAAAAAAATGATCTAATAAGTTAATTAATGTTAACAAATATTCATATTTTCTACAATAATTTATATTACTACTATATAAAGGGAAAAACCTATGATGCACGATTGATTCATAAATACTTGTATCATTTCTATAGAAAAAATTTCACTGGATTCGAAATAAATTAATACGGAAAAAGATAATATAAATGAGGAGTCTGAGAAGAAAATAACATACAATAGATTATTTTTGATTCATAAAATACAGGATTAAAACTCTACAATATAATCATATAAAATATATTTTTATTTTTTCATTACATATTTGTTTTTTAGGAATCATTGGATGATACTCAAAATCAATCTGGATACCCTAAATATGATATTTTGGGATCCACTTCATATATTTCCATCAATAAAACCACACATGATATGTTTAGTGAATTTTTAATGCACTTAAATCAACATTTTATAGATAAAATTAGAATTATATGTGTCATTTTGTGTTTTAACATGAATTTTGTTATGAAAGGTTGACCTATAAATATAGGGTAAATCATGGTATGAGGTTTGTGACTAAAAATAATAATCCTTTATATTACTTAAAATAGAATAGATAAAGTTATATATAGAAATATTTAACTATCAAAACATATTTTAAAATAATTTACTTATTTTGGTCAATGTTTTTGTAATATTTGAAGCATAATAACAATTAATAATAGGGATATTATGTTTTCAAATTAGTGAAATATGTCATATACCATCAAAATAATAGAATCCAGAAACATGTAATTTATGAAGGCAATTGAAAATTCATTAAAAAAAAATTTTAATTGGTTTTTTGTAAATATTTTCTCACCACTAAAAAAATTTAATCCAATCTATATTTTTAAAAGAAGAAGTAGATTTATTTAATGATGAGTGGAAAACATACATGGTGTCATAATATTTTCCTACATCAAATTTATGTCATTATATACTATGTTTGTGATCTAGTACGGGCTATGAACTTAGAGATACACTTGGGATGTGAATCATTAGTATCATAATGCTTATATACTATTTTTAACTATTTATAAAGGGGAAATATTTTGAAAGAAATTGATTTGTTTAGAAACTAATGAGAAAAATACATGGTGTCAGAATGTATATAGATATCGTGAACATGTGACTTCACATTAATTATTTAGCTAATTTTCTCCCTATTTTATCTACTTTTTTAGTTAATTTCCTTGTCATTTTTATCAACTACTTATTTTGTTAAATTTATACATTAGTTCAAAACACACGTTACATGATCAAAACCATGAAAAAAATTCATATTATATTAATAATTTGGTAAAATGGGCCATAATTTATTTTCGACATGTATGAATTAATCACACATCAATATGACAACATATGTGGTCAGTATGAATCAAAGTGCGTTTTTCAATATAAAAGTGTAATTTTAGTTTAGAATACACATAAAAAAAAAAATAGATAAAACAATCCCAAATTGTTTTAAAACGTTAGGAAAAAGATCTATAATTTTTGTTTCATGTAATAATTGACCACATATCAAACTGACACCTGATGTGATCAGTATGAATTAAAGTTCATGTTTTTAATTGAGAAGTATCGATTTAGTTTAAAATGTGCATCACATATCCAAAACCAATAAAATGAGCTAGTATTGTTTTCAAACATTAGTAAAATGGTCTAAAATTTATTTGTAAAATGTCAGAATAGAATACATGTCAATATGACACCAAATTTGTTATGTATGACCCGAAGTGTTTAAAATTACATTTTAGTAAAAAAATAATTGACATAATAAAAAACGTGAAATCACATTTGGGTTGTTTTGATACATTAATAAAATGATCCATAAGTCATTTGTGATGTGTAGGAATAAGATCCACCTTAATCTGACACATTGTGTGAACATTATTAATCAAATTTTGCGGTAATCAAATTATGTTGTTTTAGTTTAAAATTGATATGTTAGTAAAAAAGACAAGTGGAATACTCAAAAATAATGAAACACATTTGGATTATTTCAATACTTAAAAAATGATACCTCATTCACTTGGGATGTTAATGAATCAAACTCACCTCAATATGATACATGGTCTGTTTTTTATTACTCAAAGTGTCCACTATCAGTTTAAAATAGATATTTTAGTTCAAAATTTTTGTCACTCACTTAAAACTATGAAACCAAACTTGGATTTTCTTGATAATTTTTTAAAAATAATTCAAAAGTTATTTGTGATATGAATGAATTAGTATCACGTCAGACCAACACACTATGTGACTGGTATGACACCAAGTGTGTGTTTTTAGTTTAAAATTATATTTTATAAATAAACAAGAGACATGCTCAAAAATGAGAAAATTCCTTTTTTTTATTATTTATAAAAATGATCCATAATTCATTTTTAATGTTTAGGAATCATCGACAAATATATTCGACGCACGGTGTGACCAATATAACTCAAAGATCATGTTTTAATTTAAAATTACATTTTAGTAAACAAACCCAAGTGGCATACTCAAAACTATGAAAACACATTCAGATTGTTTTGATACTTTATAAAAATTATCTATAAGTCATTCGTGACATGTAGGAATCATCCTCACCTAAATTTGATGCATGATATGACCGGTATGTATCTAATGTGACTAGTATTACTCCTAGTGTAATTATTTTTTAAATTTACCTTTTAGAAAAAAGGACAAGTAAAATACTCAAAAATGATAAAACAAATTCATATCTTTTTGATACTTTAGGAAAATGATCTATAACTCGTTTTTTATGTATAGTAATCATCCACAACTCAATTTTATACACAGTGTTCCTGATATGACTCAAAGTATGCGTCATCAATTTAAAATTATTATTTTAGTTTAAAATGTGTGCCACTAACTCAAAACCAAGAAAACATTCTTGTATTGTCTTGATAAATTAAAAAAATTACTTATAAGTAATTTATTATTTGTAAGAATCAGTATCATTTTAAAATAACACACGATGTGACTGGCATGACACAAGGTGCATGTTTTTATTTTAAAATGACATCTTAGAAAACAAATTGACATACTAAGTACATAGAAAATGCATTATGATTGTTTTAATACTTTAATAAAATGACCCATAAGTCATTTGTGATGTGTAGGACTTAGCTGCACCTAAATTTGAGGCATGGTGTGACCATTTTTACTCAAACTGTGTGGTTTAATTTTAAACATGAAATTTTAGTAAAAAAATAAGTGACACACTCAAAACATAGAAAACATATTTGGATTGTTTCAATACATTAGTAAAAATATCCATAAGTCATTTTTGATGTGTATAAATTAGCTTCACCTAAATCTGATACATGGTGTTCTTGGTATGGATGAAAGTGTTCATTATTAGGTTAAAATTGACATTTTAGTTCAGTACATGTTTTACCAAATGAAAACAGATAAAACACACTTAAATTGACTTGATAATGTAGGAAAAATATTTATAATCCATTTTTTATGAGTAGGAATTAGTCTCATGTCAAACTGACACATGATTTTAGTAAAAAAAACAAGTTGCATACTCAAAACCTAAGAAAATAAATTCATATTTTATTGACACTTTTGGACAGTGATCCCTAAGTCATTTGTGAAATGTAAGAATATGACACATGTCAATCTGACACATAGTGTGACTAGTATGAGTCAAAGAAAGTGTTTTCAGTTTAAAATTATTTTTTAGTAAAAAACAAAATTGACATACTCAAAAATAATTAAATACAATAATATTATTTTGAGACTTTATAAAAATGATCCATTATTCATTTTTACATGTAAGAATTATCCTCACCTCATTCAGATGCACGACGTTACAGGTATGACTCTAGGTGTGTTTTTTTATTTCAAATTGAAATTTTTGTAAAAAAGACAAGTGATATACACAAAACCATGAAAACACATTTGGATTGTTTTGATAATTTATGAAAATGTTATGTAAGTCATTTGTGACATGAATAAATTACATTCATGTTAATCTGATACACGGTGTACCCGATATGGCTCAAAGTATCCATTATCATTTTAAAACTGACATTTTAGTTCAAAATGCATGCCACTCATTGAAAACTAAGAAAACATACTCAAATTGTATTTATAATTTTGGAAAATGATTCATTATTCATTTTTTACATGAAGGAATTGGTCTCACATCAAAATGACATACGATGTTACTGGTATGACTCGAAGTGCCTATTTTTAGTTTAAACTGACATTTTGGTAAAAAAATAAGAGACATACTCAAAACTAAGAAAATAAATTCAGATTACTTTGATACTTTTTGTAAATGGTCTATAAGTCATTTGTGATGTGTAGGAATCATTCACACCTCAATATGATGCATAATGTGACCAATATTACTCAAATTGTGTGGTTTTAGTTTAAAATTGACATTTTAGTTGAAATGGAATGTCACATACTAAAAATTGAGAATACACATTCCAATTGTTTTAATACTTTAGATAAATGATCTGTATGTAATTTTTGATTTATATGAATCATCTTTACAACATTTTGATACAAGGTCTTCCTGGTATGAATCAAAGTGTATGTTATCAGTTTAAAATTTATAATTTTGTTCAAAACTTGTGTCACTCATTGAAAATCAATGAAAATGTGGATTGTATTGATAATTTAGGAAAATGATTCATAAGTTTTTTTTAATGTTTAGGTGTAAATATCAAATAAATCTGATATATGATGCGATCTTTATGACTCAAAGTATGTGTTTTCAGTTTAAAATGATTTTTAGTAAAAAAGTGACATACTCAGTACTGATAAAACACATTTGGATTGTTTTTAAAATTTAGTAAAATAATAAATAATAAAGGTGTTACATGAATATGTTATCTATACATCAGTATGGAACATGGTGTGACTGTTAGTACTCATTGTGCATGTTTTCAGTTTAAATTAAATTATAGTAAAAACCACAAGTGACATAATCAAAACCGAGAAAACAAATTCGTATTATTTTGATACCTTATAAAAAATATAAATAATCCATTTTTATGTGCAGCAATCATCTTCACATTATTACAATTAACAATTGGATTGGTATGACTCAAAGTGTATCTTTTTTATTTAAAATTGACATTTTAGTAAAAAAGACAAGTGACATACTCAAAACTGAGAATTTTTTTTTGATTGTTTTGATAATTTATGAAAATGATCAATAAGTAATTTTTTAAATTTGAGAATTATTTTTACCTCAATATGAAACACGGTGATCCAGATATGACCCAAAGTGTCTGTTATTAGTTTAAAATTATCATTTTAATTTAAAACTTGTGTCACTCACTAAAAAACATGATAAAATGCTCAGATTATATTGATAATTTAAGAATATGATTAATAAGTCATTTATTGACATGTAGGAATTAGTATAATATAAAACCCACACCCGATGTAATTAATATGACTCAAATTGTGTGTTTTTAGTTTAACATGAAATTTTAGCTGAAAAACAAGTGACATACTCAAAATTGAGAAAAAACATAAGAATTTTTTTGATACATTATAAAAATGTTCCATATTTAATTTTTGAGGTATAATAATTAGATTAACCTCAAATTGACTCATGGTGTTGTTGGTATTACTCAAATTGTGTGGATTTAGTTTAAAATTCACATTTTAGTTGAAAAAGAATGCACGTAATTCAAATTGAGAAAACACATTTTGATTGTTTTGATAATTTAGGACAATGATCCATATGTTATTTTTAATGTGTAGGAATCATCAAAACCACAATCTGATACATAGTGTTCCCAATATGACTCAAAGTGTTTGTTATGAGTTTAAAATTATAAATTTTAGTCAAAACACGTGCCGTTTAATAAAAAATGAAAAAAAAACACTTGGATTGTCATGATAATTAATTAAAATTGTTCATAATTCATTTGTGATGTATATAATTTATTCTCAATTAAAACTGACATACGATGTGACCAATGTGATTCAAAGTGCATGTTTTCAGTTTAAAACGACATTTTAATAGAAAAGATAAGTGACATACTCAAAATTGAGAAAATGCATTCAAATTGATTTTATACATTATAAAAATGATCCATAAGTCATCTATGACTTATCAGAATTATCCTCACATCAATTTTACACATAGTGTAACCAGTATGACCCAAAGTGCATGTTTTCAGTTTAAAATGAAATTTTTTGTAAAAACCGCAAGTTATATACTCAAAACTGAGAAAAATAATTTAGATTTTTTTTATACTTTATAAAAATTATACAAAAGTCATTTTGAAAAGTAGGAATTATCATCATTTTAATCTGACTCACGGTGTGAACATTATGACTCCAAATGTTTCGTTTTATTTAAAATTAATATTTTACCAAAAAGACAAGTGACATACTCAAAACTGAGAAATACATTCTAATTGTTTTGATAATTTAGTATAATGATCCGTAATTAATTTTTGATATATATAAATCATCCACACCACAATCTGATGCACAGTGTGACCGATACGACTCAATGTATTCGTTATCAGTTTAAAATTGACATTTTAGTTCAAAACATGTGTCTCACACTGAAAGCTAAGAAAATTCATTTATATTTTCTTGATAATTTATAAAAATGATTCATAAGTAATATTTGACATGTTGGAATCTCTATCACATAAAACCAACACATGATGTGACCAGTATGATTCAATGTTTGTGTTTTTAGTTTAAAATGTCATTTTTGTAAAGAAAACACGTGAAGTACTCAAAAATGAGAAAACAGATTCGTATTGTTTTGATACTTTATAAAAATGGTCCATAAGTCATTTTTTATGTTTAGGAATCCGTTACACCTTAGACTGATGCACGATGTGACCAATACTACTCAAATTGTGTTTTCTTAGTTTAAAATTGACATTTTAGTTGAAAATGAATGTCACATACTCAAAACAGAACAAGCACATTCCTATTATTTTGATAATATAATAAAATGATCCATAAGTCATTTTTTGACATATAGAAGTCTTCCACACATCAATTTGTTACATGGTGTGCCTGATATGACTCAAAGTGTCCATTATCAGTTTAAAATTAACAATTTAGCTAAAAACAAGTGTCGCTCAGTGAAAACTGAGAAAAATTGCTCATATTGTCTTGATAATATGTGATGATCCATAATACATTTCTGACATGCAGAAATTGACTGCATGTCAATCTAAAACATGATTTGGTCGACATGAATCGAAGTGTGTGTTTTCAATATATAAATTCCATTTTAGTTTGAAACATGCATCACACTTCCAAAACTAAGCAAAAGAGTTCAGATTATTTTCAAATCATTTTATTTTTTATTACTTAATTAATTAATTTATCATTTTTATTTGATACTTATTTAGTTAATTTTCATAGAGATAACACTTGAGGACAAAAAAGTCGTGATAGATAATGGTGCGTTCTTAAAAAGAAATTCCTCTTGAGTTTATTTCCATCCACAGTGAATTTTTTTTCACTATAGATGATATCCAATTCAAGAGAAAATTCTTTAGAGAACAAAAATAAATAGCATGACATGTACAAATCAACTAGAACTCACTCTAAAACAAAGTGTGCCTAGTATGACTCAAATTATATGATTTTAGTTTAAAATTATCATTTTGTGTTTAGTTTATTTCATTATAGTATTATTAACATGGGAATTATTTTCTTATATTGGTGTATTATTTTTCTTGAGATGGGGTGGTTTGTAAAACAACTAATATCATGATTGGGGGTTTGGACTAATGAAAAAGGAACTTTGACATTTTTGAATTTCTATGATAAATTTTACTTGGTCTTGTAATTGTAAAAACCAATGTTTGGGATGTATCTAATATATATATATTTCTTTTATTTATATTGAAAATTTATTTTAATTAAATTTTTCATTTGCAACCTATATTTTTTGTTTTTTCTATTTTTGATACTGTACTGTTCTGTAATTTTAAGAGTACATTATAACAGTACACACCTTTATCAATTCTTAAAGAATATCCTACAAATGCTCCATTTATTAGTTATTTTTATAGCACGGATAAAGTTCACTTTATTAGTGATATTATGATGTTGATAAAAGCATCGGGGTTTTAATTTCACTTTGATTGTCCGCATTTTTTTTTGCACTTACAAAGTCATATTTTATTGTTGTTAAAGGACTTATTTTCAATGGTGGGAGCTCGAAGTTGAATTGTCACATAGGAGGAATTCAAGTTGCTCATCCAATAACTTAAGTGGCCCTTGAGTACTTAGTATTAGAAGTATGGGGCCATGAATTAACTATAATATATCTTTACTTCCAATATTTTTTTCAAGAAATGACCTAGGTAAAAAAATATTATTCCCTATTTCCCTTATTTGTTTTAAATAATATCTATAGGTTCAAAAAAAACAAGATGTTCTTATGATATATGTATCCCAATTGTAAATACTAACATAAGACACACAAAACCTAGTGAGAAAATTATAAAGGTTAAATGAATATTTCTTTGCATCCTAGGAGTAGTAGCAGGAGAAAACTAAGAATTGAACTCAATAAGAATCATAACCTATGGTGGAAGGTGTATCCCCCTAAATCATTCAAGTAGAAGAACCTAAGGATGCCAAGGATGAGTTACTTGAATAAATATGATAATCATAACTCATTCAACCATGACTAGAGGGGACTTAGGAAGGATGTTTTCCTGGTGATACACTTATGGGAGATCAAAAAGATTTGGATAAAATTTTGAGTGAATATAAATGTATTGAAATGCAACATGATCCTTCCCTCTTTGAAGTAGAATAACCAGAAACACTATATCTCTCTCTTTATATGGATGAAGAAACCACCAAAGTGATGGAATTTGAAGATTATAAGAGCATCACAACCTACCTTTTCTCTTTACAAATCTACTCTAAGAGGCACTTTCCACTAAAGAAGCAATTAACTATGGGACAAATAAGGAAGATAATCCTTTTTTAGGATAAACTTCACATAATTGCATTGAAAATTAATTGATCATTAACTCCCCATGATTTTTTTTTATGATTTAGATAATTATTATCTTAACCAATAGGATGAAAAAATGATGCACCTATTAAGGAATACATGAAACTCCCTAAAACTATTGAACATCCACTCAAGGGAGTATTTGAGGAAATTCTAGTGGATTTATATAAATAATAAAATTCACCTGGTTATTACTTTAAAGGGTAATATTTAAATATAAAATTTTTTGTGCTTTAATAATATACAATTTGAATTTGTTTTTTATTTTTACTTTGATAATTCTATTGATATAGAATAATATGAGCAATCCCTGATGAATTAAGTATAGGCCAAATAAATAACCTTAAAAAAGGAGGAGGACCCATTCTTTATCTAAACCCCACTATTTATGTTCTACATGATTGAAAATGGAATGGATTTTTTATACTCTATATATGGAGTCCTTAATATAAAAAATAGAGGAATTTAATATAGAAGAACAAATATATAGTGGTTCATCTTATATAAACTTCACCCGCCATCAGATTATGGATGACCACTGGTACTGCCCATCATGGGTTATTTAAAACCTAGTACCCACATGGTGTGGGGGGTGGTTAAAACAATATTTATCTACCATCTCTTTTGTTTTAATTGTTTTCTAGGACTTTAGTTTATGAATATATTAAGATTCAAATTACAATTCTCATATATTTTTGAGATTTAATGACCTAGACCTCGTGCTTTAAAGAAATTTATTTATTTTCTAGGTCCATGATGATGATAACATATGATATCCCAAAACAAGGAGAAAAATTAGAATAATAAATAACTATTTTTGTATAGGGGAGTTAAAATTTCAATTCATTATATTTCTAGCTCCCCGTATTTTTTTTTGAAAATATGTTTTGATCTTAACAAATAAATTTCATGTCGTACCATTAACTTCTTGATAATTATTTTATCTATGAGACAAAAAATTACTTATTATACTTAGGAATCCATGTTTTAAATTTAATTTTTAATAATATAGTGTGAATAAAATGAATAATTAATTAGTAAAGGAAAGAATAGGGGATGAATTTGACAAATTCTGATTTAAGGGAAAGTGTTGATTTCTATAGATGAAATTATTCTTTGATTTGGAATTTTTGAAATTTCAGAAATTTCTATAGATTGAAATATTTTATTTTTTTCATTAACATGAGTGATTAACCCAATATTATATGTTTATAATTCCCAAGATTACTTCTTATCCAATATTTACCTCTCTTTCTTGATCATATTTTTTTTAAAGACTCATGCATGTTTTCTTCTAGAACAATCTTAGAATATTATCACTAATATGACTTCACAAAGTGAATTTTAATAGGAATGAGGTGTTTTATTATTTATCCCATCATCCTTGGACCCTCCATTTCATTTAAGCTTTCATAATAATCCCATAATATCAATAAATGGCGTTGATAGATAAATATCCACATTTTATGATGGTTTTATTACTCTTGGAATTTTTTCATTATACTCATTAGATAAGTATGGGGGGAGTCTATCTGTATTGGGAATGGGATGTTCTACATTGAGGATAATATCAATGTTGTTTCATTGGATTTTTATTTGGTTTTATTACTTATCAGTTATTATAACTTATTGTTTACCCCTCTTGAAAAATGTAAAAAATATGTTGTATCATAGGTAGGAAAAAAATCCCTATTACCAAATCAATGGTATAAATATTATATGAGGTTTGGTGGTGGATGTGAGATTCATCCTTATGGATACTTTAAATAAAAAGAAATAAAATACAAGATGGTGAATTGTAAGATCCCGGTTTTTGGAAAGGTATGTTTTGTTGTGTTTTGGGTTGAAATATTTTATTTTGGGGATTTTAATGGTTTATTGTAAGTGTGAGAGGCCTTGGGGGTGTTATGGGGGATCAGGGCATGGAAGAAGGGAAGTCTGGGAAAAGCAGACCAAGGCGCACGGCCTGCGCACGGTTAGCAAAATTGTGCGGCCTGCCCAGACTAAGCCGTGCGACCCTCCCTCCTTTGGACAGAAGAGAGTGCACGGTTTGCGCACGATTTTCCAAACTATGCAGCTAAATCGTATGACTCCCCCTCTTCCGGGCAGTGGCATGCGCACAGTTTGCGCACGGTTTTCCAAACTGTGCGGCTAAACCATGCGGCCACTTAAAGTAAGAAAATTTACAAAATTACCACTCCGGGCTTTATAACCCCAACTCAGGATTTTCCTCTCTTCCTCCTCTCTTCACCATAAGCATGAACAAAACCTCCCAAGGACTCCAAGAGATCAAACTCCTTTGATCCTAAGGCGTTTTTGGTGCCGTTGGTAGCGTATAGAAGCTACGGGTAAGGCTAACCTCATCCTTGGTTCTCTTTTTGGTTTAGGGTTAGTACCTTCTCTCCCTCTTGTTCCGAAACCCTAAAACCCTTTCTTTTGGGTGAGTTTTAGGTTGAAGCTCCAAAGTTTGGTTGGATCAAATTCTAAGGACTCGATTGAGGTTGCGTTCAACCGCAGTTACGAGGTAGGTGGTCTACAAGTTATATCCCATGGTTAATTAAGGTTTTGTGCATGTTTAGTTGTGTTCTTACTTTCCTTTTGTTATGTTTTGGATAAACTTGGTATGTTTGGTAACAATAGTATTTAAAATGGAAAATGTGAACCCTCACGATCCCCATGGGATGTGTTGGGATAGACTTGACCTAATTGGGGCCATCTATGGGATGTGCCGGCTTTTCCCCGGGCTAGGGATTATTAATTAAACAAGTGACCTTGTTGTAATAAAATGTAGGTCCCTTGATGAATATGTTGGCATGTTTGGATGTGCATGGAATAGAAGTTAGGTGATTCACCTAGACTTGGTAATAATCAAAGGGTTATTTGAAAGGCAATGAATGGTTTATTCATGGAATTATGAACATGTTAAATGGGTAAATGTGTAAATTTATTAAAGACCATAATCGAATATATTATGGGCCGAGTGTGGAATTCTTAGTGAGATAGGCATAACACATGGGAATTGGGTGAATGGTTAAATGATGTGAAATGGTAATGTGTTAATGGGTTAAGGCATGATGTGGTTTTCCATGTGGGTTGTTGTGAGTGATGGTTGCTGATGGGAAATGGTTGGAAGGTTGATGGTTACTTATATATAAGCATGTGCGCATGGCTTGGTAGAGTGGGGTATGACTGAGGCTCTACGCCCACAGGTCAACTGAAGATTGATGCTCTGAACTCCACCCTAAATGCACGTGGTAGGGATAGGACTGATGCTCTGTTTCCCTATTGGTTTCATCCACCCAGACTGAGGATTCTAGGTGAGGATATGGTTTATATGAGGGAGTTGGTCCTAGTGAGATAGGACAACGATGTGTTTACCCTCTTGCATGTGATTGTTGTCCTTAGACCCATGTAACATAATGTATGTGATTAACCCATGGAAATGTGATGAAATGTTAAACAGTGATAAATGGTATGAAATGAATGATAACGGAAGTGGAAATGTCTTGGATCTAAACTGGTTAATGGTACCTTAAATAGTTACTTGGAAATTATCATTCATATTTCTCTTGAAAGCACTTCCTTTTAATACTGGATATTTTGTAGACACCGTTGGTGGTGGCCTACTGAGTTGTACTCACACCCTACTCAGGCCGCCGTTGGGTAGCCGAGAAGACTTCATGTTTGCAGGTCAGGACAAGGGCAAGGGTCCATTCTAGTTAGCGGAGTGGACATGGGTAGTTTGTGGTGGAGGATCCGGGCTTAGAGTCGGGACCATTTTGGGATTTTGGTCATTGTCTTTATTTTTGGGATTTTGTACACTCTTGCACTGTAGTATGACATGGAATATTTATTTGAAATGGTTGTTATACATGTTCCTTGTTTATTGGTTATTTTTTCCGCTATTTGGTTATTCTGTTGTGGATTACTCTGATAAAAAGGGGGTATAGTCTGCTCACTTGACCCCATAGACCCCCGATGCTAGTCGAAAGCCTTTGGCATATAGGGAGGCGCGCTTAAAGTCATGTAACCACCTGGATCAGAGCACCGGTTTAGTGGCTTCTGGGTCGAGGACGTTACAAAGTGGTATCAGAGGAGGTCTTTATTCTCCTTCTCTGAGGTCTTCTTATTTGGGATTGATAGAAAAGGGTTAAGATGTATCGGGCCTTGGAAATGAGCTCATGCTTGGGATTAGATAACCCAGGTATGGGGGAAAATTCAAGTCACCCTGGGTGGGAAATGTTGTTCTGGGTTATGTGTTGTTACAGTTGATGATATTTCTCTGTTGGTTGATGAACATGTGGTTTGATGTGATTATTTTATGATATTTGGCTCGTGGCCTTAACGACACGAGGATTGACATTCATGCATCATTATAGGCACCTATGGAGATAGGTGACATGCATTGTATGAGACACACGCACGGGGTGGGTGTGTGAGGCAAGAAATTAGGGTACATTATGCATTTCATGAAACCAAGAAATAATGAAAAAAATGAAATAAAACAAGTGGGTAAAGGATCTTTAATGAAACCTAAGGGTTTGAAATGAAGTGGAAAATGTTGTGTAAAGCGTTGTGTGAGTTTGGTGGTAGTGCATGGTTGTTTACCCCATATGGACCATGGCCGCGGTAGGGATGGCCAGGGAAATAAATTTGAGGTGTTAACGTTGTTAAAAATGGGTTATTGTAGCTAGTAAATAGATTTTGATGGAGTCATGAAAGTTTATCGTACGCATTCCAAATCTCATGCTTGGCATTGTAGAGAGATGCCACCATGACATTGATTGCCAGTTGGGCAACGGGAGGATGTTGATGAGAACACTCCTCCAGAAGAGGAGAAAGAAAATGTGTTGATCAATGAAGGTGGAGAAGACCAATTCTGGGGGAACTTGCCTCACCTTATGCAGATGATGGATCAGGACCCAGGGAGGGGTGCACCGAGTATGTTTGAGCTGACCAGGGAATTCCAGCTGCAGCACCCTCCGATTTTCACCGGAGAGGGTGGGCTAGAGGCAGCGGAGTTCTGGTTATAGTCCATCTAGACGATACTAGATCATCTAGAGACCCCTATTGAAAATCGAGTAAAGATGGCCGTTTATATGTTGCGGGGCCTGGCAAGGCGTTTGTGGGACATTCAGGCTCAGACCGAGCCGGCTGAGGGGATGTCATGGTAGGTTTTTCAGGAGAAATTTATGGAGCATTTCTACCTATAGACTTTGAGGCAGGAGCGGGCTGCAGAGTTTATGAGACTGACTCAGGGATCGCTGTCGGTGATGGACTATGCTAGTCGCTTCACTGATCTGCGACGCTTCGTCCCAATGTTAGACGGGGATGAGGCAGTGGTAGCAAGGTGTTTCTAGGATGGGTTGAGACATGAGATCAGGTCTCAAGTAAATATGTTTTGCTTGAAGAGGTTTGCAGAGGTGATGGATCAGACACTCATCTCTGAAGGAAACGTAAAGGGAGATTCGGGTAGTGGGCTTGTGGTGCTAGTGGGGCAGACAAGCGGTGTAGATTCTGAGGGTCGGAAGCGATGCCATGAGAGCTCAGAGCATGGTGGCATCATGCAAAGTGGATGGAAGAGAGGGTCAGCCTCTCAGAGTGGGAGTCGGGTGTGTTGTTATCAGTGCGGTAGGCCGGGGCATGTGCATGGTCAATGTCCTCGACCTCTAGTTAAGTGTCGTTCATACGGAAGGATGGGACATGTGCAGAGGTTCTGCAGGAATCCTCGACATGCAGGGGATCATGATGGTGGAAAGAAGATACCGAATATGGGAAGGGGATCAGTTGCCCCATATCAGGAAGGCAGATGGAGCTCCATGGGCCATACTGGCAGGGGTGGTGGACGTGGAATGCCAGGACAAGATCGCTCACGCCAGTAGGGCAGTGTAGCACATAGTACTCAGGCTGGGGCCCAGGGTAGAGGGGCAGGTCAGCTTCAGGCAGTTCAGTTTGCACCTGGTGATGGCGAGGCTGGACCATTGACTGTTCGAGGTACGATCCTTGTAGCTTCTACGTTTTCTAGTGTGTTGTTTTACACAAGTGCCACACACTCTTTTATCTCTGCTCAACTTGTGGTAGTTCCAGGTCTACATATAGAGGGAGTGTGTGGAGTGATGTCAATTGACACCCCGTTGGGAGTGCGGGTTGAGGATATCAAGCAGTGCAAGGAATGTTCCTTAGAAGTTGGTGGGTATCGTTTTCTATGGAACTTGTTCGATCTCGAGATGTTAGGGTTTGACCTAATCTTGGGAATGGACTGGTTGGTGGTTTATCAGGCACACATAGATTGTTATCACTGCAGAGTATATTTCAGGTCGCTTTTGGGTGACGCTTATGTCCACTGTGGAAAATGGGATGTTCGAGCAGGGCGCGCGGGGTCGTTTTGTCAACAGATGAGTGGAATCACGTATCACGTGGCATGTCTCATTCTTGATGATGGTGAGGGAGGGGAAAAACCTAATTTCCCTCCCGTGGTGGATCGATTTCAGGATGTATTTCCTGAGGATTTCTCAGGGTTACCACCCGAGAGGGATGTTGAGTTCACGATCGAGTTGTTTCCAGGAGCGGAGCCAGTTTCTATTCCTCCATACCGAATGGCACCGGTAGAAATCCAGGAACTTAAGGTTAAACTTAAGGAGTTGGAGAATAAGGGGTTTATCCTTCCTAGTATGTATCCTTGGGGATCTCTTGTGCTTTTTGAAAAGAAGTCTGATGGGTCGTTATGGCTATGTGTTGACTATCAAAAGTTATATCAGATGACAGTGAAAAATCGGTACCCTCTTCCTAGAATTGATGACCTGTTTGATCAGTTGAGGGGTGCATCGGTGTTTTCTAAGATTGATCTGTGGTCGGGTTATCACCAGTTGAGGGTGAGGTCTTCTGACGTACCGCGGACCGCTTTCCGGAGTCAGTACGAGTTGTTTGAGTTTGTGGTAATGCCTTTAGGATTGACCAATGCACCAGCTGTGTTTATGGCTTTGATGAACCAGATCTTTTATCCCTATCTAGATCAGTTTGTGGTTGTCTTTGTTGATGATATCTTAGTTTACTCTAAAACTCATGATGATCATGCCCAACATCTTGATATCATCATGGGTACACTAAGAGAGAACCGTCTATACGCCAAGCTATCAAAGTGTCAATTCTGGATAAATGAGGTGCATTTTCTGGGTCACATCATCTCAGAGGCAGGAGTGACAGTGGATCCAGAGAAAGTGCAGGTAGTGGTATCTTGGGAGCAGCCCAAGAGTGTTTCTGATATTCAGAGTTTTTTGGGATTGGCCGGGTATTACCGAAGGTTCAATTAGGATTTCTCTATCTTGGCAGCACCACTATCAGGATTGACCAAGAAAGGAATTAGGTTTGAGTGGTCCGAGGCTTGTGAGAACACCTTTCAAGAGTTGAAGAAGCGGTTGACAACCGCACCTATCCTGATCTTACCTGAACCGGGTAAGAAATACATCTTGTTTTGTGATGCGTCCAGAATTGGATTTGGGGATATGTTGATGCAATATGAGCGGGTTGTGGCTTATGGGTCAAGGAAGTTGAGACCCCATGAGAGGAACTATCCCAATCATGACCTTGAGTTAGCTGCAGTAGTGTTCACCTTGAAGTGCTGGAGACACTATCTGTTGGGGGAATGATTTACCATGTTTACGGACTATAAGAGCTTAAGTTACATATTCTCACAGTGGGATATGAATCTTCGGCAGCGAAGATGGGTTGAGGATCTCCAGACTTTCAACATTGATTTGGCGTACATGCCGGGAAAGGGAAACATTTTGGCTGATGCTCTGAGTAGGAAGGGTTAGAATCAGGCTGTTCAGGAGTCCAGCACCGAGTGGAAGGTGATGGATTTGTTTACAGAGATTCACCTAGAAGTGAAGGAGGATAATGGTCAGGTCACTCTTACTTCCTTGATGATGGAGTTGACGCTCTTGAGTTGAGTTAAAGAAGGTAATTTTGATGATCCTGAGTTTTTGGCCATGAAGGAAAATCTTAAAGGTGGGGAGCTACCTTCTGGTTGGGCTTTCGGTGTGGACGGTGTTGTTCGTGTTCGTGATCGCATGGTTGTGCCAATGTGTGTGTGTGAAGAGTTGATGCGTGAGTTCCATGCGTCAAAGTGGGCAGTGCATCCTGGTTTGACTAAGATGTACCGTGATCTCCGAAGGCAGTTTTGGTGGCCAGGAATGAAGAAGGAAGTTGCGGGCTTTGTGGCATGGTGTCTTACCTATTAGCAGGTAAAGGCTGAGAATCAACGCCCAGGTGGTTGGTTGCATCCATTTCCCATTTCAGAATGGAAGTGGGATGATGTAATGATTGATTTTGTCGTGGGTCTTCCGAGGATGCCACGGAATAATAATGAAATCTGGGTGGTCGTGGATCAATTAACGAAATTGGCTCATTTCTTACCGATTCAGGAGACCTTTACGGTCGACCAGTTGGGTGAGCTGTATGTTCGGGAGATAGTGTGGTTGCATGGGGTGTCTCCGACCATATTTTTGACTGAGATCCACATTTCACATTGCGCTTCTGGAAAGGGTTGCAGAATGTGCTTGGTACGCAGGTGTTTTTGATTACAGCTTTCCACCCGCAGACGGACGGGAAGTCGGAGCGTACGATCCATGTGTTGGAAGACATGTTGAGATCTTGTGTCTTGGAATTTGGTGGTTCTTGGGAGAGGCACCTATCGTTGGTTGAGTTTGCCTACAACAAGAGTTTTCAGGCTATAATTCAGATGGAACCATTTGAGGCGCTTTATGGTAGACCGTGTAGATCTCCTTTGTGTTGGCTAGAGGTCGGTGAATCTGAGTTTTTGAGGCCGAGTCTCATGCAAGAGAATTCAGAGAGAGTTCATTTGATTGGGAAGAAAATGGCTACGGCTCAGAGTAGGAAGAAATCATATGCAGATCGAAGGCGTAGACCTCTTTAGTTTGAGTTGGGTGATAAAGTATTCATTCGGGTGTCGCCAATGTTAGGTCACCATCGAATTCAGAAGCAGGGTAAGTTGGTGCCCAAGTATGTGGGAACTTTTGAGATTATAGAGAGGATCAGACCAGTGGCTTATTGATTGGCTCTTCCACAATGGTGTGGGGGAATTCATGATGTGTTTCATGTGTTTCAGATTCGACGGTATCGCCCTGACCTATCTCTTGTCGTTGATGTCGAGGATGTGGAGCTTGAGGTTGATGCATCCTTTGAGGAGCATCCAGTTTGTGTTTTGGATCGTAGTGAAAAGGTATTGTGAGGCAAGGTTGTGCCATTAGTGCGAGTACTATGGCGGCATGGGAAAGGTCAATAAGAAACTTGGGAGTGGGAATTAGATATGCGGGCTCAGTGGCCCGAACTCTTCTGTTCGGTGGATGAATGAGGCTTGGAAGCTCGGCTCGAGGATGATCCGTTATAAGGGGGGGAGGTTGTAAGATCTTGGTTTTTGGAAAGGTATGTCTTGTTGTGTTTTGGGTTGAACCATTTGATTTTGGGTCTTTGAAAGGATTCTTGGAAGTGTGAGAGGCCTTGGGCGCATTCCGGGGGCTCGGGGCACAGAAGAAGGGAAGTCTGGGCAAAGCAGACCAAGGCGCACGGCCTGCGCATGGTCATCCAAATCCTGCGGCCTGCCCAGACTAAGCCATGCGACCCTCCCTCCTTTGTACAGAAGCGAGCGCATGGTTTGCGCACAGTTTCCCAAACCATGTGGATAAATCGTGTTACACCCCCTCCTCCAGGCAGTGGCGTGCACATGGTTTGCGCACGGTTTTCCAAACCGTGCGGCTAAACCTTGCAGCCACTTAAAGTTGGAAAATTTAAAAAATTGCCACTCCAGGCTTTATAACCCCAACTCGGGATTTTCCTCTCTTCCTCCTCTCTTCACCTTAGGCACGAACCAAACCTCCCAAGGACTTCAAGAGATCAAACTCCTTTGATCATAAGCCGTTTTTGGTGCCGTTGGTTGCGGATCGAAGCTCCGGGTATGGCTAACCTCATCCTTACTTCTCTTTTTGGTTTAGGGTTAGTACATTCTCTCCCTCTTGTTCCAAAACCCTAAAATCCTATCTTTTGGGTGAGTTTTTGGTTGAACCTCCAAAGTTTGTTTAGATCGAAGTCTAAGGACTCGATTAAGGGTGCGTTCAACCGCGGTTACGAGGTAGGTGGTCTACAAGTTATATCCCATGGTTAATTAGGGTTTTGTGCATGTTTAGTTGTGTTCTTGATTTCCTTTGGTTATGTTTTGGATAACCTTGGTATGTTTGTTAACAACGGTATTTTAAATGGAAAATGGGAACCCTCACGATCCCCATGGGATGTGTCGGGATAGACTTGACCTAATTGGGGCCATCTATGGGGTGTGTCGGCTTTTACCTGGGCTAGGGATTGTTAATTAAACATGTGACCTTGTTGTAATAAAATGTAGAGACCTTGATGAATATGTTGGCATGTTTGGTTGAGCATGGAATAGAAGTTAAGTGATGCACCTGGACTTGGTAATAATCAAAGGGTTATTTGAAAGGGAATGAATGGTTGATTCATGGAATGATGAACGCGTTAAATGGGTTAATGTGTAAATTGATTAAAGACCATAATGGGATAGATTATGGGTCTAATGATGAATGATTAGTGAGATAGGCATAACACATGGGAATTGGGTGAATGGTTAAATGATGTGAAATGGTAATGTGTTAACGGGTTAAGACATGATGTGGTTTCCCATGTGGGTTGTTGTGAATGATGGTTATCGATGGGAAATGGTTGGAAGGTTGATGGCTACTTATATATAATCATGTGAACATGGCTTGGTAGAGTAGGGTTTTACTGAGGCTCTACGCCCATGGGTCGAGTGAAGACTGATTCTCTGAAGTCCACCCTAAATGCACGGGGTGGGGATAGGACTGATGCTCTGTTTCCCTATCGGTTTCATCCACCCGGACTGAGGCTTTGAGGTGAGGATATGGTTGCTATGAGGGAGTTGGTCCTATTTAGATATGACAACGATGTGTTTACCCTCTTGCACATGATTTTTGGCCTTAGACCCATTTAACATAATGTATGTGATTAACCCATGGAAATGTGATGAAATGGTAAATAGTGATAAATGGAATTAAATGAATGATAACGGAAGTGGAAATGGCTTGGCTCTAAACTGGTTAATGGTACCTTAAATAATTGCATGGAAATTATCATTCAAATTTCTCTTGCATGAACTTCCTATTTATACTAGATATTTTTTAGACACTGTTGGTGCTGGCCTACTGAGTTGTACTCACACCCTGCTCGGGCCGCCGTTGGGTACCCGAGCAGACTTCATGTTTGCAGGCCAGGATAATGGCAAGGGTCCTTTCTAGTTAGCAGAGTATACATGGGTAGTTCGTGGTGGAGGATCCGGGCTTGGATTAGGGACCATTTTTGGATTTTGGCCGTTGTCTTCATTTTTTGGATTTTGTTCACTCTTGCACTGTAGTATGACATGGCATATTTATTTGAAATGGTTGTTATACATGTTCCTTGTTAATTGGTTATTGTTTCAACTTTTTGGTTATTATGTTGTGGCTTACTCTGATAAAAAGTGGGTATAGTCTCCCCCCTTGACCCCATAGACCCCCGCTGCTAGTCTGCAGCCTTTGGCGTACGGGGAGGCGTGCTTAAGGTCATGTAACCACCCGGCTCAGAGCAACGGTTTAGTGGATTCCGAGTCAGGGACGTTACATGAATCATTCATTATTCTTATATGTCATATCGTGGGCCTAATTTTAGTCTTTGGGAGAGTGGGTATTTTACATTTTCATTTATTGAGGTGATATTTATTTCACTTTACTTTTCATATCATGTATTATATTAATGAGAAAAAATCATTTAGCCTTAAAATTTTCAACTCATTTCCTACCAACCTATTTCCTCAAGAAATTTGATATAAAATCCCAAGGATCTCTCTCCTGGATCTGGTGATAAAAATATATTGTGTATTTTTATTGTAAAAAGTAAATAAAAATATACATCCCTTTACAAAAATTAGGATATTTTCTGGTCTAGGTTTTGGGGGAAAGATACAAACCATTACAATATATCAATGTTTAATATGAATTTTACAAAAGAAATTATTTGAAATCACTCATTCTAGCTTCTTAAATTATTCATAATCCTTTAAAATGATCAAGAGAAAATAATTTTTTAAACTTTAGTGTGAGCATAAAATTTCCTAGTAATGGGTTTAAAAACCAGTCAAGATCCATTACAAAATATTCTAGAAAACTCTTTCAAATAAAAATTCCTTTATATGAAATATAAAAAATTCTATAAATAGTTTTCAAAAATATAATTATAGGTTTTTCAAAAAATATAACCATAGAAAATACTTATCAAAACCATTGAAAATATATACCACTTTTAAAACTCAATTTCATTTTCAAAATATAATATCCTTTGAAAATAATTGGATGTCTCTTTAATGTTTTAAAAAGTTTTCTGTGATTTTTTTTAAATAAATGATCCATGAAACCCCTTAATAAATCCATGAGGCAAATTGTATAATCACTTTTTCGACAACTTCCACTTGAGGATATGGGATCACTCAATTCCTCATTAAATTATTTGATACCCATGTTCGGAATTTTATTTTAAGAATACATTTTTTATCAGGTCTACCATCCACATTTATAACCAACTAAAAACCTATCAAAACTACATAAATTATTTTCAAATATTAAAATAATTTTAAATTCATTAAAACATTAATAGAATCTGCTTTTGAGAAAAAACATCAAAAGTTTTTGGAGAAATACTTAATTTTAAAAGGATTTAAATAAATATAAAAGCATAATATATATATAATTTGGAAATTGAAATATCAAAAAAATAAACATTAATATGCATGTAATTTCAATAATAATTATAGTATATGGCCACACCTATGATCATAGATGGAATACATAATTTTTAAAAGATTTCAAGCCTAAAATTATAATATAAAAACTTTTAAAATTATTCTCCCTTTTTTAGGATTTTGTAGATCACAAAACTAGAGTTTTTATAAAATAAGAACATTCCCTTATAGAAGGGATTTGAAGAAAATATAATCTTGATAAAAATTATATTTTTAAAAAAAGTTACATAAAAGTTTTAAAATAAGATTTATCTTGCATAAATTATGCTTTGGTTATGAAATTATGAAAATAAAGAGGTTCTTAAAAAATATTAATGATCCTATCACATATAATTTTGAAAATAAATTATAATATAACTAAAATTATAAATTTGTAAAGGGTTTAAAAAAAAGATTTAAATAAAAATGATAAATTTTCATTCTATTAAATTAAAGTTGAAAACAAATTACCCTTACATAGGGGTTTTAAAAAAACAAATGGAAGCATAAATTTGTTAAAAAAAATTTCTACAAAATAATAATTTTAATATAGACATCCCTTGTAAAATAGATTTCTAAAAATAAAAATGGAACTTCAAAATTGAATTTTAGAAAAACAAAACACCCTTACCATAATTCACGAAGAAGAATTATTCTTTTTGTTGGTATGGGATCCTACCCCCTCTCTCTTTTCTTATTCTCTCTCACATCCTAAATAGGAAACATGGGTTTTTCTCAGTGAAGAAACTCTCAAAGGTAAGGCTCTTAATATATCCAACTGTTGAAGTTTATAACATATATTTATATACATATCTGATCATTTCTTTCGGTGTAATATGAGTTGGGAGATGACATATGAGATTTAATTTCTTGATCCAAAGGAGAATTATGAAGATCCAACTATTATGATATGAAAATCATATCAATAGAGAATACATGTATATTCATATATATTTTGTTGAAGCAACTGACCATATCTGATAAACTGGAAATATAAGAATAATTTTGTAAGATATTTGTTTTTTAAATATGATTTTTATTGATGTTATTATATATATACTATAAATTGTTTTAAATAAGTTATGGAGTCTTCTTTATGAAGCTTCACTGAACCAGAAAAGGACTGATGACATTTTTTTTTGAATTTTACAACATGAAACCAGATTTGGTTTTGATAGGGTGATATTATTGACTTTAATTTGAGTATTTTAATGGTTTAGATTTAAAGAACAAAATTAATAGGTAAATCAATGAATAACATAGGACGAAGGGTTTTCTCGTTATTTTAGGATTTGATAACATTTGGTTTTTCATCAAAGAAAATGAAAATGGTGATCGAGCTTATACTATTGTCTTTTCATCATCAAGGATGAAGACAATTATGGGAGATGATGAATATAAAGTCATTTAGGGTTTGGATGTGGTGGGTTCACAAGCAAGAAATTTATCGTCGAATGAATTGGACGATCGAGATCACTTTGTTCAAATGACTATGATAAAAATGAGACAATAAATTTGGGTGAATAGTAACCCAAGAACCACATCCCACATCAAATGTTTTTTTTGGTATAGGAGTGCTTAATAAATAATCACTTTCCATCAACCTCTCATCCATGGCACTGGGGTTGGATCCGAGATGCACTCACACACATCGTCCTCACGTAGTTATGTCAACCCACACGGTTGTACCAGAAACCCAATGCTGGATGTGTGTGAACCAGTGATAACTATGTGCTTACCCAGTAACATATCCTACTGCCATGTAGCTTGGAATTCCATGATATCCAACATGGTTGACCCTATAGGCCCATTATGTGGTTTATGGTGTCTTGGATGGCTGTATAGTTGGCTAAATTTTAATACAAAGTTGATTCTAATTTTTTTATTCTACTGTATATTAGTAAACTAATATTATTTTCCTAATCTCATAAAATATTAAATTACTTATATATTATTTATTAGCATAAATATTTACAACTATTTATTATCACTAATGAAATTATATTTTTTAATTGTAAAAATAAAATTACAATTAATTAATACCATGTTTTCTAAAGATTAAATATTATAACTAAAATAGGATAAATATAAGAAAACTAATATTTTTTTATATAAAACGTACATATATCATATTTATTTGAAAAATAGTAATATAGTCAAAATTAATAGTATTAAAAACAAAAATTTGGAAAACCAAAATAACTGTTCTTTTAAATAGTTAATAAATACTTGTATTTATTATACAATGAATGTTTTAAAATGAATATTAAGTACATATATCCATAAATGTACACATATATATTTTTTTAATTCAAATTTATACGTACATATATTACTACTAGATTATTTTTCTAAACAAATTTTTTACATAAAGAGTATCAAATATATGTTCATGAAAAAAATTATTAATTATTTTCTAAAATGTATTTAATATTTTCAAAAGGGATTTTATTGATATTTAAAAAAATAAATATATATAAGATAAAAAAATTAGTAAATCTATAAAGTTCATATAAAGGAACTTTTAAATAAAGAATCACATATTTTTTAAATATCTACTTAAAATATATTTTTAGCTTGCTTTAATAAAAAACATTTCTTGAAAGAATATAAATATATTAAAAAATTAAAATATTCCTTAGTAGAAATATTATTTCTTAAAAAGTAATATTTTATAATTCGAAACTTATTTTTATTACAAACAATAACATAGTTTCATAAAATATTTTAATAAAACATTTCTTATATAGTTTTAAATAATAAAACAATATATTTATTAAACCTTCACTAAAAGAAAAATATACTTAAATTATTGGGATGTTACATTATCCCCCATTAATAAAATTATTCCTTTGCAATTCATTTTTCATACTTAAGGAAATTCTGAATTTTCATCTTTAGAATTAGGAAAACTAGGGTTTTAAAATTATACTCTTAAAAATCCATAAAACATGAAGGTATTCCAATGAATCTTAAATTATCCTCAAAAATAAAACATCCTAATCTCCAATGTGATCTAAATCGTTCATCTAATACCAACTATAATAGTTCGAGACACGCTCTCTCAGATCCTATGCTAAAAACTTATTGTATATTTTTTTTAAAAAGTAACAGAAAATATATATTCCTTTAAATATATGAGGATATTCTATAGTCTAGGTTTTGGAAGAAAATGAATTATTTTTACAATATATCAAATCATAATATGAATTATCCACAAACATTTATTTTAATTCACTTGCACAAGATCTTTAAAAATTTCAAAATCCTTGGGATCTTGAAATAATACCATGATTTTTTTAAAAACATGATGAGTATAAAATTTTTCAGTAAGGTATTTTAAAACTAGTGAAAATATTTTTCAAAATATTATAAAAAAATAAAATTTGAACATTTTCTTTAATATAAAATTTTAAACATATGATAAATATTTTTCAAAAATATAATTCATGGGGTTTTGAAATATATGACCATATAAAATAATTTTCAAATCATTTGAAAATAAATATGCATTTAAAAACTCAATTTATTTTTAAAAATATAACACCCTTTGAAAATACTTGGATTTCTCCATTAATTTTTAAAAACATTTCTTTAGAAACAATGAAATTTTAATAAAATAAATGATAGTTGAAAACCCATAAGAAATCTATGTGGACACTTGCAGTATCACTTTTCAGATATTGTTTACATGAGGTCCTGGGATCACCCCATTCCTCATCAACTCATTTGATGATATCGGGTCTTCTTTTCTCATTTATAAACCATTAAAAATCTTTCAAAACTGCAAAATTATTTTCAAAGAAGAAAATCATTTTAAATTCATAAAAACTTTAGTAGAAGATATTTTTCAGAAAAATATTGTAAGGCTAAGGAGAAATCCTTAATTTTATTATAGGTTTCATAAATTTATAGGAAATAGACATAAAAACATTGTAGATTGAACTTTAAGAAAAATGCTCTCATTAATATGCATGAAATGTCTATGATAGTTATAGTATGTGGCCATTTCTATGATCATGGATGTCAATTATAATTTTTAATAAATACTTCAAGCATAAAATGATAATATAATCACATTAAAAATTATTTTACCATGTTTATATTTTTAGATCATAAAACTATATTTTTCTAAGAATAATATCTTTGCCTTATATAAGGGGTTTAAAGATAATATAACCTTAATAAAAATAGAGTTTTTAAAATCATTACATAGAAGTTTGAAAATAAATTATGCTTTGTTTACGAAATTATGAAAATAAAGAGGGTATCAAAAAATAGTAATTATCTACTCACATATAATTTCTGAAACAAAATTATAATATATATCAAATTATGACGATGAAAAAGTGGTCGTTAACAAAATAATTGATATAAATAAAAAGATAAATTTCCTCTATAAAAAAACATTGAAAAAAATTACCCTTACACAGGGGTTTTAAGAAAAGAACATGGAATAATAATTTTTTTTAAAACAATTTTTTCATAAAATAATAATTTTAAAAAAATGGTCCAATAAAATATAATTTTGTAAAAAACCTCCCCTTAACTTAAATATTGAATAGGAATAATGGTTTTTCTTAGTGAAGAAACTACCAAATGTAAGGCTCTTAATATAACCAAATCTTGAAAGTTCTCGTATATCTTATATATATATATATATATCTGTGTGTGTGTTTACTTATATAATCATTTCTTCTGGTGTAAGATGAGTTGGAAGATTAACGATGATGTTTAATTTCATTATAAAAGGGTGTATCTATGAAGATCCAGCTTTTATGATATGAAAAGTATATCAACAGAGAATACATATATATTCAAATATATTTCAGCAAAGAAACCAACAAGATATGATGAATTGGATATCTAAGAAGAACTATGTATTATCTTATGTTTTTTAATATGATTATTATAGGTGTGACTATATATATTTATATATTATAACTCATTTTGAATAATTTTTGGAGGATTATTCATGAAGCTTCTCTGAACCAAACAAGGTGCACTGATATTTTTTGACTTTTCCAACATCATTTTAATTTTTGTTTTGGTAGGTTGATGTCAATGAGTTTAATGAGAAGATTTTTAATGTTTTAGATTAAAACAAAAATCATGATATGGATTTTGATGAATAACATAGTCTGGATCTTTTTTTCATGGTTTTATGAATTGATAACTTCTATTTTATCCTTAAAGATAATGAAAATGGGGATCAAACTTAGGATATAGGCTTTGCATTATTGATGGTGAAGGCAATGATAGGAAAAGATTAAGATGAAGATGTCAAGGGTTTTCCTCAGCTGAGTCCATAATGAAGAAGATGATGGTAAAATAAATTTGTTGGCTGAGATCACTTAGATTGAACTAATACAATATAAAGAAGCCATTGAATTTGAGTAAATATTATCCTGAGAACCGCGTCCCAAATCAAACTATCATTTGGTCTGGGAGCGATCAATTAATGATCCCATTCTAATAGCCTCTCATCCATGGAACTTGGGTTGGATCCCATGAAAACTCACACACACTGCCCTCACGTAGTTGTGTTGATTCACAATATTGCACTGGGAATCCAACACAAAATGTGTGCAACCCAGTGGTCACTATGCCCCTACCCAATCACATATCCCACTGCCATGTGACTACATAATTAATTCTCTCCCGCCTGGTTGACCAAATAGGTTCCATATGTGGTTGAGGGTGTCCTAACTGGCTATATAGTTGGCCCATATTTTATATTATGTTTAAAAAAAATATATTTTTCTTTTATAGAATATTATTACACTACTAATATGTTCTCATTCTATTCAATATTAAATTACTTATATATTGTATGTTGACATAGATATTTAAAACTAGTTATTATCACTAGTTTAATTATATTTTCTAATTATAGAAACAAAATTACAGTTAATTAATAACATGTTTTCTAATGTTTAAATATTATAAGTAAAGGATAATAAATATAAGAAAACAAATATGTTAAATATAAAACATTCATATATCTTATTTCATTAAAAAAAATTAATATAAAAAAAACTAATAATATTAAAAATCATAATTTTTAAAAAACAAAACAAAAAATTCTTTTAAATTATTAATAAACAGTTGTAAATTTGTATACAAAATAAGTTTTAAAAAGAATATTAAGTACATCTAGCCATAAATGAACACTTTTAACATTTTTTTATTTCAAAATAATATTTACTTATATTATTATTAGATTACTTATCTAAATAGATTTGGTACCTAAATAGTATTAAATACATATTTATGGAAAATCATTATCAATATTTTTCTAGAATTTATTTAATATTTTAAAAGGGATTTTATAGATATTTAACAAAAAAAGTATATAGTATAAAAATAGTTTTAAAGCTATAAAAGTTTATATAAATTTACTTTTAAATAAAGAATAATTGTCATTAAAAAATATCATCTTAAAATATATTGTAACTTAATTTAAGAAAATACATTTATTTAAATAATATAAACAAATAGAAATATTAAAATATCCCCTTTTATAAATACTATTTCTTGGAATGTAATTTTTTATAATCTGACTATTTTATAAATTTAAACTTATTTTGATGATAAAAAATAACTTAGTTTCATAAAATATTACATTAAAACATTTCTTAGTTAGTTTTAAATCATAAAACTATATATTTAGATAACTATAACTCAAAGAAAAATATACTTAAATTCTTGGGATGTTACTTTTAAACCTTGATACAAGACCTCATGATTAACTATGACCTTTTCATTTCACGGTTGATATGGTATAGACCTTTCAATCCTATGGTAAGTAACATTTACTAGATGTGTGAGCACAACTCCGGTTATATTCATTACCTTGACTGATGAGTGAAAATAATTCAATATGAGGTAGATTGAAAGTGGAATACATATTAATGATTAATTGAGAAATATAAGCTAAAGGAATAAAGGATAATTGTTATTTCAAAAGTGGGAAACTAAAATATATAATTAGGTTTGCTTCCTTGAAAAATACGGAGTTATAATATTTTCATTATGTATCAATTAATTCTCAAATTTTTTTATTAAAAATCATCTGTTTTCATTGAAATTATTCTATAAATATTGATTCCATGGGTCTTGATTCTATGATCCTGCTTATGTGAATCCACTGTGTGCCTACTACCTGTCCCTTCAACCACCAACCATCAACTATAAGAGTGCATCCTTGAATCGACAATTTTTCCATTCTTCTATGATTCTATATCCATGCCATTATATTTCTAACATGAATTGACATATGACTATGAAGACCTTGTATGGAACCCCAGAAGGGTCTATGTGTTGGGCATTGAAGACATAGGGAAGGAAAAAATTGATCCCAATAATTGGTATCAGAGGCATGGTGTATCTAAGGTGTGATGTAGATGAACCCAAACCAATTTGAGAATGATAATGATGGATTGACTTGGTGCATGTGGATCCATGGTTATGCCTTATATTGAATGTTTTTATGATAGTAGTAGGAAAAAGTCATGTCTCAGAAAAAAGAGAAACAGTGGTGCAAGTGCATGGTGGTTGGATCTAGTGGATTATCATTGATGAGGAGGTCTAATTGTGTGGTATTTGGATTGAGGGGAGTATTTTTGAGTGAAAACCCAATCCCATATCAGTTTATATGTAGGATGGTGGTCCACATATAAGATTTTATGTGAAATTCATCCTAGAACCCATATGTTTTAGGATGGAACCCCAGAAGGGCCTATGTGTTAGGTGTGGAAAACCTAGGGCTAGAAGAAATCAATCCCAACACTTGTCAAATGAATATTTATTATATGGTAATCCACAATGCATCTATGACTGTCTAAATCATCGACCAAGTTGTGAAGAAGAGGATGCTCCTGCCAAGTCTTACCACATGATTAGATCAACACAAACTTTGGGAACTAATCCATAATTGATCGATTGGGAAGCCAAAGGTTTCCTAGATTCTTGTGAAGAATGTTTTAACCATGGAGAATCTGAGATGAAACAAGAGAATTATGAGATGAATCTATTCTTGTGATATTGGGAGGTTCTATATAGAGATGAACCACTCCAGATTTTGCGATGAAGAAAATGATCATGAAGATGAATTAAGATTAGATGTGTTGAAGGCTATCCCAAACTCCAAAGAACATAATTTTGAAGTTTAAGGGAGTTTCAAAACTATTTTAAGAACCTGTTATTAATCTTTGAATATCATAATAGAAGTCCCCACATTCTAAACAATATGCATAAAATCTAAAAGCTTGACATAATATGTGAACATTAAAGTAGGAATCTTTGGACATCAGTGTTTAATGATGAATCCACATGAAATAAGGGGATATCAAGGATGAGAGAAACAAAAACCAATCGAATCTATGAATCTAATATAGAAGAGATGTATACTAGAGTTTTTCTCCATGTGTATTTTCTTATTGAATACAATAAGGCCTTTATTTGACCTCAATTTTCTAGATGTGAAGCCAAGAAACAATTTATATAGAGTTCTCACTCAAATACCCCATTAAACATCCAGGATTTACTAAGAGGGTTGGTGAGATGAAATTTTGGAAATTAAAGGAAACTATTGTATATTCTAGGATCATTATCACTAAGACCATTTTTTTAAATAGGGGTTAAAAATCTGGCTAGGGTTGATGCTTATGGTTTTTATTTTAATTTTAATTCCTTTTTATGTAATATCATACTCACATTTTAATTCAAGTGTTCTTTAATTCCTTCATATCTCTCTCCCACTCTCTTTCTTAACCATGTACAATTATAATCATGTCCATGGGTAAAAAACATGAGGAATGGCCTTATATGGGGTTATCTTAGTGCTCCCAAATCTTTTCTTCTCAATTATTTATGTATTTATTATGTTTCTCATGAAGACTTAATTAGTGATTAAGATTGGTGTGTCCTTCATCTATCAATATTTAATTAGGCTTTAATCCTCATTTTGTTCCATATTAAAGATTAATTACCCATTATCTTAGTTAAAACTTTTCATAGAGTGATGTTTAGTGTGTTTTAGGGATTAAAAGGAATATGATGGAGTTGGGTTTGGGAAATTTTCACATTATTGATTGTGATGCATCATCAACCTTAACTATCAGAGGAGGTTAGGTTTGGCATACCAAATTGGTTTCTTTGAAATGCTAAACTTCACAATCAAAATAAGGGTTATTAACTCATGTACGGTGGGAAGTGCTATCCAATTGAATTTTGAAAATAATAATAGATAATTAAGGAATCCAAGTAACTAATATTTGGACCTATACCTTTATTTCAATATATATTAATTTTGTAGGCATCTATATGTTTAATTTTTTTTCATTCTCTGTTCTCATAAACAATATTTTTTACTTTCATAAAATTTAAAAACAAAAAAATACAATAAGTGAATTTGGAATAATAATTTTTTTATTTCTAAATATCCTCAATAGAGACAACCCTGGTTAGACACTGAGCAATATTAGGGAAATAAATTATGTCTTCAGCACCACCTTAAAATATGCATGTCACCCCATCCCATCATCCTTGGTTCACAATACTTGGGGTGTGATTTACACAATCAATAATCCAACAATTCCATTAGATTCGATATCATTGATATTGTGATAAAATAATACCATACCCATTCTTAGGGTGGAATTTGATATGTCATTATTGAACCTTTTGATGGTATTAGTCATATGAACCTAAAATATAAAACACATTAGTCTTACTTGAATATCCTTCAATTTCCCAACATAGGAGGCATGGAAAGTTCCAGACTGAAAAACCCATGAATGGTGGTCGGGGAATTTTTTAACCTTTTCTCACTTGATGTACACCTTACTATATAAAAGAAAAATCTAGCATTCAAATAAGAGAAAAAAATAAAACATTTTAGGTTGAATTCATATAAAGGGTTTCTGAACAAAATCCAATCCCTTACCCATTATATCTTACCATTATAAGGCTTAGGAAATAGTTAGAGTATTAAAATAAAACACATAAATCTTGTGGGATCCACCATATGTCCCAAGTAATACTCAATATTTTCTCACTAGGACCCTGACCTAGGAAAATGATAGAGCATTCCCTTTCCATAATGTGCTTACCAAAATCACCCCTTTTTGTCAAACAATTCAACATCAATTTCTAAATGGACCAGTTATGGTGAAATTTCAATGGTGTTTAAACCTATACCCATACTTGAGCCATAACCAAGATAAATTCATAATAAATTTATAAATAGACTAGGTATAGTGTATCAGTGAAGGTGTATAAACCTACACCCATCTGTGAGGCATGTTCATGAAGGATTAAAAATCAGTTTCCAAATGGTCTAAATGTATTCTATAAATGATTATGTTATACATATACCCATCCATGAACATTCAAATAGTCTAAATGGTGATGGTGTTTAAACCTATACCCATCTGTGAGGCATGTTCATGAAGGATTAATAATAAATTTTCAAATGGTCTGAATATAGTCTATCAATGATAATGTTATACATATACCCATCCATGAACTATTCCCATCTGTGAGGCATGTTCATGAAGGATTAATAATCAATTTCCAAATGGTCTAAATGTAGTCTATCAATGATTATGTTATACATATACCCATCCATGAACTATTCCTAGGAGTAATAATTAATTTCCAAATGGTCTAAATGTAGTCTATCAATGTTCTAAATGGTGATGGTGTTTAAACCTATACCCATCTGTGAGTCATGTTCATGAAGGATTAATAATCAATTTACAAATGGTCTAAATGTAGTCTATCAATGATTATGTTATACATATACACATCCATGAACTATTCCTAGTTGTAATTCATCATCAGTTTTTGAATGGACCAACTCTATTTTACCGATGATGGTATTTATACCTATATCCATCCATGATCCACACTCATTGGGAATTAATCATCAATTTTAAAATGGAAAACTCTATTGTAATGGTGATGGTGTTTATACCCATACTCATCTATTAGTCACACCCATGAGGAATTAATCATCAATTTCCAAATCAACCAACTCTAGTGTATCAGTGATATGGTTTATATTATTCACATCCATGAGGCACACCTAGGTGTAATTAATCATAAATTTCTGAATGGACCAACTATAGTGTACTAGTGATTGTATTTATACTTATACCCTTCCATGAGCCACATCTAGGAAAAATTCACCACCAATTTCCAAATGGACCATCTCTAGTGAAATAATGATTTTGCTTCTACCTATACCCATATGCGGGTCATGCCTAAAAAAATTCACCATTCACATTTGAGTGGAGAAAATATAGTGCAACTATGATGGTGTTTATACCTATACTTTTAAATGAGCCACACCTATAAGGAATTAATCATTCACATTCGAAGAGACCAAATCTAGTACAATAGTGATGGTGCTTCTACCCATATCCATTCATGATACACACCTTGGATAAATTTATTATAATTAAAATAAATGAAATATGATTTAGGCTTACTTAAAATTGTTGGAATATTAACTTATCTCAGTGATTTACAATATATTTTGTCATCAAGATAGTTTGGGTAATAAAATTTTTTCAATGATATAAGGAATTAAAGTAACTGTATGCCTTGATAAATTATAAAATAATGATGAAACTACACATTTTAGAGTCTCTCCCATGTTTTCCCATATAAAAGGAGCCTAATTTTATAATAAAATGACAAAATTACATCTATGGATTCCCTAATACAATATATATTTTACCCCAAGATGGCTTTTGATGGAAAAAATTGATCTAACATTGTAGTTTCCACCTCCATGATAGATTGTAGTGATTCTCTTGAACTAGAATCCATTCTAGAATTTTTGGTTACCTCAAAAATATTTTTTATTCCTCTAATTCCTTTTCATATTTGGTGATCATATAATAGAGGTGGGATAGTTCTTATTAGAGCCTAACTAATTCATATCGCCCTTTAGTGGATATGAACTAATGTTTTACTATCACTACCACATGCTGGGAGGATTCATTATGAGGATTTACAGTTATGGACGAGGCCTATTTCAATGTTAGGTATAGTTCAAGATCCCTTCTCTTATCCCATTTGGTGAGAACCTCATTTTCCATAAAATGGAGTGAACATTAATCATAACTTCTATATATGAGAGTAGAGAACATTTACTTATGGTGACCCAATCATTCTCTAAGCTCATCAAATGGGAGTTTAGTGATCAGGGTCCAGATGTATTTCCACACCTGTCACATGAACCATAGTTGTAATGTTGTATTTTTCAAGCCTCAACCAAAGACTCGTGTAGGAATAGGGATGTATTCTAGAACCAAGCTATTAAATGATGGTTTTGTGTTTTCATATCTAAGAAGAAAAAAGGTTGAAAAAGACTACACCTCATCCATTCCTACTATATAAGGCCCTAATGCAGCTGAATACAGGATCCCTAAATTCCGGGATGGAAGTATTGGGATAAAAATTTTAAGGTTCCTCAATCAAAAGACACAAACAATATAGATGATCCTTGGAATCTTGGATACATGTTAGTAATAGTTTGGGTAATAACATCATTTTTCATCATGGCCTTGATGTAAGGAAAAATCAGAATATTTTTTTATGGAACATTGGGATTATCACTAAGGAGAGATGATAATATAAACAGAGGTAAATTAATTTAATGTAGTCCCAATTGAATGTACAATCCCATAAGAGGTAGTCACCCAGTTTCAGTGACATGTAAAATTTGAAAAGATATGATTAAGAGTAACTGGTTATGTCTAAGGCCTCTAATATTGAACATGTATTCTCTAGGTCGTGGTTAATGAGAGCTACTACATCAAAAAAGGGACCAGGTCCCATATCACTCAAACTTTAGATGATTCTACTTCTATAGAAACCTCTTACGGAATTTAAGGTACTTCAGGTGGTGGGGGAGCTAGAGTCCTCATATCCCTTTTTTCTAAACCTATAAGATCATCATTTGATTCCACCACTTTAATAACCTATAACCTGAAGTTTGAATTTTTAGTAGCTGGTATGCTCAGGTGACAAATTTCCTTTGATTATTCCTAAGCCCCAACCATCACTCCATCCATTGAGGATTATTCCACAAGTGTATAAACTATATGTCCTTGATACATGGAAACTGATATCATTGGGAAGTCTTAACAAGGACCTAAATAGTTGAAACATGTTAATAACAACTTCTAATTTGACTTTAGGGATATTTATGCTAGTGCGTTACTGACATGATGACTTAGTATAAACTTGAATCATTACTCACATCACCAAATTTTTCTTTATGACATCTTCAAGTGGAATATGATCCAACAGAACATATTTCCATGCCTCCAAAGGATAAAATGGATGGGTAACATGAACAAATCACTTTAGGATCAATTAAAATAACCCCTATATACTCTATATGTTTAGGATATCCTTCTTCATCAGCCTCCTAATCATGTGTGTTAGCCCTAACCATTGTTCCTTTAGGAGAATATATCTGGTAGTTGACCTAATCTCTCCATATTCTAATAATATTCAAAGGGAGAACTAATATAGTGTCAATAATATATAATATTATAGTAATAGTGAGATTTATCTCACCCCTTCTTTAAAGGTATGGTGGATTCCTTCTTTAATACCAACAACCCTTATCTGAGAAAATATCATCCATAACTCCTGAATTGTATTGGAAACTTGACTATATGGGGAATTAATTTTAGAATGGATCTATATAAAATATACCTAAACATTATTAGGTTGTTTCTTATATGATATTCACTTAGGGGTAAATACATTCATGATTCCCTCCAGTTCCACCTCTTCCTAGAGTGGTATGCTCTAGAAATATGCAATAGATGTATGTTTTCTATAATTCTACCACTATTGACATGAAACAAGATATGATATTTTTACTAAAATGGATGATGAAGAAGGAATCCAACTTTTTTTAACCCCACATGTTGATAGAGTTTTATTTAAATGTATAACATGCTTTCTAATAATCTCTAATGCTAATTATCCACCTGAAGAAAGCTGTTTACTAGGACCTTTTCCCGTTGTTTCCCATAGATATTATTCTTTTTCATCTTCCACCAATGTTGGAACTTTGATCTTTAACAGAAGCACAACTAATTGAATATATGGATAGAACCAAATCCATATTTCAGAAAAGGATTTTCATAGACCAATACCAACATTGTCTAGAGGAAAGGTCACCTAGATATGGGTCTCTTCCCTTCTCATCATAATGCATAATTTTCATGTGATAATCAGACATTTATTTTCCAAAATACTATAAAGAGGAGATGAAAAATTCATTTGAACATATCTAAACTCTACCCAAATCTAGAAGGGTGAATATCATTCATGTATGATCCTACCACCAACTGAGGATAAAAATACACCCTCACAGATAACCATCAATAAAACACTCTCTTTAGGATCACCCTATCCATTTTTAGTGATGGTTTAATTAAAATATATATTATATATATATATATATATTGTTCATATTAATATAATATCTTATTTATCACCAAATTTTGATATGTTATAAGCCTAACCCTATTGATAATTTGTAGAAATGACCTGAACAAGGAACTAATAATTCCCTAAGTGTTGATGAATTTTTAACCACCCATATATGTTTAAATCAATCCCCATAATACATGGAAACAACATAAAATTGTTTATGGGTATTTACCCTTATATATTTTGTAAATGTGGTTTTATAAGTTTTCTAGTATGGGTAAGACTATGATAATTTACCAACCACTGTCTAGTTATGCTACCGTTGTGAAGGTAGTAACTCTTACCCCACTTTTATCATGGATTAGAAGTGGGTAACCACTATGTAACATCACTAGAAATGATGTCAGTTAGATAATATAGGAATTCTAAGAGATGAAATTCAATCAAAGATTGTTTCATTGACCTTATTATAGCATATTCCAAAATACACCATATTCCTCGTGCATTTCACTAGATGCGCTTGCCTTATGATTCTTCTCCAATGGATTATATTTCTTCGTTTTGATAAACAGAGATTCCCATTTTTAGAAGGGGACATTGAATCTTGGGTGAAATTCTCCTTCAAGGATCTCCTTCACTAAATAATGAATCCCCTTGGTAATAGGGGGAGTCTACTGGGAATCATCCCATACAATGTAAGGAGGGAGAAATTCATCATACATACCACCCACATTTGCTACAACACTAATCTTATGCACTTCCTATAGACTTATGACCACTTCACCATGTTTCAGGTTGAACATATTTGTGTATGGGTCCCACTTTCTGACTAGGTTTAACATAAGGACTTTATTACAATATGAATGATTTTGTAAAACCCAAATACCTCATATAATCACGCCTTCTTCATCTTTTCTAGAAACTCCTTGAATGTGTTTTACAACCATAAGGGGTGAACCCAACCCATACCAAAATCACCAACTGATCAAATTCCCCAATATTATAGTTACTCAAGATTTTGGTTTTTATGTATTTCTACATTATTGATCTACAAACATGATTATAATTCTCATATGCATTCTATTTTCACTCATGATTCATTGGGGAAGCCTTCATCATGTAGCCATTAGTGTGTTCATCTTCAGATATGAAATAGATCATAGGATATATGTTCACTTGATATGTGTAATTATTCTTGATAATCCAAGAAAGAGTATGGTTCTATTCTCGATTAGTTGAAAATTCTGAATCATTTTAAAGATAAAACTAGTACATGGGTATCCAATTAGATAGAGGGTCCCCCTTCAGTTTCATTCCCATTAGGCTAATATTTTGTCCATGAATGAACTCGATAATATCACATTGGTCAACTTAAAAAATGTGGACCATTGTAGTTTTATGGGCGACGATATCCTCATATTTCTTTCTTGAATCCATCTAGATCAATGAGGGAACATTTAGTTTAGAAATGAACGGAATGAAAACTAACTAAAATCACATGACTAATATAGATTCATTTGATCATAGGATCATTAAGGAGCCATGTGTCAATGTTATTGATTAAGATTCATGTGATCCAGTGATCACTATGGAATTAGGTTCTCATATGTATTTTTAACATTATGAGGAATTTATATAATAACCTAACTATAAGGATGATAGATAATCCTCCCAAGTTATCAAGTGAAGGTATTTTCAATTGGAGGTCGATTACTAGAATTACAAGACACCAGTCACACCAAGTAGTTATGAAATTTGGTTATAAAAATAAACCAATCAAAATAATCACATGATGAAAAAAACCTAATAATCACATAAATGAATCAGTCACATGAGTTATATAATTCAAACATGAGATGGAGTTATGAAATATGTTTAGAAGATCTGAGTTCTCTCGCAATAGGTTACATGGGTGGGTTGAAGATCCTTGACCACCTATATATAGTGTATGACACATGATAAACCAATGATCACACAAAATATTAAGGGAATAAAGTGGGATTCCACTTCCTTGGAAATTATTACTCTATTTCCCTTTCAGACATTATTTCTTAGGGGGAATTTATTAGTGACCGTCAGATGATAATGGATGAGGAAGAGATGATAAAAACGAGTAATGGAGAGTCCCATTTGGGGGTATTGAGAGACAAATTGCATGCATAAAAGGGATACACTCTATGAAAAGGGATTTACGAGTAAAATTTTATGCCCTCTTATTCATGTGACTAAGTGGTGAAATCACCTAATATTGACTGGGTCATGCGATACCCTATGATTCTTATAATGAAGGAAAAATATGTAGTAACTGATGGATGGATAGATTATTGATACATATCATATGACACTGAAGGTTAATCACATGTGGTCAAATACAACACATGATGGATTCTTCTCATGTGATGTAGCTGAAATTTGTTTTGATGTTAGATTGGTTTGCACTCATTATTGGCCACATGATGTTATATGTTATATGACCAAGAGTAATGTTGATTCATGATCACCCTAAGTTATGAAAGGATTTTAAAGAGATAGTTGATGATGTATGGGGATGTGATACCTGTTTACCATGTAATGTATTATAGATAAATTCTTGGTGACAATATGGTTATATGATCGCGTTGTCCGGATAGGACCATTCAACCTTCTGATTGGATTCTTGGTTGGAGTCATGCATATTCCATAGCTCAGGTAGACTCTTTCCACCACATTTGAATCAAATACTTGGACTTCATTCCTTATAAATTTTCATAAATATTGGATTCTTATACCAATAAATATCTCAATTACTATCCTTTAACAAATAATAGAAAAAAGGAAATAGATGAGATGAATGCAATGAGGAGGTATGTGAAAGGGAGAAGGATTTCAATGATTCAATGACTTCCACTTACAGAATAAGTGAGTTTCATTATGGAAGATAGATAAAACTCTAAAAATAGAGAATTATTCATGAAATACATGATATATCATGATATCTATGGTCATGTATCTACTTATACAATTTTTTATTCACACTCCATCTGCATGATCGCTGAACTTCATTTCATCCACATGATTGTTTGGTCATATATGGTCATGTAATCACTTAACCCCCTCAAGGACATGTGATTTTCTAACCCTTATGGTTATGCAATATCCTAAGCTCCTTATGGTCACATGATTAACTAACCCAACATTGACATGATTGTTTAAATTGATACCCGTTATGTGATTGTCTGACCCTTATCTGCTCATGCAATATCTTAACCCACATGGATATGTTGGGATCTTCATCTTATACCATGCCCTATAAGGGCCTCCATGCCAAAGAAACATTTTCTATCGATTCCCATGATTATATTTCTTCATCCTTCAGTATAAAAGGAATGAATCTATACCATCGCCATCTATTTTGGTGTAAGTCCCTAACTGTTCTAGGACATAGAGAAATAATACCAATTAGTCCAATTACCTCTCCTTTCCCACAAGTGGCATAAAAGATAATTATATTGGAATGATCATGAATAAACCCTACAACCATATGAATTATACAGACACTAATTCCTATTTTAAATAGGATATGTTGGATTCTTTTCTAAGGATCGAGACCTATATTCAATATCATAATTCTCTAATATATATATTTCAATATGACATCTTTGAAGGTGTTCATATTTTCTATAGTGACCATAATGACTTCCATATATTATCCAATTTACACATTTCTATATCCTATATAGAATTCAGTGTCCTAACTATTATAAAATAAACTGTATGGCTAATGTATTTATCATATTATATTAAACTATACAACATTTGAACTACAAAGAATCTGATTCAAGCTTGTACATGATATAAAGGAAACCTATTTAAGGTTTGATCCCAATATTGATACCCAAGATCAACTAATTATTTTCATTTCACATAGAAATACCTCCCATCAAAAAAGTTATGTTATATTTTTAACCTCTAAACCCCCCTATAATCCAATATAAAAATTATAACATATGAGAGACCCATAATTTCTCATTCATGGAATCAGATTCCCTATGATTTTGAGAAGGATATGAAAAGTCTATACCAGGTATCCTTAGTGTGTAATCCTTATTTAATCCCAGACTTTGGAAGCCTCAATGCGTAACCCCAATTCAAACATAGTGTCACACTGTAACGCCCCGACCCTAGTTACCTAGAGTCAGTGCATTATTACGTGACATTTTCATGATCACAAAAGATCAAGTCTCGAAATATAGATTAGTTTAGTAGCCTTGGAAACACTAGATACATTCATAAATGTTACATTACATCATAAAGTGAAAAACTAAAAAAACATAGTCTCCATAGTCCACACTCATATCCCCTTCAGACTATCCCTGCAGGTCAGTCATAAAATATTTCATCAAATCCTGGGAAAAATAAAACATAGAAAGGGGTGAGCTCAGATTCTCATTAAGGATAACCATATAGTAGAAACATTCATAAAAAAATTTAAAAATTTAAGGCAATGTATAACTAAAACAAAAGCCTTTTAAACTTGAGCTTCAGCATAATATGGAAAAAATAAAATGAAATAATGCTGTTTACTTATTCACATGGATATTCTACTAGTCGAATAATCACATGAAATATCAATAACCACTTTCATAATGATGGAATTCATAATGCCAGACTATCATAACCACGTAGCCATGGCCTCATGCCAAGACTACAAATAAGATTTTGTCAAGGCCTCATGTCAAGACACTTGTTTGTCTCATGAGACCTACCGATGCATCGAGGAGCTATAGCGGGCTCCACCCGTCACTTATTAAGTCTAATTCATTCCTCATATGAACAGGTTTGAACATAACATAAAAATTAGTATTAAAACTAGCATACAAAATGTCAATACTTTCTCCATAAACCATGAATTGTATAAATATAATAGATCCACATTCAAACATATCACAAAACCTTCAATACAATATGGAAGTTTTGAAACATAATATATCAACTTTAAATAAGCTTAAAATCCATCAAAGGATGTTTACATAGATGAAATCAAAACTATTTGGGAGAAATGTCTTTTTTGAAATCAATTAAAAGTCACATAATTGTAAAATAAAACATTTACTTTGAAAATATTATTATAAGATTGTAAGGGAAGCTTCAACAATTTTATAATGGCAGAAAATAGCCTCACCTACCGTATAAGTTAAAAAAAACATTCTTACCTTAATTTTGTCGAAAATGTCAAAAAGTACCTTGTTTGGAAAATGACGGAAAGATTCCTTTCAAAAATGTATAAGGTCAAATAAGGGTATAAATGACTTTAACACATTGTATAATAAATATTAAATTTTGTTTTGAAAGACATTTTTAAGAAACATGTATGTGGATGACAAAGAGGTCCAAGTAGATAATTACATATGAACAACCTTGAATAATGAAGAGGTTGTAGAATTAACCCTTACCTCGTGTCCGACTTGACTCAATCATTCTTTAATCTCCTAAATAATAAAATAGAGTTAATCTATACTTTCTTAAGAACCTTTTTCAAGTTCATTATTACTTTTATATAACTTATTACCATGTTAGGAAAATTATGTAGTCATTTAAGTTAATAACGGTCGTTTTGTCGATCTTTGGTACTTGAGTCAACAATAAACTTCTTATAATTACAAGTTGTTCATGTGGTAAAATATACATTATCTATAGAATTATATTAATGATCTTGATATCATATATATCATATATATATATTATATACATGTATTTATAATATTACATAACATTTAGATGTAGGAAATGAAATGCACCGTTTATGGAGACAGTAAGCCGTACGTACGCATAGACGCTACTTTCATTTCTATTTCATATTTAATGGAATGAAATCATAATGATATAAAGGTATATTATAATTACAATATAATATGATATATAATATTATTTAACTCCTTACTTTATACATCCCACATATGGCATTAACGATTCAAATCACTTTGAGGGGGCGGTAGTCCGCACTTCCTAAAATGAAATTATCGCGTTTACCCACAATGGAAATCATAAAGGTATGAAATAAATGAAAAATACAGAATCATAAGGAAAACATAAACATAATATATATAATATATAAATATAGTGACATCTTAATGGACACCATGAGACGTGTTAAAAGAAGATTGAACAATCATCGTTTCATAAGGCAGTAATTCGCCACCGAAAGAAACAGTATCTTCTTTAACCATTAGATGGAGGTTTGTGTAAGTGTAGTTCGAATAATTATCATAACAACATCCAAAATTATTTATGATACTGTTTTTGTTACAAAAGAAAAGAATAAAAAGAGTTTAGGGGGTTGGAGAAGCAAAATAAAACCAAAGAACATAAGAGAAGAAATTACCTTTAAATTGGGTAACTCCCCTTGGTTTGAACCAAAAGGGTTTCTTGAAGAGCTTTATGCCTAAGGTAAGGCTTAGATGATAAATTGAGGAAAGTTGAGAGGGTATTTGGGCAGATTTTGGCTGAGCCAAATGGCTTTGATGGTGTGAATAAGGTGGTAGAGGTGGGGGCCTTTTATATGAGGAGAGGAGGGGCTCTTTTGGAAAGATTGAAATGTTACTTTATTATGAAATGATTTTAGGATTTTAAAGGTCCCATAATGATATATTTTGAGGATAAGGTGATAAGGGTTCGAAATACACCCATCCAATAGGCTTTAGACAAGTTTAAGTCTTATATTTTACCTTATTTTTTCATTTTATTTAAATCGTTCATTAATGAGGTAATCACTGCATCATCATGGTGTCAAAAATAAATTTATTTATTTAATGTCTAAAAATTATAAGATAAATTCCATGATGTAGGAAATATTTTTAGCTTTCTAATGACTATTTATAGTCTAAGAGATCATTTATGTAGACAAAATTAAAATTGTTTTACTGAGGTGTTACATACTTTTGTTATATTTTCCTTTCTTTAAAAATAAAAAGATAAAATGTCACTATCACACAAAAGTGATTCCATGGGGTCCCAAAGTTTGGCATAAGGAATCCCATGTTTGGCCATGACACAACCAATATAATTAGGACACATGTTGGAGTCATTTTATATTATTATGATATTATTTTATTACCCTTAACTACCCGATTACTAATTAATCATGATAATTAAAGATAATTGTCATCGTTACTATTCATAATGTCCAAAAACAAAAGAGTCTTAATTACATAATTTGGCCTTCTGATTCCAAATATGGGATCTATTTTACCAAATTCCAAACACAGAATTTGCAATAATTAATTTAAAAATAATTCCCGTTGTCAAAACCAAAGACAGGTTTTTAAGAAGTAAAATCTATCAAAAGATTGACTTGTTTTTACATCCAATTGAAAAGTGAAATTACTTCCAATGAACAAAATTGTATTAAGAGATAAAAACATAATTCAATTATACTTTAAAACCAATCAAAATGACAATCTAACTACATAAATAAATTGGATGAAAAGAAAGTTTTGAATACAACATTTTCACTATTCATTAAAAATGAACATTATCAGAAAAATACCAAAAATTCACCCTATGCTATATTTGATATTCCAAATTCAAAAATGATGTCCATTTTACCAAATTCAAAACATAGAAGTTTCATTAATAAATTATATAGTTAATTCCCACCGTACAAAAAAATAGCGTGTTTTTAAGAAACAATATCAATCAAAAGATTGACAATTGTTTATGTCCAATTTCAAAGTGAAATTAATTCTAATGACCACCATTGGATAAAATGGTAAAATTATATTCTAATTATACTTTAAAACCACTCAATAGTATAATTTATCACTATAAATTATTTTGATTAAAAAAGTTGTTTTTAAGTATTTTTCACTATTCATCGAAAATTGGATGTTCTCAGAAACATACCAAAAATTCAACATAGGATAATTTCGATATTCCGAACCCAAAAATGAAGTCCAATTTGAATAATAAAATTTACAAATTTTCAAAAAGTGTGTATTACTATTCATATCGGCTACTTTGATTGGTCGCGGTGTGTTAGAATCTCGAACTTGCGTACAATGCAAGCTATTGCATTATTGAAAGAGAAGTGTACAATGGAAGCTTGAGGTGTTACATTTTCCTCTCCTTCAATAAATTGTGTCCTTGCAATTTGAAATTGTTCTTCTAAAATAAAAGGTTGAAAGTAGAAAATACCTTTGTTGAAAACCCACATTGAAAATATGGTTAATAAAATTCACTATGTTAAAAGGCATTTAGCAGCGGTTTGGTTTTACTTTTCACGGCGGTTTAAACCGCTGCTAAATAGATTGGCAGCGGTTTTGAAAAACCGTCGTGAAATCGTGCGTCGGGAAACTATTTGCGATGGTTTTCAAAACCGTCGCAGAACGTTTCACGACAGTTTTTTAGCGGCGGTTTGAACCGCCTCTAAATGATTTAGCGGCGGTTTTTTTATTTTTTATTTGTTTTTTATTGTTTTTATTTGTTTTTTATTTGTTTTATTTATTTCGTAATTATTTTATTTATTTCATAATTATTTTATTTATTTCATATTTATTTTATTTATTTCGTATTTTATATATTTATTTATTTATTTATTTATTTATTTTATTTATTTATTTATTTATTTATTTCATATTTCATTTATCCATGCATGCACATCCCATGAACATGCACATGCACATGTCCGTGCATTATAAACAAATATTGCGTTTGGTGAGATTTGAACCCCTAACCTCTTGCATATTTTCCAAAGACTTCACCACTCCAACAAGCTCGTCACGTGTTTAATAAACAGAATTTAATATACTTATATATATTAATTGAGAAAAGAAATAATACATAAATAATAGATATAAACTCAATAATATATAATATATAATAATAATAATAAATAACACATAATTAATAATTACAAATAAATAATAAAAAATAATAAATAAATAATAAATAATAAATAAATATAAATAATAAATAATAAATAATAAATAATAAATAATAAATAATAAATAATAAATAATAAACAATATATAATAAACAATAAATAATAAATAATAACTAATAACTAATAACTAATAAATAATAAATAATATATAATATATAATAAATAATAAATAATAAATAATAAATAACATATAATATATAATAAATAATAAATAATATATAATAAACAATAGATAATAAATAATAAATAATAATTAATAATTAATATTTAATAATTAATAATAAATAAATAATAATAAAGAAATAATAATAAATAAATAAATAATAAATAATAAATAATAAATAATAAATAATAAATAATACAGAATAAATAATAAATAAATAACAATAAAAAGTAAACAATAAACAATAAACAATAAATAAAAAATAATAAATAATAATAATAAACAAATAACAAATAGTAAATAATAAATAACAAATAATAATAAATATTAAATAATAATAAACAATAAATAATAATAAACAATAAATAATAATAAACAATAAATAATAATAAACAATAAATAATAACAAACAAATAATAAATAATAAATAATAAATAATAAATAATAAATAATAAATAATTGATAATAAATAATAAACAATAAACAATAAACAATAAGTAATAAATAATAAATAATAAATAATAAATAATAAATAATAAATAATAAATAATATATAATATATAATAAATAATTATAAATAATAAATGCGAAATAAAAAAATATTTCATAATAAATAACACATAATAAATAAAATATTATTATTAATAAATAATAAATAATAAATAATAAATAATAAATAATAAATAATAAATAATAAATAATAAATAATAAATAATAAATAATAAACAATAAATAATAAATAATAAATAATAAATAATATATAATATATAATATATCATATATAATATATAATATATAATATATAATATATAATAAATAATAATAAATAATAATAAATAATAAATACGAAACAAAAAAATATTTCAAAATAATTAACACATAATAAATAAAATATTATTATTAGTAAATAATAAATAATAAATAATAAAAAATAAAAAATAAAAAATAAAAAATAAAAAATAAATAAATAATAATAAATAATAAATAAATATAAATAATAAATAATAAATAATAAATAATAAATAAATATAAATAATAAATAATAAACAATAAACAATAAACAATAAGTAATAAATAATAATTAATAAATAATAAATAATAAATAATAAATAATAAATAATAAATAATAAATAATAATAAATAATAATAAATAAAAATAAATAATAAATACGAAATAAAAAAAAATATTTCATAATAAATAACACATAATAAATAAAATATTATTATCAATAAATAATAAATAATAAATAATAAATAATAAATAATAAATAATAAATAATAAACAATAAATAAATATAAATAATAAATATAAATAATAAATAATAAATAATAAATAATAAATAATAAATAATAAATAATAAATAATAAATAAATAACAAATAATAAATAATAAATAATAAATAATAAATAAATATAAATAATAAATAATAAATAATAAATAATAAACAATAAATAATAAATAATAAATAATAAACAATAAATAATAAATAATAAATAAATATAAATAATAAATAATAAATAATAAATAGAAAATAATAAATAAAAAATAAATATGAAAAATAAAAAATAAATAAAAAATAATAAAAAAATATAAAATATAAATAATAAGTAATAAATAATAAATAATAAATAATAAATAATGAATAATGAATAACAAATAATAAATAAATATAAATAATAAATAATAAATAATAAATAACCAGTAACAAATATTATTATTAATAATAATATTTTATTATTAGTAATAATAAATAATAAATAATAAATAATATATAAGAAATAATAAATAATAAATAAATATAAATAATAAATAATAAATAGTAAATAAATATAAATAATAAATCATAAATAAATATAAATAATAAATAATAAATATATATAAATAATAAATAATAATTGAAACACATGAAAAAGTATGAATGTACGTGATAAGGGATAAAAAAATCATGAAAACGCATGAAAACGGATGGAGAGGCATGGAGAATGAGGCATTAGAAAGAATGAGAACACATGAAAACTCATGACAACTCTGGAAAACCCCTTAAGAATTCAACATAATCATCATAATAACCCATAAAAAACCATTGATAAAGATAACAAGTCATGGAAACCCAAATAAACAGTAATAAATGGAGCAACCGTTAAAACCTGTTAAAACAGTCATAAAGTGATAAAAACATTGGACTCACATTAACAGAGATAACTTATGATCCGAGAGTCCGTTTCAGATCTGTGACCTGTCAAATCAAAGATCCTGAAATGATCTTCAACCTGATAGGTGAAAGAGTCTGAATGGACAGGCAGATCGGATGTTACGACCATTTAAAAAAAGCTAATAGGGAACAGGTGCTAGAAACGAGGTATCAAAAAACATAACAAACCCTATACCCACTAAAAAGGCCATAACTTATTATCCAGGAGTGCATGTGGGCGCCGCGACAATTCAAACTGAATCTCATGGAACGAGGTACAATCTGGCATGTGGAGAAGTCTGAACTGACATGCGGATCAAATGTTAGGTCCATTTGAAGACAAGTTCGACGGGACACCGGTGACGGAAACGTGGTTTCGGAGGCCTTCAGAGGAATTTTTGGGGTCGAAAAACCTGATAGAAGCTTTCTTCAATCACCTTAGTGTGTATCTCTCTTCACTGGCTTCGATTTGATATGTGGTAGAGCCCAAATGGACACTCGGAGCGAATGTTATGACCGTTTGAAGTTGGAGAACTTTTTTAAACTTTCTTATAATTCTCATATCATCCGCACCTTAGACCTTCTCATAGTTTTGATTATACGTTCCTCTATATCTCTTCATGAGATTTGATTTTACTGGTCGTCACTCTCCAACGGACGCCCAGATCAAAAGTTATGGTCGTTTTAGTGATTTCAGGGTTTCTCGTATTTTTTTATTTTTTTCTTTTCATTTCGCGGTGGTTTTACCCAACCCGCCGCTATTTCGCGGAGGATTTTTAAAAACCCGCTGTTAATCCTCGAAAAAATTTAAAAAAAAATTTAAAAAAATTATGGCATTTCACGGAAGTTTAAAAACCGCCACGAAATGGAAGCCCGAAACACGTTTAGCGGCGGTTTTTAAAACCGCCGCGAAAAAACTGCCGCTAAAAGTCCGTTTTCCTGTAGTGATTTAGCCTTAATAATTGGGAAATGGAAATGAAAAAGTAACCACCAAATTATGATCTCGATTAGGAGAACATTGGTGGAAATTAGAGACACATAATTGTAGGGAAAATGTAAATATTTGTAGGGAGTGATTGAGGTCATCAATCACAAACAAGTGTAAACTTGAGGGCCTCAAAGCCTTCAATCTATGGTGATTTAAAATATCATTAGTTCAACAAAACATAAGATATTAGGATAACACACTTTTTTTTAATATCTCTTTCCTAAAGTTTAAGAATAAATTTATTCATAGAATAAGAGAGAGGTATATATATATATATATATACTTGACAAGTAGAGTTTCAACCTTCAACTAATTTCTACCACAAACTCATCTTTCACTCAAAAAGATAATTGAACTCAAAAATATTATATTTTTTCTAATCTTACAAGGTTCCAAATATTAACAAATACCATTTAGATTAGGAAATCTATTTTGTAATAACCAGGGACTTCCTGTAGGCTAGTGGTAGGTAATAAAGGTCTGTCGCACTATGGTTCTGGGTTCGATTCCTGTAGCTTTGTCCAACGCGATGGGTTATCCCCCGACCTGCAGGTTGTCCTTTTCCTAAAACTATAGTATTATAATATTCAAAAAATAATCTTCATAAATATTTTAACCTTAAACAATAATTTCCAAAGTTCAACTTAATCCATTCCAACCTTTATAGTTATCCAAAAAGCCTCTTTCCAGACTTTCTCTAAAAGGTCTCTAAATTCTAAAATCTAATTGTAACATCAGATTTCCCAAATAAAGTAAAGTTTCTCTTATTGTCACATAATAAAAATATGATTACCTTCATCATATTAAAACCTTAATGAAGACAAAAAGTACTACAGTACAATCCTTATATATATTTCACATTATTCTTATAACCATAATATAATTCTTGAGTCCAAAAACACAAATACAATAATTATTCAACTTCATCTGTAGTAACATCATAACTTGGCCTCGATCCCTTGGACTTTTCTGAGGTAAATTTATCTGACGCTTAGGAAATTCATTTGCATAGTGTCCCATTTCTCTACAATTGTAGCATTCAACATTGATAGCCTCTTTCTTTCCCTTGCAATCACGAGCCTGGTGACCTTTTTCTCCACATTTATAACAAACTCCCATTCCTTTTATGAAAGTACATGGGTGATTCTTCCCACAATTATCGCATAATGGAAAACCCTTCTTTCCCTTTTTCCCTTTACCTGTCTCTTATTCCACAATTCTCTTCTTCTCTTGCTTTACTTTGATGTCATAAGACTTAGAGAATTCCTTTTCTATCTTGATAGCACATGAGACTATATCTTTGTACATTGAGAAAGATTGTGATACTAATTCTCGATGGAGAAAAGGTTTTAACCAATCAATGAAACGATTGATCTTACTTCTTGGGTTATGTATATAATCTGACGCATGCCTCGCTAACCTTGTAAAGTTAACTTCCTACTTTGCAACATTCTCATCCCCCTTTTGCCTCATACTGAGAAATTGTCTTTCTATATCCGCTCGATGGTCATGAGGAAAATATTTTTCTAAGAAAATATCTTTAAACTCTCTCCATTCCATACTTGATACTTCTTCATCTTCCTTTGTATTTTGAATCAATGACCACCATTGATTGGCATCTCTAGTGAGGCGGTAAACTACCCTGACAACTTTTTCCCTTTCACTACTCCCTAAGGACTGAAATATTTTCTCTAGGGAATTTATCCATTGCTCAGCTACTGATGGATTTGTACCCCCATTAAATGTTGGTGGTTGTTGCATCATGAGGTGATCTAACATTGATCCTCCACATTGTGGATCAGGGATCTCCATACAAGTAAGGTTATTATTCATAACCTGAGTGAGTTGTCCCAGTATAGTGATAAGATGATCAACACCAGTTGTATCACCAGCTCCACTATAATTTTCTTGAGTAGGAGGGAAATCCCTACATGGAGTGCGTGCATTGATACGGTTTTCATTCCTTCCACTAGGCACCATTTCTAAACAATGTCATAAACTAGATTAGTTTATGAATTGAAATACTTAATTCCATACTTGTAAAACACTTAACATAAATTGAACTATTTATGGATATAATCCATAATCATAAAAAAAATTTCTTTGAGGAAGTATATACTCATAAACCCTTCATAATGGTTGGTAAAGAAATCATGAATTATCCTAAGCATATCCCCCGGGAGTGTCGTAACCAATAGTGCAGCACGGCTCGTTGATGTGCACCAGTTCCCAATCGAGTCCAGTTCAAAGCGGTGTTTTAGGGTATTACCCTTAGGTACATTTGTTCCAGAGCCTCCTCTACCTGCTCGTATCCATACAAGGATGTATTTCTTAGAAAATACACAAAATCTATACTTTACCAAAATTCTAGGATGTTCTTCTATACTAATCCTCAAAGTCTATCTTAGGTCTATGTGATCTAATCAGAGTTTATCTAAATCTAGCTTCCAAGGTTTGTACTAAACTTCCTCTCATACCAACGGTAACGCCCCGACCCTAGTTACCCTGATTCGGTGCATTATTACGTAACATTGGCATGATCACAAAATATCAAGTCTCGAAAAAATGATTAGTTTAGTAGGCTTGGAAACACTAGATACATTCATAAATGTTACATTACATCATAAAGTGAAAAACTACAATAACATAGTCTCCATAGTTCACACTCATATCCCCTTCAGACTATCCCTAAAGGTCTGTCATAAAATATTTCTTCACATCCTGGAAAAAATAAAACATAGAAAGGGGTGAGCTCAGATGCTCAGTAAGTATAACAATATAGCGGAAACTTTCATAAATAAATATAAAAATTTAAGGCAATGCATAACTAAAACAAAATCCTTTTAAAGTTGAACTTCAACATAATATGGAAAAAATAAAATGAAATAATTCCATTTACTTATTCACATGGATATTCTACTAGTCGAATAATCACATGCAATATCAATAACCACTTTTATAATGATGGAATGCATAATGCCAGACTATCATAACCACGTAGCCAAGGCCTCGTGCCAAGACTACAAATAAGATTTTGTCAAGGACTCATGCCAAGACACTAGTTTTTCTAATGAGACCTACCGATGCATCGAGGAGCTATAGCGGGCTCCACCCGTTACTTATTAAGTCTAATGCATTCCTCATATGAACAGGTTTAAACATAACATAAACATTCATATTAAAACTAGCATACGAAATGTCAATACTTTCTCCGTAAACCATGAATGGTATAAAAATAACACTTCCACAGTCAAACATATCACAAAACCTTCAATACAATATGGAAGTTTTGAAACATAATAAATCAACTTCAAATAAGCTTAAAATCCATCAAAGGATGTTGACCTAGATGAAATCAAAACAATTTGAGAGAAGTATCATTTTTGAAATCATTTAAAAGTCACATAATTATAAAAGAAAACATTTACTTTGAAAATATTATTATAAGATTGTAAGGGAAGCTTCAACGATTTTATAATGGCGGAAAATAGCTGCACCCTCCGTATAAGTTAAAAAAACATTCTTACCTTAATTTTGTTGAAAATGTCAAATAGTACCTTGTTTAGAAAATGACAGAAAGATTCCTTTCAAAAACATATAAGGTCAAATAAGGGTATAAATGACTTTTACCCATTGTCTAATAAATAGTAAAAATGTTTTGAAAGACATTTTTAAGAAACATGGATGTGGATGATAAAGAGGTCCTAGTAGATAATTACATATGAACAACCTTGAATAATGAAGAGGTTGTAGAATTAACCCTTACCTTGTGTCCGACTTGACTCGATCGTTCTTTAACATCCTGAATAATAAACTAGAGTTAATCTATACTTGCTTAGGAACCTTTTTCAAGTTCATTATTCCTGTTACATCACTTGTTACATTTTTATGAAAATTATGTAGTCATTTAAGTTAATAACGGTCGTTTTGTCGATCTTTGGTACTTGAGTCAACAATAAACTTCTTATAATTACATGTTGTTCATGTGGTAAAATATCCATTATCTGTAAAATTATATTAATGATCTTGATATCATATATTTCATATATATAAAGTATATACATGTATTTATATTATTACATAACATTTAGAGGTAAGAAATGAAATGCACCGTTCATGGAGACTGTAACCCGTACGTACGCATGGACGCTACTTTCATTTCTATTTCATATTTAATGGTATAAAATCATGATGATATAAAGGTATATTATAATTCCAATATAATATGATATATATTATCATTTAACTCCTTCCTTTATACATCCCACATATGGAATTAACGATTCAAATCACTTTGAGGGGGCGGTAGACTGCACTTACTAAAATGAAATTATCGCGTTTACCCATAATGGAAATCATAAAGGTATGACATAAACGAAAAATACATAAGCATAAGGAAAACATAAACAAAATGATTTTCGGATTTTAAAAGTCCCAAAATGATATATTTCGAGGATAAGGTGATAAGGGTTCTAAATCCACTCATCCAATAGGCTTTAGACAAGTGTAAGTTTTAGATTTTACCATATCTTTTCATTTTATTTAAACCGTTCATTAATGAGGTAATCACTGCATCATCATGGTGTCAAAAATAAATAAATTTATTTAATGTATAAAAATTATAAAAGAAATACCATGATGTAGGAAATATTTTTATCTTTCGAATGACTATTTATAGTATAAGAGATCATTTATGTAGACAAAATTAAAATTGTTTTACTTAGCTATTATATACTTTTGTTATATTTTCCTTTCTTTAAAAATAAAATGATAAAATGTCACTATCACACAAAAGTGATTCCATGAGGTCCCAAAGTTTGACACAAGGAATCCCATGGTCTTCCATGACACAACCAATAGAATTAAGACACATGTTGGGGTCATTTTATATTATTATGAAATTATTTTATTACCTTTAACTACCCGATTACTAATTAATCATGATAATTGAAGACAATTGTCGTCGTTACTATTCATAATGTCCAAAAAACAAAAGAGTCATAATTACATAATTTGGACCTTATAATTCCAAATATGGGAACTATTTTACCAAATTACAAACAAATATTTTGCAGTAATTAATTTAAAAATAATTCTCATTGTCAAAACCAAAGACGGGTTTTTAAGAAGTAAAATCTATCAAAAGATTGAGTTGTTTTTACATCCAATTGAAAAGTTAAATTACTTCCAATGAACAAAATTGTATTAAGAGATAAAAACATAATTCAATTATACTTTAAAAACAAATTAAAATTACAATCTAACTATATAAATAAAATAGATGAAAAGGCAGTTTTGAATACAACATTTTTAACTATTTATTAAAAATGAACATTATTAGAAAAATACCAAAAATTCACTCTATGCTATATTTGATATTCAGAATTCAAAAATGATGTCCATTATACCAAATTCAAAACATATAAGTTTCATTAATAAATTATATAGTTAATTCCCGCTGTACAAATAAATAGCGTGATTTTAAGAAATAATATCAATCAAAAGATTGACAATTGTTTATGTCCAATTTCAAAGTGAAATTAATTCTAATGACCACCATTGGATAAAATGGAAAAAGTATATTCAAATTATACTTTAAAACCACTCAATAGTATAATTTTTCACTATAAATTATTTTGATTAAAAAAGTTGTTTTTAAGTATTTTTCACTATTAATCGAAAATTGGATGTTCTCAGAAAAATACCAAAATTTCAACATAGGATAATTTCAATATTCCGAACCCAAAAATGAAGTCCAATTTGAATAATAAAATTTATAAATTTTCAAAAAGTGGGTATTACTATTCATATTGGCTAATTTGATTGGTTGTGGTGTGTTAGAATCTCGAACTTGCATACAATGCAAGCTATTGTATTATTGAAAGAGAAGCGTATAATGAAAGCTTGGGGTGTTACATTCTTCCCTCCTTCAATAAATTGCGTCCTCACAATTTGAAATTGTCCTTCAAAAATAAAAGGTTGAAAGTAGAAAATACCTTTCTGAAAAACCCACATCGAAAATAAGGTTAATAAAATTCACTACGATAAAAAAGGCATTTAGCGGCGGTTTGGTTTTACGTTTCACGGTGGTTTAAATTGAAGCTAAATACATCGGCGACGGTTTTGAAAAACCGCCGCGAAATCATGCGTCGAGAAACTATTCATGGCGGTTTAAACCGCCTCTAAATGATTTAGTAACAGTTTTTTTATTTTTATTTTATTTATTTTATTTATTTTATTTATTTTATTTTTTTATTTATTTTACTTATTTTATTTATTTTACTTATTTAAGTTATTTAAGTTATTTAATTTAATTTATTTATTTAATTTATTTTACTTATTTAAGTTATTTAATTTATTTAATTTAATTAATTAATTTAATTTAATTTATTTCGTATTTATTTATTTATTTTATTTATTTCGTATTTATTTTTTTATTTTTTTTGTATTTATTTAATTTTATTTATTTATTTTATTTATTTATTTTGTATTACTTTATTTATCCATGCATGCACATCCCATGACCATGCACATGCACATACCCATGCAATATAAAGAAATACCGCGTTTGATGAGATTTGAACCCCTAACGTCTTGCATATTTTTCAAAAACTTTACCACTCCAGCAAGCTCATCATGTGTTTAATAAACAGAATTTAATATACTTATACATATTAATTGATAAAACAAATAATACATAAATAATAGATATAAACTCAATAATATATAATATATAATAATAATAATAAATAACACATAATTAATAATTATAAATAAATAATAAAAAATAAAAATAAATAAAAAATAAAAATAAAAATAAAAATAAAAATAAAAAATAAATAATAAATAAATATAAATAATAAATAATAAATAATAAATAATAAATAATAAATAATAAACAATAAAAAATAAAAAATAAAAATAAAAAATAAAAAATAAAAAATAAAAAATAAAAAATAAATAAAAAATAATAAATAATAAATAATAAATAATACATAATAGATAATAGACAATAGATAATAAATAATAAATAAATAATAAATAAATAATAAAAAAAATAATAAAAAATAATAAAAAATAATAAAAAACAAATAATAATAAATAAATAATAAATAATAATAAATAATAAATAATCAATAACAAATAATACATAATAAATAATAAATAAATAACAATAAAAATTAAACAATAAACAATAAACAATAAAAAATAATAATAATAAATAATAATAAATAATAATAAACAAATAATAAAGAATAAAGAATAAAGAATAAAGAATAAATAATAATAAATAATAAATAATAAACAATAAATAATAATAAACAATAAATAATAAATAATAATAAAGAATAAATAATAAAAATAAATAATAAATAATAAATAATAAATAATAATACATATTAAATAATAATAAACAATAAATAATAATAAACAAATAATAAATAATAAATAATAAATAATAAATAATAAATAATAAATAATAAATAATAAATAATAAATAATAAATAATAAATAATAAATAATAAATAATAAACAATAAACAATAAGTAATACATAATAAATAATAAATATTAAATAATAAATATTAAATAATATATAATAAATAATAATAATTAATAAATACCAAATAAAAATATATTTCATTATAAATAACACATAACATATAAAATATTATTATTAATAAATAATAAATAATAAATAATAAATAATAAATAATAAATGGGAAATAAAAAAATATTTCATAATAAATAACACATAATAAATAAAATATTGTTATTAATAAATAATAAATAATAAATAATAAATAATAAATAATAAATAAATATAAATAATAAATAAATAATAAATAATAATAAATAATAAATAAATATAAATAATAAATAATAAATAATTAATAATAAATAATAAATAATAATAAATAATAAATATGAAATAAAAAAATACTTCATAATAAATAACACATAATAAATAAAATATTATTATTAATAAATAATAAATAATAAATAATAAACTATAAATAATAAATAAATATAGATAATAAATAATAAATAATAAATAATAAATAATAAATAATAAATAATAAATAATAAATAATAAATAAATATAAATAATAAATAATAAATAATAAATAACCAGTAACAAATATTAATAATAATAATAATATTTTTTATTAGTTATAATAAAAATAAATAATAAATAACAAATAATAAATATAAATATAAATAATAAATAATAAATAAATATAAATAATAAATAATAAATAAATATAAATAATAAATAATAAATAAATATAAATAATAAATAATAAATAATAAATTACCAGTAACAAATAATAGATAACAAATAAATTAAAGTATATTATAAATAATAAATAATAAATAATAAATTAAACACATGAAAAAGTATGAAAAGACATGATAAGGGATGAAAAATCATGAAAACACATGAAAACAGATGGAGAAGCATTGAGAATGAGGCATTAGAAAGAATGATAACGCATGAAAACTCATGACAACTCTGGAAAACCCCTTAAGAATTCAATATAATCATCATAATAACCCACAAAAAACAACTGATAAAGATAACAAGTCAAGGAAACCCAAATAAACAGTAATAAATGGAGCAACCGTTAAAACCCGTCAAAACGGTCATAAAGTAACAAAAACATTGGACTCACATTATCAGAGATAACTTCTGATCCGAGAGTCCATTTCAGATCTACGACTTGTCAAATCCAAGATCATGAAATAATCTTCGACCTGATAGTTGAAAGAGTCCGAATGGATAGGCAGATCGGAAGTTACGACCATTTAAAAAAATCTGACGGGGAACGGGTGCTAGAAATGAGGAATTGAAAAACATAACAAACCTGATACCCACTAAAAAGGCCACAACTTATGATCCAAGAGTGCATGTGGGTGCTGCGACCAGTCAAACTGAAGCTCATGGAAAGAGCTACAATCTGGCAGGTGGAGGAGTCCGAACGGACACACGGATTGAATGATAGGTCTGTTTAAAGACAAGTTTGACGGGACACCAGTGACGGAAATGGGGTTTCACTAGCTTCGATTTGATAGGTGGTAGAGTCCAAACGGACACCCGGGGCGAATGTTATGGCTGTTTGAAGTTAGAGAACTTTTTTCAACTTTCTTATAACTCTCATATCATCCTCACCTTAGACCATCTCACGGTTTTGATTATACATGACTCTAGATCTCTTCATGAGCTTCGATTTGACTAGTCGTGGTGCTCTAACGGACGCCCGGATCAAAAGTTATGGTCATTTTAGTGATTTTGGGGTTTCTCGTGTTTTTTTTATTTTTTTGTTCATTTCACGGCGGTTTTACCCAAACCGCCGCTATTTCATGGCGGTTTTTTAAAAACCCGCCGCTAATCCTCGAAATTTTTTTTAAAAAATAAAAAAATATAAAAAAATATTTAAGGCATTTGGCGGCGGTTTAAAAACCACCGTGAAATGGCGTCCTGAAACACATTTAGCGACGGTTTTTAAAACTGTCGTGAAAAAACTGCCGCTAAACGGCCAATTTCCTGTAGTGATTTATCCTTAATAAGAGGGAAAGGGAAATGAAAAAGTCACCACCAAATTATGATCTCGATTAAGAGAACATTGGTGGCAATTAGAGACACATAATTGGAGGGAAAACGTAAATATTTGTAGGGATTGATTGAGGTCATCAATCACAAACAAGTGTAAAATTGAGGGCCTCAAAGCCTTCAATCTATGGTGATTTAAAATATCATCAGTTCAACAAAACATAAGATATTAGGATAACACACTTTTTTTTAATATCTCTTTCCTAAAGTTTAAGAATTAATTTATTCATAGAATAAGAGAGAGGTATATATATATATACTTGACAAGTAGAGTTTCAACCTTCAACTAATTTCTACCACAAACTCATCTTTCATTCAAAAAGATAATAAAACTCAAAAATATTATATTTATCCTAATCATACAAGGTTCCAAATATTAACACATACCATTTAGATTAGGAAATATCTTTTTTAATAACCAGGGACTTCTTGTAGGCTAGTGGTAGGTAATAAAGGTCTGTCTCACTTTGGTTGTGGGTTCGATTCCTGCAGCTTTGTCCAACACGACGGGTTATCCCCCGACCTGCAGATTGTCCTTCTCCTAAAACTATAGTATTATAATATTCCAAAAATAATCTTCATAAATGTTTTAACCTTAAACAATACTTTCCAAATTTCAACTTAATCCATTCGAACCTTTATAGTTATCCAAAAAACCTTTGTCCAGTATTTCTCTAAAAGGTCTCTAAATTCCAAAATCGATTCCCCAAATAAAATAATGTTTCTTTTATTGTCACATACTAAAAATATGATTACCTTCACCATATTAAAACCTTAATGAAAACAAAAAGTACTGTAGTACAATCCTTATATATATTTCACATTATTCTTATAACCATAATATAGTTCTTGAGTCCAAAAACCCAAATACAATAATTATTCAACTTCATCTGTAGTAACAGAATAAGCTTGGCCTTGATCCCTTGGCCTTTTCTAAGGTAAGTTTCCCTGAAGCTTAAGACATTCATTTGCATAATGCCCCATTTCTCTACAATTTTAGCATTTAACATTGATATACTCTTTGTTTACCTTTCAATCATGAGTCTGGTGACCTTTTTCTCCACATTTATAACAAACTCCCATTCCTTTTAGGCAAGTACCGGGGTGATTCTTCCCATAATTATCACATAATGGAAAATACTTCTTTCCCTTTTTCCCTTTACCTGTCTCTTGTTCCACCGTTCTATTATTCTCTTACTCTACTTTGTTGTCATAAGACATAGAGAATTCCTTTTCTATCTTGATAGCACATGAGAATATATCTTCGTACGTTGAGAGAGACTGTGATACTAATGCTCAACGGAGAAACGGTTTTAACCCATCAAAGAAATGATCGATCTTACTTCTTGGGTTATGTATATAATCTGATGCATGCCTCGCTAACCTTTTAAATTTAGCTTAATAATTTGCAACATTCTCATAATTTGGACAAAATTGTTTTACTTAGGTGTTACATACATTTGTTATATTTTACTTTCTTTAAAAATAAAAAGACAAAATGTCACTATAACACAAAAGTGATTCCATGGGGTCCCAAAGTTTGGCACAAGGCATCCCATGGTCGGCCATAACATAACCGATAGAATTAGGACACATGTTGGGGTCATTTTATATTATTATGATATTATATTATTTCCCTTAACTACCCGATTACAAATTAATCGTGATAATTAAAGATAATTGTCGTCGTTACTATTCATAATGTCCAAAAACAAAAAAGTATTAATTACATAATTTGGACCTTCTGATTCCAAATATGGGATCTATTTTACCAAATTCCCAACATAGAATTTTCACTAATTAATTAAAAAATAATTCCCGTTGTCAAAACCAAAGACGAGTTTTTAAGAAGTATAATCTATCAAAAGATTGACTTGTTTTTACATCCAATTGAAAAGTGAAATTACTTCCAATGAACAAAATTGTATTAATTGATAAAAAAATAATTCAATTATACTTTAAAACCAATTAAAATAACAATATATCTATATAAATAAATTGGATGAAAAGACAGTTTTGAGTACAACATTTTTCACTATTCATTAAAAATGAACATTATCAGAAAAATACCAAAAATTCACCCTATGCTATATTTGATATTCCAAATTCAAAGATGATGTCCATTTTACCAAATTAAAAACATATAAGTTTCATTAATAAATTATATACTTAATTCCCACCGTACAAACAAATAGGGTGTTTTTAAGAAATAATATCAATCAAAAGATTGACAATTTTTTATATCCAATTTCAAAGTGAGATTAATTATAATGACAACCATTGGATAAAATGGTAAAAGTATATTCTAATTATACTTTAAAACCACTCAATAGTATAATTTATCACTATAAATTATTTTGATTTAAAAAGTTGTTTTTAAGTATTTTCACTATTCATCAAAAATTGGATGTTCTTAGAAAAATACAAAAAATTCAACATAGGATAATTTCGATATTCCGAACCCAAAAATGAAGTCCAATTTGAATAATAAAATTTATAAATTTTCAAAAAGTGAGTATTACTATTCATATTTTCTACTATGATTGGTCGCGGTGTGTTAGAATCTCGAACTTGCGTACAATGCAAGCTATTGCATTATTGAAAGAGAAGCGTACAATGGAAGATTGGGGTGTTACACAAACTCTCATGTAACTCACATGACCCTATGATATCTCATGTTCTCCAAAATCATCTTGAATAACAAAAGCTTATAGAAATAGGTTGACCATGCCAATAACATCACTAAAATTCCTCCTTGGGATTCTTTCGTTGGTGTAATCCCTAACAACCATATTATCTTATTCCCAAAGGGGTTATATTAAAAATTAATTTTTCCAGGGAAGCCTCATATGCATAAGCCCCACTAAATCACCTTTTTTCATAACTTTTACAATAAATATTCCTATTACATCTAAACTACATGGGCATTGATTCTTGTTTCTCTGGGATTTCTAGTAGGACTCTATCAAGTTCAAACCCATGATCATCAATATTATCTCCACCTATACTGGGGAAACATTCCTTATGAATCATCCCTATATCAAGCCATATTCATGATAAAATCATTCCCCCACTTGGCAGTCTATACTCCATATGAGTCTCATTATATTATTCTCATATTTCCATATTCTTGGAGAAACATATCTTCATATGTTCATATTACTACTAAGACAAACTCGTCCATGTTGGGATGTATTCCCTTCAAGGTCAACCAAAAGGAGCTGCTCTTATGTAAGTCCCACACCAACCATTTCAAGACATCTTCCACATAGTCTTCATTACTATATGATGTTACAAAATATGGATGATTCCTTATCACATTACCTTAAAGGGTATGACATGTCCTATTAAGTGGAACCATGCTATATGTATTCTGATTCCTTTCACAAGGATACATAGGAAACCCCTTCATAGTTCCAATATTGTCACCACAAATATCCTCATCCTTCTTAGAAAATGATAAACTCTGGAGCGCCCAATAGCATGGATTTAAAACAAAGTGACTTATAGAACAACATTGATAAGTAACATGATGGAAAACCTATGATACGTACATATAATATCATCGAGGGAGATAATATGATAGAATTTTTTTTACATTAATTGTATACCTTTTATATGTATATAAATCATAATGGATTATGATAATAATCGATTTCTTTCATTAGGGTAACCATTCTCATGCTTATGTTTTGGAAGGATTCATGAATATGACCTAAATATAGAAAAGAGTTTTGAAGCAGGTAATAAATCTTGCAAAAGGGTGTGATGAGCCCAATATTTTATCCTCTTGGCCAATGAAAGATTCAAGTATCATTGTTAAGAAACAATAATGAACACATTCATTTTAGAAGTAGTTATATAGATTTTCATAGGTGTGAGAGCCATTGGGTGTCTCAAGTTCCATGAATAAACCCCATAGGAATCCATACAAAATAATACTAGTGACCTGATGTGAATGTTTTTTCAGCCACACACAACCCCTCACAACCAAGCGTCGAATCATCTTATCCCAACTTAAAATTTTATTTGATGGATTTTCATAATAATTTGAAAACCAACCATTTTGTCATATTAAACACACTTATTTGGATTTTAATTAACTGATTAAACATGTTTTGACAAAGTTTATGCATATTTAAATTATATTTTAATTACATCTTGCATATATTTTAATTAATTTATTTAATGATTATGCATTGAAAAATATGTAATCATGAAATTGATAAAAACAGAATAAATAAAGTAGAATGACCATGATATTTCATAATGGTTGGTTTATTTATCAGATAAAATAACTGTCTACCCTAGGGAAAGAACCTCAAACCATTATTGGGATTTGTAGGATTCCACCTACATTCCTATGTACCTCATGAATTGGTTTTTCCTCAACTATGATCATAAAAAACCTACCCTAACTAGAGAGTAATATTTTATGCAAATTGAATTGAGGGGAACTAATGTATTGGTTAAATGGGTTTATATAAAATAAATTTCCGGCTCATATGCACTTATATAATGAGAGGATAGGAATAACACACAAGATATTATTTAATTTAATAAATTATTTTAAAAACAATGAAATAATATCAAAATAAATCAATCATCATATACATAGGATGGTCTAATTCCATGGTCATGTACATACAAGTAATGAATAAGAAAAAGTACATTTTATATCATTCTATTTCATTCATTATTTATAATTAAAATAAAAAACATTAATTAATCAAATTAATTATTAAATCCTTTTATCTTAATATGCTTCCAAAGAGTCTTGGAGATTTATATCACCCAATGAATTATGGAAAATAAATGGATAGAACCCAATTTACAGATGATTTCATGGAATTAATTGATCATTTAAAAAATCTAGAAACCTTGTTACTTAGTCATAAATTAATCTTCCAACAGCATAATTAGGTTTTAATTATATAATTAATTATAATTTATATAATTTAATTGTGGTTATTACTAGGTGACTACACAATATGTAATAAGGAGTTTCACATCCTTTTTATCACTTGTCATGTAACCATGATAATCACCCGAGGACTCGATGTGTATCTCATCTAGGGCAAAGAACATGTAATAAAAATATACAGACTATGTGAGCCTCCTTTCTTATGTCTATTTAACCCACCCTCTGAATCAGTGTGTTGTTCATACACAAAGATTATTGATCCACAAAACGTGTACTATAACAATCCCAACCCAACCCATTGGAGAGATCATGGACAGCAGTAAGCCATGTTTGACACCCCAAGACCAGATCTAGTATTCCAGGGGGTGGTGACCACCACCGATTTGGTATATCACACACATGGGAGTCCTTAAACTAAGGTACAGACACACACACACACACTTCTATAAGAAACCATAAAATGTTGAAAGGTAAAAATAAAACTATTACCAAAATGCATTCATACATCTATATCCCACAAACATCAAAAATTCAGAAAAGTATAAAGGGCCAAATACAAGCTCACCAAAACAAGGAAAGAAGTCCAACTTGCTTGAAGGAGGGGATTTTAGTCAAATGAGACACCTGGTATGAACCATGTTCTATCTAGATCAAGTATAATCAGTCAAATCCTGATCCATCTAGAACCTTTTCAAATGGCATGTCATCTACATAAGACACGACATGTGTGGGATGATCCCATGTAGGGGTGGGTATAACAATTACAAGTAGGACACCCTAAAATCAAAAAACATAAAGCATCAAGAGAGTAGTCATCTCATCATCACAATGTCATGTCAATATAAATATGATACATATCAATAAAAACCTAGATATACTCAAGATAGAAACTAAATATCAAGGTAAGGTCACAACCAAACTTCCAGCCTAGGATTCTGCTTAATATTTCAAAGTAATGCTCATCTAGGAGAAGTCACTCCATGCACATTATAATAATGATAGCACTCATATGAGAGTTCATTATTCTTAGGAATCACTAGGAAGAAGTATATTCTAAATGCATAGGAGATCAATACACAGATAGGGGATCACTGCTAGGTCCTTTAGGATATACTAGACCCTGTTTGGAATAACTCTCTAAGTAGTGAATCATTCAAGAGGTATGTTATTCACATTAGTTCCTAAAACCACACATAGGGAAGAAGATATGGTATAAGATCCCACCTTGACCCACACAGAGGGATTCCTAAAACTCTATTTGAGATTGATATCATAGAGGGGATTATATCCTATACTAAGGATGTGATTCCTCACTCCGCCCTTAAGGAGACGGAATGAGGGAATATACCCTAAGGAAACTAATCCACACATAAGAGAATAATGGCCTCAAAAAAATTTGGAGAAAGCACCGGGCATGTACTAGTAGTACACGATGTGTCATGATTGCCCCAGGTCTACCCGTTTTCTTCCGTCAGTGATTGTATACTTTGGACCATTCCCATGTACTTCGATCATGCTTGTGTACTATTTCATGTTCGAGTAATATGTTATGATGATGTACTATATACATTCTCATGTACTTGGCCATTTATTTTCTCATTCAGTTGGGGGTTTTATAGAACCTAAAGGTTCTTCATGTTGTTTGGTCGAACCTCCTCCACCACTAGATCCACCATAAGACTCACCACAGATTCAATATTTTGGTTACCATGCCTACATTGTTGCTGTTGGCCTAATTTTGTCCACACAATATACTTAGGAAAAACCACTTGTCTCACCATGACACCATCGTGTCCTAAACAATGAAATATGGAAACAACAATCTGATCCTGATCCACCTCCGATCATCCATTGTCATCATCTCATATTAATCACTCTATTGATCATGAAACCAAATATTTATTTATAATCTAATGCTCTAAATAATTATGGTGCAATGATATTCCATCAGTATTGGTCAAAACGTTGGCCAAAGAAAATACTGGCGATGAACGTGCAAAGAATAGGTGAAGAAAAGAAAAAACCCAATAAGAGAAACAAACCTAGACCATTTTCTAGGTTATCCTTAATTTATTTCAATTAGAATGTAGAATGAAGAACCAAATTTGAAAGTCAGTATCAATTCCTAATATCAAGTAAGATAAAAACATCAACAAAAATCTACCATCAATTTGAGAATAAATTTTGATAGGTAAATTATTTCACATTCTACATGGGATAATCAATGGGATAAATCCAAATAAAAAAACACCCTACCTTAGGTTTGTATCTATAACTAATGAAGAATAGTCATACATATCTATTGTTTGAGAGATCCACAAGCACTGCTGGCACACCAATTCCCAAAGCTTGTTCTTGAGTTGTTCCTTCCAGAATTCTCCTTCAATAGATCCTCTATCAAACCCTTGTTCTATAATTCTAACCCTAAGGATTTTATATAATAATCCTTTTATAGGATAGGATTTGGTTACTTTATTTTAGAAAATAAAATAAAATAAAATTTATTTTTTTCACCCACAAAGGCACTTACCAAAATTCCAGACACTGATAAAGATTACATAACACTGTTGATGCTCCTTTTTGTCACATTGTTTAAAGGAATGGAAAGGGAAATGACTTAGCAAAAATTGAGTCATCCTTTGAAGAAAACATAAAAAATCGACAAAGGCGTGAACAAGGCTTAAAATGCACATGCACCGCGCATGTTCCCTCACTGTCACGCAAGTATACTTGTGCGCCGCCTAATGGTTGCACAAGTGACTTGCGCACCCTCTTTGAAAACCGCCCGGGGTCCTCTCCAGCCTATAAATACCCCCGGTGGGACCCCCATTTCCGAAGGAATTTTTTCCAGAATTCAGATATAGAGCTCTGAATTCCCAAGTATCTTCTTCAAGTCTTCCAAACACTTCTAAGGTAATTCTTTACCTATAATGTAAGGTCTAAACAAGAGGAATGAGGTCTAAGTATTAGAAATAACTAAAACTTGCGCGCCTAAATGTTTTTCCCTTAAGGGAAATGAACACACCTGCGCGCCTCCTTACCTATTCATTGAAACTTGCGCGCCACTCTTCTGGAAGTACCTTAGGATGATTATAAAGGCTTTGGTCAAGAATCGCCCAAGTATTACTCTACAGGTCAAGGATCGTGCATGTACCCATGTGTCGCGCAGGTATACCTACGCGACCAATACTTGCGCACCAACACAGTACCTGCGCGCCGGCCAGGACTTGTGCGCCCTTATATTTTTTGGGTTCCATTCTTACCCATTTAACCCCTCTTATGCCATTCCACCTCTCCTATTCAAGATTCAGTCTTCAGGACACTCTTCAAATCCATTTATGGAATGTTTTCTTGATTTAATTCCTTATCTGAAAGGAGTTCTGTTGAATATCTCTCAAAACATAGTGATTTTCACATCTTTATGTCACTAAAGTCAGAGAGTTCATTCATTCAACCTCATCCTTTAAGATGAGAGAATCCTTAACCTTGGCCTCCTTTTCAGGAGTAAGCCCCAGTCCAAATCCTCATTAATTTGGGCATCCTCCTTAGGAGTAATCCCCACGTCTTCTTTAATTTGGGCCTCCTTTTCAGGAGTAAGCCCTAAGTCCCCTAACGTGGGCCACCTTTTCAAGAAAAAGCCCCAGTCATAATTCCCCAAATTTGGGCATCCTCCTCAGGAGTAAGCCCCAAACCTTAATTCCTTTAACCTGGGTTTTCATTTTAGGAATAATCCCCAGTCTCAAATATGGGGATCCTCTTTAGGAGTAAGCCCCGAGACCCTTAATTTTCAAATCCCTTTAACCTGGGCCTCCTCCTTAGTAATAAGCCCCAGTCTTAATTTCTCTTAACCAGTCATAATTCCTTTTGATCTGGGCTTCCTTCTCAGGAGTAAAACCCAATCATAAGTCCCCTCATAACTTGGGAGTCTTCCTTAGTAGTAAGCCCCAAGATTAGAGTATCCAAATATCCATGAAGCACATATACCTTTATGGACCCTGTTCATGGATTTCTTCCCTGAAGTAAATCTTAATCCTCATCTATTTGGGCAGTCATACATACATAATCCCCACAAAATTGCATGGTACAATTGTCTGGTTTCACCAATACCTCTTGTTTCTCACACCGAGCATGACTCACATGAGCTTAGAGTGTAAAAGTAATCATGAAATCTTTGTTTGATCCATCAATCATGCATAAAAATCACACTCCCTTACTCGAACTACGTGGGTACTGATTCATTTTCCAAACAAAGGATATGTAGGTAGTCCATCTGATGGTACGATCCCAACACTGAAATAATCTATGTCCTTCTGAATGACAATAAACTTCAAGTGCCCCACTGAGTGTCTTTAAAACCAGTATGTTCATCATAATGACCAAGAGAATTTTATGTATTTAAGGATACCATAAACTAAGAATATCTAACAAATACAGATGAATCATTATCGATTAAGAACCTAGAATTCATATAAAAGATTCTCTAAATTTCCTTCATATTAATCATTGACTGTTAGATCTAAAGGAAAGCACATTTTATACTTGGTAATGTAATAAGGATTCATAAACATAACATAAATCTATAAAGAGAGTCCCGGAGTAGACAATAATTCCCCTCAAAAAGGTGTGATGAGTCCGACCTTCCATTTTTCTCGACCAATGAAAATTCTTAAGCCTCATCAGTCTACAACTAATGAGCACCTACCTTTGGAAAGTAGGTCCAAATGGATATGGAATCATTGGATGTTTCCGGTTCTACGATCAAACCCCTTAGAAACCAATTGGAATTTTTGAACCTTCAATCAACGAGGTCATCCCCAATTCCAGAGGAAACAAACACCTAGTGAAAACCCCATATTCTGAATTTAACAATGGTCTTAGATATCTAATTTGAGACTCTAATGAGGATTTATTCCATTAATTTCAAAAAAAAATTTGTACTAAATAGTTTTTTTAAATATTTTTATCATATCAATACCGAGACTTTCCTGCCCCCAGAGTCCCACACTAACTTAGTACCTAGCTCTAAAAATATACCAAATATTAACTAAGGAAAAAATAGAGATGTATAATACTTTAAACCTCAGGTATTTTCATCTCAAAAAGAAAAAATCCTAATAAAAAAATATTAGGGTACTTGGCTCACTTCTGGTTGTCCTTCTCCCATGTTCTATCCTAAATATTCACGTGCTACCAATGTACACAACCCACAAGAATCTATCACCCAATACAGATCTTATCTTATCGATCGTTGATCTCCATTATGTATTTTAAAAAGGTATCCCCATCCTTAATGATCATCTTTCTTCGTTATATAACATGTGATAATTCATGAACATACCTCTTAAACTATAACACATAGAATATGTCGTGTACCCATTCTAACTACAATGGTACGGCCAAGTGGTATGCCACCTCACCAATCATACACAATACTTGAAAAGGACCGATAAATCTTAGAGATAACTTTCTGAGCCATCAAAAAATTCACAACCCTCACTAAGGTGACACCTTTAAGAACACAAGGTCTCCCTCCTCAAACTCTATATGACTATTTATTCAGTCTTTATAAGACTTAAAAGGACTATGATAGTCATCATCTTGTCTTGGATGGTCACACATTCTTTGTTTTCACACACACCTACTCTGGTCCCATAAGTGAAGACCCCCTGAGTTAGTCCAACATAGTGTTGACCTAGAAGGTATCCCATATAAGGCCTCAAATGGTTCCATAACAATTATGGAATGGTTACTATTGTTGTAAAAGTTCAACAACATGGGAAGGTGATCATACCAACTACATCCAAAGTCTAAAATGCAAGCCTGAAACATATCCTTTAAATCTTAAATGGTCTGCTCAGTCTGACCGTCTCTCTAGGGGTGAAACTCCATGATTAAATGAAACTAAGTCACAAAGACCTACTATAATACTTTCTATAGTTCTGAAATGAATTTAGCATCATGGTCTAAAAATAAACAAGGGAACTCTTTGAATGTAGACTATATTCTGTATATAAATTCATCCCAAAATCGAATATTTAGGAAGTGGTTCAACTTGGTGAGTCAGTCTATGATCACCCATATAGAATCCTATATTATATATTATCATGGGATCCCCATAATGAATTCCATATATATACCATCCTACTTCAACTTTGGAACCTCAATGGGTCGATCCAAACCCATTAGAACCTGGTTCTCTTCCTTCACCAGCTGACAAGTGAGGCATTAAGAGAAAAACTCAGCTACAGACATCTTCATTCATGGCCACCATAACTAATATGGAAGGTTTTTGTACACATTTTTCCCACATAGATGAACCTCCAAGTGGCATGTATGAAACTCCGTCAAATTTTCCTCTCAGAACAGCACTGATACGATTTTCTTCCCTTTGAAAAGGATAACATGATCCCAACATTTACAAAATCCAATAGGAGAATATCTAGTGGATATCTGAATTTTAATGGTCTAATTATCAATATATGTTAGATGATACTTCTTAAAATGATTTATAATTGGAGTGGTAAAAACCATCGACTAGAGGTAAGAAAAACCATCCCCATATGCTATGGAAACTATAAAAAGAATAACTACTCTAACACCTCATTCAAAAAAATGTGAACAAGATCTCAAACTAAGATAATATTCCAAAACATTCCCCATCCTGGGAGTATAGACTATCTCAATTTCATATTATTAAAAGAGCTCTAGACATCGTCTCCATCTCATGTTGAGATATTCTGTGAGAAGATAAAATTGAGACTCTCGTGGTTGGAATATATGATAAAATTCTCACCCTTAAGATATTGGTTCTGCATATTTAGGGTGGAGACCACCACTTCTAGTTCCAGATAATGGGTTTCATAGTTTTACTCATGTAGTAATAGATCTTGGGAATCATAAACAATCACTATATACCTCAAAATCAGAGCAAAACCTAGCCTAGTTTTGGAGGCATTGTAGAGCACTATGTACTCAACACCTTCCTCTAAAAGCCTCAATATACAAGGTTCTCGTCAACCACTACCAAAACTTTTAAGATGACTAATAAAACCTATCCATCCACAAAAAAGGCTTCCCCTTTCAGTTTAAAATAGTTAAAGGTCCCACGATATGGGGGAAATAAAGTATGAATCCCCGATATTAGCCTACCAACTGAAGGAAACTTTGTACCTTCGTCGTGCTCTTGGGTGGCTCCCAAGCCATCACTACTTCAACATTCACCGGTTCCACAAATACTCATTCTTATGTGATGAAATTTCCCGAGAAGTGGACCTCTCAAATATATAAATGATACATCAAGATATTCCCATAAATTTAGTGCTCTTGCATTATGTTGAGGACTATCCTAAATTGTATGGGCTACTCCTCTGATATCGAGTACAACAAAATGAAATCAATGAAGACCACCAAAAACTGATCTAATAAGGGATGAAGTATCTTATTCATGAGACCCATGAACATAACTGGGGCATTCATCATGCTGAAAGGCATAACTTTGTACCCATATTGACCACAATGATATCATAATTCCTTCTTCAGTTTGTCTTCATCCCGAACTTGAAGCTCATGATATCCTGATCCAAGGTCAATCTTTAAGAACTATACAACCTCCATCAGATGGACAAAGTGGTTATCGATCCATGGTGGTGGATAATAATTCTTTATCATCACATAGTTTAGTATTATAATTCACAAAAAACCTCAAGATCCTATCCATCTTCTTGGTGAATAAAACAGCTACCTAGGGTTACACACTAAGTTTGAAAAATCACTTCATCTGCAACTCCTACAACCACACATTTATCTAATGATGCTCTAAGGTGGACATCTGATATGATAGTGTATATATAAAGGTATTTCATTGGTGAAAGTATATATATATTTATATCTCTTATTAGAGATATAATCCCAACTTGTCTTCGGGGAAGACGTTCACATACTACCACCATGGAAGGAAGCTGAAAGCACATAGAATATGCTTCTCTAGAGGTAATACTATCCAACTAGTGAGTAATCGAATATATCCTCCTATGTATGATCCCATCCTTCTTTGACTGGGTTTCCTTCTCACTGGTGAAGGAAAACCTGAAGTCATATATGAAGACACATCACATCCTCCACCTAAAACCGTCAATATATACATGAATTGTGTATAGTAAGTCCATACCTTGTATGAAATCATAAGAACTCATCAAATCTAAAAAGATATTAAAAAGTAAGATATATCCTTAAAGAGTCATGTAACACCATTGACAAAAGTGTTTGACCACATAAACCCCTCTAGTAGAAGTCTCTATACATAAGGGTTAAGCTAAAGGCCTGACATGAATATTAAGGTCTTAAACTAGGTATGGAGAAATAAAAAATTGGACAATGCCTATATAACACCCCAAGATTCCATGGAATGTTTCCCTTTGAATAATGCAATAGCTTGCGTTGACACAAGTTGGAGTTTTAACACACTACGACCAATCAAACTAGCCGTTATGAATAATAATACAAACTTTTTAAAATTTTATAAATTTTATCTTTCAAAATGGAATTCATTTTTTATTTGGAAAATCTAATTTTTCTTAGGGTGAATTTTTGGTATTTTTTTGAAAACATTAAATTTTTGGTGAATAGTGAAAAACACTGCTTTATTGGTTAAAACCGCATTTTTATTTAAATAATTAGTTATATTATTTTAATTTATTTTAGGTAAAAATTGATACATAATACCTATATATGTTCAACTTAATTCATTGGAGTCATTTTATAATAATATTATATATATAAAATTTTATCGAACATTTTACCGTCTTTTACCCACCTCCTAGGAGAATTTGTAAATTTATATAAAACATAATTTTACTGATTTTGTGAGTTGAATTTCAAAAATCCTAGAGAAAATATTAATATCAATATGTAAAATTTTGTTCAGTAAGATGAATTTTCTTTTGGTGAATAGTAACTTTTGATTTTTATTTACCACAGTTAAAAGTAAATAGGGTAATTAAGGGTAAAAATGATATCATAATTACCATAACACATTTTATAATTCTATTGGATAAGTTTAATTAAACCATAATCAACCTTAGTAATAAAATATGATCCCATTTGGCCCACTTGGTTTAGATTAGGACATTTATTATTATTTTATTTAAAGAATATTTAAAGAAGTTAAATTTAAAGTTTAATAAATAATATATTTTTAATATAGGGTTATACGTAAGATAAATTAGACTATGAATATTCATTAGAAAGATAAAAACGATTTCCTACATAATTTAATTTTATTTATAATTTTTATACATTAAATAATTAAATTTATTTATGACACAATGATGATGAAATAATTAGCTTATTAATTAAAGATTCAAATAATTGATATTATAAATATCCAAATAAATATAATTTGATACTTTTAATGAATTAAACTAATTTTAGAGGTTAATATGACATGTTAGGGTTGATTAAATTAATTTTATTCGAAGTAATAATGCTATTATAAATTTAACAAAAACAAAATACCAAATGGTTTCAAAATTGACATAAAACAGTTTTTTAAACAAATATTATATTATTAATTGATATTCTATTACTAAAAATATAAGGTTAGGAAAAAGGGCTTAGATAATATTATATATGTCATTAATGAACCACTTTATGTTATATTGGATTTTTATAGTAATTTTATTAATCATATAATATAAAAATACAAAGAGACATGGTAAATGTCAAACTACTTAACTAAGAGTTAAATCTAAAAGATAGGGTTATTATTGTGACCCAAATATATATAAAACCTATTGGTTGAGTGGTTTTAGAAGAATACCCACCTTAGACTTGAAATAAATCAGTTTAGAGCCATTAGGTACCGAAAATGTATTTACTATGAAATAATATTTCAATCCTTTTCTAAGGTACCCCTCACCTCTCTTATAAAAGGGCACTTCCCCTTCATCCTAGAGGAATTCCTTTAGTCTTAAAGCGAACCTATGGATCCCTTTTGATAAAATCAAAATAAAGAACCCTAAAGAAGAGGTAAATATTTCATCACCTCTTTCATGTTCTTTTCTTCTTCCACTTCCTATTTTTTTGTTGTTTCCATTATAAAATAATAAATCCAGTATATTTTATATATTTTGATGTTTTTATAAAAATGGTAAAACCATATTCATTATTAAATCCATCCTATAAATGACAAAGTCACCATACGTGCATACGTATGGATTACCGTCTCCACGTCGTGGTGTAGTTTTTTTATTCAAACACTTAATCATTTGGATGGGTATAATAATGAGTATAAATGATGTAAATAATAAATATAACATGATAATTATTCTGTATATATGATATAACATCCAATTATATATTATTTCAATATCAAAAGAATGATGTTGTCACTTGTGCGTACGTACAGATTACCGTCTCCACGAACGCGATGATATTTATTCCACATCATATCCATTTCAGAATAATTTTAATTTGATGATTAAAAATAATGTTTAAAGAATTAATATCATTATGAATATGAATAAGATACAACCTATCCAAAACAACCATTACTTAATTAACAAATCATATAAATGAAAACGAATCTGTTAACACCCAAAATGATGATACTACTGTAATATCATTAACAAAGAAGTATTAGAATATCATATATGATATCATATTAATGTATATGGTTCTTATATAATTTAATAACAATTATTTCACCATTATACAGGAGGTTAACCTACTATTGACCAAGTAAAAGTTAAAGGAAAGGGTTAATTTCAGAATCTCTTTATTATCCAAGGTTGTTTTTACGTAAGTTTCTACTAGGAACTCTTTATCATCCACATCCGTATTTCTTTAAAATTTATTTCAATTTTTTTTTACTATTTAATAGAAAATGTTTTAAAGTAATTTATACTCTTATAAACTTATATGTTTTTGAAAGAAATATTTCCGTCATTTTCCAAATAAGGTACTTTATGACCTTTTTGACAAAATTAAGGTAAGAATGTTTTTAACTTATATGACGGGTGAGGCTATTTTCTACCGTTATAACATATTCGAAGCCTCCCTTACAAGTTTATAAGAATATTTTCCAAATAAATGTTTTCTTTTATAATTATATAACTTTTAAATTATTTTAAAATAGAAAGTGATATTTCACTAAAAAAAAGTTTTGATTTCATCTATGTGAACATCCTCTGATGGATTTTAAGCTTATTTGAAGTTGATTTATTATGATACAAAACATACATATTTTATTGAAGGTTTTATGATATGTTTTAATGTGGATGTGTTATTTTTACACCATTCATGGTTTATAGATAAAGCATTGACATTTTTATGCTAGTTTTAATACGAATGTTTTTGTTATGTTTAAACATTTTTATATGAGGAATGAATTGAACATAGTAAGTGAAAGGTGGAGCCTACTATAGCTCCTAGATTCATCAATAAGTCTCATGAGACAAAATAGTGTCATGCAATAAGGCCTTGAAAAAATCTTATTTGTAGTCTTGCCACAAGGTCTTGACTATGTGGTTATGAAGTCTGGCATTATGCATTCCATCATTATGGAAATGGATATTGATATTGTATGTGATTATCCGACTAGTAGAATATCCATGTGAATAAGTAAATTGAATTATTTGATTTTATCTTTACCACATTATGCTTAGTTTCATGTTTAAAAGGATTTTGTTTTAGTCTTACAGATTTCCTAAACTGTTTATGCTTATTGATGAAATTTTCCACTATATTGTTATCCTTACTGAGCATCTGAGCTCACCCCTTTCTATGTTTTATTTTTACTAGGAGGTGAAGAATTATATTATGAATGAACTGCATGGATAGTCTAAGGGATATGAGTGTGGCCCATGGAGACTATTTTGTTGTAGTTTTTCATTTTATAATGTATTGTAAAACTTATGCATGTATTTAGTATTTCCAAGGATACTAAACTAATCGGCCTTTTGAGACTTGATATTTTGTGATCATTCCAATGTCATGTAATAATGAATTGACTCTAGGTAACTAGAGTCAGGAAATTATAGTTGTTATTAAAGGATGTTTTGTAAAAACCTTGGAAACTAGATTTAGAAAAACTTTGAATAGAAAACATTACACTAAGATAGACTTTAAGGATTAGTAAAGAAGAATTTCCTAGAATTTTGGAAATGTATAGATTTTATGTATTTTTTCAAGAAATACATATCTATCTAGATACGAGCAGGTAGAGGTGGCTCTGGAACAGATGTACCTAGGGGTAAAACCCGAAAACACTGCTTTGAGAAACACTCAAATGAGAACTGGTGGACGACAATGGGCCTTGCTGCACTCTTGGTTACGACACTCTCGGGGGATATGATTAAGATAATTCACATTTTCTTTACAAACCATTATGAAGGTTTTATGAGTATATAGTTCCTTAAAAAACATTTTTATGATTATAGATTATATCCATAAACTGTTCAATTTATGTTAACTATTTTACAAATTTGGAATTATGTATTGCGATTCATAAACTAATAGTGTATGCCATTATTTAAAAATGGCGCCTAGTTGAAGGAATGGAAACCATATCAATGCACGTAATCCAGGTTAGGATTTCCCTCCTAATCAAGATAATTATAGTGGATCTAGTGAAGCAACTGGTGCTGATCAGCTTATCACCATACCAGGACAACTCACTCAGGTTATGAATACTAACCTTACCCGTATGGAGAACCCTGATCCACAATGCGAAAAATAAATGTTAGAACACTTTATGAGGAAACAACCACCAACATTAAATGAGATTAAAAAACCATTACTAGCAGATAAATGGGTAAATTACTTTGATAAAATATTTCACGCTTTGGGTTGTAGTGAAAGAGAAAAGGTTGTCATGGCAGTTTATCGCCTCACGGGAGATGCAGATCAAAGGTGGTTATTGATTCAAAACACAAAGGAAGATGATGAAGTACCAAATATGGAATGGAGGTATTTTAAATATATTTTATTAGAAAAATACTTTCCTCATGACCATCAAGCGGATATGGAAAGACAATTTCTAAGTCTGAGGGAAAAAGAGGATGAGGATGTCACAAAGTATGAGGCTAACTTTACAAGGTTAGCAAGGCAAGCTACAGATTATATACATAACCAAAGAAGTAAGATAGATCATTTCTTTGAGGGGTTAAAACTATTTCTTCATTGAGCATCAGTCTCACAGTTCTTCTAATCATACAAAGATATTTTCTCATGTGCTATCAAAACCGAAAAAGAATTCTCTAACTCTTACGACTTTAAAGCAAAGCAAGAGGAGAAGAGATCTTATGAACACTATGGAAATGGAAATAAGGGGAAGAAGGGAAAATTTGAATATTCATCCTATAGTAAATGTGGGAAGAAAAACCATGATAAGTTCTTGAAAGGAATGGGGGTATGTTACAAGTGTTGTGAAAAATTCCACCAAGCTTGCGATTGCAAGGGGAAGAAAGAGGCTGTTAATGTTGAATGCTACTATTTTAGAGAAAGGGGGCATTATGAAAATTAATGTACTAAGTGCCAAGGAAACATACCTCAGAAAAGGCCAAGGGATCAAGGCCAAGCTAATTATGTCACTACAGCAGAGGTTTAAGCTCTGAAAGATGTTGTGGCATGTAATTTAATGGTTTCTTCAAGTTTAGAAGATGCTTTATTTGATTCTGGATCATCGCATTGTTTCATATCATCCAAGTTTTCTAAGAAAATTATATATTTATAATTTGATTTAATATGAGAGTTTCCAGTAAAAACTCTTAAGGGAAGTATCATTGCAACAATGTTTTTTGAATCAGTTCCCATTAAGGCATATAAACGTTATTTATCTACTAATATCATCATCATACCCATGATTGAATTTTATATAATCATCAGTATTGTAACGACCCAAAGATTCATTAATGGAAATGCCACTTGATATAATTAAATGTCTCTTTATGTAAAATGTTTATATAAAATGTAAACTTATTTGGTTTTATGTTAAGAATTTTGACCATTGCTAATATAGCCATTGAACAGTGATCACACGATTAGTATAAATATAGGGCTTTTACAAATCCAATTTTCTCAGACAAAATAAGCGATGGACTCATCCAGTAGAATTTATCCATACGAAGCCCATTTTTCAGAGCTCGGAAAAGTGGTGGCATCCTTGAGTTCCTCTCTTGACCATTCCCAGGCTGAGCTTCATCATGTTAAGCTCAAACGGGACTGTCTACGTGAAAAGTGGATGTTGATAGAGATTACCACTCGAGCGATGTTATCCGAGCCACCCCAAGAGTCTATCACCATCGCACACCTTAACCTTAGGTCTTATACGAAAGTTTTAAGGGGTTATGTAACAAATATCTAGTACTATGTTCATGTATATTTTTTTTATATAATAATGAATATACCTTCCTGTCATTATTGACACTTTGTAAATAGTATTTTTTAAAGCACAAATAGTTTTTTAGTTAATATTCAGATAAGAAATCTATTTTGATGAATTAATGGATTTTTGAATTAAATAATATTTTAATAAAATATTATTATTATTATTAAATTAATTTTTATTAAATATAAATGATATTATTATTTTATGAATGTAATTTTAATTTTTATTAAGGTTTGAAAGCCTTTTTTGTCAAATCCCGTGAATTTTCGATAAATGTCGGTTTTTATTTTAAAAGTGAAAAATAACATATTTAAAAAATTATTTAGATAAAATAAATGTTATTTCTGGAATCAAGACGTCGAAATTATCCAACGGTGAATTTTTCATAATTTTCTGAGATAGTCAAATTTTTGGGTAAAAATTAAATAGAGTTTAAATATATAATGTGTTTTATGACATCATAATGACCCAATAGTGATATAATAAAATACTATAAGCTTTATTTTCGGCCAATATATGTTTTACCATTAAAATAATGTGATTTTGGGTTTGTTTGACTTATTTTACATAGCAATAATGGACCTCTCAAGACTTATTAAACATCTTGTCTTTTTAAATTATTTTACATGGGAGTGTGACTCACCTCCACATAAGCAACTCCATTATTTTAAGAAGTTTTGACTTTTTACTTATAAAATATTTTTTTCCTCTCCCCTTTTCCAAAAATCATGGGCAAAAACCATGAGCTTATTTGTGGTTTGGATTAGTTTAATGTAAGGGGTCTCAAACCTAAATAATAAAGAATTCACTCACCTTTCCTAAAGAAACCCACCCATGCTCTCACTTAATCCTCACTCAAAGACTTTGGAGTTTTTCCAACATCTTCCCTACTCTCTCTATAATCCTCCCAAAGTTCCCAATCTCCCAAGAAGCCTCTCTCAAGCCTCTCTCAAGCCTTTGGAAACACACTTCCAAGTAAGGGTTTTTCTTCCTTTCACTTTTTTGTCCAATTTTCTTAATATTTTTATTCCCTTTTAATTTCAATTATAAATTCTGGGGTATGGTTTCACAACTCCCCCATACTTCCTTATTATTGTTTGAATTATGGGAGACCCATTTCTCTCTCATTAAATGCCTCTCATGTACACCAATTACTATATCGAAATTTCAAAAGGAACTTCTCTCTCCTCATTTACATTCAAGAAATACTTTTGTATCATGAATTTAAATTCCATTACAATTGTTGGGACATGTATCTATATGAACCCCTTACTGTCCATTTCACGTAGATATTGTGAGGCACCCCTTTATCTCTCATCTACCATTTTTTATGAATTCTTATATCACGTCGTTACGCTGCCAAAATTACACCGATTTTCTAAGCCAATGCCATTGTGTAGTGAAAACCATGCCCATTTCTCCATCAAGGGTATTGAACTTCATGCACATTTAGTTATTGATTATAAAGGTTCATTCCACATTCTTTTTTCATGGAAGAAATGATTATGTTTTATGAATCCATGTTTTATGATCCATGTGGCACACTTAAGCATGAAATGAAATGTTTAAGAAGGGTGTTCCCTTATAGAGCTCCAATGCATTGGGTAAAGTATAGTATCATGATACATCATGTGAAATGAGTGTTGAATAATTCTAATTCAAGTTAAAAGAGGGTTTACTCATGATTCATGTTCAATGAGGATTTACTCATGCTTCATGTGCAATGGGCCTTGGCTCATGCTAATTCCATGTTAAGTGTTGTTTCCACATTTCCTTGTTATGATTATCATGATCTATCATGCCTTTATGTCCATGTTTTTGTTGTGATCTATTGATATTACTATTTTCTAACATGTATTGTACTCCTCATGTATTCCGTGTGTATTCCCTTACTGGGATTCATAGCTCACCCTTTTCTTATGCATGTCCTCAGGTTATCCCATGCAAATCTAAGTACAAGGGAATGTAGTGGTCATGTAAAGGAAGTTTTCAATAAAGATGTTGTATTTCATGTTTTAAGTTGTTATGTAATGATCCTAAGCACCAAAGACACTATACCTCTCAATCTTCCATTTTGTATCAAGTGAATAGTTTATGTAATAAACCATTTTTAAGTTTGTAATAAAAGCAGGGTTGTCATAGTTGGTATCAGAGGATAGGATTAGTTATTTTTGGGATTAGGATTAGAAAACCCTAGTAAAGCCTTAAATACAAGACTAAGTACAATAAAAACTTCCCTAAGTTTTGGTGAGTACTGAGTAAGTGGGTTATCAAGCAAATACATCCATGTCTAGATACGATCAGGTAGAGGGGGCTCTGGCACAGATGTATCCTAGCGGTTAAACCCAAAAACAATGCTTTGAGCCAGACTCGAACAAGAACTGGTGCACGACAGTAGGCCTTGTTGCAGTCTTGGTTACGACACTCCTAGGGGATAGGTTTTGATAAATTCACAAGCTTAGTATGAACCCTTAATAAGAGAATTAAAAAAAATTCCCCTAAGAATATATGTTAGAGAGTAGATCATGAAAAGCCTAGATTGAAGCCTATAGAATCATGAGTTAAGGAAATAAAAGTTTATTTATAAGTCTTCAAATTTTTTATTTGGATTACCCTTTCTGTGTTACCCCCTAACGTTTCTCTTATTCAAGCCAATGGCCAGTAATAGGAGGACTCATGCTAAAAACCGATTTGAATATCAGTGTGATGACTGTCCTAATGAGATGCCCAATCCAATGGGAGCGGGAATCATGAACTTTGTCATGATTCTCTCTTAGCTAACTCCAGATTTGAATAAAATCATGGGTCAAGAGGAACGTTCAACCCCCCCCCCCCCCTCAAGAAAGAACAAGTCGCTATCGAGTGATTCATGAGACAAAGGCCTCTTACTTTTAGTGGATCATCCAATCCCACAATCGCTGAACAATGGATCGACTCCATTGAAAATATCTTCTCTATCCTTCAATGTTCTGAATAATAGAAGGTTATCCTGGCAGTTTATCACATGGAGGGTGAAGCTGATCAATTGTGGACGTTGATCAAAAATACGAAGCCCGAGGAGGAGATCGAGGCGTTGGAATGGAAGGATTTCCGGAAGATATTTTTCGATAAATATTTTCCGCGCACCCTCCAGATTAAGATGGAAAGAGACTTCTGTTCCCTCAAGAAAAAAGAAAAGGACTCTGTTGGAGTGTACGAGGAAAACTTCACAAGGATTGCACGATACGCTTCCGGCTTTATTGTTACCCCTGGATGCAAAGTTGACTGCTTCTTTGGTGGGCTGAAGCCTAGCCTAAGGAAAGCATTAGCGATCCGTGACTTCAACAGCTACGAGGAAATTGTTCGATGTGCCCTCAAGGTAGAAATGGAGATTGGGTAATCATAGTGGTATCATGGGAACAAGAAGCGTAAGGTGAACATCAATGTTGGCAGTCCGATGGATAAATCCAACGGTGCTAAGAAGATCCAACACCCCACTTGCCAAAAGTGTGGAAAGAAACACCCTGGAAATTGCCTCAAGGGGATGAGAAAATGATTTAGGTGTGGAAGAGAAGGGAACCTAGTTGTTAAATGTCAGAAAGAAAGTCCTGCGACTGAGACAGAGGAGATGAATGATCCGTTCAAATATCAATGCGTTGTTCATTGCTACAACTGCAAAGAACCGAGGCATTTTTCAAATCAGTTCCCTAATCCAAGGGTTTTCGGAGGCAACCAACAACTTCCAAGGCAGAAAGGAAGATATTTTTCCATCACTTCTGCCGAAGTGAACCGCAACAACGAAGTGGTGATATGTATGCTAGTTATTAATTAAAGAATAGAGGACATAGATTTTGATTCATGTTCTATTCATTATTTTATATCACAAAAGTTTAGTAGAACAATCCCAACACCACCACAAATCATGGAAGTGAAGATGTCGGTGAGTATGACAAATGGGGCAATCATTGCATCCCATGAATATAAGTCCTCCCCTGTTATAATCTATTGGTTGAATTTCCCGGTGAACCTCGTTATACTCACTATGGTGGAATTTTATGAAATTCTTGGCATGGATTGGATTTCCTTATATAGAGACAACATAAATTGTCGAGAAAGGGAAATCACACTCTATATGGAGAATCAACCCCCGATTCTTTAAAAGTGTAAGGAGGAAGATGAATTTCATTTAGCTCCATCATCATAAGCATCGATATTACTGCCCTATGAGCATGCATATCTGGCTCATATGATTGAGTCCAAGGAAGAAACCATCCTTGAAGAAATGCCTATTGTGAGGGAATTTGCTGAAGTGTTTCCCGAGGAACTGCCTTGTCTTCCTCCTAGAAGAGATTTTGAATTCTCAATTGAACTTATACCAGGGGTGCTATCAATATCCAAGACTCCATATAGAATTGTTGTCGTGGAGCATGAAGAGATGAAGAAACAACTATAGGATAATCTGGATAAATGGTTTATACACCCAAGTGCTTCACCATGGGGTGCTCCAGTCCTCTTCGTCAAGAAGAAGGATGAGTCAATGCGGCTTTGCATCGATTATCGTGAACTTAACCAAATCACGATAAAGAACAAGTATCATATTCCATGGATCGATGACTTGTTCGATCAGCTGTGTGGTGTAAAATACTTTTCCAAGTTAGATTTGTGGTCTAGATATTATCAAGTTAGGGGGAAGAAGGAAGATCTCCCCAAGACTGCTTTTCGAACAAGATACGGGCACTATGAATTCATATTAATGCCCTTCAGACTCACTAATGCTCTAACAATCTTCATGGACTTGATGAATAGAGTCTTTAGATATTTCTTTGACAAATTTGTGGTATTATTTATTGATGATATTATAATATACTACAAAACCAAGGGGGATCATGAGGAGCATTTAAGAACTGTACTAGAAACATTGCGCAAGGAGAAGCTCTATGCAAAGTACTGAAAGTGTGAGTTTTGGTTGAAGGAGGTCTCATTATTGGGACATATCATCACAAGCAATGGGATATCTGTGGATCCCTCCAAAACAAATGCAATTTAGGGAGGGCCGAGGCCAACATCGGTAACAGATATCCATAGCTTCTTGGGGTTAGCTGGATATTGTCGATGATTTGTGAGAAATTTCTCACGATTGTCCAACCCTCTTACCAAGCTAACTCGAAATGGAGTAAAGTTTTCTTGGAGTGATGAATGTGAAGAAAGTTTCAAGGAGTTGAAAATGAGGCTTATCACTACGCCCATGCTCACTTTACCCACAAGTGGGGAACCTTTTGTGGTATTCAGTGATGCTTTGAAGAAGGGCTTAGGCTGTGTGCTGATACAGAATGATAAAGTGATATCCTATGCATTAAGGCAGTTGAAAATCCACGAGCAAAACTATCCAAAGCATGATCTCGAGTTGGCGGTGGGGATCTTTAACTTGAAAATCTAGCTGCATTATCTCTATGGGGAGAAATTTGAGATATATACTGACCACAAGAGTTTTAAATATATATTCACATAGAAAGAGCTTAATATGTGCCAGAGAAGATGGATAGAGCTCATCAAAGATTATGACTGTTCAATACATTACCACCCTAGGAAAGCGAACAAGGTGGCAGATTCCCTAAGTAGAAAGGACCCAATGATTCTATCAATGATGAGAATTGAGAAGGATCCAATATTCTTAGACATAATGAAGATGGACATGGGAATCATAAAGAAGGGAACATCATCAATCCTTTCACAAATTATTGTTCAACTGTATCTTTTGGAAAGGTTAAAGGATGCTCAAAAGGATGATGTGGGAATTCTAGAAAAAGTAGAAGCTATCAAAAAAGGGAAATCCTCAGAGTTTAATGTTAATGAAGAAGTAATTGTGCGATTTGGGAAAAGACTATGTGTTCCATCAAGTCCAGATCTGAAGAAGGAACTTTTGGATGATGCACATAGTTCAAATTTCTCTATTCACCCAGGGAGCACAAAGATGTATCGAGATCTCCGAGAAAACCTTTTGTGGGATAATATGAAGCAAAAGATCACTTTATATACATCATTGTGCCTGGTGTGCCAACAAGTGAAGGCAGAGAGGCAGAATTCCAAGGGGATGATGAAACCATTGACCATACCAAAATGGAAATGGGAGAACATCACCATGGACTTTGTCACTGGACTTCCAAGGACATCCAAAGGCAACAATGCAATCTGGGTTGTGGTGGATCATCTTACAAAGAATGAAAACTTCATTTCTATTTGGGAAGATTTCTCATTAGATCAACTGGCACAAATATATATCAGGGAAGTGGTAAGGCTGCACGGAGGGCCGCTATCTATTGTGTCTGACCGAGATCCAAGATTCCCCTCTATGTTTTGGAAGAGTCTTCAAAATGCTCTGGATACTGAACTAAACATTAGTACGACCAATCATACTCAAACTTATGGTCAATCCAAGCGAACTATACAAACACTTGAGGACATGTTGGGAGCATGCTCAATGGACTTTAAAGGAGGATGGGATCAACATATTCCTCTGGTTGAGTTCTCTTATAATAATAGTTTCTACTCGAGCATCCAAATGGCACCTTATGAAGCCTTGTATAGGAAAAGGTGCATAACACTGGAATGTTGGGATGAGGTCGGTGAACGTAATCTTCTTGGACCAGAAATGGTCGAAGAAATGGTGGAGAAGGTGAAAACCATTCAATAGCATATCAAGGCAGCCCAGAGTCGACATAAGAGTTATGCATATAACTGTCAATGAGACCTTGAGTTTAATGTTGGAGACATTGTTTTTCTACGCATATCTCTATGGAATAAGGTCATGAGGTTTGTAAATAAAGGGAAGGTAAGTCCTAGGTACATCGGCCCCTTCGAGATTCTTGATCGTGTCGGGGATGTGGCTTATTGACTAGCACTTCAACATACCATGGCCAAAGTACATGATGTCTTTCATGTATCCCTCTTAATAAAGTACATACTGGACCCTTCACATGAACTCTCTTCTGAGGTGGTACAGTTGGAGGATGATCTTTCTTATGAGGAGCAACCAGTGAAGATCTTAGATCGTAGAGAAAAATTTCTATAAAATAAGACAATGCCCCTCATCAAGGTGTTGTGGAGAAACCACAAGTTTGAAGAAGATACTTTGGAATCGGAGGAAATGATGAAGCTGAGTTACCCACATCTGTTTTAGTGTGGGAAAAGGAAATTTTGAGGGAGAAATTTCTTAAGGGGGGAATATTGTAACGACCCAATGTTTCATTAATTGAAATAACACTTGATCTAATTGAATGTATATTTATGTAAAGTGTTTATATAAAATGTCAAATTCTTTGGTTTTATGTTAATAATTTTGATTGTTGCTAATATAGACATTGAATAGTGATCGAATGATTAGTATAAATATAGGGCTTTAAAAAATCCAATTTACTCAGAAAAAAGAAGTGATAGCCTCATCCAGTAGAATTGCTCCATACGAAGCCCATTTTTCGGAGCTCAGAAAAGGGGTGGAGTCCTTGGGTTTCCCTCTTGAACAATCCCAAGCTAAGCTTCATCATGTCAAGCTCAAACGGGACCGTCTATGGGAAAAGTGGACGTTGATAGAGAGTACCACTCGAGCGATGTTATTCGAGCCACCCCAAGAGTCTGCCACAATCACACACCTTACCCTTAGGTCTTATGCGGAAGTTTTAAGGGGTTATGTAACAAATAACATGTACTATGTTCATTTATATTATTTTTTTTGTATATAATAATGAATATATGTTCTTGTCAATATTGACACTTTGTAAATAGTTTTTTTAAAGAAAAAATAGTTTTTTAGTTAATATTCAGATAAGAAATATATTTTGATGAATTAATGGATTTTTGAATTAAATAATATTTTAATAAAATATTATTATTATAAAATTAATATTTATTAAATATAAATGATCTTATAATTTTATAAATGCAATTGTAATTTTTACTAAGGCTTGAAAGCCTTTTTTGTCAAATCCCGTGAATTTTCGATAAATGTCAGTTTTTATTTTAAAAGTGAAAGATAACATAGTTTAAAAATTATTTAGATAAAATAAATGTTATTTCTGGAATCTGGACATCGAAATTATCCAATGGTGAATTTTTCATAATTTTCTAAGACAGTCAAATTTTTTGGTAAAAATTAAATACCGTTTAAATATATAATGTGTTTTATGACATCATAATGAACCAATGGTCATGTAATAAAATACTATAAGCTTTATGATCGACAAATATATGTTTTAAAATTAAAATAATGTGATTTTGGGTTTGTTTGACTTATTTTACAAAGCATTAATGGACCCCTAAAGACTTATTAAGCATGTTGTCTTTTTAAAATTATTTTCCATGGAAGTGTGACTCACCTCTACATAAGAAACCCCATTATTTTAAGAATTTTGGACTTTGGCATTATAAAATATTTTTTTCCTCTCCCCTTTTCCAAAAACCATGGGAAAAAACCATGAGCTGATTTGTGGTTTGGATTAGTTTAATGTAAGGGGTCCCAAACCTAAATATTGAAGAGTTCACTCACCTTTCCTATATAAACCCACCCAAGCTCCCACTTCCTCCTCACTCAAAGCCTTTGGAGTTCGTCCAACCTCTTCCCTAATCTCTCTAGAATCCTCCCAAGGTTCCCAAAGCTCACAAGAAGCCTCTATGAAGCCTCTCTCAATCCTTTGGAAGCACACTTCCAAGTAAGGGTTTTTCTTCCTTTCACTTTTTTGTCCAATTTTTTTAATATTGTTATGCCCTTTTAATTTAAATTATAAATTCTGGGGTATGGTTTCAAACCTCCCCCATACTTTCCTCTTATTTTTTGAATAATAGGAGTCCCCTTTCTCTCTCATTAAATTCCTCCCATGTACAACCGTTACTATGCCGAAATTCTGAAAGGAACTTCTCTCTCCTCATTTACATTCAAGTAATACTTTTGTATCATGAATCAAAATTACATTACAATTGTTGGGTCATGTATCTATATGACCCCCTTACTTTCCATTCCATGTAGATATGATGAGGCACCCCTTTCTCTCTCATCAACCACTTTTTATGAATTCTTATATCATGTCGTTATGCTGCCAAAATTACACCGATTTTCTATGCCAATGCCATTGTGTAATGAATACCATGCCCATTTCTCCATCAAGGGTATTCACCTTCATGCACATTTACTTATTGATTATAAAGTTTCATTCCACATTCCTTTTTCATGGAATAAATGATTATGTTTTATAAATCCATGTTTTATGATCCATGTGGCATACTTATGCATGAAATGAAATGTTAAGAAGGGTGCACCCTTATAGCGCTCCAATGCATTGGGTAAAGTATAGTATCATGATATGTCATGTGCAATGAGTGTTTACTCATACTAATTCAAGTGAAACGAGGGTTTAATCATGCTTCATGTGAAATGAGGATTTACTCATGCTTCGTGTGCAATGGGCCTTGGCTCATGCTAATTCCATGTTAAGTGTTGTTGCCACATTTCCCTGTTATGATTATCATGCTCTATCACGCCTTTATTTCCATGGTTCTCTTGTGCTCTATTGATATGCCTATTTTCTAACATGTATTTTACTCTTCATGTATTCCATGTTTATTCCCTTATTGGGCTTAATAGGTCACCCTTTTCTTATGCATGTCCTCAGGTTATCCCATGAAAATCTAAGTACGAGGGAATGTAGTGGTCATGTAAAGGAAGATTTCAATAAAGATGTTGTATTTAATGTTTTAAGTAGTTATGTAATGATCCTAAGCCCCAAAGACACTATACCTCTCGATCTTCCATGTTGTATCATGTGAATAGTTTATGTAATAAATCATGTTTAAGTTTGTAATAAAATCAGGGTTGTCATAGGTATGGATTGGCTTTCATACCATGATGCAAAAATTTATTGTAAGAAGAATGAGGTTACAATTGTTGATGATGACAAGGGGTACATTATATTTAGAGAAGAAACTTCACCATCTGATTCTTATCTAGATCCACCCCCAGTAGCTCAACTAAATTCAATTATTGAGGAGGAAGAGAATGAAATAACTTTGTGTGGGGAAAAGAATGATCAAATAGAGGACATACCTATTTTGCCAGAATATGTTGATGTGTTTCTAGAATATTTATCTGGACATTCTCCATAATAAGAAATTTAGTTTTCCATTGATTTAATTCCTAGTTCAAGGACCATATCAAAGACCCCTTATAGAACAGACACTGTAGAATTATTGGAACTAAAGAAACAACTAAAGGAAATGAGTAATAAGGGATTTATTCACCCTAGTATTTCTCCAAGGGGAGCCCCTATCATTTTTGTTAAAAAGAAAGACGGATCTATGAGGTTGTGCATTGACTACATGGAGATAAATATTATAACAATAAAGAACAAGTATCCCTTACCTCGCATTGATGATTTATTCGACCAAATTCATGGAGCTCAAATACTTGAAGAATTGAGTAATAAGGGATTTATTTGTTCTGTAGGTTATTATCATAGTTTCTTCCATAATTTTTCTGGATTATCTAACCCATTAACCAAGATCACACGTAAAGGGGTTAAATTTGTTTCGAAAAAAGAGTGTGACAAATGTTTTGCAGAATTTAAGAGAAGATTAGTCCATGATCCTGTCCTGACTATACCATCGAGGAATGATGGGTTTGTCATTTATAGCGATGCATCAATGAAAGGAATTGGTTGTGTCCTTATGCATAATGATAGGGTTATTGAATATGCATCATGATAGCTAATAATTAATGAGAAAAAATATTCTACTCATGATCTTGGGTTAGCAGCAGTAATATTTTATTTAAAGATATGGAGACTTTATCTCTATGGTGAAAATGTGAGATATATACCGATCCCAAGAGTTTGATGTATATTTTCCCATAGAAAGAACTCAATATGAGGCACATAAGATGGCTTGAACTACTCAAGGATTATGATTTCACAATACACTAACACCTGGGGAAGGAATATAAGGTAGAATATGATTTTAGTAGAAAGGATCATGGAGTTTTGAACAAGATAAGAGTTGAAAGGGATCCTATTTTCATGGATATAGTGAAAATGAATATGGGAATAATCATGGAAGGTGAAACATCAATACTTTTTCAAATCGTTGACAAACCATATTTACTAGAAAGGATAAAAAGTTATCAGGCTGATGATGAGGAGTTTCAAAAGAAAATTAAAGTTATGAACGATGGGAGATTGATCGAATTCATATATGAAGATGGGATTTTAAAATTTGGGAAGAGACATTGTGTTCCTGATATACCTGACCTGAGAAGGGAATTGTTAGATGATGCTCATATCTCCAATTTCTCAATAAACCCTGATATCACTATGATTTCTAGAGATTTTATGAAACATTTTTGGTGGGACAACATGAAAAGGGAGATTTATGATTTTGTGTCAAGATGTATGGTCTATCAACAAGTGAAAGCTGGAAGGGAACAACATGGTGGAGTCATGAAACCTCTTCCCATAACTGAGTGGAAATGGGAAAAATATTATGATGGACTTTTTATTGGGACTACCAAAGACTCCTAGAAATAATGATGCAATATGGGTCATTGTTGATCATCTTACCAAGTTAGCACATTTTCTTGCTATAAGAGAATATTTATCACTTGAACGTCTAGCAAGACTATACATTAATGAAGTTGTAGGACTTTAAGTAGTACCCTTATCAATAGTATTTGACCATGATCCCTGTTTTACATCAAGATTCTGGAAAAGTCTTCAGAAATCCTTGGATACTGAACTTAATTTGAGCACTGCCCACCACCCTCTAACTGATGGACCATCTGAACAGACTATTCAAACCTTAGAGGATATGTTGAGATCTTTCTCACTTGACTTTCAAGGTATTTGGGATCAATATTTACCTCTGGTAGAATTTTCCTATAACAATAGATTCCATTCAAGTATTCATATGACACTATATGAAGCGTTATATATAAAGAGATGTCACACACCAACCTGTTGGGATGATGTTGGTGAAAGAAAACTCGTAGGTCTAGAAATTTTTGAGGAAACGATGGAAAAGGCGAAGGTAATACAAACCCACGTCAATTTAGATTAAAGTAGGAAGAAGAGCTATGATGATAACCAAAGGAAGGATTAGAAATTTTAGGTAGGTGATCATGTTTTCTTGAAGGTATCTCCATGGAAAGTAATTATACAATTCGATAAGAAAGGTAAATTGAGTCCAATGTACATCAGACCCTTCGAAATTCTAGAATGAATTGGGGCTATAGCTTACCGTTTGGAAATGCTTCCAAGTCTCTCCAAAGTTCATGACGTGTTCCACGTATCACTGTTGAGGAAATAAACGCCTGACCCAACGCATGTACCCACCTATGAGGAATTAGAACTAGAACCCGATTTGTCTTATTGCAAAGAGCCTGTCAAGATTCTTGATACAAGAGAACAAGTGTTGAGAAACTGGATGATTTGTCTGGTAAAAGTTCTATGAAAAAACCATAAAATAGAAGAGGCAATGTGGGAACCCAAGGAACCTATGATAAAGAACCACCCGAATCTTTTTATGCAGTAATATTCTAGAAATTTTGAGGACGAAATATTTTAAATGAGGGGAGAATGTAACACCCCAAACTCCCACTCTATGTTTCCCTTTGAATAATGTAATAGCTTGCATTGTACGCAACTTGGAGTTTTAACACACCACGACCAATAAAACAAGCCGTTATGGATAGTAATACCCACTTTTTAGAATTTTATAAATTTTATCTTTCAAAATGGAATTCATTTTTGGATTCTGAATATTGAATTTATCTTAGTGTGAATTTTTGGTATTTTTTTGAAAACTTTCAATTTTTGATGAATAGTGAAAAAACATTGCGTTATTGGTTAAAACCGATTTTTTATTTAAATAATTTTTTATTTTATTTTAATTTATTTTAGGTCAAAATAGAAACATAATACCTATATATGTTCAATGAAATTCATAGGAGTCATTTTATAATAAGTTTAGATATATAAAATTTTATCGAACTTTTTACCGTCTTTTACCCACATCATAGGAGCATTTGTAAATTTGTATAAATTTTTTTTTTACCACTTCTGTGAGTTGAAATTTAAAAATACAAGAGACATGGTTAATATTAGTATGTAAAATGTGGTTCTATAAGATGAAAATAATTTTTTGAAATACAGTAACATTTGACTTTTATTTACCATGGTTAAAAGTAAATAGGGTAATTAAGGGTAAAAATGATATCATAATTATCCTAAAACATGTCATAATTCTATTGGATAAGTGTAATTCGACCAACAACAACCTTATGAATAAAATATGATCCCCTTTGGTTCACTGGGTTTAGATTAGGACATTTATTATTAGTTTATTTAAAGAAGAGTTAAAAGAGTTAAATTCAATGTTTAATAACTAAATTTTTTTTAATATACTTTTATACATAAGATAAATTTGACTATAAATAGTTATTAGAAATATAAATATATTTCCTACATAATCATATTTTATTTATAATTTTTGGACATTAAATAATTAAATTTATTTATGACACAATGCTGATGCAATAATTACCTTATTAATGAATGATTAACATAATCGATATTATAAATATCAAAATAAATATAATTTGAGACTTTTAATGAATTGCACTAATTTTATCATTTAATATGACTTGTTAGGGTTGATTAAATGAATTTTTTTCGAAGTAATAATGTTGTTATAAATTTAACAAAAACAAAATACTAAATAGTGTCAAAATTAACATAAAAGAGTTTTTAAAACAAATATTATATTATTAATTTATATTATATTCCTAAAAATATTATTTTCGAAAAAAGGATTAAATAATATTATATATGTCATTAATGAACAACTTTAGGTTCTATTGTAAGTTTATAGTATGTTTATTAACCATATAATATTAAAATATAAAGAGACATGGTAAATTTCAAACTATTTAACTGAGAGTTAAATATAAAAGATAAGGTTTATATAGTGACCCAAACCTGTATAAAACCTATTTGTTGAGTTTTTAAGACCCATACCAACATTATACTTGAAATAAATTATTTTTGAGTCATTAGAAACCGAAAATTATTTTATTATAAAATAATATTTCTATCTTTTTCTAAGGTGCCCCTCACCCCTCTTATAAAAGGGAACTTCACCTTCTCTCAAATTCACACCATCAAAGCCATTTGGCTTGGCCAACCACTACCCAAATATCCTTTCACCTATCCTCCCTGAATTCTAGAGGCCTTCCTTTATTCATAAATCCAACCAAAGGATCCCTTTTGATCAAATCAAAAGGAAGAACCCGAAGAAGAGGTAAATATTTCATCACCTCTTTCAAGTTCTTTTCTTCTTCCACTTCCTCTTTATTTGTTGTTTCCATTATAAAATAATAAATCCTGTATATTCTATATAATATGATGTTATTATAAAAATGGTACAACCATATTCATTATTATATCCATCCTATAAATGACAAAGTCACCACACGTGTGTACGTACGGATTACAATCTCCACGTCGTGGTGTAGTTTGTTATTCAAACACTTCAACATTTGGATGGGTATAATAATGAGTGTAAATGATGTAAATAATAAATAAAACATGATAATTATTATTTATATAAGACATAATATCCAATTATATTATATCTTAATATCAAAAGAATGATATTGTCACTCGTGCGTATGTACGGATTACCGCCTCCACGAACGCGATGAGATTCATTCCCCGCCATATCCATTCCAAACAAATTTTCATTTGATGATTAAAAATAATGTTTAAAGACATAATATAATTATGAATGTGAATAAGATACATCCTATACATAACAAGCATTACTTACGTAACAAATCATATAAAAGAAAATGAATCTTTTAACACCCGAAACGATGATACTACTGAAATATCATTAACAAAGCAATATTAGAAGATCATATATGATATCATATTAATGTATATGGTTATTTTATAATTTAATAAAAATGATTTCAATATTATACAGGAGTTTAACCTACCCTTGATCAAGGAAAAGTACAAGGTAAGGGTTAATTTCACAATCTCCTTATTATCCGAGGTTGTTTTTATATAAGTATCTATCAGGACCTCTTTATCATCCACATCCGTGTTTCTTTAAAATGAATTTCAAAACATTTTTACTATTTAATAAACAATAGGTTAAAGTCATTTAAACCATTATTTAACCTTATATGTTTTTTAAAGGAATCTTTCCATCATTTTTCAAAGAAGGTACTTTATGACCTTTTCGACAAAATTAAGGTTTGAATGTTTTTTTAATTTATACGGTGGGTGCGGTTATTTTTAGCTATTATAACATCTTAAAAGATTCCCTTACAAGCTTCTTGTAATATTGTCAAAATTAATGATTTATTTTAAAATTATATTACTTTTAAATTATTTCAGAATATAAATAGGTATTTCTCTAAAAAAAGTTTTGATTTCATCTATTTTAACATCCTTTGATAGATTTAAGCTTATTTGAAGTTGATTTATTATGATACAGAACTTCCATATTGTATTGAAGGTTTTGTGATATGTTTGACTATGGATGTTTTATTTATACACCATTCATGGTTTATGGATAATGTATTTAAATTTCATATGCTATTTTTAATACGAATGATTGTGTTATGTTTAATCCTTTTCGTAAAAGGAATGCATTAGACTTAGTAAGTGATGGGTGAAGCCCTCTATAACTCCTCAATGCATCGGTAGGTCTCATGATACAAAATAGCGTCTTGGCACAAGGCCTTGACAAAATCTTATTTGTAGTCTTGGAAAGAGGCCTTGATGATGTGGTTATGAAGTCTGGAATTATGCATTCAATCATTATGAAAGTGGGTATTGATATTGCATGTGATTATTCGACTAGTAGAATATCCATGTGAATAAGTAAATGGAATTATTTGATTTTATATTTTCCATATTATGAAGAATTTCATGTTTAAAAGGCTTTTTTTAGTCTTATACATTTCCTTAAATGTTTATGCTTATTTATGAAAGTTTCCGCTATATTGTTATCCTTACTGAGCATCTGAGCTCACCCCTTTCTATGTTTTATTTTTCCCAGGATGCGAAGAAGTATATTATGACTAACCTGTAGGGATAGTCTAAGGGATATGAGTGTGACCCATGGATACTATGTTGAATTAGTTTTTTATTTTATAATGTAATGTAAAAATTATGAATGTATCTAGTATTTCCAAGGCTACTAAACTAATTGGTCTATCGAGACTTGATCTTTTGTAATCATGTGAATGTTATGTAATAATGCATCGAATCTGGGAAACTAGGGTCGGGGAGTTATAGCCTTTGTATATCAATACCACATATAAGGTTTGAAATCATAAATCATAACTCCAATCATCTCTGGAACCTCTAAGTCATAGGTCTCCACTACCTGTAATTTTCCTCATCCCTAACCAGTAACTCTCGATGCATAGTGGGGACCAACTAGGGGTGGTGGTGGTAATTGGTAAACCATATTCCACATTCTTCTCCTCTCCCTGACCCTATTCCACGTCTTCCCCATACATGACTCCCTTATCATGTCATTGTCTTTCTCTATGTGGTTCCAAAACTGTCTCTCTATCACCTTCATGATGGGCCATGCAATCATGTGCAGTATTTTCCTAACCATCAAAATAGTAGGGATGACTCTCCATCGGTTGAATAGAACCATCCTTAGAGCCCAAAATATAGACCCTATATAAAGATAATATCTCTTAAATCATATCTCACACTCATATTCTTATGACTTCCCTCAGCTACCAGCTATCGATGTTTGAGATCCTACATTCCCACTACCAACACCAACTATCAGCTTGTACTTGACTAGAGATCTCTCTACTACCAAAGCACTCTCTAGAACCTCAACATAGATGTAAATTTAAATAGGTAACACAATATCATATATATCCCTATAGAGTGTATTCTCAAAATTCCATCCTCAAAATAAAACATCTTGAACCATATCTATGGAGTTTCTTGAGAGGATAGTAAACTTGAACGAATACTCAGATATTGTTCTGCTACCCTACTCAAATTTTAGAATATTTTGGATGTTAATTGATCACAATTTAGTTGATCATAACCCCTATATAAAAAAAATCTTAAAATATATCCCTGAAATATTTGTCTCACAATATGATGGAGTCAATGGAATTCAACATGTCCCCATTAAACCATAAATAAGGCTCACCAGTAGGACAACCATCTAGTTTGCAGGTGTCCTAACAAGGTGAAAAACTCATGTAACTTTCTCAATCTAGTACTAAGATAACTAGGGGTATGACTCATCCTAAAACCCAAGGGTTTTCTACATATAAAGATTATGAATTTTTCTCATCTTTCACACCTCATCTGTTGGTACTACTGATGAAACCTACTACTCAACTAGTGGTAAAAAGACTGAAAAAACACCTAAAGGATCCACCTCCCGAACTTGTCCCTATATTGAAGATTCATCACAATTTAAATAATATTTTATATATTTATAAGTAATATTTTATAGAAATTATCATTGATTTATCTTTGAATAGATAAGATGTACCATATTGAAGAATACATCTAAGGAGATAACTCAAGAAGGACATGGAAACCACAACAAATTCTTATATGATTGAAGAAATAATGTTTTCCCTAAAATAAATTCCTATATGTACTATGCTAAAAAAATGATTATTAATGTCCTAGATATTGGATATATTGGCCACCACATAAATAATATATTCCCAAGCCTAAGAGAAAAACATGAAACACTTCAACACTTTTACCTAATTCCCAAACTAACATCATATCTAGAAAATATCCAAACTCTGATCCTAGGATGAAACTCTTATGATACCACTCTATCATGAACCAGTCCATTGAGGCCCTTCTGGTTAGTAGTAATCCAATTGTGACACCACAATCCTACCAACACTAGGCTATGGGTCATTGAATAGAAAAAATTAGGCATTTCAAAAACATGTGAGGCCTTATCCTAATGTACTTGTACATATACAAGCATCTACGAATACCAAAAAAATGATGAATGGAAAAAAATATGACCAATACCCAAATTCATGGATACATCTATATCCCAAAATCAGAGCACATTAAAAATACTACCATTAATAGAGGAAAAAATAAAATCCCATCAAAATAGGAAAATAAGTCCAACCTACTAGAAAGAGGGGACTATAGTTAAATACAACACCAAGTATGAACCATAGTCTATCTAGATCAACTATGATCTTCTTTATCTTGGTTAACCTAGGACCCTGTAGAATGACATATTGTCTGCGTAAGATGTGAAAAGTGTGAGAATAGACCATGAAATGGGTGAGTATAACAATACCATGTAGAAAACCCTATAATCACCAAACATAAAAAATCAAGAGAGTAGTAAGCTCATAAACATAATGTAATGTCAATCAAAATATGAGACATATCAAATATAAACCAGATATACTCCAGATAGATACTAAGTATCTAGGTAAGGTCATAAACACATTTCCATCATATGATTTTCCCAAGATTTAAAAGTAATTTTCATCCAAGAGAACTAACTCTACAAGATTGATAAAACTGATGATGCTCAACCAATATGTTGTTATTGTTGGGCCATGCCATGAAGAAGTAAATTATGAAATGCTGAAGTGATTAATACCTAGATATAGAATCACTACAAGTTCACGTGGGGTATACTATACCCTATTAAGAATAACCTACTATGTAAGGGTTTAACACTTGGGTATGTTGGTCACAATGACTTCTAAAACACCAAATAGGGAAGAAGATACAATAGAAGTTCCTACCGTAGGCTACATAGAGGGATTCCTGAAACTTTATCTAAGTCTAATCTTGAATAGGGGATCACATATTATACTCAAGACATGATTCCTCTCTCTACCCTCATGGGGATGGAATGAGGGAATATTACCTAAGGAAAATGGTCCAAACTGATGGGAATAAGGGCCTCAAATCACTTTGGAGAAAGTAAATTTTGTTTACTAGTAGTACATGGTATGTCTTACCTACCCTGGGTCTGCCAATGTGCTCTTTACCATGCCCATTCACTTCAGGTGTTTCCCATTTATTTTGGATGTTCATATGTACCATGTCATGTTTTAGTACTAGGACATGCCCATATACTAAGGTCTATCTGGTGTACCTAGACATGTATGTGCTCATGTTTCCCAAGGGTACACTATGAGTCACCAATCACAGGCCACAAAATACTTGGTAAATACCACATAGTGTGTGATAATTTATTTTAATAGAAGACCAAATAACCTTAGCGAGGTTTCTACATGGCCTGTGTTCTTTGGACTATATTCCATGTAGTAAGCTTTTTTCAAAACCTATTGATTCTTCATATTGTAACGCTCACACTTCTACGACCAATGGATCTTCCATGAGACACACTATTGATCCCAAGTCTAGTTGACTATGGATCCTTCATTACTAAGGGCTAGATTCTAGCCACCCGATCCCCTCTAGGAACTTGTCTCATCACACTATGTTTCCACCATTCACCAAACCATGAAATATAGAAACACTCATTTGATCTGGATCAACCATCGAACATCCAACACCATCATCACACCTCGATCACTTCATCTATCGTGAACCCAAATACGTGGTGATGATCCATTGTACAAAATATCGATCACATAGTGATCATCAATTAGTATTGGTCAAAACATTGACCAAATAAAATATTAGTGATGAACTTGTGAATAATCAGGGAAGAAATTCAGAGAACAGAATAATAGGAAGAAACCATAGCCATTTTTGGGTTGGACTCAATTTATTGTCATTATAATAACAAATGGAGAACCAAATGTCATAATAAATATCAATTTCTAATATTTAGGAAGATAAAAATATCAACCAAAATTTACCAATGATCCACGAATCAATTTTGTTAGGTAAATTGATCCATATTAAACATAGAATAAAAATTGAATAAATCCAAATAAAACAATCCCCTAACTCTAGTTTTGATCAATCACGGATAAAGAATGGTCATACATCATTATTGTTGGATATATCTACAAGATTTTTCGGTGAACAGATTTCTAAAGCATTGTCCAATGTTGTTCTCAAAGAACATTCCTCTGATAGATCCTCTCTTAATCCATAATGTTATGTGGTTAACCCTATTAATTTTATATGATAATCATTTATAGGAGGGGATTAGGTCACTATATTTAATATAACAAATAAGTAAATTTATTTATTTTTTTATTTTTTATTACAAATTCACTTTAACAAAACGCTTGATGTTGACAAAGATTTTTTCATGCCTTGGGTAAAACCAGTATTCCATATTTAATGGTGGTCTCATGTTTTTGAACAGAGATTCCATTTAGGTTTTATTCCATTAATTTATAAAAACTACACATGCATGATATAATATATTTAGTATTTTTATCATATCAATATCGAGACTCTCAGTGCCCTTGAATCTCATGCTACCATATTACCTAACTCTGAAAATATTCTAAAATATATTAAAAATCTAAAAAAGGGAAAAAATTAGTTGTTACAGTAATGACCGAAGTTTTTCTATTTAAATAAACATCGTGTTCTATGATTTTCTCCACACAAAACAATGAAAAAAAAACTAATACAGACCTTAATAAGGTAGTTATAAAATAAATAGGTATTAATAGTTCTAAAAAATTATAAAATATATTTAAATATAAATATAAATATATATATATATATAATAAGAAAACAAAATAAAATTCAATTTAAACATTAAAATAAATTAGATCATCTATGAAAATAATAAAATTCCTTTTGATGCTTAAAATTTATTTTATAAAATGGATTTATTTATGTTTTATATATCTCTAATTTTCATTAATTTTAGAATAATATTTAATATTTAAAAAACTATTCCCTATAAAAAACTATTTTTAACACTATTTTACAATTTTATTTTAAAAGATAAATTTTTCAATTTTAGGATGTTAATTTTAAAATTTTAATATGATTTTAATATTTACCCTGGTCATGTTATCTTAATATGTCTTTTTTTAATTTTTCTAAAAAATGAAATTTTAAGTTAATTGTAAAAAAACATAGTTTTTTCCAAATCTCTAACAGTTGTAACTTTTTAGTATATGAGTAAGGCCTGAAAGTTTATATTTTTTAATTGATCAAATATATATATTAAGGGTATTATTATGAAATCTAAAATATTATTTTGAACTTATTAATTCAATTTTTAAAATTTTATTACATACAAATAATTTTTTTGAATTTAAAAACATTTTTCATTTATTTTATTTAATTAAATATTATCATATTGAAATTTTGATTTGGATTGATTTTAATGACACATGACTTTTATTTTCTTATAATAAACTAATTACTATTATGAAATCAGTAACCATTGAAAATTTTTCTTACACTTTTGTTTACATATTAAAAAAAACTCTTTAATTACATTTTTTTTGTGTTATGAATGTTTAATTTAAAATAAAATTTCCTCATATTTATTAAATGAATATGGTTAAATTGATCCCAAATTAAATATCCTCCTGTTAAAATCTTGTAACATAAGCCTACTTATATTTTTAGTGACAAAATAATTGACATGATTCATATTAAATTAAAAGTAATAAGTGTTTTAATGACTAATCTAAGGTGGCATGAATGGTACTAAATTATATTAACATTTAGACATTCTATAAATCAATTTGTATGTTTTAAATTATTACTGACAAGTATTAATAACATTCCCTCACCTAACTCACCTATCATTCATTTCATTCTATTCTTACCCTTTATTTGACATTATTTCTTATGGAATCAATTACTTATAAAAGAGAGATCACATCCAACCATTCAATACTCCACTAATATTTATAAATTTCCATGAAACCCAACCCAAATTTCACCTTTTGTATGTTCTTTACATGACCTAATTACCATTTTCACTATAAAATATCCTAATTCCATCAAATCAAATACCATTATCAAGAAGTTCAAGGTCTCAATATAGGTACCACATATTTCTTAACATTTATTTCTTATTCATAAAATATTAAACCTAAAATAACCATAGTATAAAAATAAAACCACGATGACTAGAATGATGATATTTTATTATAATAATGGTACAACCATAATTTATTCTCTTCCATCTTTAATAAAAAAACTAGAATCATAGTTACTATATGTTCACAGATTACAACCTCCATAAAGTGATGCCTTACGTTTTTCATGACAACCTTTAATGTATAATTAAAAAAGTTTATTTAACAAGATAATATAATAATTAAAATATTTTAAGGATTTTTAAATGGAAAAATATTTTATTTTTATACTTTATTACCATTCTATGAGGACTGACATGTCGTCCGTGTGTACACCCAGGTTGTCACCTCCATGAGATGATGTTTCTATTTCATTTCCCATATAAACTAACATTAATTAAATAAAAAATGTATTAAATGTATAAAAATGGTTATTTATTAGACCATCATAATTTTTTAATGATAATAATATACATTCCATAAGTAATATTAACAAAAAATGGTTATAGAAAATTTAACCGCTTAAAGGTCATATTAATGTAAATTTTATAAATTGAGCTCATTCATGGAGAACCTATTTAATTGTATAAATTTTATACTAATTGAATGTTGCTGGACATAATAATATTTAGCCTTGGAGATTATGAGGCTATTTTTCAACACTATTGACCGTGGTCGACAAGAAAAACATATTATAAAAAAATTAACTAAACAACCCCTAATGACAAACGTAAGAAGATACTATATTAATAATAATTTTTTTTAAAGTAAACTCGAGGAATTTTATTAAAAAAGGAGGGATTACACCAGACAAAAGGATGGAGTTTTGTTTACATCATGAATATAAAGTGGGATCAACTCAGCATGGAGATCATCACTCCACCTAATAGTATGGGCTACACCCATGTTTTCCAGAGCATCAGCAATCCTGTTGGCTTCTCTATAAGTGTGCATTGCAATAAAGCTGGTGGAGGAGAGAGACTGAAGGCAGTCAATCCAGCGGGAAGTGAGCTTCCAAGCTAGGTGAACTGTACCCTTCCAAATAGCTTGAACAATGGTAGATGAATCACTCTCAATCCAGATGTTTCTCTAATTACGGGCTTTAGCAAATGAGATAGCATGGATAACACTCCACATCTCAGCTTCTAAGGAGGAGGAAAATCCACATGAGCTGTAGAAGCATCCAAGGATCTGGTCCAAATGATTTTTGAAGATTCCACCACAACCCGCTGGTCTCGGATTTCCTTTTGAGGCCCCGTCCACATTTATTTTAATCCACCCCGTAGGTGGAGGTTACCAAAAAACATCCATCATAAATTTGGGACGAGGAAATTTCTCGTCAACTCCAATGTGCCACAAGATCCCAAGATCTCTAACAGATTTAGAGCAGTGATCGTTCTGAATCGAGGCCGCCTCTCGAATATCAATGAGAATTAGCATTTTACGTGCATTGAGATTAAATAAGTTTTTGAAAAATATGTAGTCATTCCTGCCATACCAGATCACATGAAGAATCTCTATAATAGCCGCCATAAACAGATTCCTGATTTGCTTAGAATCCAAGGTTTCCATGCATCTCTGAATTTGCGAAATTAGAGATGTACCAAACAACCATTTGCAGTCAAATATATCAAATACATGGTTCTATAGAGCAAAAGCCGTATCACAAGGTAGGAAGAGATGATTGATATCCTCCCTATACTTATTACACATACATAATTTAGAGCAGAGGTTGACCCCGAAATCCTATAAACAGGAGTCGACGGGAATCCTACCATGTTCAATACGCCACACTAAGGTGAATCTCAAGGGTTTTATCCACGCTTTGTTAAAGTTTTTGAACCAATCAAGAAAGTTGTTATCATTGTTGAAAAGGAAGTTGTAATAACTCTTAGAGTCTAGGATGCCATTATGCGTAGGCTCCCATATAATAAAATAATCATTTTTCAAGAAGGAGTAGGAGTCAACAATGTTCATGATTTCATCTGGAAGAGAGTCATTTTGAGAGTGCATAATGTTCTTTATGGTATCATTGATGTTCAAGGGGGAGTGACCGGGAGACAATAAAGAAATAAGGGGGGAGCCCGTCCAATTGTCCAGCCAAAATTTTAAGTTGGAATCTTTATTGACCATCCATCTAGAATTAGTCATAATAACATTGAATGAACATTTGATGGAAGGCCAAATAGAAGACGTGAAAAAATTAAAATTTTTGTTCCTCAGTTTTTCAAGAAAGCGAGATCTAAGAAAGTAAGTGTCAGGCGAGTTATTACAAATAAGGTTCCATGTCAGCTTGGCCTGAAGGGCATCATTAAAGAAAGTCATATTTTTTATGCCAATTCCACCCTTATCTATGGGTTTACAATAGGTGGACCAGGGTATGGTGACCATTTTCCTTTCAAGAGTAATCCCTGTCCAAAAAAAGTTTTTGATGGCAGTATTAATGCGTTTTAAGAGACTCGCCGGCCATTTGTAAATAATCATAGAGTAGACATGTTTAGAGACAATAGTGGATTTAACCAAGCAAATTCTACCAGCCATAGAAATATTTTTCCCTTTCCAGGAGGAAAGGTTCCGAAGAGTATGATTAATGATAAAAGAGAAATAGGTAGCCTTAGGCCTGCCCCAAATGATAGGGACACCCAGGTAAGTAAAGGGAAACATGCCTTCCCTAATGCCAAGATCGTTTGTGATCTTGATTTTCCTGCCAAAGGGGAACTCTTTTCCAAAGTAAATGTAAAATTTCTTCCAATTGATATGTTGACCAGAGACAGACTCATAGTGAGAGAGGATGACTTTTAAATTGTTTTAATTCATTTTGTCCCCTTTCAAAAAAAAGGATTTTGTCATCCGTATACAAGAGGTGAGAGGGGGCATTCAGGTTCCTGGAGGCAGATATCGGATTAAGGTCACCATTTTCAACGGATTGTGAGATAAGTCTGCTTAAATAGTCTTTAGAAATGGAGAAAAGGATGGTAGAGAGAGGGTCCCCCTGTAGAACCCCCTTAGAACATTTGAAGTACCCCTTTGGGGATCCATTTAAGAGGATAGAGATGTGGGACGAATTAAACAAGTTTCTGATATTGTTTAAGAAAGTATCATTGAAACCAAAGTTGGCTAGGGTTTTAATTATAAAATTCCAATCAATAGTGTCGAAGGGTTTGGCAATATCAAGTTTTATGGAAACATTCCCTCCTCTCGTTTTCCTGTTGACGATATTCGTTGATTCAGAGGCAAGACAAATACAATTTTGGATTGATCTGCCTGTTATGAAACCAAATTGATTCCAGGAAACAATTCTTTTACTAATAAGAGCAATTCTATTGGAAACGAGTTTGGTAATAATTTTCATGAGGGAATTTATCAAAGAGATGGGTCAGAAGCTATAGAGATCATCAGCATTTTTAGTTTTGGGAATAAGCACCAGGAATTGGGAGTTGAGACCTTAGATGGGAAATATGACAGTATGGTTATTTATGGAATGTCAAGTTTACCCAAGGTGTAACATAAAGTTGGTTGGCATCAGGCATTCTTTTGAACACGATTGTTGGAAGGTGCGTTGAGTAAATTAATTAATTAATTAATTATTCGATTTTATAACATAAACCTTATAACTACTCTATTAAGGTGTTTTTATATGAAATCTCAAGGGTTATCTATATAACCCTAAAAAATTATAGATTATAAGGAAGTGTTCTTCATTGGAGGATTCAGGATCAAAGATCAATGTCAAACGAATCGAGGCGAATCGCGAGACAAATAAAGAACACAACTTGACCATGGCCTTCATCACTAGCAGACATGTTCTCCAAAAATGATTGATCTAACTCAAGGAAGGTAATGTTATTTTATGTTTTAATACCCTTTATTTATTTGATAAATAATTGTTTATTTATCATATTTGGTTTTTGACGATCAATGTTCTTATCATTAATCTAATTATTCTTTTATTTGTGGAATAATGTTTTAACCATTTTTGAATATCAATTTAATCATCTATGAACATATTTAAACCTTAATTATTTCCATTCTAATTCTTTAGGTTTTTATGGGTTTATACCCTTTTCATCATGCAATCATTATCATTAATCCCCTGGCTGGAGGTTCGATGAATACTTGAGAACCGATTGTTACATAATCGATATTTAACATAAAGTTCATTTCCATGTGTTCAGGATTGGGATTGGGAGAATGATCAAGGTTTTTTTGCAGTGTTATGGGTAAACTAAAATACATTAAAGGTGGATTCTGAGTTACATTATCACGGGTTTCAACGTATGGAGGAGTGGTGTGGTGGGATTGCTTCTCGAGAAGATTCGGGTAGCCAGAATCTGGTCCCTTGCAACAAAGGGGTGAAACAAAACCCAAATATGCATAATATGGGGAGATTCATAGTATAATTGATGGAGGAATAATTATTGAGATCATATACATTATGTTTTAGGGATTATGTAAAATATAAATGTAGAGAACATAGAGTCCAGGAACACATGTCGTGTAGTGCCTTGTTGTGGTGTCTATGGTTTCAGGCGAAGTCAAATATCACACATCATGTCTGAACCATACATGTCATGTGACTAGTGATCGAAGCTCAATGTATATGATAGGCTTACACAATCATGGGAATGACAAGGAACATAGACAAAACTAGAGTACACAGACACAACCATGTACTCAAGCATGGCCATTATACATCGGTATGAGACAAAGTACACGAGAATGGGCTAAAAGAATAGAAGTAGACTCTAGGCTACCAAGTCTTGTCATGTATTATATGATTACACCATGTATTCCCACATTTATATCATAAACATAGGTAGGTCATGAAAAATACATGTGTCCAAGTGAGGTAACACGTCGTGTGACCCCCAGGTACACTCCATGTGACCCCTAGGTACACATCATGTGCATTTCAGAAGGATTTACACGTAGTGTAACTCATTTTTATAGACCTCTATTTGTGCCTACGAATAGAATATCCTATGAAATTTTATACATAGAATGTGATAGTTTCCTATGTATTGGAATCAGAGATACGATGCAAGGTGTTACACGTGAGATTCTCTTTCAGTGACATTTGACTAATGGCAGTAATTAGGTTTGATCACAGGAGTGTTACCAGGGTTGGAAAACCCTCTTTTAAAGCATGAAATATGTAACCATACTCTATTCATAGGTTGGGTTATTAATAACCCTAACTATATAGGTCTTGTGTCCTTTATCTACATAGCAGAACCCCCTGGTTTTGGATCTCTGGTGGGGATCACGTCCTCCACTGGTAATTTTAACCCCTCATATATAGAGTATAGTGGTGTGGCATAAACCATATATATAGATTCATTTGTGGTTTTACGTGATGTTGGTAATCATATATAAACCTTTGGAGTTGCAAGATGAGTCATCATTCTTAGTTGGTATGTGGAGATGAAGATCCCCTTTCTCTATCATTTTGTTTTCTTTATGAGAATATCAGATGTTTGGTTTCATTTACCTATTACTTATTAGTTGAGATGACTCATGTATATTTTGATTTACCCCTTCATGGTGTTCTAGGTTTCCTACTAGGTATGTATATATTCACCCTTGCATGGGCTCTTCCCACATGTGTTGTGTCTTATACGAACAAAAGATAGATTGGGGGTGATCTTAGTGGACTAGATTTTGGAGGAGAATTATTGTAACATAGTGTAGCTGAACAAGTTCAGTGTCCAGCCTTATATATCATTAGTTAGGAACTCTACAGTCCCCCTTTTTTAATTTTTGATAGTTTGAGACCTCATTTCTAGTTGGGCATGTATTTTTTCCTTTTATACTTTTGTACTATATTTATGTACATTGATGATTTTCTAGAGGTTTTTGCATTTATGGTTTACCCTATAGTTGTTCATTATTTGATTATATCTCTAAACTATTACATGGAGTTGTTGTGTATGTGGGCATATATGTACTTAGTCTAAGGCCTTCCATTTCAATAATTCCCACTCAACATTTTTTACCAGTCCATAGTATTATAGGTGGGCTTGGTGTTTCTTTATAGAGAAATTTATGCCAAAATAGTCTTTCAAACTCACACAGTACTCCCTCTATGTGGTTAAAGATAGGTTCTACTAGGAATGTATATTTTATTAGGTTATCTGTAGAGAAAGTTGGTCCAACAGAGTCTTCTTATGTATTCCAACTTATTATGGAGTGATGGAGAAATCTATGGTTACAAAGATCTTCCTAGAAGAGGAATGTTGGGTAGTATCAGCCGAAAATGGGCTTCATAGGGATGATTCATCAATATTTTATATAATAAATCATTCAACATGGTCTTGGTGTAAGAGAACTCTCTTTGGATAGACTAAGACATATGAATCTATGACACATTGTTCACCCATAGGATCCACTCAGTCAGGAGAGGGGCCATGCTATGCTTGAGAATGGTGAGGTAACATGGCTCATGATTTACTAACTAGTTGTATTGAGGAGGGTAGACATGTATTTTATGGACTTAAAAAACAAAGTTAGTGTTGTTATCATTGATCTCTCATGCATACTGATAATGGCCCCCAAGGAGGTGGTGTTGATATAGGAGAAGGTGGTGCTCTGGAGGGAGGAACTACTAGTGGAGATATATGTTATGAGCTACTTACACCACCACTACCATGTTCCCCGCACCATGTTCAGGGAGCTAGAAGTCAAGTCCATGAAAATCTACAATAAATGGAGGGTTACTAGGCTGCTCATGAGATTATTTGAGGTATGATCTATTTATTTTCTACTCAAGCTCTACTACTTATCATCACTGGTGTGAGTCATTCCTTCATCTCTATATCCCAGGTTTAAGAGATATATATCCACATTAAGACCTTATCCCAGAAGCTATTTCTATAGGTTCATACTTTTAGTGATTAGTCGATATAACATATCTACCGACATTTCATGTTTGTGTTGGGTGGATAGAGTTTCTCATGGGACCTCTTGGTCATCATAATGAAACCCTATAACATCATCTGGGGATGAAGTGTTTGTCTATGTTTAATTCCAAGGTTTACATTAATCACATTTATGTGAATTTTATTTAGATAGATGTGATGGTATTATCCTTTTTGAGTGATAGAGTTCTCATGGATGCATCAGTAGGCCTTGTGTGTAGGAAGCTGCAACCCGTCACCCATCATCCAGTGATTTTAGCACTTGGTGTAGTGGGATATTCTAAAACATGACTTCTAGTGATAGTGGAATATTAGATTGACAAATACCCATGGATATTCCTAGACTACCTATGAGTTGAGAGATATAATTCTACATTTAATTTCATCCCTATACTACAATGGTATCTTTTATAGTATATCAGATGGATCCTATGACAACCCTGCTCTTTATTACATAATTAAACATGATTTATTATATAAAATATTCACTTTATAAAACATATAAGATCAAAATTTCTAGTGTCTTTGGGGCATAAGAACATTAAATTACAGCTTAGAACATTAAACACACATCATCTTTATTTAAAACTTCCTTTACATGACCACTACATTCCCTCGTACTTAGCATTGCATGGGATTACCTAAAGAAATGCATAAGAAAAGGGAGATCTATAAAGACCATTAAGGGAATAAACATGTAATAACATGAGGAATACAATACATGTTAGACAATAGTAATATCAATGGATCACAAGAGAAACATTAACATAAAAGAATAATAATGCATGATAATCATAACATGGAAATGTGGCAACAACATTTAACATGATTTTAGCATGATCCAAGGATCATTGAACATGGATCATGAGTAAACCCTTATTTCACTTGAATTAACATGAGTAAACCCTCATTTCAATTGACGTATCATGATACTAATCTTTACCCAATGCATTGGAGCACTATCAGGGCACACCCTTCTTAAACATTTCATTTCATGCATAAATATGCCACATGGATCATATAACATGGATTCAATTAACCTCATAACTTATTCCACGATAAAGGAAATGTGTAATTAATAAATGAAACACTATAATCAATACGCAAATGTGCATAAAGGTTAATACCCTTGATTTATAAATGGGAATATTATTCACTACACAATGACAATGGAATGAAAAATTACAGTGCAATTTCGGCAGCGTAACAGTGTGACATAAGAATTCCTAAAAATGGATGATGAGAGAAAAATGGGTGTCTCATAAAATGTAAATGAAATGGACATTAAGGTGACCATATAGATACATGTCCCAAAAAATTTAATGGAAATTATATTTATAATACAAAACAATTTCTTGAAAGTGAATGAGAAGGGAGAATTTCCTTACAGAATTTCGACATGGTAACAAGTGTACACAGATGACATTAATGAGAGATAAATAGGTTTCTCATCATTTAAAAAATAAATAGGGCAGTATGGGGGAGGTGAAAAATCATACACCAACATTTGTAATTGAAATTAAAAGGGTATAACAACATAATGGGATTGAGACAAAAATGAGAAAAGAGGAAACCCCTTACTTGGAAGTGTGATCCCAGTGGCTTGGGAGAGGATTGATAGAGGATTATTGGGAGATTGGGGAACTTTGGAAGGATTCTAGAGAGAGGAAGGTAGAGGTTTGTTGAAATCAAAAGGCTTTTAGTGACAAGGAAGTGAGAGCTTGGGTGGGATTATATAGAAAAGGAGATGGAATTATTTGATATTTAGGTTTGGGTCACCACACATTAAACTAATCAATACCATAAACCATCCCATGGTTTTTCCCATGTATTTTTCCAAATGGGAGTGGAAAAAAATATTTTATAAGGAAAAATGCCAAAATTCATAAAATATTAAGGGTGCTTATGTGGAGGTGAGTCACAATATCAAGGAAATTCATTTTAAAAGTGAAAATCTTGTATAACTATTGGAGGGTCCATTGAAGTTTTGTAAAATAAATCAAACAAACCTAAAATTACATTATTTTAATGGTAAAACATATGTTGGCAGAAAATATCATTTATAGTATTTTATTACATCACTATTGGGTCATTATGATGTCATAAAACACATTATATATTTAAACGGTATTTAATTTTTACCAAAAAATTCGACTGTCTCATAAAATTATTAAAAATTCACCATTGGATAATTTCAAAATCTTGATTCTAAAAATAATAGTCATTTTATCTAAATAATTTTCTAAATATTTTAATTGATACTTTTAAAATAAAAACCTACATATATTGAAAAATCATGGGTTTTGACTAAAATAACTTTAAAACCTTAATAAAATCTCAATTGCATTCATAAAATTATAAGATAATTTATATTTAATAAAAAATAATTTAATATTAATAATATTTTATTAAATATTATTTAATTCAAAAATCCATTAATTCATCAAAATAGATTTTTTAGTTTAATATTACCTAAAAATACTACTTGTATATTAAAAACTATTTACAAAGTTATAATAATAAAATGAATGTACATTAATTATTATATAAAAAAATAATGCACATATTCAAAGTGATAAATTCTTGTTACATAAACCCTTATAACACCCACATAAGACTAAAGGGTAAGATTCACAATGGTGACAAACTCTTGGGGTGGCTCGGATAGCATTGCTCGAGTAGTAATCTCTATCAACTTCAACTTCTCTCATAGGGAGTTTTGCTCAAGTTTAACATATAAAGATCGACTTGGGCTTGGTAAAGAGTAAATCCCAATGATGCCACCACCTTTTTGAGCTCTGACAAATGGGCTTCTTATGGGGAGAGTCTACTGGATGAGGCCATCGCTTCCTTTGTCTGAGTAAATTTGATTTGGTAAAGCCCTATATTTATACTAATCATGTGACCACTATTCGAAGAATATATTAGAAACATTCACAATCCTTAACAATATTTTAAAATCCAAGAAAATAAAACCAATGAAGTTCACATTTTATTTAAACATTTTACATAAATAGACATTTAATTAGAACAAGATGAATTTTCATTACTGAAATTTTGGGTTGTTATAATCTTCCCCCTTAAGAAATATCACCCTCGAAATTTCCTTTTCCCAAACTAAAACAAATGTGGGTATCTCTACTTCATTACTTCCTATGATTCACACATCTCTTCTTCAAACTTTCAGTTTCACCAAAACACCTTGATGATGGGCATTGTATTATTTCGTAGAACTTTCTATCTATGATCTAAGATCTATACTGGTTGCTCCTTCTAAGAAAGATCATCCTCCAACTATACCACCTATAAAGAGAGTACATGTGAAGGGTCTATTATGTACTTCCTTAAGAGGGATACATGAAAGACATTAGGTACTTTGGCCATGGTAGGTGGAAGTGCCAGTCGATAGGCCACAACCCTGACACGATCAAGAATCTAGAAGGGTCCAATGTACCTAGGAATTAAATTACCTTTATTTAAAAACCTAATGACCCTCCATGGAGATATGCATCGAAATACCATATGCATAACTTTAAACTCCAGGTCTCATCAACAGTTATCTTCATAACTATTATGTTGACTCTAGGTGGCCTTGATATGCTGATGAATTGTTTTCAGCTTCTTCACCATCTCTTCGACCATTTCTGGTCCTAGCAGCTTATGCTCACCGACTTCATCCCAACACACCTGTGTTTTGCACCTTTTCCCATAAAGGGATTTATATTGTGCCATTTGGATGCTCGAGTGGAAACTATTATTGTAAGAAAATTCAACCAGTGGAAGATGTTGGTCCCATACGCCTTTGAAGTCCATTGAGAAAGCTCTCAACATGTCCTCAAGTGTTTGGATAGTCCACTCAGATTGGCCTTTGGTTTGAGGATGATCGACAGTACTGATGTTTATTTCAGTATCCAAAGTATGTTGGAGACTCTTCCAAAACATAGAGGTGAATCTTGGATCTCGATCAGATACAATAGATTGTGGTACTCCATGTAGCCTTACCACTTCCCTGATATATATCTATGCCAGTTGATCAAGTGAGAAATCCTCCCAAATAGAAATAAAGTGTGCAGACTTGGTAATATGATCCACAACAACCCAGATTGAATTGTTTCCATTTGATGTCTTCAGAAGTTCGGTGACAAAGTACATGGAGATGTTATCCCATTTCCATGCTAGTATGAGTAATGGTTGCATCATCCCATTAGAATGCTGCCTCTCTACCTTCACTTGTTGACACACAAGACACTTTGATGTAAATTCATTAATCTCCTTCTTTATATTATCCCACCAAAAGTTCTCTCAGAGATCTCGATACATCTTGGTGATCCCTGGGTGAATAGATATGGTTGATCTATGTGAGTCATCCAGAAGCTCCTTATTTATCTCTAGATCAGATTGTACACATAATCATGACCCAAATCTCACAATTCCATCCATGTCAACCATGAAATCTAAGGATTTCCCATTTCTGATAGCTTCCACCCTTTTCCTAATTTCCACATTCTTTCTTTGAGCATCCTTTATTTTCTCCAAAAGAGACGGTTGAGCAATCATTTGTGAAAGGATTGATGATGATCCTTTATTTATGATTCCCATGTCCATCATCATCAAATCAAAGTATATTGGATCCTTCTCAATTCTCATCAATGATAGAATTGATGGGTCCTTTCTACTTAGTCTATTTCCCACCTTGTTTGCTTTCCCAAGGTGGTAATGGATTGTGAAATCATAATCTTTGATAAGCTCTAACCATATTCATTGGCGCATGTTCAACTATTTCTATGTGAATATATAGTTTAGGATTTTATGGTCCATATTTATTTCACACTTCTCTCAAAAAAGATAATTCCTCCAAATTTTTAATGCAAATATCACTGATGCCAACTCCAAAAAATGTTTTGGACAATTATGATCAGGAACTTTCAATTGCCTTGAAGTATAGGCAATGACTTTTTCATTTTTCATCAACACACATCCCAGACCCCTCTTCGAAGCATCACTAAATAACACAAAAAGTTCTCCACTTGTTGGTAAAGTGAGCATGAGCACAGTGATAATCCTCATTTTCAACTCCGTGAAGCATTCTTCGCATTCATCAACCCAAGAAAACTTTACTCCCTTCCGAGTCAACTTGGTAAGAGGGTTGGACAATCATTTGAAATTTCTCAAAAATCGTCGATAAAATCCAGCTAATACCAAAAAACTATGGATATCGGTTACTAATATTGGCCTCAACCATCCCTCCATTGCAGCTATCTTGGAGTGATCCATAGATATCCCATTACTTGTGATGATTTGGCCTAAGAATAAGACCTCCTTCAACTAGAACTCACACTTGATGTATTTTTCATAGAGCTTTTATTTCCGCAAGGTCTCTAGTACAGTTCTTAGATACTCCTCATGATCTTCCTGGGTTTGGGAGTATACTATAAATATCATCTATAAAGACTAACAAAAACTTGTCGAGGTAATATCTAAAGACTCTTTTCATCAAGTCCATGAATATTCCTGGAGCATTGTTGAGTTCGAAAGGCATTACTATGAATTCATAGTTCCCGTATCTTATACAAAAAGCAGTCTTGGGGATATCTTCCTTCTTCACCCTTACTTGATAATATCTTGACCGAAAATCCATTTTAGAGAAGTATTGTGCTCCACGCAGCTAATCGAAAAATTCATCAATTCAAGGGAGGGGATACTTTATCTTTATCATGATTTTGTTAAGATCACGAAAATTAATGCAAAGGCGCATTGACTTATCCTTCTTCTCGACGAAGAGGACTAGTGCACTGCAAGGTGAAGCACTTGGGCATATAAACCCTTTATCCAGATTCTCCTGTAGTTTTTTATTGAACTCCTCAAGCTCCACAACATCCATTCTATACAGAGTCTTAGATTTTGGTAAAGTCCCAGGTAAAAGGTCAATTGAGAATTCAACATCTCTTTTAGGAGAAGAAGATGAAATTCCTCAGGAAACACTTCCACGAATTCCCTCACAATAGGCATGTCTTCAAGGATGGTTACTTCTTTAGACTCAATCATCTGAGCTAGATACGTGTTCTCATAGGGAAGTAATATCCATGCTTATGGTGATGGTGCTAAAGAAGATTCATCTTCCTCCTTACACTTGTATAGAATCGGAGGTCGATTATCCATATGAAGAGTGATTTACCTCTCATGGAAATTTATGTTGTCTCTATATAAGGAAAGACAATCCATGCATAAAATTGCATAAAATTCCACCAGAGGGAGTATGACAAGGTTCGTTGGGAAGTTCAGTCCACAGATTATGACAATGGAGGAGTTATATTCATGGGATGCAATGATTTCCCCATTGCTGTAATCACTAAAATATTTACTTCCATGATTTGTGGTGGTGTTGGGATTGTTCTACTAAACTTTCGGGATATAAAAGAATGCATAGAACCAGAATCTAAAAGTATGTTCCCTATTCTTTAATGAATAATTAGGGTACCTATCACCACTTCATTGTTGGGGTTCACTTCAACGGTAGTGATGGAAAAATATCACCCTTACTACCTCATAGGTTGTTGGTTGCCTCCAAAAACCCTTGGCTTTGGGCACTGATTTGCAAAGTGCCCTAGTTCTTTGCAATTGAAGCAATGAAAAATGCGCTGAGAGTCGAACAGAGAATTCTTATCCTTTGTCGCAGCAGCGGGTTTTTCTTGCTGATAGTTAATAGCCAGGTTCCCTTCTCTTCCACACCTAAAGGATTTCCTCGTCCCCTTTAGGCAAATTTTGGGGTTCTTATTTCCGCACCTTTGGAAAGTGGGGTGCTGGATCTTCTAAGAACCATTGCATTTATCCCTCAGTCCTCCGGGAATGAATTCCACCTTATGATTCTTATCCCCTTGATACACCTGAGATTCCCCAATCTCCATTTCGACTTTGAGGGCACATCAGACAATTCCATCATTGATTTCGAAGTCATGGATCGCTAGCGCTTTCCGCGGGATAGAATTCATCCCACCAAAGAAGCGGTCAACTTTGCATTAAAGGGTAAATACAATGCTGAGTGAATATCATGCAATCCTTGTGATGTTTCCCTCATACGCTCTGATAGATTCGTTGTCTTTCTGCTTGAGGTCAATGAAGTCCCTCTCCATCTTTTGTCGGAGGGTGCATGGAAAATATTTTTCTAAAAACATCTTTTAGAAATACTTCCATTCCAACACCTCGATCTCCTCCTTAGGCTTCATATTTTTGATCAACGTCCACCACTGATTAGCTTCACCCTCCATATGATAAGCATCTAGGATAACCTTCTCTTGTTCGGAACATTGAAGGATGGATAATATCTTTTCAATGGAGTTGATCCATTGTTCTGCGATTGAGGGATCAGATGATCCCTTATAATTAGGAGGCCTTTGTCTCATGATGCTCTCGATAGTGACTTGTTATTTCTTGGGGGGGGGGGTGAACATTTCTCTTAACCCATGTCTCTATTCAAATATTGAGTTAACTAAGAGAGAAGTGTAAAAAAGTTCACGATTCCTGATCCCATTGGATTGGGCATCTCATTAGAACAATCATCACATTGATCTTCACATCGGTTGTTAGCCCGATTCCTCCTTTTACCGACCATTGGATGGAATAAAAAGAAAATTAGGGGTAACACATAAAGGGCAATCCAAAGACAAAACAGATGACATATACCTTACTTTTATTTCCTTAACTTATGAATCTATAGGCTTCAATATATGTTATCCATGATCTACTTTCCAACATATATTCTTAGGGGAATTTTTTCCCTTAATAAGGGTTCATACCAAGCTTGTGAATTTACCAAAGAATACCACCCTAGAGTGCTGTAACCAATATTGTAGAAAGGCCCGTTGTCATGCACCGGTTCTAGTTCAAGTCTAGCTCAAAGCGGTGTTTTCGGGTTTTACCCATAGGATACATCTATTCCAGAGCCGCCTCTACTTGCTCGTATCCATACATGGATGTATTTTCTTGATAAACCACTTACTCAATACTCCCAAATACTTAGGGATGTTTTCATTATACTTATTCCTATCTCTAAGTCTCCACTAGGGTTTTCTAATCCTAATCCCAAAAATAACATAACCTATACTCTGATACCAACTATGACAACCCTGCTCTTTATTATATACTTAAACATGATTTATTACACCAAATCTTCCCTTGATACAAAAAGAAGATAGGGATGTCTAGTGTATTTTGGGCTTAGGAACATTACATAACAGCTTAGAACATAAAACACACAACATCTTTATTTAGAACTTCCTTTACATGACCACTACCTTCCCTCTAACATAGCATTGCAAGGGATAACCTGAGGACATGCATAAGAAAAGGGTGAGCTATAAAGCCCAGTAAGCGAATAAACATGGATTAACATGAGAAATAAAATACATGTTAGAAAATAGGAATATTAATGGAGCACGAGAGAAATCTAATCATAAAGGCATGGTAAAGCATGATAATCATAACATGAAAATGTGGCAACAACATTTAACATGATTTTACCATGATCCAAGGCTCATTGCACATGGATCATGAGTAAAACCTCATTGAACTTGAATTATAATGAGTAAACCCTCATTTCACTTGACGTATCATGATACTAATCTTTACCCAAATCATTGGAGTGCTATCAGGGTGCACCCTTCTTTAACATTTCATTTAATGCATAAATGTGCCACATGAATCATATAACATGGATTCATTAAACCACATCATTTATTCCATGATAAAGGAAATGTAGAATTCATACATGAAAAACTATAATAAATACATAAATTTTCATAAAGGTTGATACCCTTGATTGAGCAATGGGCATGGTATTCACTACATAATGACATTAGCTTGAAAATATCACAGTGCAATTTCGGCAGCGTAACAACATGACATAAGAATTCATAAAAATGATTGATGAGAGAGAAATGGGTGTCTCATCATATATACATGAAATGGACATTAAGGGGGTTATATAGATACATGTACCAACAAATGTAATAGAAATTGGATTTATAATACAAAATAATTTCTTGAAAGTGAATGAGAAGAGAGAATTTCCTTACGGAATTTCATCATGGTAATGGGTGTACACGGATGACATTAATGAGAGTGAAATTGGTCTATCATCATTTAAAGCATAAATAGGGTAGTATGGGGGAGGTGTGAAATAATACCCCCAACATTTCTAATTTAAATTAAAAGGGTATAACAACATAATGAGATTGAGACAAAAATGAGAAAAGAGGAAACACCTTACTTGGAAGTTTGATCCCAAAGGCTTGGGAGAGGCTTGAGAGAGGCTTCTTGGGAGCTTGGGGCACCTTTCGAGGATTATAGAGAGAGGAGGGAATACTTTTGTAGAACTCCAAAGGCTCTGAGTGAAGAGGAAGTGGGAGCTTGGGTGGGTTTATATAGGAAATGAGAGGGATTTCTTTAGTATTTAGGTTTGGGTTATCACACATTAAACTAATCAATACCACAAACCAGTACATGGTTTTTTCCCATGGGTTTTTCCAAAGGGGAGTGGTATGCAATATTTTATAAGGCCAATGGCCTAACTTCTTAAAATATTGAGGGTTCTTATGTGGAGGCGAGTCACACTTTTAAGGAAATTCATTTAAAAAGTGAAAATGTTTTATAACTCTTGGAGGATCCAATAATGTTTTGTAAAATAAATTAAACTAACCTAAAATCACATTATTTTAATGGTAAAAAATATATTGGAAAAAAATATCATTTATAGAATTTTATTACATCACTATTGGGTCATTACGATTTCATAAAACACATTATATATTTAAATAGTATTTAATTTTTACCCAAAAATTAGACTCTCTCAGAAAATTATGAAAAATTAACCATTGGATAATTTCGACATCCTGATTCCAAAAATAATATATATTTTATCTAAATAATTTTCTAAATATGATAATTTTTACTTTTAAAATAAAAACTAACATTTATCAAAAAATCATGGGTTTTGATAATAATAGCTTTCAAACCATAATAAAAATTACAATTGCATTCATAAAATAATATGATAATTTATATTTAATAAAAATTAATTTAATAATAATAATATTTTATTAAAATATTATTGAATTCAAAAATAAATTAATTCATAAAAAGAGATTTCTTAGTTGAATATTAGCTAAAAATACTATTTCTACATTAAAAACTATTTACAAATTAACAATAATAAAATGAATGTATATTAATTATTATATAAAAAACTAATGCACATATTCATAGTTCTAAGGTATTGTTACATAACCCCTTATAACACCTACATAAGACCTAAGGGTAAGATGCGTGACGGTGACAGACTCCTGGGGTGTCTTAGATAGCTTTGATTGAGTGGTAATCTCTATCAACTTCCACTTCTCTGATAGGTGGTTCCGCTTGAGCCTAATGTATTCAATCTCAGCTTGGGCTTGGTCAAGAGCTAAACCCAGTGATTCCACCTCCTTTCCAAGCTCTGAAAATGGGATTTGTATGGGGAAAGTCTGCTAGATGAGGTTATCATTTACATTGTCTGAGTAAATTGGATTTATTAAAGCCCTATATTTATACTAATCATACCATCACTGTTCAGGGGGTATATTAGAAATGGTCACAATCCTTAATGGTATTTTATAATCCAAAAACATAAAACTAATGAAGTTCACATTTTATATAATCATTTTACATAATGAGACATTTAATTAGATCAGGAGGAACTTCCATTAATGAAAGTTTGGGTCGTTACAGCTCCTACCAAGATCTGGGATCCAAGGGTAAAGTTATAGGGCCTTTGAGATAAATGACTTATTATAACCCATGTGTCCCCTAGGTGAATCCACCTTTGTTTTTGAAAAAGAAGAATGATATTTTTAGGCTTTGTGCTAACTATAATCACTTGAATTAGGTAATGATAAAGATCCAATACCACTTATAGATGATTCAAAACCTCTTTTACTCATTGAAATGTGTGAGTTTGATCTCAAAGATCTATCTCAGGTCCTTATACCATAGGTTGAGTGTTTGTGAGGATGATATTTTGAAGTTGAAATTCTGATTTCACTACATACACTATGATTTCTTGGTGATTCTTGTTAGTTTGATGAATTCCACCACTATGTGTATAGTTCTTATGTACCTGATTCTTTAAGCATACATGGTGCGATTAATTGTTTTTTTCATTAATGACATACTAATTTACTCTACATTAGAGGAGGAGAATGCAGAATATTTTAGTATGGTCCTAAACTTACTCTGATAGAACCATATTTAGGGTAAGCTCTTGAAGTTATAGTTTTGGATCTACAAGGTTCACTTTTTGAGGCTTATCATCTCTGAGAATGGTTTCATTTTGGATCCTATAAATATTGATGTAATTATTTATTGGGAGACACCCAAGTGTGTGTTAGAGATATGTAGTTTCCTTTGTTTTACGGGATACTACGAGAGAGTCATGGATGATTATTCTTGGATATCAACCATTTTGACTATGTTGACATGGAAATGAAATCCTTTTTCCGAGAATGAAAGATGTCAGATGGACTTCAAGGAGTTGATGCTTATGTTAAATGGTCTTCTTGTATTAGGGCTAACATAGTAGTTCATTGAGTACATGGTGCGTTTTGATACCTCTAGAGATGGTCTTGGTTTTATATTGATTTTAAGGAATACAATGATTTCTTATGGATCGAGGAATTTGAGGCCCCATAAGGCAAAGCTACATTAAACATGACCTATAGTGACAATGGTAGTATTTTATCTATATATATAGAGGCACTATTTTCTGGGTGAGTATTTTTTTGAATCAGATCTTCAATGTCTCTTATACATCTTCACACAGATATATATTAAACTGAGATAGTGGTGTTGGTTGGAGCTCCTAAATGAATATGAATTTGAGAAAGTGTATACACCTAAGAAGAAAAACATGGCGGTAGATACACTTAGTTGAAAGTCCCTTTATCACTTAATGTGGGAGGTGTTTGAGTAGTTAACTTTAGTACAATTGGCCTATTAGAGGATAGAGGTGTATTTTTTCTTCATTCAATGGTAGTTACTCCTCCACTTCTTTACCATGTGAGAAAGTCTTAGTTGGGATATGATAAAGTTAATATTATTATTATTTTTCATGTGTGTTTAAATGATTTAATCTCTTATAATTAATCAATTTGATTTTATCTTTATTATTTTATCATTTATGGTGAATTTTGGTAATAATATCATAAATTTATCATTTTTATAGAGCTCATGTTTTTCAAGTGTAACTTCTAAATTATGATCCAATTGAAGTGAATACTTTTCTATTCATAAATTGTTTTTGGTATTCAACTTTATCTTCTGGACCCAGATCAAATTCAAATCACACTATAAAAAAAATCAATTAAGTGGAGAAATTTTATTAGCCGAAAAAATGGACCCTACATCAGTAATTGATTCATATCTCAGTATATATGCATACAAATGAAGTTATTACAACTGTATTAGAAAGAGAAATCTAATATTCATGTTCAAAATAACTTTCATGGATAATATAAATCATTTAAGAGTAATTTGAATGCAACAAATTGGAGGGAGTTGAGGAGTCTCCTACAGAAGACAAAGTTATCTTCAGTAAATTAGGAATAAATTATTTTACACTTGTAAGAACAAAATGATATTTTTTGTGATAATTAACAAGATATAGGTAAAAAACTATACAAATAACTTCCAGATATTCATCCATTTACTATGAAAAATACATGAAAAAGATAGGAGTGAATCTGGAGGGAAAGTTTTCCACTCCTTAATCGTATAAATATGTCTGTTCACTTCCATTCATAGGTGTTGTGTATGGATAATGAGGGTATGTGATGGATAATTTTAACCATTAAGTATTTAAAATTTAATAATTTTATTTTTTTAGTTTAATAATTCTCTCTTATTCCCCTTTCAAATCTATTACTCTTCACATGGAGGGTTAAATCTTTTGAGTGATCGGGGAAGGGGAAGTTTTCATTTTGTAATATTGAAGTCTTGTGATTTAATGTAAAACTATTATTTATTATATTGGTTGATTTATTTTTTTTATTGGTTCCAATTTATATTAATGTGGTCATATTTAGGGTTTTTTGTCATTAAGTTTTTATAGTTTTGGTTGAAGATCTATAAACTCCCTATCCCAAATGGAGTTTGTTTTGATCAGGAAGATCATGTTTGGTGGAAAGTGTCTAGAAATTTTTGGCATGTGTGTGGAATAAGTGAATTTTGTATAGATTAATAAGGTGAAACAATTACCTATCAATAATTTCCTTAGTTATTTAAGAATGGTTTATGAATTTTCATGCACACAAGAGTGGTTTCAATTCATCCATCAACCGCGAGTGATTAAAAAATCGATTGACGAGTCCTTCATTTATAATTCAATAGGAAGAGAGTGGTAGTTTGTTTTATGAACATAATGATATTAAAAAATGAAATCATTCCCTAAACCCATCACCCTCTTTATCAATTTGGGTTCAAAATTCATTTTTTTACATTCTTTCTTTTCAAAAAGAAACAATTTCAAAAAAAATCTTACTTATTTCACTTATTTCAAGTGACAACTTGATTGTTGTGCCTATTCTATGTATAAATCCTAGGGTGACCACTATATTACATTTAAACTTTGGAAATAATTATTTTTGTCCCACCCCATGATAGTCCTCTGTTAGGATACATATATTTTGAGGTTTTACGTGACTAAATTTCCCTAGGAGATGCAACTAATGGATTTTCTAAATGAGGGGTGCACATTAACCTTCTTCAGGGAAGGATAGTGGTTCCAATCAAGTTATGAGAGTAGGTAATGAGGGAGTTTCAATGTTCTCCCTTTTTCATACATCCTATTATAGAAAATATGTATATGGACCTTTAGTGACGTTTTTTTGTGATGTAATGTGGTGGAGAGAAGCCCATTATTTCATTCGGTGTCTCAAATGTCTGTAGGTAATGGTAGAACATCTGGTTCCATTAGTTTTGAACCAATATGTTGAGGTCTCATAATGGAGGTGGGATGTAATTTCAGTGGCTTTCATTATAAGAATTCCATATACACTGATAATCCATGGTTCTTTCTGGGTTTTCTTTACAAAATTACCATGTCAGGACAATTTTAATACATCCAGAGAAAATATTAGTTTAGATTTTGCGGTGGTTGTATATCAGGGAGATCATTTGGCTTTGGGGGGTACCCATGAATATTATCTCTGATCATAATTATAGGTTTATTTCATGGTTTTATAGAGGTATTTAGGAGGATTTTGGGACCCTTTTAAATATTAGTACAATATTTCCCCCCCAAATGGATAGGTAGACTGAACAAACTATCTAGGTGTTAGAGGATATGTTGAGATCCTGTGTGTTAGAGTGTGTCTAGATCTAGGAGGATCACTTTAAATTTATATATTTTTCTTATAACTAAAACAATCACACAACTATTGACAAGGAACCTTTGGAGGAATTGTACAAAACACCCTGTAGGTCACCCTTATGTTGGATTGAGATTGGTGATACATCTCTTGTTGGGATAGAGATAGTATGAGTGATAATAGAGTAAGTTCATGTGATCCACAAGCATATGATGATAGACCATATCCAACACAAATATTTCACAGATCATAAATTTAGGCCTTCTGAGTTTGAGAAGGATATCTTGTTTTCCTAAGATTCTATCTACGATGTGGATTGAAGAGATTTGGCTGGGGAATAAAGTTATAAATGTTGTTTAGTAGTCTATTCAAGATCCCTTGGAGGGTTGGAAAGGTTTATTACCACTTGGACTTTCCAACATAGTTCGATCAAGTGAATGATATCTTCCATGTGTGGAAACTGAGGAGATATGTGCATGACACTACACATGTTCTTGGCTAGGGAGAGATGGTTATAGTGGATGCAACCACCTTCATGGAGTACCTAGAAGAATCATGGATCAAAAAGATATGATCTTACATGGATGGACTATTCCTTTGATTCATGTTATTTGGAAGCCTGAGATCATGTAGTAGATCTCTTAGGATAATGAGAGTGATATGAAGGCTTAGTACACCCACCTTTTTGTGAATCTTGTGATTTTCAAGGAAAAAATACATGAAGGTGGGGAGAATGTAATGAATCTAGTTTTTTGGATCTTGTTATTTTAATATACATATATATATTTCTCTATATTTCTATTTAGATTCCACAAGGTGTTTTGGTGTCTTGGGAACCCATACTTTATATATTAAAAAAATTACTATATATTAAATCAAGGACACATATATTATATATAAAAATGGATTCTTCATTGTTTAAGACCTTTAATAGGAAATCCAAAAACATTGTTTTTTAGAACATAAGTTTTATCTCAGGTGAGACATAAAGTTGGTCAACGTCAAATGTTATGCGGAATACACCCATTGGTGGGTGCCTTGAGAAGATTAATTAATTAATTAAATTTTTTTTATGAACTAAACATTTGAAATCCTCTATAAATTTTCTGTTATAAAAAATTCTCTGGGGCTATCCATATAACCCTAGGATATTATAGAGTAGGGGGAATCATTATTTATTGGTGTATTTAGGATCAATGATTGATGACGAAAGGATCAAGGGGGATCATGAGACAAACATAAAATGCTATAAGAACTTTTTGATTTTTTTTAACAGATGAGTTATTCACTAATGATCGATCCAACTCAAGGCAGGGAACATTACTTAATGTTTTTTCCTTCTATTTATTTTAAAATTCATGTATTATTAATATTATTTGGTTTCCACCATCTTTTGTTCTTAATATGAACTCAATTATTCATTTATTTATGGAATACTGTTTTAACCATTTCAGTTCATCAATTTATTTATATTAGATTTAAATCCAACCTAAAAAAATCCACATTAATTCATGACATTTTAATTTGTGAACTATACACACCATGTGACTGGATGCTGGAATCTCATATTGTACCTCAGGGGTATATGGGACCAAGCACAGGCAGACACATGGGTATGACTAGAGTACAAGGGGATAACCATGTACTCAAACATGGAAAGTGTACATGGGAATGGGGTTAAGTGAAAGGATATGAGTTGGAAGAATGTGGGTATACATCGAGCTAGTAATATAATCCTTGTACCACTTTCACACATAGTGTACCACCACATTTACATCCAAGACATGTGCCGGTGAGGAAACAACTAGGTGTTTAGGTGAGGTCATACGCAACGACCCAAGGTACATGTCATTTAATTTTCTTAGGGATTTCCACATTGCATATCTCTTTATTATAGACTCAGAGTTGGGATCATGTGTAGCTTATCATGAGTAGTTTCCTTTGGAGAACATGAAGGTGGCCTTCATTTTTGAACCATAGAAATTAGATGATGTGTTATGGGTCTGACACCTCTATCAGTGACTCTTGACCAATAATAGTGATTAGGTGTAATCACTAGAGTGTCACTAGGGTTATAAACCCTATTTCACACCAGGGGTGTGGGTCCCCCATACTATTTATATGGGTTGGATTGGAAACCACCCTTACTATATAAAATGTAATCCTTCTATCTACAAAGTGGACCCCCACCCCAAGTTTTTAGATTTTGTGGGGAGGAGGTTCTTTGTTGGAGATTATTCCCCCTCGACTATGAAGCATATTAGTGAGGCAGAGGCCCTCCATGGGGAATCATGTGTGGCTATGCACGACACTGGGAATCATAGATTCTCCTTTGGATATGTAGGATGACTCGTATTTCTTAGATGGGTATGGATTTAGAGATCCCTTTCTCTTTTTTTTTTGGTTTTTTTTGATCATATCAGATTTGGGGTTTTGTTTCCCTATTTATTATGGGTTGAGATATCTTGTGTATATTTAAATTTCTCCCTTATTAATTTTTTGGAATCATGTTGGGTAGGTATATACTCACCACTTCATGAAATTTTCACGCATGGGTTTTTTATTATGCATGTGGCAGATAGATCATTGGTGACCTTGGTAGACTATGTTTCAGATGAGAATAACTGTACCTAGTGAATCCTACTATGTTCGGTGTCCATCCTTGGATATCATGATTTAGGCACTCTTTACTTCCAATTTTCCAATTTTTTTAGTTTGAGGCCTCATTTCAAATTCAACTATTATTTCCCCCATCTATACTTATGTACTATGTTGATGTACATTGATGCTTTCTTAGAGGTTGTTGCATGAATGGTTTACACTCTAGTGGTTGAGTATTTCATTATATCACTACAATGTTTCATGTATATATTGTTTCCATTCATAAAAGTACTTAGATTATTTTTTCCCACACTATAATTGGCTACTCAACACTTTTTACCCACCCCAAGCCTATTGGAGGTGGGATTTGGGTGTCTCAATTAGCTTACCGCAATCCAGGAAGGTCCCGATTGGCTGGGTCATGAGAATGGACCTTATAAAATAAAATATATATGAATAATTTTATTTGATATATTTCTAATGAAATTAATTTAACTATTTAAAAAGTTAAGTGAATTTGAAGAATGATTTTAGACACAGGAAATGGTTTCGTCTCAAAATTTTCTTCTTTGAGGAACATATATTTTATACACATAAAATCTTTAAAATGGATCCTATAATACCAATTTGATATTTCATATCCCATATTATACATATTCCTAGTATTTAAACGTCAATTTAAATCTCTCTTTATTTTAAGTGGGGTTTTATTATATTATTTCTAAGTCATAGGGGTTTTTCATATCAAATTCTATTTATTGAGACATGTTTAATGTGAGAACCAATTTCTTATTTCTATAAGGTTTATACTACCCAAGAATGTATTTTGACATCATATATGTATGAATCCATGGGATTTACAGTGCCATATGATTTTCAATCTTCCAATTACTTTCAATTCAGAAATTAATAAATCTATAAGGGGGGTTTCAGACTCAATTCTCTTCCTTGGGTAATAGTCACTCATCATTGTCAATCATCTTTCATTACTGATCAACTCTAAACTATAATTATTTTTTTTATTTTTTCTAACTTTTTTTTCGATGAAATCATGTTTCCCATAAAATTAAACTTCATATATTATTTTAATGTTTCTTTGAAATTCATTTTTTGTTAAGTATAATTCCTATGACATTTAATGAATTTTACTTCCATGTCAATATTTTTAATTCCCACCAATGTTATCCTTTCCATATAAGATACTCAATTTTTATTTATCTCCAATGGTACTTTTATTAACATTAATTAATTTTAAATAAAATGTTTCTTTAACCCTTTTAATGATATTGGTTTTCAACAAGATCATTTCAAAATGTCTAGAAGGGTTTTACATCCTTTCAAAATAAAAAGTTTTATTATACACTCTAAATTTTCATTCAAAATTTTTATATATTTTCATAGTTTCATTATTAAATATTCATTTTAAAATTTTAATTTTTTCAATGCATTTTCACTTACCTTCTACAAAAGATTATGTATTTTTCAATTATCAATCATTAAATATTATTTTAAAGGTAATAGTTTTCAATGTATTGTAACTTACCTTTTTAAAAACATTATGTATTTTTTAATTCTCCAATATTAAATATTTTTTTTAAATTAAATTTTATTCATATTATTTTCACATACCTTTTTTAAATACTTTATGAAATTTGTAAGTCTCCATTATTAATGAACATTTTAAATGTACAAGTTTTAAAATATTTTAACTTCTCCATTTTAATAACATATATATATTTTCAGGGATAATTTATTTGTAACACATTATATTAATGTTTATAAGTATTTTTTTCAATTCACAAAAATGATTTGGAATGTAATTTTCACTAAAATGTTTTAAAATCTTTTATTAAATCTTTTTTAATTTCAGATATATTTACCCTCCAAGGTTTATCTTTCATGAAGTGATGTTTTGACCAACCTATTTATGTTACTATGATATGATTCATTTTGAAAAATGATATTTTTGATATCTTATAATTTCTTAAGTTCCTGATATGTGATGTTTTTGAAAGGTTTGAGAAATCCATTCTTTTTTAAGGGTTCCTTATATGATTATTTGGAAATGTCATGAAAACCATATTATTTATATGGGTTATTTTAAGGGGCGATGATGTTTTTCAATTAACACACAAATATATGGATCATGTGGTGGGTGATACTTATATATATCTCCAATGAATTGGGTAAAGGATTATATCTCATGAGATATAAATTTTATGTAAATGGGTTAGCAAGTGGATAGGTTCACAAAGGGTGAGTGTGATAGCATTTAGCTCTACTCGGAATTTTACGAGTTAATGGGTTGGAAAGTAGCTAGGTTCACAAGCATAAGAAATCATATGTTTACAACTATTCCCCTGTAGTTCCTACATTCATGAGATCCTTATTTATGTTTAATGTATTATTTTCACAGGCCATGGTAAAAGTGTTATCATTTGAGTTGTTATTCCTATATTTCATGATTATGGAAAATGCATATTTTTTATGTTCTTTTAAAAAAATTATTTTTCATTATGTATGATTTTCCATATATTTATGATCTAACTGTTATGTTCTTTGATATGTTATCCCTTATTGAGCATTTGATCTCACCCCATATTATGTTTTCCCTTCCCCATGATTTAAATACTATTAATTCACATGGAATGTATATGATGGGGTGTAGTTTAAATAGAAATGTTCTCCACTTATAAAATTATTATTTTTATGTTTTTATTCTCCTAAACACTAAACATTATAGTCTTTGGGATGTGTGACTGTTTGTGATATTAATTATTTAAAATTTGATATTATTGTACTATTTATCTTATATTTATATTGGATCACTTAAGTTGGTAATGAAGCATGGTTTAGTTATTTTTGAAGATTAGTTTAGTTATTTTGGTGATTAGTTTAGATATCCTTAATGAAAAATCAAGATATGAATATATGTATAGGATGATATCCTAGAATTTTGGTAAAGTCTTTAGTTGATGGTCAACCCTAGAAATAATTCTAAATTTGGATACTAAAAGTGCATGTAAGCTATGGAAAATATGTACCTATGGGTAATAACCCCAAATAGGGCATGTTCGTTATTAAGTCAATAATCACATGGTTTATAAAAAATTGGGCTACCTACACACCCAGTTTGAAACTTATGAGCGATATTCATTGGTTGGCCGTATTCTATTTACAAACCGATATGAAAGATTAATTTCATAGGTTGTTTGGGTGATTAGTTTTAGAAGAATAAGATATCCCAAATTAAAGTTACCTTGGTAAAATTTATATTGATATTGGTTAAACTACAGAAAATATAGGCCAATGTGATAATGTAAAAGAACAAAAAAAAATTATGTTGAATTGTTATTATGATTATGATAACTCTTGTATATTGTTATTACTTTTTCACTCATGTAAACCGTTTTAGTTTTTGTAATGGATATAATTATAAGAAACCATGGGTATGAGAGACAATATAAAGATTAGCACAATTAACAACTAATCATAATTGGAGTAGGAATGATAAACCTTTCGATTATTCCAAACCATCTATCATGGAATATGATTAATAATCTGAACATATTAAAATTCCCAAACACAACCAAGATATGACAGATGGATTATCATGAAAGATCAATTGATAAATATGATGAAGGGAAAAATATTCAATTTCCTATATGTTAAAAATATGGATGAAAGGAAAAGGGTAATATACTTAAGAGGACTAGAAGATGATTTACTTTTGGTAAATGAGGAAATTGAGAATCAAACTAATGATGAAGAATGAATAGTTCATTTAACATGAATAATGAGGATTGAATTCATCCAATGGAATCACTAAAATTTCAATGTCTTATGTGTGGAGAATTGAGGAATTATCCTATCCAATTCATTAATCCAAGTATTTTTTTTATATGGTACGATTCCAAAACCCCCTATACCCAGGGAGCAAGGAATAACCTATAAAATTACTATAGATGAAGAGGTTAGTGATAATTATCATTCACTTACCCTCAAAACTGAATTAGTGGATGTATTATAGTTCCATCCACCCTATTTTATATAGGGTGTTTTATAATAACATAAAGTCACCACCCTAAGTGATTTTTATTTTAATGAAAACATTTAGTTGTATTATTATTATTTTTATGGAATTAAAATTTTTGAAAACCAAAATATTCTCCTGAATAAAATTGATTCTATTTTCGAAATAGAATGTATATATTCAATTGGACTTCATATTAATTTGAATAATAGGGAAAGTCGCATTGCAAATCAATTGTGACCATATATTAGTGTAATTCCAACTATGAGTTATCTAATAAGAATCATGGGTCCTATACATGGGCATTAATACTTAGTTATGAGATATGTTTCCTTGAAATTATTAGGGAAAATAATTATTTTCTAGTCTCCCCTATGATATTGAGGATCATATATGAGAAGAGATAATATATCATGGCATGTCAATGTTTTTGGCACAATTATCCTTTTCTATAAGTAAATGATAATTAAATTAAAAATGTCGAATTTATTTAAGGGGGTATAATGTAACAACATGGGTTTTTATCCTTAAATAAATACTATGATATATGGTCTTGTAAAATCCTATCTTTTTCTAGGTGTGAATATCTTTGAAATTTTTAATTAACTTTTCTTTTAGTTATATTTTTTTCATGGATGTTTGTTGTTTGAATAAATATGGACTTGGGTTATGAGGAAACTTGAGAAAACCCAAAAAGGATCCACATTGAGTCCCTTTATTATGGAAAATGACATAATGTTTAGGGATGCATGATTTTTTGAATTAATGGAGTCCCAGTATAAATGGGTTAAGTGTTTCATGGGTTCTTGGTAAGTTGAGAAGCTTTAAAGGTGGTTCACATTATTTAAGGGGAAAACGGTCTAAACGGTCGTCTATTTAACATTTACACACTGTGTAAATGTATTACACGTCATGTAACTTTTGGGTGTTTTTAATAAAATTAATATGACATGATGGGTTTTCCAATGTATCCCATTAAAAAATATTTACATAACGTGTAACTACATTACATGATGTGTAATTTACCAACATATTGTTATAATGTTGTTATGGGGTTGAGTATTTATTCCATTCCATTACAGCCTTCTTCTCTCGATATTAGGGAATATTCTAGGAGAATTTGGAGTTCCATCCTCTATTCCAGATTCCCTATGTACATGATCCATCCTTGGTATGTCTATTAAGTTAGGGTTTTCCCTTCTCTCACTTATTTTTACAAACATTACAGTGAAATCATTTGACCATTTTCATTTTTTATTTTTATATTGATCATTTTTTATCTAGAAACCCTCTTTTGATCATCTTGACCATCTTCCTCATGGGTTATTGTCATGGGTAGAATTGTGTTCTTCATCAGTTTAAGTAAGGAGTATAAATCTTAAACCAATGGTTTGATAATTTACATGTGTATGAGATACTGTGATTATGACAACATAAAATCAACCCAAATCAATTAATTAATGAATATTATCATTCCTTGGAGTCCCTTGTTTTCAATTGGCTTCTAACCTATCTTATGGATACCCATTGGGTGAGAATACCATGAATATAATTTAATTGGTTAATTATTTAGTGTTTTTTTTCACATGACATGTGATTTTCTGTTTTTTCATAAAATATAATCCCTATTTTGAAGCTTATTGTTTATTGTTATGATTGTTAATTAATTATGATTAAATTGAAAATGGTATAATAAAGATAAATGGTAATTCGTATAATTAACTATTGAGATTTATGATGTGATATAATGATATCCATGATGTATGAAAAGACTTTTATTCGATGTTGAAATGATTATATATTAGGATTGTCCCTAGATCATGCACATTTATATTCCATAATGAGTATATTAAGAGGGCTAGGACATGTCCCATGTTTTAATGCTTATATAGACCATGATTTGAAAAGTCCAGTGTTATAATGCTTATACGGATTTGACTCTGATGCTATAATGCTTATAGAGATTTGACCAAAATTACTATGACTATACCATTGCTATATGGTCTTGGATGGCATGGTCATAAGATATGCTCAACGATATTATATCATAGATATAAAGACTATAATTTTTCCATAGTTATATGGTTCTAGTTGTCATGGTTGTATGAAATGATCAATGATATTATGGAACAAAGATGAATCATGCTATTATTGTATTTTATTAATTATTTAATTAATTAATAGACATGTTTATCGCTTTATTGTACACACTTATTATCAGAATATCTTTTTTAGACATGGTGGTGTTGAACTAATCGGTTATACTCACACCATATTCGGTCTGTCATTTGGTTCTCGATACGACTATGTGGATTCAAGTTTTGATAAGGGAAAAGGGACTTGTTGTTGACTATTTTCTTACCGAATGGCATCGAGTTTAGAGGTGGGACTGATGTGGGGATTAGGACTAGGGACTTTTGAATATTTATTTGAGTTTTCTAGTATTTTAATTTTTTTGTTCTAGAATAAAATTTAATTACATTCTAGAATGTCATTTCATTATTCCTTGATTATTTATTGGATTATTCAGTTTTCCCTTATTATTGTTTTATTGTATGTCTATACATTTATTTATTTCATTTATATGGTTTATTATCTACGACTATGACACTTCATGATAGGGGTTGTAGTCTCAACATTATACATTTCACACCCCCACTTCTAGTCAGTATCCTATGGAATATGGGGAGGCATGCTTGAGGTCTAATTAGAAACCATTTCTGTCACACAAGAGAGTGTTAGATTGGGGGACATTATAAAGTGGTATCAAAGGAAAAGGTTTTCTTTTCTTATAATTTACTGTTTAGGGAGAGGTAGAAATGAGGATAGTATGTTTCAAGAATTGGTAATGAGATTATGAATGTGAGTGGATAACCCAAGTACATGGTAAAATCAGCGTGCCTAGGGATGTGATTACTATTTGTGTTCTGTGATTGTTATAGTTGATATCATTTCACCCTGGTTGATTCACATGTTTTGTGAGGTTTTGGTTTTATGATGTTACTATTTCATGAGATCTGTACTCATGGTCTGGTATGTCATGAGATGATAATACATGCATCGTAATATGCACATAGATATATATTGACATACATTGTTCATGATAGGGACATATCGATTTTTTCATGTGATATATATTTTCACATTTAATAGTGATATGACATATCTATTTCACTGGATTAATGAAATGAGTTGATCTTTCATGAAAAAACTCTTATAAGACATGATTAGGGAGACTAGGATTCAGTGGTTCTCTATTGTATTTACTTATTGGGGATTAACTTTCTGTTATATAGTTCTATAATGTGGGAAATTGTACTGTAGACAAAATGTCTTCTCTTTGTGTTTGACATGAGCATTAGGAGAGTGTAAATTAGAAATCTCTTACACCAGATGAAATGATGCTTCCTTTATTTATTGAGGATCATATTAATGTTCATTTAAATAAATCTTCATAAGGGTCATGTGATCCATAGAAAGGTAGATTTTTCATTCTATTCCTTTGATGTCTAATATGATAAGATAGTTTTAACGGTAGCATCCACCAATGCTTACTGGGGAAGGAAAAACCTGGGTAGTAAAGTTATGGATCGAGTCAGTACAGATGATATTCAAAAATCTTGAGGTGCCTATATATAAGAGGTTGAATCTTACTATATATATTCTTTGTAGACCTACCAAGAATTTTTGATATATTCTGTGGGAAACTGAGCAGCATGATGATCATTCTTAGATGGAATTCAAGATTATGTTTATAAGACATTTATACCACAAGAAATTAATGGATGATAAATCTTGTGAGTTAATGAATCTGAAACTTGATGTAATTTACATTCTTCACTATGTTGGATGTTTCACAAACTTACAACACTTTATGCCATATTGGGAAAATGACGAGATCTCTAGGGTGGGATGATTTCAGGATGGTCATTGCTATAAGATCAGGCTATATGTAGATGTATTTATATTGAAATTCCTTGAGGAAATGATGAACCAGACACTCATCATGGTAAGTAATATGATAGATGCCTTGAGTAGTGTCCAAGCTATTTCAATAGGGTTATTTGGGATTTCTTAATTGATTGTAAATAAGTGCTGGTGTAATATCTTTTCTTAAGGTAGTAGTGGGAAGATTTGTTCGGGCATTAGACATCCATCTCAGGACCATATTTTAATAAATTGCTATCAGTGTGGCATGTTTGGCCAAAAACACCCACAATGTCCTTACCCAAAATTCTAGTATCATATTCGTGGAAGAATAGGTTATCTTTAGAGGTTCTTTATAAAATTTCTATAGCTGACCAGTAGCAAGGGACCAGGAAAGTCCCCAATGTTTGGAAGGGTCTTAGCTACCCCTCAGCATACCAGTAGTTGGAGGGCTATTAGCCATTTTGGACGAGGTAGTGGATATGGTACCCCAAGGCATGGATACCAATACTATTAAAATAAAATTTCTTAGGTTAGTCATACAAGAGATTAGGGTAGAGGTACAAGTAATTTTCATGTTTTGAAGACTACTCCAGCAATCGTGGATGCATCGATGTCTATCGTTAGAGGTACAGTTCTAATATCATCTACCTTCGATTGTGTTTTTTTGATATAGGAGAATCCCATTATTTTATATAAGATATTTTTTTCGAATGATTTGGTATTGGATGTGGGAATCTTGGATGGTGATTTGACCATCAACACACCATTGGTAATGTAGTCAGAGAATATCAAACATTGCAAGGTGTGTTCTCTGGAGATTGGTGGTTACTATTTCTTTTGGAAATTTTTCCTGATGGAAATTACAATCTTTAATTTTATTCTTTTTATGGATTAGTTAGTTCCATATCATGGTTATATCGACTATTACAGGAGGATAGTTACCATTATATCTCCAGAAGGAGGTGGTTATTTTCACCAAACTGATTTTCATATTCAGGGTAGTCATGGAGGACTAATTCAGTGAAAATTTTATTTTCTCATAGATTAGATAGTCTGTCTTATGATAAATGGTGGAATGTAGTAGGATTCCTTTCATAAAGTGGTAGAAAATTTTTAGGATGTCTTTTATGATGAGTTCTATATCATACCACTCGAGCGAGAGATCAAGTTGGTGCTAGGAGAAAAGCTAGTTCTATATCACCTTACATAATGGAACTAGAAGAGTTTCAAGAGTTGAATGTTCAGTTGGGAGATCAAAAACTAAAGGCTTCATAAATCTTAGTTCATCACTTTGGGGTTCTCAAGTTCTCTTAACCAATAAAGATGATGGGTATTTGTGTTTATATGTGGATTATCAGAGGGTGAACAAGATGACGGTCAAAACCAATATCCTATTACATGCATTGATGAAATTTTTTATTAGTTGAGTGGTGCTAACATCTTCTCCAAGATTGATTTGAGATCAGACTACCACCAGTTATGGGTGAGACTAACGGACATACGTCATACATGTTTTAGGAGAACATATGTCTTTTATAATTTTTTTTGAAGAAAGTGGTGACATGAATTGGTTTCCCAATTCATGCCCCCGAAGGAATTTATTAAAATCAAAATGGTACGTTACAAACTCAAGGTGCAAAGATCTTACACCAACATAGGATTATTGGGGGGTACATGAAAAATACTCAAAATAAGACCAAGACCAGAATACAAAGCCCTCCACAATGAGGTCACCATAAAAGAGGAAGAAATGACCTCCAAGTGAGTCCAAACTCATTCTTCATAAACTTCAAATCTGAAATCGTAAGAGGATTATCCATCATGATAGCTAAAAATCACTGCAACAAGGAACTCATCCATTATAGAAATCACCAAGCAGAAAAATAGTCAAATCCCAATTCAGCTTTTATACTTCAAGAGAAATCCCATTCTCTCCAAGATAACATAAACACCATGCTGATCAGGGGAAACAGAGAGAATGCACAAAAACCAGGAGATCAGAGATCATGAATATTTGCAGCGCAAAGATCCATTCTGTTGAACATAAAAACATTGATTATGAACACTCAGCAAATGTAAAAATCACCAGAGAGACACCCCAATCAGATAGAAGCAGAAAAAACCAGAGTAAAAGGGAAACTAAAACCCTTCAAGAGATCTTAGAGGTCTGTAAAAAATGAAAAACAATCTGCCAGTGGAGCCAAACCATAAAGGATCCAAACTGATCTTTCATCCAAACTCCGAAAGTGAAGAATCTGTAAAAAACCCCACCACAATGCACTGTGTAAACTGAGAAAAAAAAACAATTTTGAAAGAGTTATCCAATATAGACAAAGACAGCCCCAATAGGGAATACAGTGTAGCAATAAAACCCATCTTGTTCCACTCCAATCAAAGCAAAAAAACCAAGTATAAAAAATAAGATCCATCCATAAAGGCTCTAAGTAGAAAAGAAATAGCCTCCAACTAAGAAAATCTCGATCAACTTATAGATACTTCATAGACATCTTCATTCACTGGTTAAAAATAAAATGTTTAACATTGAGATACTCCTCAGTAGTAATGACACCTTATTGAAGTTTTTGGTGGGCCATCTTTTGTTGCCTATCCTTTTGAACATTCCATTCCTTAATTTCATCCTCTGTGAAGTGCTTCAAAAAGTAGTATAATACTATATCTGGATCATCAGTCTGGGGAAGGTCATGAGGAAGTTCATAAGGATTTTCTTGAGAAGGTTCAGTAAGAACATCCTGTGGAGGATCAAATATCTTTCCCTGAGGATTTTCAATAGGAATATCTTGAGTAGGTTCCATGGGCACTTTCCTAGAAGCATCAAGTGAACGAGTAACAATAGTTCTTTCAGAGAGAGAGAGTAATCCCTTCGTTTTCTAGTTTTCTTTGGATTTGGAGTGATGAAACCATCAGCGTCCACTATGGATTTTTTCCTTTTCGGGTCATGTTTTTTATAAAGGAATCTTCAATTTGACCCGGCTGATCATCCTCCTCAATTGAGGAGCCATTGGATTCTGAAACCTCAAGCTGAGTCTTGTTTTTGTCCTCTATAATATGACTTTGAGATCCTTGATTTTCAAAAGGTGGTGGATTAGGGTAGGATCTTTCCATTCCATCAGAATGTGTGGAAACAATCTGACTAGGATCTCCTTACTTGTGAGAAGGGATATTGTCTATGATGTCTAGAACAACATTTACATAATCCGAAATTTGGTTCTCAGGTGATTTGGAAATATTGAAACCTATATTGTTTTCAGAGCAACCCTTTATATAGATATTGAAGGAGCCAGCTAGATCTTTGTTTCCAAGCTTTCTCTTTTCAATCCAAGTGGATTTCCAACCTTTAACATCATTCATATTTTGACCACAACTGTTTGTAGGGTGACCGAGTTTAAAGCACATTTGACAAAAATCAGGAAGCTTTTCATATAAAACTTCTTGGGTGAAGCCATAGTCACCACTTTGAATCCAAATATGTGTAGGAAAATGTTGTGAGACATCTATTTCTATGAATATTCGAGCTATCAAGGGTCTAGACAGAGATTTTGTAGCTGAATCCAATTTTAAAGGGTAGCCAATTAGACTGGAAATAGGAAATAATGCGACCTGTTTGAATAAGTGAAGAGGATGTTCCGGGAAACCTACCCATACAGGGACAATAGGTGATTCTGAATGAGAATCAAAATCAGGGTTCCACTTAATAACTTTCATCAGGAAGCCACCCAAAAACCATGAGCGTTTAACCCAAATCATGTAATAATCTTCCTCAGAGCTAAATCTAAACAAGATGTGGGAGTTATTTAGGAGACCCATTCAGAAATCTGAGAAACCTATAGCTTCAAGTGAATATTGAAGGAATTTCAATGAGGGGTGTCGATTCAAAAACTTCCCAACCAACGCAAATCGAAGATCCGATGCAAGATAGGTTACCTAATTTGGTGAGAAGGAAATGGCTGATTTCCCGCAGTGTCGATAGAAATTAGGCTTGATCTGAGGCTCTGTCACCACGTTTTCTTTCAAAGAATCCACTTCCACTGCTCTCCCCGCCACCACATCTACGAATGAACGATGATCTGCATTAGGGTTTACAGTCCAAGATGGGTTTTTCCCTTGCGCGCATCGAGTCTCCATCTCCAATGTCATCTTCTTTATTGATTATATTTGGGTTAACTAATGAACCAACCATATTCACTGACTTAATGAATAAAGACTTTCATCCCTTTTTAGACTATATTGTGGTGGTTTTGGTGGATGATATCTTAGTGTACTCCCATTTAGTAGAAGGTCATTCCATGCATCTTGAAATAATCCTGAGAATATTGAGAGAGCACCGGCTTTACGCCAAGATATATAAATGCGGTTTTTAGATTAATAAAGTGATGTTATTGGGATATGTAATCTTAGATGAAGGAGTGATGGTGGACCTAGATAAATTTTTAGTCATGGTATCTTGGGAACAACCGAAGAACATCTTCAAGATTTAGTGATTTCTAGATTTAGTTTGTTATTATCAGTTCTTTATCCATGATTTCTACAATTTTCCAGCACCAATGTATGGTCTGACCAAGGAAGGGGTAAAGATTGTTTGGATTAATGATTTCAAGAGATATTTTGTAGATTTGAACGGTAGACTGACCTTAGCACCTATCCCCACTTTAAATCTATCAGGTAAATAATATACCGTGTACTATGAAACATCCGATGTTGTACTTTGAGAGGTTCTAATACAAGAGGATTGAGTAGTTTATTATGTCTCTAGGGGTTGAGACCACATGAGAGGAATTAACCTACTCACAATCTAGAGTTTGTAGTAGTGGTACATGCCCTGAGATGTTGGAGACACTATCTCATTGATTAGAGGTTTATGGTATAAATGGACCATAAGAACATCACCCAGATATTTTATCAACGAGACCTGATCCTTGGGCATATGTGGTGGGTAGAGTGTCTACATTTTTTTAATTTTTTATTGATTATACTCTAGTAATGGGAAACATCATTGCTGGTGACTTGAGATGAAATACATAGATAGAGCATCATGATAGTCCTGTTATGAGTGGTGGATAATGTACCTATTTAAAGACATTATCAAGATGTTTAAGAGTCTCAAGGATGGGTGGAAATAACTTCGACATATGTTATACCCATGCTTTTGGACTAGATTATGACTGAGAATTTTAATGATCTGGAGTGCTCGGTTTTGAAGAAAAAATTATATAGTGGGGTGACACCACCATGATGGTCTCTCAGAAGTGGAAATTATATTCTTTTCTATTTCTAAGTATGCGTTTTTATGATCTTACGTGATGATTAGATGAGGGAGTTTCATGATTCTAAGTGGGTGGTGAATCATAGTTTGAAAAATATGTATTATGTTTTTTTAGGAAATACTGGAGGGAATTAATGAATAATGAGGTGGTGAGATTCGTGGAAAGATGCTTCACTTTTTAGCAGGTGAACGATTATAATTAGTGGCTAACTTTCCTTTTGAAAACTTTTCCTATTCCCGAGTGAAAATTGGATGATATCACAATGGATTTGGTGATATTATTACCCATGAAAACCTAAAAGAAATACTTTGTATGGTTTTTTGTGGATTGACTGAAAAAGGTAGCCCAATTATTGCCTATTAAGGAAACCATCACACATGATGATATGGGAGCCTTTCCATGCATGAGTTGGTTAAGTATCATGGTGCTATGAGGAGTATGATTTCAGAAATATATCCCCATTACACATCTCGTTTCTAGAAGGGTATTCAAAAGGTTATGGGATCATTTGTTCTTTTGAGCATAGACTATCATCCATAGACTGATGGTCAATTTGAGTAGACTATTCCGGTTCTGGAGGGTATTTTATGAGTCTGTGTTTTGTATTTTGATAGTTCATGGGAGAAACATATGGAACTCATGGATTATTCATATAATAATATCTTCTAGGCATCAATAAAAATGGAAAATTTGAGGCTTTTTATTTAATACCATGACTTTTACCTCTTTTTTGGCTAGATTCAGATGATTCATCACTTGTTGTGCCAAGTATCATGTAGGAGACATCAGAGTAGTTTAAGTTGATTAGATAACAGTTGGTGACTGTTCAGATTTGGAAGAAATCATATGTTTACCATCGAATATGACCTTTGGAATTTGTGGATGGTCATCATGTTTTCTTTTGGGTGTAACATAGGCTAAGGAAATACTGTATCATGAAATAGGGAAAGTTAGAACCCATGTTTTCAAGACATTCAAGATAGTAGTATTGTTTGGCCTAGTGGCTTACTGTTTAGACCTTCCACATTGATACAGTTCCATGCATGATGTGTTCCACATGTACCAAATATAGAGATATCATCTAGACCCTTCCCTTGTGACAAAAATTGTAATCATCGAACTTTGTGCTTATGCGTCATTTGAGGAACATCTGATATGAGGTATGGGTCATAGTGAGAAAGGTCTTTGAGGTAGGACTATACCATTGGTTCAAGTGTTGTGGAAGAATGTGAGAGATCAAGAGGATACCTAGTAGTGGGAGTTTGATATGTGTTCATAGTGGCTATACCTATTCACTATGAAATCAAAGTGATTCTTGGTGCAGCTCGGGGATGAGCTGTTAAATAGTGGGGATTTTGTAAGATCCCATCCTTTTCCAGGAATTTCCACTCTCTATGTTTTTCATTAACATTTCATTTGATTATGTTTTCATCATGGTTGTGTATTTTTAGAAGAAAATCAATCTTGGGTTTTGAGGAAAATTGAGAAAAACCTAAAATGATCTGCATGGATAAAAGTTGCTAAGAAAATTGGCTTAATGTTTAAGGATGTGTGCTTGTTTGAATTAATGGAGTCTCATTATAAATGGGTTAAGTGTTTCATGGGTTCTTGTTATGTTGAGAATATTTAAATGGTGTTTGGGTTGGTAAAAGGAGAAGTGGGTTGAAAAACCATCTGCATAAAATTTATATTACATGTAAATAAATTACACATTGTGTAATGTTCAGGTATTTTTAATAAAATAAATCCAAGGAAATGGGTTTTTTCGGGCAATCCCATTAATAATATTTACATGTAGTGTAACTAAATTACATTCCATGTAATTTCATAACCTACTGTTTTAATGTTATTTGTTTGGTTTAGTTTTCATTCTATTACACTACAGTATTTTCCTCTCGACCTTAAGGAATATTCTAAGTGAATTTGGAGTGCCAACCTCCCTTTCAGATGCCCCTTTTACTTGATCAATCCCTAGTAAGTCCTTTCAATATGGGGTTTCCATTCAATCTATTCTTTTTCCAACTATTGTAGTGAAATACATTTACCGTGTATGTTTTTTGTTTTCATCTTGATAAGTTGTGAATTAGGAACCTCTTTGTGATTATCTTCACCTTCTTCCTCATGGGGTTTTTTCATTAGATGCTTTTCGTTCTTCACCGTTTAAGGTAGGGGTCTAAACCTTTACACTATTGTTTGATAATTTTCATGTTTATGAAATATTTTTTTTCACTAATGTAAAATATTCACAAATAAATTAAGTGTTGAATGGGATCATTTCTTGGAGTCCCTTATTTTCAATTATCTTCTAACCTAGCTTATGGATACCAGTTGGGTGAGAAGACCATGAATATAATAAAACTATCTGATGGTTTAAAGTGTTCTTAGCCTGAAATGTGACCTTATAAGTTTTATTGAAATAAAAGCTCTAATTTGTTTCTTATTTTTCATTATTAGGACTATTAACCCGTTATGATTAAATTAAAAGTGGCATAATAAGGATAAATGGTAACTCATGTAATTAACCATTGAGATTTAAAATGTGATATTTTGATATCCATGCAGTATGATATGACGTTTGTTCCATGCCGAAATGATTATATATTAGGCCAGTCCTAGGAACATGCACTTATATATGTTATAATGATGAAATTGAGTGGGCTCATCATAGCCCCATTTTGTAATTCTTATAGAGAGAGAGATTTTCACAGTCCCATGTTATGATTCTTATTGGGCTTTGACCAAGTTGTTTTAATCCTTATAGGGATTTGACATAGACTATTATGACTATACCATGATAATATTGTTGTGGTTGGAATGGTCATAAGATATGATCATAGATATTATATCACAGATCCAAAGCAGGTTATTTTACCATGGTTATATGGTTGTGGTTGGCATGGTAGTAAGACATGCTCAGAGATATTATCTCATATAGTCGAAGTAGGTTGTTATTTTATTTTATTAAATGTTGAATTAATTCCAAAAACATGTCTATATCTTTATTTAATACACTTATTATTATATATGTTTGTTTTGGAATGGTGGTGTTGACCAACTGAGTTATAATCATATCCTATTCGGGTCAGTTTGTGGTACCCGAGCATATTGTATGGATGTAGGTTCGGACAAGGGAATAAGACCGTGCAATTGATTGTTTTCTAACTAGATGGGCTGGAGTTTAGAGGTGCGACCAACATGGGGTTCAAGACTGGGGAATTTTGAGTCATTATTAGATCCCAATAGTCTTTTAATTGTATTGTTTCTAGCATGACATGTCGTTACATTCCAACACATTATTACATTATTCCTTTATTATTGATTTGATTATACAACTGTCTCTTATTGTTGTATTCTACGATGTCTATAATTTGATTTATTTAATTTATATGGTTTATATTCCACTTATATGACACTTCATACTAGGGGGTATAGTCTCCCCACTATACATTTCACACCACACTAATAGTTCGTAACATCTAGCATATGTGGAGGCATTCTTGGGGTCTCGTAACCAACCCTGTTTGGCCACGTGAGAGAGTGTCAGATTGGGGGATGTTACAAGTTTACTCCACATGCAACACTGAAATGAAAACTAATATAGAAAATCAATAGATATTCATAAAATTAGCAGGTATAGATAATGTTAAGAGAAATAAAAATAAATAAATAAATATAAATAAATATAAATATAAATATATATATATATAAGAACAAAACAAAATAAAATTCTCCTTAAACATCAAACTCAATTAGTTCAAATAAGAAATTATTAAAATTAAATTTTATGATTAAAATTTATTATATATATTTTATAATTTTCTATGCTTTATATATTTATTATTATCACTAATTTTATATGAATAGCTTATATACCAAAAAATTATTCTCTATAAGAAACTATTTTTAACGATATTTTATGATTTTATTTAAAAGTTAAATTTAACTATTTTTAGATGTGAATTTGAAAACAATTACCATCATTTTTTCATATATCAATGTAATATTATCATGAATTTTTTTTAGTTCTTCTAAATAATTTATTTTTATGTGAATAGTGAAAAATTGAGTTTTTTCCAATAAATTGACCTTTATCACTTTATCAGTATATATGTATGGCCTGAAATTTTATAAAATATTTTAATTGATAAAATATGTATATTAAGTGTATAATTATGAAATATAAAATATTTTTTATCTTATAAATTCTATTTTTAATATTTTACAACTTATGATAAATTTATTAGAATTTAAAAATTGTTTTCATTTGTTTCTATTAATTAAATAATTTCATGGTGAAATTCAGTTCTCTATTTATTTTGAATCCAAATACATCTTTTATAATAAATTATTTACTATCATTAAAATCAGTAACCATCCAAAATTTATCTTATACATATTTTTAAATATTAAAAACAATCATTTAATTAAGAGATATTTTTTATGTTATGTGTGTTTAAATTAAAATCATCTTTTCTAATATTTATGAAATAAATTATCTTAAATGGATCCAAATTTGGAATCATAATGTCAAAATTAGGGAATAGGGGGTTTCTAATATATTTAGTAATAAAATAATTGACATGATTAAAATTTTAATTTAGAGTGCTATGTTTTTTAATGAATAATCTGAGGTGGCTCAAATTTTTTTCAATTTACATGATCTTTGACCTTTTAAAATCAATTTTTAGGTTCTAGAGTCACAACTGTATGTGTTACCAAACTTTCATCCACTAACACGGCTATGTTTCATACCATTCTATTCTTACCCCTTATATAATATTCTTTTCCATGGAAAAGTCCAACCTCTTCACTTATAAAAGGGGGTTCACTTCCACCCTTTCAGTAATCAAATACAATTTCAATTTTTCCATTAAAACCAACAAAAATTTACTCTACTATTTTTTCTTTTCATTCCATTATTACCATGTTCAACACAAATTATCCTATGCCCCGCTAATCTAAGGACTTCATCAAGAGGAAGTTCAAGGTCTCAATATAGGTATCACATCTTTAATAACATTTATTTCATATTCTTTAATATATAAAAAAACAACAACCATAGTATAATAATGAAATCCAAATAAATATTATGTTGATATATTATTATAATAATGGTACAAAAATCATTTATTCCATGTCATCTATAAGTAAAAAAACAAGATTCATCGTCTGCGTATGTGTGGATTACAACCACCACAAACCGAAACATTAGGTGCTTCATCACAACCTTTCATAGATGGTTCAAATATGTTATTTATTAATATAATATAATATTTATAAAATTTTAATTATTCTTAAATGATAAGATGTTTTATTTTCTACATTCTGACCACTTTATGAAAATGAGAGGGTTGTTCACATGTACGTGCGGACTACCACATCCATGACATGACATTTCTATTTCTTTTCTACATATAAACAATTATGAATGGTCATAAAAATATATTTAATTTTTAAAAAGGTTATTTAACAAATCATTAACATTATTTGATAATAATAATATAAATTCCATAAGTAATATTTTTAATATATGTTTATAGTAAATTTAACAGCTTAAAAGGACATATTAATGCAAATCTTCTAAACTAAGTCCATTCTTGAAGAACCTATTTCACTAAATAAATTACGAGTTAATGTAATATTAAATGAGATAATAATATGAAATTATGGATATTATGAAACTATTTTAAAAAACCTTTGATCATGGTCAAAATACAGAAAGTATTATGAAGAAATTAACTGAATTACCCCGAGGGACCAATATAAGGGGAAACTATATTAAAAATATTTACCAAAAGATAATAAATAGACCCTATAAAATTAAATATTTATTAATATGGTCCTATTTTATATATCTCTTTCATATATCTAATGAACTAAATATTATCATTCAGGAAGTTATGTACAAGTGCAGTATGCTTTCAAACACAAGTAAGGATTTTGCCTCAAAATTTACTTCTTTGAGACACATTTTATTTATTGAACCTCAATTATTTGAAATGGTTTATATAATAAAAATTGTCTATTTAATATCAATTTTTTTATTATACATGTAATTTTATGTTCGATTTATTTTTCTCTTTCTTTCGTGGGTTTTTATTAGAATGTATCTTGATCCATAACAGTTTTTCATTTCAAATTATCTTCATTAAAACACATTTCATTATTATGTACCAATTTATTATTTTTATGTTGCATATAATTCAAAATAATGTACATCTACATACTCAATGATTTAATCCATGGCCTTTACAAAACCATATGGAGTTAAAGATTATAATGAATTGTGATTTAAAAATTAGTAAAACTGTAAGGGGTTTTCATGACTCAATTCTCTTCCTTGGGTTATAATCACTCGTATTTATCAATCTTATTTCACACACAATAGGTTATAACCTATTATTATTTTTGGATGTGTTTATATTTTTTAAAATAATGGGAGTTGTAGTGACATTATAGTTTATAGATTAATTAAAGAACGAAAAGAAAATAAGAAGATGAACATGAGACACAACAATTTTTTTGGTTTAGTAAATAAACATACGTCCATTGAGAGGCATAAATATCACCATATATTGAGATAAAAATTACAAGGTTATTGCATAGAGTATAAAAAATAGAAACAACATCCTGAATATTCTCATAAAAAAGGCAATTCGATTGTGCCACCAACCGAACAATAAGTCGACTATGACAACCCTGCTTTTTATTAAAACATAAACATAATTTATTACATAAAACATCACTTGATACAATAAAGAAGATCGAGAGGTTTATTGTCTTTGGGTATTAGGATCATTACATAAAAACTTAAAACATGAAATACAATATCTTTATTGAAAACTTCTTTTACATGACCACTACATTCCTTCGTACGTAGCATTGCATGGGATAACCTGAGGACATGCATAAGAAAAGGGTGAGTTATAAAGCCCAGTAAGGGAGTACACATGGAATAACATGAGGAGTACAATACATGTTAGAAAATAGTAATATCAATAGAGCATAAGAAAAACATGAACATAAAGGCATGATAAAGCTTGATAATCATAACATGGAAATGTGGCAACAACACTGAACATGGAATTAGCATGAGCCAAGGCTCATTGCACTTGGAGCATGAGTAAATCCTCATTGCACATAAAGCACGATTAAACCCTAATTGAACTTGAATTAGCATGATTCAACACTAATTGCACATGGCCTATCATGATACTATATTTTACCCAATGCATTGGAGGGCTATAAGGGTGCACCCTTCTTAAACATTTCATTTCATGCATAAGTGTGCCATATGGATCATAAAACATGGATTCATCAAACATAATCATTTATTCCACGATAAAGGAATGTGGAATTCATACATGAATCTTTATAATAAATAAGTAAATGTGCATAATGGTGAATACCCTTGATGGAGAAATGGGCATGGTATTCACTACACAATGGCATTGGCTTAGAAAATCGGTGTGATTTCGACAGCGTAACGGTGTGACATAAGAATTCATAAAAATGGTTGATGAGAGAGAAATGGGTTACTCATCATATTTACATGTAATGTAAAGTAAAGAGGTCATATAGATATATGTCCCAATAATTTTAATGGAATTTATATTCATGATACAAAAGTATTTCTTGAATGTAAAAGAGGAGAGAGAAGTTCCTTTCAGGATTTCGGGATACTAACGGGTGTACATGAGAGGCATTTAATGAGAGAGAAAGGGTCTCTCATAATTAAAACAATAAGAGGGCAGTATGGGGGGGGGGTGGTTATAAAACATAACCCAACATTCAAAATTGAAATTAAAATGGAAATACAACTTAAAGAAAATTGGAAAAAATGAGAAAGGAAGAAAAAACCCTTACTTGGAAGTGTGCTTCCAAAGGCTAGAGAGAGGTTTGTGAGAGGATTCTTGGGAGCTTGGGGAACCTTGGGAGGATTCTAGAGAGAGTAGGGCAGATTTTGGAAAAACTACAAGGGCTTTGAGTGAGGAGTAAGTGGCATCTTGGGTGGGTTTATATAAGAAAGGTGAGGGAATTCTTTATTATTTAGGTTTGGGACCCCTTATATTAAATTAATCCAAACAACAAACCATCCCATGGTTTTTGCCCATAGTTTTCGGAAAAGGGTAGAGGAAAACAATATTTTATAAGGCCAAAGTCCGAACTTCTTAATATAATAAGGTTACTTATGTGGAGGTGAGTCACACTCCCATGGAAATTAATTTAAAAAGGCAAAGTGTTGAATAAGTCTTGAGGGGTCCATTAATGCTTTGAAAAGTAAGTCAAACAAACCCAAAAATCAAATTATTTAAATTTGAAAGCATATATTGGCCGAACATAAAGATTATAGTATTTTATTACATCACTATTTGGTCATTATGATGTCATAAAACACATTATATATTTAAACGATATTTAATTTTTACCCAAAAATTTGATTGTCTCAGAAAATTATGAAAAATTCACCATTGGATAATTTTGACATCCTGATTCCAAAAATAACATTTATATTATATAAATAATTTTATAAATATGTGAATTTTCACTTTTAAAATAAAAACTGACATTTATCTAAAATTCACGGGTTTTGATAGAAATGGCTTTCAAACCTTAATAAAAATTTTAATTGCATTCATAAAATTATAAGATCATTTATATTTAATAAAAATTAATTTAATAATAATAATATTATTTTATTAAAATATTATTTAATTCAAAAATAACTTAATTTAATAAAAAATATTTCTTAATTAAATAATAACTAAAAACACCATTTGTACTTTAAAAACTATTTACAATGTATCAAAAATGACTAGAAATTATATTCATTATTATATAAAAAAATAATGTACATGAACATAGTACTACTTATTTGTTACATAACCCCTTAAAATAGCCGCATAAGACTTATGGGTAAGGTGTGCGATGGTGACAGACTCTTGGGGTGGCTTAGATAACATCACCCGAGTGGTAATTTCAATCAACTTCCACTTTTCCCGTAGACGGTCATGTTCAAGCTTGACATGATGAAGCTCAGATTGGGCTTGGTCAAGAGTGAAGCCCAAGGATGCCACCTCTTTTCCAACTCTAACAAATGGGCTTTGTATGGAGCAATTCTACTGGACGAGTCCATCGCCTCTTTTGTCTGAGTAAATTGGATTTGTTAAAGTCCTATATTTATACTAATCATGTGATAACTGTTCAATGGCTATATTAGAAACGGTCAAAATTCTTAACATAAAACCAATGAAGTTGACACTTTATATAAACATAAAGAGACATTTAATTAGATCAAGAGGGATTTCCATTAATGAAACTTTGGGTCGTTACAATATTCCCCCCTTAAGAAATTTCACCCTCGAAATTTTCCTTTTCCCACACTAAAACAGATGTGGGTAACTCAGCTTCATTATTTCCTCCAATTCCCAATTTGCTTCTACAAACTTTTGGTTTCTCCACAACACCTTGATGAGGGGAATTGCCTTATTTCCTAGAAGTTTTTCTCTACGATCTAAGATCTTCCCTGGTTTCTCCTCATAAGAAAGATCATCTTCCAATTGTACCACCTTATAAGAGATTACATGTGAAGGGCCCGGTATGTATTTCCTTAATAGGGATACATGAAAGACATCATGTAATTTGGCCACAGTAGGCGGAAGTGCTAGTCGATAGGCCACAACCCCGACAAGATCAAGAATCTCGAAGGGGCCGATGTACCTTGGACTAAACATCCCTTTCTTTCCAAACCTCATGACCTTCTTCCACGGAGATATGCATAGAAACACCATGTCTCCAACTGTAAACTCAAGGTCTCATCGATGATTATCTGCATAACACTTCTGTCGACTCCGGGCTGCCTTGATATGCTACTGAATGGTTTTCACCTTCTCCACCATTTCATAGACCATTTCTAGTCCAAGCAGCTTACGTTCACCGACCTCATCCCAACATGCCGGTGTTATGCACATTTTCCCATATAGGGCTTCATATGGTGCCATTTGGATGCTTGAGTGGAAACTATAATTATAAGAGAACTCATCCAAGGGAAGATGTTGATCCCATCCTCCTTTAAAGTCCATGGAGCACGCTCTCAACATGTCCTCAAGTGTTTGGATAGTCTGCTCGGATTGGCCATCAGTTTGAGGATGATAGGACGTACTGAAGTTCAGTTCAGTATTCAGAGCATGTTGAAGACTCTTCCAAAACATAGAGTTGAATCTTGGATCTCGGTCAGAAACAATAGATAGTGGTACCCCATGAAACCTTACCACTTTCCTGATATATATCCGTTCCAGTTGATCCAAAGAGAAATCCTCCCGAATAGCAATGAAGTGTGCAGTCTTTGTAAGATGATCCACAACAACCCAGATTGCATTGTTGCCTTTGGATGTACTTGGAAGTCCGGTGACAAAGTCCATGGTGATTTTCTCCCATTTCCATTATTGTATGGGAAATGGTTGCATCCTCCCCTTAGAATTCTACCTCTCTGCCTTCATTTGCTGACACACCAGGCACTTTGATGTATATTCAGTGATCTCCTTATTCATATTATCCCACCAAAAGTTTTCTTGGAGATATTGATACATCTTTGTGCTCCCTGGGTGAATAGAGAAATTTGAACTATGTGCATCATCCAAAAGATCCTTCTTCAGCTCTGGACTTGATGGAACACATTGTATTTTCCCAAATCGCACAATTCCTTCTTCATTAACATTAAACTCCAAGGATTTCCCTTTTTCGATAGCTCCCACTTTTTCTTAAATTCCCACATCATCCTTTTGAGCATCATTTAACCTTTCCAAAATAGATGGTTGAGCAATAATTTGTGAAAGTATTGATGATATTCCCTTATTTATGATTCCCAAGTCCATCTTCATCAAGTCTAAGAAGATTGGATCCTTCTCAATTCTCATCATTGATAGAATTGTTGGGTCCTTTCTACTTAGGGAATCTGCCACCTTGTTCGCTTTCCTAGGGTGGCAATGTATTAAACAGTCATAATCCTTGATGTTCTCTATCCATCTTCTCTGGCACATATTAAGCTATTTCTGTGTGAATATATATTTAATACTCTTGTGGTCAGTATATATCTCATATTTCTCTCCATAGAGGTAATGCCACCAGATTTTCAACAAAAAGATCACCGCCGCCAACTCCAGATCATGCGTTGGATAGTTTCTCTCATAGATTTTCAACTGCCTTGAGGAATAGGATATAACTCTATCATTCTGCATCAACACACAGCCTAAGCCCTGCTTTGAAGCATCACTGAATACCACAAAAAGATCCCCACTTATGGGTAAAGTGAGAACGGGCGTAGTGATAAGCCTCCTTTTCAACTCCTTGAGGATTTCTTCGCATTCATCACTCCAAGAAAACTTTATTCCTTCTGAGTTATCTTGGTAAGAGGGTTAGAAAATCATTATAAATTCCTCACAAATCGTCGATAATATCTAGCTAACCCCAAGAAGCTACTGATATCCATTACCAATGTTGGCCTCAGCCATCCCTCAATTGCATCTGTTTTGGAGGGGTCCACATATAACCCATTCCTTGTGATGATATGGCCCAAGAATGAGACCTCCTTCAACCAGAACTCACACTTGTTGTACTTTTCCTAGAGCTTCTCCTTGCGCCAAGTCTCTAGTATAGTTCTTAAATTCTCCTCATGATCCTCCTTGATTTTGGATTATATTAGAATGTCATCTATAAAGACTACCAAAAATTTGTCAAGGTAATCTATAAAGAATCTATTCATCAAGTCCCTGAATATTTTTGGAGAATTAGTGAGTCCAAAATGCATTACTATGAATTCATAGTGCCTGTATCTTGTGCAAAAAGCAGTCTTGGGGACATAATCCTTCCTCACACTTACTTGATAATATCTCGACCACAAATACACCTTGGAGAAGTATTGTGCTCCACGAAGCTGATCAAAAAAGTCATCGATTATTGGGAGAGGATACTTGTTCTTTATCGTGACTTTTTTAAGTTCATTATAATCGATGCAAAGCTGCATTGACCCATCCTTCTTATTAACGAAGAGGACTGGTGCACCCCATAGTGAAGCACTTGGGTGAATAAACCCTTTATACAGATTCTCCTGTAGTTGTTTCTTTAGCTCTTCAAGCTCTACAACAGCCATTCTATATGGAGTCCTGGTTATTGGTAGCGCCCCAGGTATAAGTTCAATTGAGAAGTCAACATCTCTTCTATGAGGAAGACCAGACAGTTCCTCGGGAAACACTTCAGTGAATTCCCTCACAATAGGCATTTCTTCAAGGATGGTTTCTTCCATGGACTCAATCATCTGATCCAAATACACGTGCTCATAGGGTAGTAATATCCATTCTTGAGATGATGGAGATAAAAGAGATTCATCTTTCTCCTGACACTTGTAAAGAATCGGGGGTCGATTCTCCATATGGAGTGTGATTTCTCTCTCCTGACAATTTATGTTGGCTCTATATAAGGAAAGCCAATCCATGCCAAGAATTACGTCAAATTCCACCAGAGGGAGTATGACGAGGTTCTCCGGGAAATTAAGTCAACAGACTATAACAGGGGAGGACTTATACTCATGGGATGCAATGATTGCCCAATTTTCCGTACTCACCAACATCTTTACTTCCATGATTTGTGGTGGTGCTGGGATTATTCTACTAAACTTTCGAGATATAAAAGAATGCATAGAACCTGAATCAAAAAGTACGTTTTCTATTCTTGAATGAATAACTAGAGTACCTGTCACCACTTCGTTGTCGGGGTTTACTTCGGCAAAAGTGATGGCAAAATATCTTCCTTGCTGCCTTGGAGGTTGTTGGTTGTCTCCAAAAACCCTTAGATTAGGGAACTGATTTGAAAAATGACCTGGTTCTTTTCATTTTTATCATTGAACAACGCATTGTGGTTCTAATGGAGCGTTCCTCTCCTCAGTCGCATCCGTTGGTCTTTCTTGCTGACAGTTAACAGCTTGGTTCCCTTCTCTTCCACACATGAGGCATTTTCTCATCCCCTTAAAGCAATTTCTAGGGTTCTTCTTTCTGCACTTTTGGAAAGTGGGGTGCTGGATCCTCTTAGCACCGTTGGATTTATCCATCAGACCACCAGCATTGAAGTCCACCTTACACTTCCTGTCCCCATGATACCCTTGTGATTCCCTGAAGTCCATTTCGACCTTGAGGGAACATCAGACAATTTCCTCATTGCTGTCAAAGTCACGGATCACTAATGCCTTCCGCAATCTAGGATTCACCCCACCAAAGAAGTGGTCAACCTTGAATTTGGGGGTAACGACAAAGCCGGAAGCGTATCCTGCAAGCCTTGTGAAGTTTTACTCATACGCTCCAATAGATTCATCATATTTTTGTTTGAGGGAAAGAAAGTTCCTTTCCATCTTAAGCCAGAGGGTGCGTGTAGAGACCCAAAGCCTGACGTACATGGACATTACATTACTTTTGCGGAATACTTAGTACATAACAAAAACACACACACAAGGATCATAATAGTTTAGTGTCTTTGGAAACTCAGAACGTAATCTTCTAATCGTGGTAAAAGATCTTCAATATCTCCCATAAAGATCTTCCCTTTTTTTTCTACCTAAAACCTTTCTTTAAATCCTGGGGAAAAGAAAACATAAAAGGGTGAGCTCAAATGCTCATTAAGGGTAAGCAAAAGAAAAATCAATCACATCATATTCATAAGAAAATAACTTTTGGAAATCTTAACCTGCAAAAGAGAGCATAATTTCATATCATGGGATAAATCATAGTGGTGAAATGAAATCCCAATAAGCATAAATTAAAACATGAAACTTTGTGGCATACACACATAATCATAGAGAATCATTTCTTGTTAGTCAAAACTCATTGCCAAGACTATCTTAGTGGACAAAGTCCCTTTCTGAACCGAGTCACCCTCGTTTCAGTCCTGTTTCACTGAACCGGTATAACCTACCGTTCCAGCCATGTCTATCTCATGAGATATGAAATCTTTACCCAATGCATTGGAGGGAGATATAGGTCCCACCCATCTCATAATGATACCATTCTTATGTGTGCCACAAAATCATAAACCATACATCTTAGCATAACCCATGTAATAAAAATGGGATTATTAAACAACATGACATCATAAAACAATTCATATAAGATAAAGGAATTCATAAAAATAATTCCATCACAACATAATCAAATCAATGTAATAATAGGGATAAAAACAGAACCCTTTATTATCTTAGATGGAAAATAATTTTGATAAAACACTTGAACTCCATTCTTGAGGAAAACATCCTTTCTTCTTTAAAAACACTCTTCTTTTCTTAACATGTCATACAATTATAAACTAAAAGAAGTTGATTAAAAATAAACATGAAAACTTGTAAAGGAATCTTCTTGGAAATAATGTTTTAAAAATCCATTCATGCCGAATAAGTTAAAAAAAACATTCTTCTCGTACTTTTGTCGGAAAAGTCAAAAAGTACCTCGTACGAAAAACGACAAAAGATTCCTTTCATATCTTTTACTAAAAACTCACCAAAGGGTAAAATTGGATTTAAACAATTGTAGTTGAATGGAAATAATATTACATATTGAAGAAACATGGATGTGGATGATAAAATACACCCCAGTAAATTTCAAAGTATAAACAATCTCGGATAAAAATGAGATTGTGATATTTCCCTTACCTTAGGTCCGACTTGCTTTGTAAGTGTCCGAACCTCCTGTATAATGATTTAAATAATGTTATTGACTTATTCTAGAATCATATTCATTGTTATTATATCATATATGGTCCACTTATGACTTTATATTACCCGTGCTTTTGTAAATTCATGTTAAAGTAGCGTTTTGGGTAAAATCGTCTCATTTGTCGTTCGTGTTTTTAACTTGTAATTATTCATGTGATTACTTAGATCATGATTAATTAATTCCAGAATATAAAACATGATATATATATATATATATATTCAGAATATACATATATAATAAATCAGTAAATGGAAAGAAATACACCGTTCATGGAGACGGTAGTCCGTACGTACGCATGCACGCTGTTTTCGTTTCCTTATTGAATTGAATGGAATTAAGTAGATGACATACATATAAATATAAATAATTCCAGTATCATTATTAGGTCATATATTTCATTAGTACTTATTATATATACTTTATAATCATTCATGAATGGTTAATCATTGAGAATAAATCTCATCGCGTCGTGGAGACGGTAGTCCGTACGTACGCACGAGCGATGATATCATTTCCATAAATATTGAATTGAATTAGAGTGGATGATACAATATATCAGAACAAATATCACTTTATAATATTCATATATGGTCATTATTTACACCATTATACTGATCCAAGTAAGCTGGTGGTGGAAAATAGATTTCACCACGGCGTGGAGACGGTATTCCGTACGTACGCACGCGCGGTGATTTCATTTTTCCGTAGGATGGATAGAAGGTGAATTAGGGTTGTTTCATATTTATAATAACATATCAGTATGTAAGTAATACTGATGTTATTACTTTATCATGAAACAATTAATGAAGAAGAAGTTGAAGAAGAAAGAAATTGAAAAGATCGGTAATGGATATTACCTCTTCTTTGGAACGCCTCTTTGAATCCTCCACTTAGGGAACTAAGATTGGTCTTTGAAGAAGACCAGCACCTCTAGGATTATTCTAGGGAAGTGGAGAAGGGATTTTTTCAGGGGTTGGCCGAGATTGAATGCTCAAATTTGTGTGAGGAGGAGAGGGAGGAGGTGCCCTTTTATAAGGGAGGTGAGGGGAACCTTAGGAATATCTCAAAATATTATTTTATATTAAAGTCAAAATCGGTTTATAATGGTTCCAATGGGTCTTATTTCGAAGCTAAAGTGGGGATGGGTCGAAATACTATCAACCAATAGGATTTAGAAAAGTTTAGGATATTATTTTAACCTTATCAATTAGATTTAACTCTAAGTTAAATAATTTAACTTTTACCGTGTCTTTTTGTTTTCTTTAACTATATGGTTAATACACTTACTATAACATGCAAAACGAACCACAAATTGTTTATTATTAATATATATATCCTTATCTAAGTCATTTGGCCGAACCTTAGATTTTTAGGAATAAAATAACAATTAATAATATAATATTTTCTTTAAAAACTATTTTGTGTCAATTTTGACACTATTTGATATATGATTTTTGTGAAAGTCATAACAGAATTATATGTTCGAAAAAAGTTGATTAAATCAACACTAATATATCATAGTAACCTAGAAAATTAGTGTAATTCATAAAAAGTCTCAAATTACATTTATTTTGGTGTTTATAACATCAATTATGTCAATATTTCATTAATAAGATAATTACTGCATCATCATTGTGTCATATATAAATTAAATTATTTAATGTCTAAAAATTATAAATAAAATACCATTATGTAGGATATCTTTTTAGCTTTCTAATGAATATTTATAGTCGAATTTATCTTATGTATAACCCCATATGAAAAATTATTTACTTATTAAACTTTGATTTTAACTATTTTAACCCTTCTTTAAATAAATTAATAATAAATGTCCTAATCTAATCCAAGTGGGCCTAAATGATAATATTTTACACTTAAGGTTGTTTTTGGTCGAGATACACTTGTCCAATAGGATTAGTACATGTTTTAGGATAATATTAATATCATTCTTACCCTTAATTACCCTATTTACTTTTAACCGTGGTAAATAAAGTAAAAAGTTACTATTCACCAAAAAATATTTTCATCTCATTGAACCACATTTTACTTACTGACATCAACCGTGTCTCTCAGATTTTTGAAATTCCATTCACAGAAGCGGTAAAATTAAGTTTTATGAAAAATTCAGTTTTTTAACTACCACTTAGTAGTTTCACTATTCATAAAAAATTGATGTTTTTCAGAACAATGCCAAAATTTCATCCTAAGCTATATTTCATATTCCGAATTCAAAAATGAAGTCTATTTTACCAAATTCATAAAATAGAAGTTGCATTAATTAATTTTATAATTAAATCCCGCTGTTAAAACAAATAGCGTGTTTTTAAGAAACAATATCTATCAAAAGATTGACACTTGATTATGTCTAGTTTAAATGTGAAATTACAACCAATGACCAACATTGTATTAAATTGTAAAAAATATATTCTAAATATACTTTAAAACCGCTCAAATTAATAATTTATCACTATTAATTATTTCCATGAAAAAAGTTGTTTTTAATTATAATTTAGTAATTTTTACTATTCATCAGAATATGAAAGTTATCCGAAAAGTACCAAAATTTCACCTTAGGCTAAATTCGATACTCCGAATCCAAAAATGAAGTCCATTTTGAGAGCTAAATTTTCTAAAATTTAAAAAGTGGTTATTACTATTCATAACGGCTAGTTTTAATAATATTTTAATAGCATATCGTTGTTTCGTGAAACTCAGTATTGCGTACTACACACGCTATCGAGGAAGGTTGCGATTGCGTGTAATGCAAGGCAAGTCAAGGATGCATGTTGTGCAAGCTCCTTTTGGTGTAGCGTACAACACAAGACATTAATAAAATTAAAAAGAATATTTTTCATAAAATCTCGGGCTGTTACATTCTACCCCCCTTAAAATGAATTTTGCCCTCGAAATTCGTCGGGGTTATAAATGGTTTACTATTCGAATGTTTCTTTAATAGAAACCCACATCGTAAAAAGGAATACCAAACCAATCTTTAAAAATGAAAGTATGAAACGTAACAGTTACCCAAATTAACTAATCACTGGGTTTCCACATAGGTGAAAATATGGATATGGAAGAAAAATCTAACCATCATGTTCTGATGGAGAGTGGTAGAGAACATGGCTATGGAAAAGCCAGCAATCACAAAGCCAAAAATTTGTGACGATCTAAGGTACCATCTGATTCATCAGATATAAGATCACTAGGACAACATTTTTGGTTTTCAAGATCGTTTCCCTAAAGTTGAAGAATTTGAATTAGAATAAATACTTACTTTATTTTGGTACAATCTCACTGTTGTTCGTGCCTTGAACAATTTCCACTTCATCTCTTAAATAAATGAAGTTGAATTTGTTATTCGTGAAGTGTTAGCAGATCCTGTGATAGAATGACGGGTCATTCCATCTGTCTCAAACAAAAGGTTGGCAAATGTTATTAAATATACATAAGTCATTCTATAGTGATATTAATCATATATGGTTCCTAAAATGGACTTATACATCATATATCATAATACTTATTATAATAAAACTAGTTTCTACTAAATAAGGACTTCCTGTAGGCCAGTGGTAGGCGATAAAGGCCAGTCGCACTTCGGTTGTGGGTTCGATTCCCACAGCCTTGTCCGAAGCGATGGGCTGTCGCCCGTCCTGCAGGTTGTCCTTTTTCTAAAACTATATTACTATAACATCTCATCAATAATATCACAAAACTTCTATCCTTAAACAATACTAACTTATGTCTAACATAATCCATTCCAATCTTTAGGCTTATCCATAATACTGAAGTCCACTCTCATAACATAGTGAAAACGATTACCAGAGATTTAACACCATCGTCGATCCCCATATATCATAAGATATGTTTTGTTGGTCACATTCCAAACCTTCAAAGTCCTTAATCATGTATTCTCTTGAATACCTTAGTGAAAACATGAATGCAGTTAAAAGTTAACACTTTCCACATACCAAAATCCTCAGAATTCTATATACTCAAACCATGATATCACTTAGTCCTTATATCAATCATAAGCTCATGAATACTGTTAAACATTTCATTTTCTCGTTTTCCCTTCATTATTCGCATAATATCTCAATCACTTTGAATACCACATTAGATCAATACATAAATATTTCAATACACCATAAAAGTACCTCAACAACATTATTCCTGAATACCAATACATAAACACTTCAGTCCATCCACTTCAATGATTGTCCGGGAAGAAGTCCTTCCTTGATTTAGAAGTAACTTTTTAGGTCAGGGCATTGAGTTGGGTAATGCCCATGTTCTCCACAAAAAAGACATTGAACTCCATAACAGTCTGTCACTATATGTCCCTTTTCTCCACACAGATAACATCGGTCCCTCCATTTGAGGTATTCCTCAAGGTTCTTCTTCCCTTCTTTAGAAATCTCAATCTTCCTTTCTTTATGCTCCTCAACATGCGAACATGTATAATAGTTTATCTTCCTATTCTTTGATGAATTAGGCATACCACTAAATTTCACCTTGTTAATCATATATCGCGATGACTGATTTGGCATAATCACAAGATCTTTCTCTCTAGGAATTACGCAATTTTTTTGCTCATAGTCACCAATTTGTCCGTTGGATTCAATGTTAATCGAATTCCTTCTGGTTCCCTCCATTAACTAAAACACAAAAAGAATCTTGTGAGAGGCAAAAATAATGCTAGGGAAAACAACATTATAATGGGGGAGTATCCTCAATATCTAACTTCTTAGGTTAAATTCTATGATCGTTACCATAATTCTAGGACTGTATCTTATATGTATACTTATCCTTAGGGACATCCCTAGACATACCTTATAAATATCTCTAGGGATCTGACAAACGTTTTCACATCCTAGTTTCCAAAGGTTGACTAAACCTTTCCTCTGATACCAAATGTACAGACCCGAAGCCTGACGTACATGGACATTACATTACTTTTGCAGAATACTTAGTACATAACAAAAAAACACACACAAGGATCGTAATAGTTTATTGTCTTTGGAAACTCGGAACGTAATCTTCTAATCGTGGTGAAAGATCTTCAATATCTCCCATAAATATCTTCCCTTTTTTTCTACCTAAAACCTTTATTTATATCCTAGGGAAAAGAAAACATAAAAGGGTGAGCTCAAATGCTCATTAAGGGTAAGCAAAATAAAAATCAATCACATCATATACATAAGAACATAACTTTTGGAAATCTTAACCTGCAAAAGAGAGCATAATTTCATATCATGGGATAAATCATAGTGGTGAAATGAAATCCCAATAAGCATAACATAAAACATGAAACTTTGTGGCATACACACATAATCATAGAGAATCATTTCTTGTTAGTCAAGACTCATTGCCAAGACTATCTTAGTGGACAAAGTCCCTTTCTGAACCGAGTCACCCTCGTTTCAGTCCTGTTTCACTGAACCGGTATAACCTACCGTTCCAGCCATGTCTATCTCATGAGATATGAAATCTTTACCCAATGCATTGGAGGGAGATATAGGTCCCACCCATCTCATAATGATACCATTCTTGTGTGTGCCACAAAATCATAAACCATACATCTTAGCATAACCCATGTAATAAAAATGGGATTCTTAAACAACATGACATCATAAAACAATTCATATATGATAAAGGAATTCATAAAAATAATTCTATCACAACATAATCAAATCAATGTAATAATAGGGATAAAAACAGAACCCTTTATTATCTTAGATGGAAAATAATTTTGATAAAACACTTGAACTCCATTCTTGAGGAAAACATCCTTTCTTCTTTAAAAACAGTCTTCTTTTCTTAACATGTCATACAATTATAAACTAAAAGAAGTTGATTAAAAATAAACTTGAAAACTTGTAAAGTAAGCTTCTTGGAAATAATTTTTTAAAAATCCATTCATTCCGAATAAGTTAAAAAAAACATTCTTCTCGTACTTTTGTCGGAAAAGTCAAAAAGTACCTCGTACGAAAAACGACAAAAGATTCCTTTCATATCTTTTAATAAAAACTCACCAAAGGGTAAAATTGGATTTAAACAATTGTAGTTGAATGGAAATAATATTACATATTGAAGAAACATGGATGTGGATGATAAAATACACCCCAGTAAATTTCAAAGTATAAACAATCTCGGATAAAAATGAGATTGTGATATTTCCCTTACCTTAGGTCCGACTTGCTTTGTAAGTGTCCGAACCTCCTGTATAATGATTTAAATAATGTCATTGACTTATTCCAGAATCATATTAATTGTTATTATATCATATATGGTCCACTTATGACTTTATATTACCCGTTCTTTTGTAAATTCATGTTAAAGTAGCGTTTTGGGTAAAATCGTCTCATTTGTCGTTCGTGTTTTTAACTTGTAATTATTCATGTGATTACTTAGATCATGATTACTTAATTCCAGAATATAAAACATGATATATATATATATATTCAGAATATACATATATAATAAATCAGTAAATGGAAAGAAATACACCGTTCATGGAGACGGTAGTCCGTACGTACGCATGCACGTTGTTTTCGTTTCCTTATTGAATTGAATGGAATTTAAGTAGATGAGATACATATAAATATAAATAATTCCAGTATCATTATTAGGTCATATATTTCATTAGTACTTATTATATATACTTTATAATCATTCATTAATGGTTAATCATTGGGAATGAATCTCATCGCGTCGTGGAGACGGTAGTCCGTACGTACACACGAGCGATGATATCATTTCCATAATTATTGAATTGAATTAGAGTGGATGATACAATATATCAGAATCAATATCACTTTATAATATTCATATATGGTCATTATTTACATCATTATACTTATCCAAGTAAGCTGGTGGTGGAAAATAGATTTCACCACGGCGTGGAGACGGTATTCCGTACGTACGCACGCGCGGTGATTTCATTTTTCCGTAGGATGTATAGAAGGTGAATTAGGGTTGTTTCATATTTATAATAACATATCAGTATGTAAGTAATACTGATGTTATTACTTTATCATGAAACAATTAATGAAGAAGAAGTTGAAGAAGAAAGAAATTGAAAAGATCGGTAATGGGTATTACCTCTTCTTTGGAACGCCTCTTTGAATCCTCCACATAGGGAACTAAGATTGGTCTTTGAAGAAGACCAACACCTCTAGGATTATTCTAGGGAAGTGGAGAAGGGATTTTTTCAGGGTTTGTCCGAGCTTGAATGCTCAAATTGGTGTGAGGAGGAGAGGGAGGAGGTGCCCTTTTATAAGGGAGGTGAGGGGCACCTTAGGAATATCTCAAAATATTATTTTATATTAAAGTCAAAATCGGTTTATAATGGTTCCAATGGGTCTTATTTCGAAGATAAAGTGGGGATGGGTCGAAATCCTATCAACCAATAGGATTTAGACAAGTTTAGGATATTATTTTAACCTTATCAATTAGATTTAACTCTAAGTTAAATAATTTAACTTTTACCGTGTCTTTTTGTTTTCTTTCACTATATGGTTAATAAACTTACTATAACATGCCAAAAGAACCCCAAATTGTTTATTATTAATATATATATCCTTATCTATGTCATTTTGCCGAACCTTATATTTTTAGGAATAAAATAACAATTAATAATATAATATTTTCTTTAAAAACTATTTTGTGTCAATTTTGACACTATTTGATATATGATTTTTGTGAAAGTTATAACAGAATTATATGTTCAAACCATGTTGATTAAATCAACACTACTATATCATAGTAACCTAGAAAATTAGTGTAATTCATAAAAAGTCTCAAATTACATTTATTTTGGTGTTTATAACATCAATTATGTCAATATTTCATTAATAAGATAATTACTGCATCATCATTGTGTCATAAATAAATTAAATTATTTAATGTCTAAAAATTATAAATAATATACTATTATGTAGGATATCTTTTTAGATTTCTAATTAATATTTATAGTCGAATTTATCTTATGTATAACCCCATATGAAAAATTATTTACTTATTAAACTTTGATTTTAACTATTTTAACCCTTCTTTAAATAAATTAATAATAAATGTCCTAATCTAATCCAAGTGGGCCTAAATGATAACATTTTACACTTAAGGTTGTTTTTGGTCGAGATAAACTTGTCCAATAGGATTAGGACATGTGTTAGGGTAATATTAATATCATTCTTACCCTTAATTACCCTATTTACTTTTAACCGTGGTAAATAAAAGTAAAAAGTTACTATTCACCAAAAATTATTTTCATCTCATTGAACCACATTTTACTTACTGACATCAACCGTGTCTCTCAGATTTTTGAAATTCCATTCACAGAAGCGGTAAAATTAAGTTTTATGAAAAATTCAGTTTTTTAACTACCACTTAGTAGTTTCACTATTCATAAAAAATTGATGTTTTTCAGAACAATGCCAAAATTTCATCCTAAGCTATATTTCATATTCCGAATTCAAAAATGAAGTCTATTTTACCAAATTCATAACATAGAAGTTTCATTAATTAATTTTATAATTAAATCCCACTGTTAAAACAAATAGCGTGTTTTTAAGAAACAATATCTATCAAAAGATTGACACTTGATTATGTCTAGTTTAAATGTGAAATTACAACCAATGACCAAAATTGTATTAAATTGTAAAAAATATATTCTAAATATACTTTAAAACCACTCAAATTAATAATTTATCACTATTAATTATTTCCATTAAAAAAGTTGTTTTTAATTATAATTTAGTAATTTTTACTATTCATCAGAATATGAAAGTTATCCGAAAAGTACCAAAATTTCACCTTAGGCTAAATTCGATACTACGAATCCAAAAATGAAGTCCATTTTGAGAGCTAAATTTTCTAAAATTTAAAAAGTGGTTATTACTATTCAAAATGGCTAGTTTTAATAATATTTTAATAGCATATCGTTGTTTCGTGAAACTCAGTATTGCGTACTACACACGCTATCGAGGAAGGTTGCGATTGCGTGTAATGCAAGGAAAGTCAAGGATGCGTGTTGTGCAAGCTCGTTTTGGTGTAGCGTACAACACAAGACATTAATAAAATTAAAAAGAATATTTTTCATAAAATCTCGGGCTGTTACAGTGCGTGAAAAATATTTATCGAAAAACATCTTCAAGAAATCCTTCAATTCCAACGCCTCGATCTACTCCTCAGGCTTCGTATTTTTGATCAACGTCCACCATTGATCAGCTTCACCCTCCATACAATAAGCCTCCAGGAGAACCTTCTCTTGTTCATAACATTGGAGGATGGAGAATATCTTTTCAATGGAGTTGATCCATGGTTCAGCGATCTTGGGATCAGATGATCCACTAAAAGTAGGAGGCCTTTGTCTCATGATGCTCTCGATAGCAACTTGTTCTTTATTAGGGGGGATGAACATTCCTCTTGACCTGTGTTTCTATTCAAAACTTGAGTTAGCTGAGAGAGAAGCGTGACAGTGTTCGCGATTCCCGCTCCCATATGATTTGACATCTCATTAGTACATTCATCACACTGATCTTCACAACGATTGTTAGCCCAAGTCCTCCTATTACATGCCATTGGCTGGAATAAAAGGAAAGTTAGGGGTAACACATAAAGGGTATTCCAAAGACAAAAGTTGATGAATTATAAAAAAACTTTCATTTCCTTAAGTCATGAGTCTATAGGCTTCAATCTAGGCTTTTCATGATCTACTTTATATCATATATTCTTAGGGGAATTTTTTTAATTCCTTTAATAAGGGTTCATACTAATCTTGTGAATTTATCAAAACATATCCCCCGGGAGTGTCGTAACCAAGAGTGAAACAAGGCCTGTTGTCGTGCACTAGTTCCCGTTCGAGTTTAGCTGAAAGCAGTGTTTTCAGGTTTTACCCCTAGGATACATCTGTGCCAGAGCCACCTCTACCTACTCGTATCCAGACAGGGAAGTATTTGTTTGATAAAACACTTACTCAGTACTTACCAAAACATAGGGATGTTTTTATTATACTTAGTCTTGTATCTAAGTCTTTACTAGGGTTTCCTAATCCCAAAATAACTAAACCTATCCTCTGATACCAACTATGACAACCCTATTTTTATTACAAATTAAACAAGATTTATTACATAAAACTTCACTTGATACAACAAAGAAGATCGAGAGGTTTAGTCTATTTGGGGCTTAGGATCATTACATAAAAACTTACAACATGAAATAAAATATCTTTATTGATAACTTCTTTTACATCACCACTACATTGTTTCGTACTTAGTATTGCATGGGATAACCTGAGGACATGCATAAAAAAGGGTGAGATATAAAGCCCAGTAAGGGAGTACACATGGAATAACATGAGGAGTAAAATACATGTTAGAAAATAGGCATATCAATAGAGCATAAAAAACATGAACATAAAGGCATGATAAAGCTTGATAATCATAACATGGAAATTGGCAACAACACTTAACATGGAATTAGCATGCGCCAAGGCTCATCGCACATGGAGCACGAGTAAATCCTCATTGCACATAAAGCGTGAGTAAACCCTCGTTAAAATTAAATTAGCATGAGTCAACACTCATTGCACATAACGTATCATGATACTATACTTACCCAATGCATTGGAGCGCTATAAGGGCGCACCCTTCTTAAACATTTCATTTCATGCATAAGTGTGCCACATGGATCATAAAACATGGATTCATCAAACATATTAATTTATTCTAAGATAAAGGAATGTGGAATTCATACATGAAACTTTATAATCAATACGTAAATGTTCATAAAGGTGAATACCCTTGATGGAGAAATGGACATGGTATTCACTACACAATGGCATTGGCTTAGAAAATCAGTACGATTTCGACAGCGTAACAGCGTGACATAAGAATTCATAAAAATGGTTGATGAGAGAGAAAGGGGTTAATCTTAATATTTAAATGTAATGGACAGTAAGGAGGTCATATAGATACATGTCCCAATAATTTTAATGGAATTTATATTCATGATATAAAAGTATTTCTTGATTGTAAAAGAGGAGAGAGAAGTTCCTTTCGGAATTTCGGCAAAGTAACGAGTGTACATGAGAGGCATTTAATGAGAGAGAAAGGGTCTCCCATCATTCAAAAAGTAAGAGGGAAGTATGGGGGAGGTTCAAAACCATACCCCAAAATTGATAATTAAAATTAAAAGGGCAATAAAACTTAAAGAAAATTGGTAAAAATGAGAAAGGAAGAAAAAACCCTTACTTGGAAGTGTGCTTCCAAAGGCTAGAGAGAGGCTTGTGAGAGGCTTCTTGGGAGCTTGGGGAACCTTGGGAGGATCATAGGGAGAGTAGGGTAGAGGTTGGACGAACTCTGAGGGATTTGAATGAGGAGGAAGTGGGAGCTTGGGTGGGTTTATATAGGAAAGGTGAGGTAATTCTTTATAATTTAGGTCTGGGACCCCTTATATTAAATTAATCCAAACCACAAAACATCCCATGGTTTTTGCCCATGGTTTTTATAAAAGGGTATAGGAAAACAATATTTTATAAGGTCAAAGTCCGAACCTCTTAAAATAATATTTTTGCTTATGTGGAGGTGAGTCACACTCCAATGGAAATTAATTTAAAAAGGCAAAGTGTTGAATAAGTCTTGAGGGTACATTAATGATTTGAAAAGTAAGTCAAACAAACCCAAAATCACATTATTTTAATTTTAAAACATATATTGGCCTAACATAAAGATTATAGTATATTATTAATTCACTATTGGGTCATTATGATGTCATAAAACACATTATATATTTAAACGGTATTTAATTTTTACCCAAAAATTTGATTGTCTCAGAAAATTATGAAAAATTCACCATTGGATAATTTCGACATCCTGATTCCAAAAATAACATTTATTTTATCTAAATAATTTTATATATATGTGAATTTTCACTTTTAAAATAAAAACCGACATTTATCGAAAATTCATGGTTTTTGATAGAAATGGCTTTGAAACCTTAATAAAAATTTTAATTGCATTCATAAAATTATAAGATCATTTATATTTAATAAAATTTATTTAATAATAATATTATTATTTTATTAAAATATTATTTAATTCAAAAATCCCATAATTTAATTAAATAGATTTCTGAATTAAATAATAACTAAAAACACCATTTGTACTTTAAAAACTATTTACAATGTATCAAAAATGACTAGAAATTATATTCATTATTATATAAAAAAAACCATTTACATGAACATAGTACTACTTATTTGTTACATAACCCCTTAAAATAGGCGCATAAGACCTAAGGGTAAGGTGTGCGGTGGTGACAGACTCTTAGGGTGGCTCAGATAACATCGTTCGAGTTGTAATTTCAATCAACTTCTATATTTCCCGTAGATGGTCACATTTGAGCTTGACATGATGAAGATAAGCTTGGAATTGGTCAGGAGCAAAGCCCAAGGATGCCACCTCTTTTTCGAGCTCTGACAAATGGGCTTTGAATAGAGCAATTCTACTGGACGAGGCCATCGCTTCTTTTGTCTGAGAAAATTGGATTTGTTAAAGTCCTATATTTACACTAATCATGTGATCACTGTTCAACGACTATATTAGCAACGATCAAAATTCTTAACATAAAACCAATGAAGTTGACACTTTATATAAACATAAAGATACATTTAATTAGATCAAGAGGGATTTCCATTAATGAAACTTTGGGTCATTACAATATTACCCCCTTTAGGAATTTTCGCCCTCAGAATTTTCCTTTTCCCACACTAAAACAGATGTGGGTAACTCAGCTTCATCATTTCCTCCAATTCCCAAGTCGCTTCTTCAAACATGTGGTTTCTCCACAACACCTTGACGAGGGGCATTGTCTTATTTCGTAGAACTTTTTCTCTACGATCTAAGATCTTCACTAGTTTCTCCTCATAAGAAAGATCATCTTCCAATTGTACCACCTCAGAAGAGATTACATGTGAAGGGTCGGGTATGTACTTCTTTAAGAGGGATACATGAAAGACATCATGTACTTTGGCCATAGTAAGCGGAAGTTCTAGTCGATAGGCCACAACCCCGACACGATCAAGAATCTCGAAGGGGCCGATGTAACTTGGACTTAACTTCCCTTTATTTCCAAACCTCATGACCTTCTTCCACGGTGATATGCGTAGTGACACCATGTCTCCATCTTTAAACTCAAGGTCTCATCGACGATTATCTGCATAACTATTATGTCGACTCTGGGATGCCTTGATATGCTGCTGAATGGTTTTCAACTTCTCCACCATTTCTTAGACCATTTCTGGTCCAAGAAGCTTACGTTCACCGACCTCATCCCAACATGCCGGTGTTCTGCACCTTTTCCCATATAGGGCTTCATATGATGCCATTTGGATGCTTGAGTGGAAACTATTATTATAAGAGAACTCAACCAGAGGAAGATGTTGATCTCATCCTCCTTTAAAATCCTTTGAGCACGCTCTCAACATGTCCTCAAGTGTTTGGATAGTCCGCTCGGATTGGCCATCACTTTGAGGATGATAGGCCGTACTGAAAATCAGTTCAGTATTCAGAGCATGTTGAAGACTCTTCCAAAAAATAGAGGTGAATCTTGGATCTCGGTCAGACATAATAGATAGTGGTACCCCATGCAACCTTACCACTTCCCTGATATATATCCATTCCAGTTGATCCAAATAGAAATCCGCCTAAATAGCAATGAAGTGTTCAGTCTTTGTAAGACGATCCACAACAACCCAGATTGCATTGTTGCCTTTGGATGTCCTCAGAAGTCCGATGAAAAAGTCCATGGTGATGTTCTCCCATTTCCATTCTGGTATGGGAAATGGTTGCATCATCCCCTTAGACTTCTGCCTCTCTGCCTTCACTTGCTGACACACCAGGCACTTTGATGTATATTCAGCGATCTCCTTCTTCATATTATCCCACCAAAAGTTTTCTCAGAGATCTCGATACATCTTTGTGCTCCCTGGGTGAATAGAGAAATTTAAACTATGTGCATCATCCAGAAGATCCTTCATCAGCTCCGGACTTGATGGAACACATAGTCTTTTCCCAAACCACAAAATTCCTTCTTCATTAACATTAAACTCCAAGGATTTCACTTTTTTGATAGATCCCACTTTTTCTTGAATTCCCACATCATCCTTTTGAGCATCCTTTAACCTTTCCAAAAGAGATGGTTGAGCAATAATTTGTGAAATTATTGATGATGTTCCCTTCTTTATGATTCCCACGTCCATCTTCATCAAGTATAAGAATATTGGATCCTTTTCAATTCTCATCATTGATAGAATTGTTGGGTCCTTTCTACGTAGGGCATCTGCCACCTTGTTCTCTTTCCCAGGGTGGTAATGTATTGAATAGTCATAATCCTTGATGTGATCTATCCATCTTCTCTAGCACATATTATGCTCTTTCTGTGTGAATATATACTTAAGAATCTTGTGGTCATTATATATCTCACATTTCTCTCCATAGAGGTAATGCCGCCAGATTTTCAAGGAAAAGATCACCGCCGCCAACTCCAGATAATGCGTTGGATAGTTTTTCTCATGAATTTTCAACTGCCTTGAGGCATTGGATATAACTTTAACATTCTGCATTAGCACAACCTAAGCCCTTCTTTGAAGCATCACTGAATACCACAAAAAGTTCCCCACTTGTGGGTAAAGTGAGCACGAGCACAGTGATAAGCCTCCTTTTCAACTCCTTGAAGCTTTCTTCACATTCATCACTCCAAGAAAACTTTACTCCCTTCCAAGTTAGCTTGGTAAGAGGGTTGGACAATCGTGAGAAATTCCTCACAAATCATCGATAATATCCAGCTAACCCCAAGAAGATATGGATATCCATTACCGATGTTGGCCTCAGCCATCCCTCAATTGCATCTGCTTTGGAGGGGTCCACAGATATCCCATTGCTTGTGATGATATGGCCCAAGAATGAGACCTCCTTCAACCAGAACTCACACTTGATGTACTTTTAATAGAGCTTCTCCTTGCACAAAGTCTCTAGTACAGTTCTTAAATGCTCCTCATGATCCTCCTTGGTTTTGGAGTATATTAGAATGTCATCTATAAAGACTACCAAAAATTTGTCAAGGTAATCTCTAAAGACCCTATTCATCAAGTCCATAAAGATTTCTGAAGCATTAGTGAGTCCGAAAGGCATTACTATGAATTCACAGTGCTCGTATATTGTACAAAAATCAGTCTTGGGGACATCTTCCTTCTTCAACCTTAGTTGATTATATCCCAACTGCAAATCCACCTTGGATAAGTATTGTGCTCCACGCAGCTGATCAAATAAGTCATAAATTCATGGGAGAGGATACTTGTTCTTTATCGTGATTTTGTTAAGTTCACGATAATCCATGCAAATCCGCATTGACCCATCCTTCTTCTTAACGAAGAGGACTAGTGCACCCCATGGTGAAGCACTTGGGCGTATAAACCCTTTATCCATATTCTCCTATAGTTGTTTCTTCAGATCTTCAAGATCTACAACATCCATTCTATATGGAGTCTTGGTTATTGGTAGCGCCCCATGTATAAGTTCAATTGAGAACTCAACATCTCTTCTAGGAGGAAGACCAATCAGTTCCTCGGGAAACACTTCAGTGAATTCCCTCACAATAGGAATTTCTTCAAGGATGGTTTCTTCCTTGGAATCAATCATCTGAGCCAAATATGTGTGCTCATAGGGCAGTAATATCCATACTTGAGATGATGGAGCTAAAAGAGATTCATCTTCCTCCTGACACTTGTAAAGAATCGGGGTCTATTCTCAATGTGGGGTGTGATTTCTCTCTCCCGACAATTTATGTTGGATCTATATAAGGAAATCCAATCAATGCCAAGAATTGCGTCAAATTCCACCAGAGGTAGTATGAAGAGGTTCGCTGGAAAATTCAATCCACATACTATAACAGGGGAGGACTTATACTCATGGGATGCAATGATTTCTCCATTTTCCGTACTCACCGGCATCTTTAATTCCATGATTTGTGGTGGTGCTGGGATTATTCTACTAAAATTTTGAGATATAAAAGAATGCGTAGAACCTGAATCAAAAAGTACATTTGCTATTCTTTAATGAATAACTAGCGTACCTGTCACCACTTCGTTGTCGAGGTTTACCTCAGCATAAGTGATGGAAAAAGTTCATCCTTGCTTCCTTGGAGGTTGTTGGTTGTCTCTGAAAACCCTTGGATAAGGGCACTGATTTGCAAAATTACCCGGTTCTTTGAATTTGTAGAATTGAACAACGTGTTGAGGTTCGAACAGAGTGTTCCTCTCCTCTATCATAGTCGTGTGTCTTTCTTGCCGACAGTTAATAGCTAGGTGCCCTTCTCTTCCACACTAGAATCATTTTCTCATCCCCTTAAGGCAATTTCCAGGGTGCTTCTTTCCGCACTTTTGGCAAGTGGGGTGCTGGATCTTCTTAGCACCGTTGGATTTATCCATCGGACCACCATCATTGAAGTCCACCGTACTCTTCTTGTCCCCATGATACCCTTGTGATTCCCCGATCTCCATTTCGACCTTGAGGTCACATTGGACAATTTCCTGAAAGCTTTCGAAGTCACGGATCGCTAATGCTTTCCACAATCTAGGCTTCCGCCCACCAAAGAAGTGGCCAACCTTGCATTTGGGGGTAACGACAAAGCCAGAAGCATATCGTGCAAGCCTTGTGAAGTTTGACTCGTACGATCCAATAGATTCTTCATCTTTTTGTTTGAGGGAAAGAAATTCCCTTTCCATCTTAAGCCAGAGGGTGCGTGGAAAATATTTATCGAAAAACATATTCCAGAAATCCTTCCATTCCAACGCCTCGATCTCCTCCTCAGGCTTCGTATTTTTGATCAACGTCCACCATTGATCAAATTCACCCTCCATATGATAAGCCACTAGGAGAAACTTCTCTTGTTCAGAAAATTTGAGGATGGAGAATATCTTTTCAATGGAGTTGATCCATTGTTCAGCGATCGTGGGATCAGATGATCCACTAAAAGTAGGAGGCCTTTGTCTCATGAAGATCTCGATAGCGACTTGTTCTTTATTAGGGGGGGGGGGTTAAACGTTCCACTTGACCCATGTTTCTATTCAAAACTTCAGTTAGTTGAGAGAGAAGCATGACGAAGTTCTCGATTCCCACTCCCATATGATTTGGAATCTCATTAGTACAGTCATCACACTGATCTTCACAACGATTGTTAGCCCGAGTCCTCCTTTTACCGACCATTGGTTGGAATAAAATGAAATTTAGGGGTAACACACAATGGGTAATACAAATTAAAAAGTTTATGACTTATAAATAAACTTTTATTTCTTTAACTCATGAGTCTATAGGCTTCAATCTAGGCTTTTCAGGATCTACTTTCTATCATATATTCTTAGGGTAATTTTTTTAATTCCCCTAATAAGGGTTCATAATAAGCTTGTGAATTTATCAAAACATATCCCCTAGGAGTGTTGTAACCAAGAGTGCAGCAAGGCCCGTTGTCGTGCACCAGTTCCCGTTCGAGTTTACCTCAAAGCGCTGTTTTCGGGTTTTACCCCTAGGATACATCGGTGCCAGAGCCACCTCTACCTTCTCGTATCCAGACAGGGATGTATTTGTTTGATAAACCACTTACTTAGTACTTACCAAAACTTAGGGATGTTTTTATTATACTTAGTCTTTTATCTAAGGCTTTACTAGGGTTTCCTAATCCCAAAAATAACTAAACCTATCCTCTGATACCAACTATGACAACCCTGATTTTTATTACAACTTAAACATGATTTATTAAATAAAACTTCACTTGATAGAACAAATAAGATCGATAGGTTTAGTGTCTTTGGGTCTTAGGATCATTATATAAAAACTTAAAACATGAAATACAACATCTTTATTGAAAACTTCCTTTACATGACCACTACATTCCTTCGTACTTAGCATTGCATGGGATAACCTGAGGACATGCATAAGAAAAGGGTGAGCCATAAAGCCCAGTAAGGGAGTACACATGGAATAACATGAGGAGTAAAATACATGTTAGACAATCGGCATATCAATAGAGCATAAAAAAAACATGACATAAAGGCATGATAAATCTTGATAATCATAACATGGAAATGTGGCAACAACATTTAACATGGAATTAGCATGAGCCAAGGCTCATTGCACATGGAGCATGAGTAAATCCTCATTGCACATAAAGCACAAGTAAAACCTCATTGCAAATGAATTATCATGAGTAAACACTCATTTCAAATGACGTATCATGATACTATACTTTACCCAATGCATTGGAGTGCTATAAGGGTGCACCCTTCTTAAACATTTCATTTCATGCATAAGTGTGCCACATGGATCATAAAACATGGATTCATCAAACATAATAATTTATTCCATGATAAAGGAATGTGGAATTAATACATTAAATTTTATAATCAATAAGTTAATGTGAATATAGGTGAATACACTTGATGGAGAAATGGGCATGGTATTCACTACACAATGGCATTGACTTAGAAAATCGGTGCGATTTCGACAGTGTAACGGCGTGACATAAGAATTCATAAAAATGGTTGATGAGAGAGAAAGAGGTTACTAATCATATTTAAATGTAATGGAAAGTAAGGAGGTAGTATAGATACATTTCCCAACAATTGTAATGGAATTTATATTCATGATACAAAATAATTGCTTGAATGTAAAAGAGGAGAGAGAAGTTCCTTTCGGAATTTTGGCATAGTAACAGGCGTACATGGGAGGCATTTAATGAGAGATAAAGGTTCTCACATAATTCAAACAATAATAGGGAAGTATGGGGGAGGTGATAAATCATACCCCAACATTCATAATTGAAATTAAAAGGGAAATACAACTTAAAGAAAATTGGCAAAAATGGGAAAGGAAGAAAAAACCTTTACGTGGAAGTGTGATTCCAAAGGCTAGAGAGAGGATTGTGAGAGGCTTCTTGTGAGATTGGGGAACCTTGGGAGGATTCTAGAGAGAGTAGGGAAGAGGTTGGACGAACTCCAAGGGCTTTGAGTGTGGAGGAAGTGGGAGATTGGGTGGGTTTATATAGGAAAGGTGAGGGAATTCATTATTATTTAGGTTTGGAACCCCTTATATTAAATTAATACAAACCACAAACCATACCATGGTTTCGCCCATGTTTTTTGGAAAAGGGAATAGAAACAAAATATTTTATAAGGCCAAAGTGCGAACTTCTTAAAATAATCAGGTTGCTTATGTGGACGTGAGTCACACTCCCATGGAAATTAATTTAAAAAGGCAAAGTGTTGAATAAGTCTTGAGGTGTCCATTAATGCTTTGAAAAGTAAGTCAAACAAACCCAAAATCACATTATTTTAATGTTAAAATATATATTGGCCGAACATAAAGATTATAGTATTTTATTACATCACTATTGGGTCATTATGATGTCATAAAACACATTATATATTTAAACGGTATTTAATTTTTACCCAAAATTTTGACTGTCTCAGATAATTATGAAAAATTCACCGTTGGATAATTTCGACGTCTTGATTCTAAAAATATAATTTATTTTATCTAAATTATTTTCTAAATATGTGAATTTTCACTTTTAAAATAAAAATTGACATTTATCGAAAATTCACAGGTTTTGACAGAAATGGCTTTCAAACCATAATAAAAATTTTAATTGCATTCATAAAATTATAAGATAATTTATATTTAATAAAAATTAATTTAATAATAATAATATTATTTTATTAAAATATTATTTAATTCAAAAATCCCTTAATTTAATATAATATATTTTTTAATAAAATAATAACTAAAAACACCATTTGTACTTTAAAAACTATTTACAATGTATCAAAAATGACTAGAAATTATATTCATTATTATATACAAAAAATAATGTACATGGACATAATACTACTTATTTATTACATAACCCCTTAAAATAGCTGCGTAAGACCTAAGGGTAAGGTGTTCGATGGTGATAGACTCTTAGGGTGGCATAGAAAACATCGCCCGAGTGGTAATTTCAATCAACTTCCACTTTTCCCATATACGGTCACATTCGAGCTTGACATGATGAAGCTCAGCTTGGTCTTGGTCAAGAGCGAAGCCCAAGGATGCCACCTCTTTTCCGAGCTTCGACAAATGGGCTTCGTTTGGAGCAATTCTACTGGATGAGGCCATCGCTTCTTTTTTCTGAGTAAATTGGATTTTTTAAAGTCCTATATTTATACTAATCATGTGATCACTGTTCAACGACCATATTAGTGATGGTAAAAATTCTTAACATAAAACCAATTAAGTTGAAACTTTATATAAACATAAATAGACATTTAATTAGATCAAGAGGGATTTCCATTAATGAAACTTTGGGTCGTTACATCCACCTTGGTAGAGTGACTGGTGGCTAGAAGTCTGTGGAGATATAGTACTGTTATCTTAAATATACAATATGTCTCAATAACCTTTTAAAATTCATCACTAATATAGTGACATATTGATGTCATGTGGTAAGATATTCTATAGTTTGACTATAGTTTTTATAGGTGAACCATGATAGTTTCAGTCTGGTGTGTTGTCTGGGCTGCTAACATTCGGCCAAACATCATCAAATAAGATTGGGATACACTATTCTAATAGTTCCACCTTATTTTATTATGAAATCATTCTTAATAGAAATTTATTTTTCTTCAATTATTATAATTATTCATTAAAATTATTTTTTATTAATAATATTTCTTATTACATTAAAGTATTTTCATTCCATGGCCATATTTTTACTTCACACCAATTTTATACTTTCCCTGGTGGAAAATCAAATTGTTTTTATCTCCCATAAACATTTTTAACCTTATTTAATTTAAATCAAATGTTTATTTATCATCTCTAATGATTTGTGTTATAAAAAATGTTATTTTAAAATTTTCAAATGTTTTTCCATACTTTGAAATTAAAATTTTTTATCATATACTACACAATTTATTTTAATATTATTTATATCTTTTTCAAGGTCCCATTACTAAATATTCTTTTTAAAAATGTAATTTCTTCAAATTATTTTCAATTATCTTTTTAAAAAAATTATATCTTTTTCAATTATCAATCATTAAATATTATTGTTTTGTGGTAAACTTTTTTAATGTATTTTATCATTAATTTTAAAATTTATTTGTATTTATAAATTCTCAATTATTAAACATAATTTTAAAAGTAAAATTTTTTAAATTGTTTTCACTTCCCTATTTTGAATAATTTATGGATTTTTGAAGAATATTTTATAAAATATTCTTTTAAAATTACAAATTTTTAATGTATTTTTGCATCTACATTTTTTATAACAATTTTTAATTTTTCAGGATATTTTATTTGGGACTCTTTATATTATAGTTTTTAAAAGTATTTTCTTTACCATCACAATAATATTTTTGATTGTAATGTTCACTACAATTTTTTAAAATATTTTGTGAGAACATTTTTATTTTCACATCTATTTACCCACAAAGGTTTATCTTTCATGAAGTAATGTTTTGATCACCCTACATATGTTATTATGATATGATTCCTTTTGAAAAATGGGATTTTTTGATATCTTATGATTTCTTAAGTTAATTACAAGTGATGTTTTTTTAATTTTTATGGAATGCAGTTTTTCCAAGGGTTTTTATACAATTATTTGGAAATGTCAATAAACCCATATTATTTATATAGGTTATTTTATTTGGTGATGATTTTTTTTCAAGTGACACTCAAATATTTGTTTTATGAGATGGGAGGTACCTATACATCCCTAAAATATATTTATTAAATATAGAAACCCAAATCTCATACATAAATATAAAATCTTATTAAATTAAAATTCAATACATAACATTATGGTCAACACTAGAATCTTATAAGTTTTTTGTTTTTGGAAAATTGGATACCAAATCTATTTTTTCATAAGAGATCTAAAACAATTACCACTAAGTTCTTAATAAATAGTACCCTTATTATACATATTATAAATAAAGTATTCTTTAAAACCTGGGGAAAGGAAACATAAGAAAGGGTGAGCTTAGATGCTAAGTAATGTTAAATAAGGAAAATAATAATAATAAATTAAAGATAATATGAGAATAAGGGTATTAGAACATGATATTTACATTTGAAACCATGATTTAGATATCAAATGCCATAATATTGATTTATGTCATAAATAATGGTAGTTTATAAGACATTAATCATAAAAGAATCAGAGAAAAGGTTCCATGAAATCATAACATCCATATAATATATAAGTTTGTTTCATATAAATAAGTATAGAAAATCATTTCCTTTGTATTCAAGGAAAAATTATAATAATTTCATAGTGGATTAGGTTCAAAACCTAAACCATCATGTACTTAGTCAAGGTTTACTCCCAAGACTTTCAAAGTGGAAAGTGTCTCTTACTAAACTAGTTTCTCTCCCCATTCTATCTCTTATTATATAATTAGATATGCATCTTTACCTAATGAATTGGTTGGATATATATTCCTAAAACCACAATCACATAATCAAAATTATACATATGTGTGCCATAATATTATAAAAAAATATTTATAGCATGACCCAAGGAAAGGAAACATATTTCATAAATATTACATAATAATATCATAGCATAACCTCTAGAAAAGAAATGGGTTTTATAAAGATTTTATCATAAAATAATTAACATTTAATAAAAAATGTGTTTTATAGAATCATACCTAAATAATCATCATCATAAGACATATAAATAATGAAATTAGATGTTATCATTTGATCATTTCCCTAGTAATTCATAAGTAACATCGAAATCTGTAATCACAGATTAAAATACCCTTAAAATATATCTACAATATTTATTGAGAATAATATCATTTTTATTTTGAAATCACTTATTTAAAATATAATTTTTTCCATATATTAATAAAAAAATTTCATTGTAAATAACCGTGAAAATTTGTAAAGGAATATTCAATGCTTCGGGAAGTCATTATGGTAGGAAATTCCATTCATTCCATGTATGTTAAAATAAATATTCCTTTTATATTTTTCATAAAATTTAAAAATGTAAATTTTTAAGAAAATGATAAGAATATTCCTTTTAAACCATTATTAAAAAATTAAATAATGGGTAAAATTGACTTTGAAAAACTATAGTATACTAAATACATGCTTGAAAATATTTTTAGAAAACATGTGATGAGTTAAAAATTTGTGCCTAAATTTTTAAAATTTTAATCAGTTGTGATCATTTGTTTTTATTGTTACACCCACGTTTTAAATGGTTTTATTTATTTTTTGATATTATTTAATTTGGAATAATATTTTAATAAAATAAATAAAAAGAATAAAAATATATGTTTTATAATTATAAGTTTCTTTTATCAATTTGTAGGTTATAATTTCAAGGAAAAACTCATATAAAAAATGGGGCCAACACCTAGAAACCCTTAACCAGTAGGTATTAATACACATATAAACCCCAAGGGAATATTTTCCAAGAACACCCCTTCAGAAGGATTAGCGGGTATGAAATCCCCTACGCCATTATGTACAGGGGCATAAACAATAGGAACGTGGAAGTGAGCATTGATATGTGGGGAACCGATCCACATGACCATAAGAGGAGATACTCTCTAGAATGAGGAGGATCATGGTGGTGTAGGGGGTCCCCCGACCCCTATTCAAATTTTTGGGGGTGCTAAGGGGACATGAAAACTTATTAATAGGAGCATAACAACATGAACAACTGATGTGAGATGCATGAGATACAGGGTTACTATGCACTTTTGTAAACAACATCATTTGTAGTTGGGGATGCATTTCGTCTTCTTAATTTTGTTTAATTCACATCAACGCCATAAATTTTTTTCCCCAAAACAACATGTAACCACCATTTAATTCATGACTACACTATAATCACAACTACTTCACTATAACACTACCATGGATGGATATGAAGGACCTAAACACCACTGCCATATCAAGACTCACTATGTCATAGATAAGGTTACATGGTGTAGAGATAAAGGGGGTATAATTGAAGAATTCAAGTTGCACCATGGCCTCAAGGTTTTTTCATGGATCCCTGTAGGTTATATATGTCAAGAAAAATAGCTACACCATGATGAATTGGATGGTCTGTGGATTTCTTTATATAAATTTATTCATGAACCCACTAGTGTGTTGGCACTTTAATGTGTAATATTGGGTTCTCAAATGGTAGTATCAAAAAAGTAGATGAAAGAGGCACTACAACATGGACATACATGATACAACATGGCCTTGCATCCCATGAAAGGGATACACCACAATGAACAACTCATGTTATAGGGTTTAAAATTCTCCATATTTTAGATTCCTAAAGCTTTAGGACTATTCCTAGGATGAACATTATACAACCAAATCTTCATGTATTTTAAAAAAAATGTATGTGTGTGGAAGACAATCCTTTTATGAGGGAGATGAAGTGCTCTGTTTAAATAAGGGAGATCCATCCAACCACCATTCATCTAAGGAATATGATCACTTCAAAGGATAATAAAACATAGGATAGAGAATAAGGAAAATAATAAGAGAAGAATTAAACTAGGATATGGGGGATTTCTATTTTAAAAGTAATATATATATATATATATATATATAGATATTAAGGGATAATAAAAATAAAAAATAGTGGTTGTTGATAGGGGGAGGACTGGAATCGGATGAATGGAGATTCTGAACCCACTGTTAGAGCGTTTATGGAGCCCTGCGGCTTTTTCTGCTACTATAGGTTTCTTTTCATCAATTTTATTATCCCCTCGTGACTTCAATAAGGGGGTTAATTAATTTTATACTAATAGTTTAATATAAGGGGAGTGAATGACATGTATGTAAAATTATTCAATTGAAATTTTAATGGGTTGTGTTATGTTATTCATTCATTGAAATTCGTACCTTTCTTAATCATGCATGAAGTTGATGAGATAGAAGGGATTTAGTACTAAATTATTTGACTAATTACCCTTATTAATTGAATAAAAAATGAATTAATTGAGATTTAATATGTTTATAAATGGTTCCAGACACCTAATTATAAACTAACCTAAGAATTGAGTTGGTAAAAGGAGGGTCATAGGATAGAGGGTGATCACTCTAAGAGGAGGCTTGCTGGATTTCATTTCTAACACCATTTCGATTAAAAAACCCAACACCAACCCCTCACTAGTTCAAAAACTTGAATATAATATGGATTGGTACATCTTTCTCATCCATTTCAAAACCAACCAATTTAATCTCCTTTTTTTCTTCATTTATTGTTTAATAAAAATTAAAATAATTTTACACCATTCTAAGTCGATTGACCTCAACCAAAACTAGACTATAGTGTAATTTAGTTAGTGAGAGTTGATCATTTAAATTTTTTATTTGATATTTCCTAATAAAAGGAATGACTCTTTTAGGTGATGTAAAAACAAGAACCTTTTTCTGGGAAATGGTGACTAGATATGATTAGATTTTTTTTGAAAATATCTTTTTTTTCTCCTTATTTTTAATCTTTTTACACATGGTCTTATTATTGTGTTGCTTCTGGATAAAACTTAGTGTGTGAATACTCTAAAAGGGGAAAATAGAAGGAATTAGATCCTCATTTCGACCATGTGATTGAATGGATTGTATGAAAGAAAAAATAATAACACACAATAGTGGGAGAATAACATGGATATAAGGGATTTTGGTTAAGGGATTGGACAATAAGTCCATTAATGTAATCAAGGATTAGTGTAAGAAGTGTTGTAGGGAGTATTATAAGAGGTTCATGAAAATAATTAATAAGTTCGAGCATCAGTCAAATAAAGAAACCCCTTGAATGTGGGGGTTTATCCAAGAATAATTGATCACCCATTTTTTAAAATTCACTAAGCTACCACATGAAGATCCAAATTCACACATTTGGAGTTTTAATAGAATTAGGTGATACATTCCAATTCAAAAATCTCACAACTGATGCTATCAGGATAAACCTCCTGATATTCACACTCAAGGACATGACATAAGTATGGATTCAGAGCCTACCTTCACATTCAATCACAACTTAGGAGTATTTGGTAAGGAAATTCTTGAAAAGGTTTTTCAAACCTTCAAAGTTAATTGATCTTCAAGTAATCATCCTTAATTTTTAATAATTTAATGAATAATCAGTATACCATTCATGGGAGAGGTCTAAATGTTTTATAATATCATTCCCTTATCACGATATAAAATTGTGGCACCAAATATGAATTTTTTATAAAGGATTATCGCAGGGTAACAATTTTTCAGTTGGAGCAGTTGCTAGAATTTCATTAGCGAGGAAGTCACTAGTAGATAGTTATGAATTCCTAGATTAAATTTCCAGCCATAGCGTCCAGTGGATGCTGGAGGGAGGACCAGTTCATGGAGTTAACATGGTGAAAAATAGCTGGGTTGCCACCCAAATGAATGCAATGTATCAAAAACGTGATGCAATGATGCATAATAAAAGGCCCCAAGGTATGTATTAGAAAGATGAAAATGACATATATTATAATAGACTAAATTTTCATATAGATGGAGTCCATAATTTCAACCACAATAAAAATAGTAGAACCAAGAAAAGGCTAAGTATTTTAGCCTAGGGCACATGGATTTCACCCCCAACACCAAATCCTAACACTTATATGTGAATTCCATTATTTGTAAGAGACCCTGGTGAGTTTCATGAACACAGCTAAAGTTTTAAAAAAGGATTCAACATAATATTATAAAATGAAGGTATAACCATCTAGGAATTGAGATACATCTCATAAAACATGCATTCATGAGGAACATGGATATTCAAGTTAGATAGATTGTCAAACAATTGAAGTAAAGTACAAGGGAAGTCCTACATAGTGACATAAAAGACCTAGGATATGGTGAGATGAATGTTTTCCCCTTAAGAAGTTGAAATAAAACACTTGAACTTACTGAAAATATGGATAATAGGTTGATTAAGAAGTAGTGAAAGTAATAAAATCAGTGCAAGAGAAAAAGGAAAAAAGGAAAGGAAACTAAGAAATTTTTAGAGAAAGTAAACTATTGTATAAAAAAACGCTTTATAGAGTGATTGGAGAATAAAAGTTCAACTAGAAGAGGAAAGAATTTATGCAGATGTTCAAAAAATTCCACATCAACATACCATTCATTGAGGAAACTGTGAACATGCCCACCAATGTAAATTTCATGAAAAATTAAGTGTAAATTAATATAAATCTTGAATAATTGGAATCTATCTCATTGATGGGGGAATGTTCCGCTATGGTATCAATTAGCCTACCAAAAAAACAAAGAAATTCATATAATTTATCTAAACCTAATAAAATTTGTTATAATGAGTTTGGTTTTGTTTTTTGTAGCATGGGTGCAAGTGTAAACATTATATCATATTACAAAATTAAGATTATGGGTTTAATAGATATAAATCCAACTCATGTTAGGCTTCTACTACAAGACACAGTCGTGTGAAAACCTCATAGAATACTAGAGGATGTCATTATCAAGGTAGATAAGTTATAATTACTAGAATATTTTTTTTATTGTTGGACATTTATAAAGTTAAGACCCCAATAATTATGTGAAAATCTTTTACAGAAATAAGAATGAAATTTATCGATGTAAAAAAGGTGAATTATGTTTAAGAATCAGTGGAGAATGGGAGAAATTAAACATTCATCAGGTGATGAAAAATATGCATGAGAAATAAGATGAGTCAATAGAATTTGATAACACTATTCTCCATAAAATAAGAGCTAAAATTAGTAGTTTAAAATTGAAATAAATTTAAAAATTGTAAAGAAAATTTAAGAAACTACCGGAAGATTCTTGAGATAGTGGAGCAGTTGCTGTCCAAGAAACATTCAAGGAGGGGCAATAAGTTTAGGTAGACAATGAAATTACAAATGATTATTCAATAATTTAAAAAACTAACGGATTGAACTCATGTAAATTTAGAATATTTTAATCAAGGGAAGAGTAAAATTAGTGTTTAAGGAAGGGATAAGACCCATCTATATGGAGGAATCATAGCTACAATTTTTTTTGATTCAAAATGGGTAATATCTTTCCTAATTACAATTACGTGATTTCAGGAGGTATATTCAAATTGAATGATAATAACCAAATAACTTTCTATAGGCAACCCAAATTCCTTATGATTTATTATTTTCATTTCTATTTAGTAACCAGTTTATGAGTTCATCCCTTTAATTATTTTTTAACATTCATGAGAATGACCTGTACTTTCATATTTTAGATTATATTTGTAGTTATATGATGACTCAAGGTACAATGAACTATTTTAGTAAGAAAGAGGAACTAAATGAGTGATTCATGAAAGTAGAGTAAGCTTTAAGTTTAAATATTCAATTGAAATCCCCTTTATTTACCAGAATCTATTGATGAATTAAAAGAAATAAAAATACATGCCTATAGTTTGATCTATGATTTACATATTTATAAAATATACTTATAATTTTTGGGAACCCCATGGTGCCATGTTTTAGGTGCCATATTCAAAGGAACTGAATAGTTAATATGTGATAATTGGATGACTAGAGTGAAACCTAGGAATTTGAAATCAACAAATCATGAATTTTCTTTATAGAAACATGTTCTTGAAATTAACCTTCCATCTATCATGCTTTCATTTTGAGAAATTCAGGTTAATTAATTTATTTTTGTGCAAAATTTCATGAGTTATTGACTTAAATTACATGCTCTCATTTTTGAGAAATTTCCAAGCCAATATTTTCAATATTTTTTGTAAATATCTTGAGAGAACTTGGGACATGTTTCTTACTAGGATTTGATTTTGAAAATTTCAAAACAATAATTGTAAAAATTTACTATAAAATAATATTGAGGCATTTTTGTTGATTTATTAGTTATAATTGAGACCTACCTAACAGTTTTCATCAATTTATCCATTAGAGACCATGAATTTCATGTTATAGGAAGAGTGACATTTCTAACTGATTTATCCACTCCTAGTCCATAATCAAAGGTTTTTATTGAAGTTGAAAGTACATGTGTGGGGGAAGAGAGATTTAATGAGAAATGGGACATGATTCTTTATTAGAATATGTTCTGGGTGTCTCATTGGATTATGGGAAGAAGTTTTTGGTACATTTCATTATTTTTATTATTGAGACCTCTATGAAAAATATGGGTGGTTTTATGGTGGGTCAAATACCCCCATTACTTGACCATTGATATTTATCATTTGTGGTTGGGGGATGGAGGTGATATTTTCCCAAGGTCAATTTTCAAAATTCTCAAAATTTTAAAAATGAAAGAATATTAAATGTGTAACACAATAATTATTCTCATTGATTATGACTTTACTAGATATTGCAAAGTGTGGGGGAAGATTTCACTTTTTGAACTGGAGGATATCATTGGATTTACATTGTTATTCATGCTTAACACTTTGAGATTAACCTGCATTCTGAGCCTTATATTTTATTCATCATTTTCTTACCATCACTTGAGACTCAAAATCATTTGACTCAAATTTCAAATGCCACTTAATTTATAGTGATATTAGTCTCTACTCTATGGATAAAGTAGATCATTTTGAAACACATATGTTTGGTACATGTACTCAAGGCATGCGTAAAACATCACAATTAATTTTACCTTGAGTGATGAGAGAATAAAAATATAGGTTAGGTAGATCACAACTTTTCATGTTAATAATGGTGAAATAAAATACATGGATAGAATAAATGAGAAGTTCAAATATATTTCTTGTTAATTTAAAATGAATTGTATATAGTGTGGAGTTGGAATTAACTTCTATATGTGATAATTGGAAACTCCATTCTGACATACACAATTATTTCATTTCATTGATCTTGAATTTTGAATAATGGTAGAATGGTTGTATCCTTTTTAATTCCTAGCAGATATGCATTCTTGGGGGATAATAATGGTTTAACTATTGGGTATTTGATGAGTTGATATTTTGTGAATAAATCAAAAAATAATAATTACTTATGATAAATTTTTTTAATTTTTATACCTTTTTAATATATAAATATTTATTTTTGATTATTTTTATAATTTGGAATGAAATTTTAAGAAGAAGACTAGAAATAATTAAAATACATGTTTTATGATTCTTAAATTTTTTACGGGTGTATAGTTTGGAATTTCAAGGTGGGGCTTAAATAAAAAAGGGGGACATCACCTGGAAATCATCAACAAGGAGAGATCAAGCCACATAATAGTCCCATGGGCCTGCCGACCAAGATTCTCCCTAATAAGGTCAAGGTGGTGTGGTATCCCCAATGAAGTTTGGAATGAGGGAATTAGAAACAGAAATGTGGGAGTGAGTGCCAGTGTGTATGACATAGGTCTATATGGTGGTGGGAGGAGTGACTTGCTTACATGAGGAGGTTCATAGTGAAATAAGGGGTCCTTTATCCTCTATATGAATGTTTTGGGTGCTAAGGTGATATGAAAACTTATTAAGAAAATAAAAACTGATTAAAAAACTGATGTGTGATTCATGTGTGACATGGTTACTATGCACTTACATAAACAAAACCACTTCATGTTAAGGTTGAAAATTTTATTTTATATTTATTTCATCTACAATGTTGTTGTTTCCATTTTGTCGTAGAACATCAGAAATAACAATTTCATCCATGACTAATTTGTAAGCATAGATATTACATCACTACACTTCTGTGGTCGGCGGGGGAGGAGCTCACCGCCACTAGTATATCAAGCCTCACAATACTATAGGTAAGAATATGTGGTTTAGTGATGAAGAGGGATCGAACATATGGATTCAAGCTAAAACATAGCCTTAAAGATATTCCATATACCCCTATATTTCATAGATAATGAGAAAAAGTGTTTCACAGTGAGGAACCAACTATGTTGTTTCCAGATTTTAAGAAATTTATTCATAAACCCATGATGGTGTTTGCACCTCAAAATTGCTTTGATGGTGATTAAATGGAAGAAGCATAAAAATCGATGAAGGAAGTGCTTCACTGTGGACTTCCAAGCTTCATCATGCCCATGAAACCAATGAAAGGACTATGCCACAATGAACAGCTCCACATCACATGGTTTGAACTCCTCCACATTTCAAATACCTAAATCTTTCGAATGATTCATGGGATTCACATTCTAAAATTGAGTCTTCATGGATTTTAAACATATCCATGTGTGTGGGAGACTCTCAAGTCATGATAGGTTTAAAATTCTCCCTCAAAATAAAAAATATCTATCCAAAAACCATTCGTTTCAGGATTTTTATCAGTTCAAAGTAGAAAAACACACACGAGAGAGAAGAAGAAAAATAAAAAGAGAAAGATTAAATTAGGATATAGGGGATTCAAATTTCATAAGGTTCATATATATCTCAGGGGAGAATAAAGAAAAAAATATAGGCTATTGATATGGGGGATATACTATAACCAGATGACTATATAATATAGACCTATTACTAGAGATACTGTAGAGTCCTCCTGTAGATATTATAGGTTTATTTTCATTGATTTTCATATCCCCTAATGACTATAATGAGAGGGTAAATTAATTTTGTTCCAAGATGTTTTATTTAAGGATATTTCATGTTGTTTATGGATATTTTTTTGATTGAAATTTTAATGGGTTGTAACATTTTATTCATTAATTATAATTCATACTTGTGTTCCTCATGCATGATAGTGTTGAGATAGAAGGGATTGCATAGTAAATTCTTTGACCAATGATCCATATTCATGGAACAACCAATATATGAATTGAGAATCACTATGTTAAAATTTGGTTCTATAAACATAACTATGAACTAATCGTAGAACTAATAAGGGAAAAGGAGGGTAATAGGATTGAAGGTGAGCACTATGAGAGGAGGATCACTAGAGTTCAGTACTAAAACCATTTAGATTAAACATTACAACACTTACCAATCACCATTTTAGAAACCTAAACATACAATGTCTTGGAATATATTTATCTTCCATTTCAAAACCAATCAATTTAATTTTATATTCTCTCCATATAATTTTTTCATAAACATTGTAAAATAATTTTACACCATTCATTACAGATTGACCTCGAACACCAGTAAACTACGTTTTAATTTAGTCATTGATACTGGAACATTTAATTTTTTATTTTATATTTCCTAATATATGTAACAATTATCTTAAGAGACGTCAATATAGACCTGGAAGAAAAAATATTTTCAACTGAAAAGAGAAATAAAGTTTATTTTTACTAAAAAAATATTATTTTGGTATCTTGAGTAGTTAAAGAGATGAAACTAAAAGGAAAATAATTATTCTGAAAAAATAACCAAAGGAGAATAAAATACATGATATTATTGATAGGTTGATAAATAAATTTTATCATTGAAAATTAAAACATAAACAATCCACATCTACCATGAGATTGTAACAAAATAACCCCTTAAAATGGTAACTTTTGAATCAAAACATCATGAAAGATAGAACCTTATATAGATTTGAAAAACTCCTTAATTTTCAGAAAAAGTATCATAAAATAAATTCATGTAGATTAAATACAAAAAAATAGAAACTATTGGTAAATATGGAATGTGTCCCACAGAAAAAAAATGTGAGAAAAAAATCTCATACCTTAAGTTCCAATTTATTTAAAAGTTATTTAACCTCCTATTTAATTAATTTAAATTTGTCATACTATATAATATATTCATTAAAATACATATAATTTCATATATTATCCACTTAAATATTTAAAAACTCATTTATTTATCATAATTTTTATTTATAAGTGTTAACTATAATGTTTTTCATGTGAATTTTGATTTAATAGTTATTATCCTTATACATTGATCATGGTTCCATCATATATATAATTTTTATCTTGATATTAATATCATATATAATCATTATATATATATATATATAGTCATCCATAAATGATATAGATAAAAAAATTAATTTTACCATTCATGTAGATGATAATCAGCATGTACGCATGAATGTCGTTTTCACTTTTCGATGGACGGAATGAATGAATAGTAAATATTAAGTCAAATTTCCAAAAAATTATTATATCATATATATTAATTAAATCAAACATTATTATCATACATGTAAATAATAAATTAAAATCAAATCACATCTCTTCATTGAGTCAGTAGTCTACATGTACGCACAAGCGACCTTATCGTTTTCTAACATATTATAAGGTAAGAAGGTAGACATGATATTAAAATTCCAAAATCATAATTATTTAATAAATATCACGAATAAACATTATGTTCATTATAATAACCATCCATAAAAATGGTGACAGAAAATAAATTGTATCAGTATGTTGAGGTGGTAATACATAGATAAGCATGACCGATACTAAAGTTTTTATTTTAGGATGAATAATACAAATTCCTAGGAGGTATAAGAAGAAATAAATTGAAAGAGAACAGGTAAGAAAATTACCTCTTATTAGGTTATCCTTCCTTAGATCAATTTTTAGGGACCCTTGGAATGGTCTTTTAAGAATACAAAAACTTCTAACTTTGGGAAAGGGGTGTTGATATGTGAGTTAGGAATAGTTTGGTTGAGATAAAAGGATCAATGTTGTATAGAGAAGTGAATAGAGGGGCATCCTTTTATATGAAGGGGAGAGGAAACACATGGAATTTCTTAAAAGAATAAAATATAATAATTTAATTCTCAAAAAAAGTAATTCCAAATGGATAGAAAATAAAATATGGGATAGGATGAGGTAAAAATATGTCTAGAAAAATGTATTTAGATAAGTTTAATTGGAAAACATACCCTTATATTTCAGTTTATCACCTGGTAAACTAGTTTTAATCTTTACCACAATGATTTTTTTATTATTATTTTCACTCTTCATTATAACAAAAAATTAAAGTGGAATCAGTACCAAAATTGGGAAATATAATGAATATTTGGGAATCAATGTTATCAATTTAAATATCTAAAAGTAAAAAAAATAATTTTAAAATAAACACACAAAATGTGATGAAAAATAATTTTCAAGAAAAAAATGTTTTCTTAGGTATAAAATGTTTTTATAAAAATATTAGAGTAAAATTAATTACAATGACCATAATTGGAGTATTCATAATATAGAAGATCTAATTTCAAATTTAATTTTTTTTAAAACGAAATTTGACATTGTAAATGCTTTAAATGAAATTTTTTTAATGAAAATAAACATTTTTCATTAATCATTAAAAAATTATTCTTTGTAGAAAATTCAAAAGAAATCACTCTAAGATAATTATAACATGTTTATTTCAAAAAAAAGTTAATTTGTTCAGATAAATTTTCAATAATTGGAAAAAATTTAATTATATTATTTACTCAAATAATATAAATAAAAACCTTTTTCAAGGAAATCTGTATTTTTTAAATAATTATGACTTTATTAAAAATAGAGTGTTTATGTATTGGTTTTTAAACCATTATACATATTTTAAGATTTTGGTTATTCTTATTCACACTATTAATTTGATGTCTTGGTGGTAATGGTATAATATATTGCAGTTCATTTGGACTTGAGGTTGCATGAATGACAAGCTATTGAAGAAATTAAATTTATTTTAAAAGATATATATGTTATAAAATATCAAGGTGTAACATTTTACCCCTATAAAATGAATTCTTCACTCAAATTTATTTTACTATGATATATGAAAATTATGATATCACTATTTCATCACATCCTTGAGTTCCCATGTAGGTTCTTTGAATTTTTTATTCCTCCCAAGAACATTAACCTTGTTATAAATATTATTATGTAACACTTTAACTCTACAATCCAAGATTTCTACTCACCATTCTTCATTGTAAATATCATTATCTAGTTGTCTGGCATATTAGTTCTATACATGTGATGGATCATGTATGTACTTCATTAAGAGAAATACACAGAACATATCATGAACTTGAGAAAAGGTAAATGAAAGTGACAAATGATAATCTATCACCCCTACAAGATCAGGAATCTAAAAGGGGACAATATAAATAGGGATTATGTTTCCTTTCTTTCCAAATATGATAACCTATTCCATGGACAAATCCCTAGGAATACCTTCTCACCAACTTCAATTCTAGATTTTTCTGATTATTTTCAACATAAATTTCTATCAACTATGAGATAAATTGATATGATAATGACTTAATATGAATTTATTTTCCTTTAACATAGGTTGATCAGGTCCCAGTAGCTTTCTCTCTTTAACTCCATCGTAACACATTGGATTTATACTCTTATTTCCATTTACATATTTAAAAAGTGTCATCTAAATGCTTGAGTGAAAGCTATTATTGTAAGAAAACATGACTAAAGGAAGGTATTGATCCCAAACTCCGCTTCAATAAATTTAATAAGATTATATAATATCCTCTAGGGTGTAAATGGTTCTATTTTACAAACCATCTATAATAGGACAATAATCATTATTGAAAGGAAACTATGTATCCAACTCTTTCTAAGGACTTCACTATAACTTCAAGGTAAACATCATATCCCAAAATATTATAATGGAATCTGGTCCTGCTGGAAAACTTATACATTATATAATATATATTTTGGAAATCTTATCAACATATAAAAATTATCTAATAGTAATTAAGTGTGCTAACTTCATAAGGAGATTGAATAAAACCCAGATATAACTATGACCCATATGTGATTTGGGGAGACTGAAAATAAATCCATGGTGATGTTCTTCGATTTCCATTATGGTACAGGTAATGTCCATAACATCCTATTAGACTTTTGTCTCTCATCTTTATCTTGATGACATACCAAGTACTGAGATACATACTCAGTAATATCTCTCTTCATATTGTCCCACCTGAAATATTATTTCACATCTCTATACATATACATACTTCAAAAAAGAATAAATAATGACAAACTATGAGATTCATCCAATATCTCCTTATTCAAGTCTAGAATTTATGGGAAATAAACAAGGTTATTAATCCTTACCATTCAATCCCAATAAAGGTTGAACTTAGGAAAGTTTCTCACCTTCTTTTTAAGTTCTACATCATCATTTTATGCCTATTTAATATTTTCCTTAATAGATGGTAAAACACTAATTTGATCAAGATAATATTTTACACCTTCCTTCAAGATTCCTAGTTCCATCCTTTAGAAATATAAAAATACTGGATCCTTTGAGATCCTCATAATAGAAAATAAAACATGATCCATTGGACTCAAATAATCATCCAACTTGTTTTCTTTCATAGGGTGGTATGGTTTTGAGAAGTCATAATTGTTAATCAACTCCAACCGTATTCTATTGTTTAAATTCAATTCATTCTAAGTGAATATATAGTTAAAACATTTATGATCTGTATATATATCACACCTTTCTCCATAATGATAATTCCTCTACATATTTAATGCAAAAAATACCACAACAAACTCTAATTCATGAGTTGGGTAATTTTTCTCATGAACCATCAATTTCCATGAGGCATAAGCTATCAACATATCATTATATATGAGGATGAATCCTTATCAATTATTTCTTAGGACCAAAAGGGTCCTATATACCCTGGGAGAGGGGGGTTAACTAGGGTATGGATATTTATTTCAAAATTATTTCTGCCCCACTTGATCTTGGCCTCAATATTATAATGGTCACTTTGATTTAACTTATTTTTTAATGGTGATCTTGTTCTAACCTTATTTATCTGATGATAATTCTTTGAATGTAATGCAGGAAATAAATTAGAAGGATGAAATGGTTTTTACTTGGTTCAACCTCACTGAGCTACATCCAAGGAGCATACAACAACGATGTTCCAATTGTACAACAATTCACTACGTCTCGCTGCCAATAATGATGTTCAGGATAGATCACTTTTATGCCCAGACTCACTGCCTTTGCACGGTTTATGGTTTTATCATTGCATCACCAAGGGTCACTACCTATTTCTCTTTCTCTGGCTCACTATTGGTGGAAAGGACCACTGTCTCCCTCTTCCTTTTCTCACTGCTCTTGGAAGAGATTCAAACATAGTTTATGGAGTTATAGGTCCATTAATTATCTCTAATGAATGCATACTACACTATATAAAGATGATATGTTGATTTATCACTTTTATCAATTTATTAATACCACTTTACCATAGAAGTACTGGTAAATCCATTTTTAATAACCTTCACAAAGCTCACTACTTCACGAACCTCCTTCTTTCATGAAGCTCAAACCAGCCTTCATGAAGCACACCTCCTTTTGAAAATCTCACTATTTATCATATCACAAACCAGCCTTCATGAAGCTATTTTATTTTTATAAATCTCACATATACTTTTTGAATCACACCTCTTTTTCAATGCTCAAATATCCTTCACAACATTCCTTTCGCAAATCTCAATTAGCCCCTATGAATTTCTTTAATTTAGCGATGCTCACAATCTCTACAAACTTACTTTTTGATTCAAGATCCTTAATATTTTTGTTGATTCTATCTACTCATCCCAAAGGGTAGAGGCCTATTTATATGCATTTCCCACTAACTCTAGAACATTTTATCATTGTCATTTCCACATAAACACCATTTTAAAGAGCTCTAATTTTCCACCACAATGATCTAAATTTCACGAAGCTCCACAAAAAGTTTTTGTTCCCAATGCTTTTCATAATCACAGATCCTTAAATCAAATCCTTTCCACCACCATGATGCTCTTTCTCCCATAATTTCAGATCTTCCTTCAAAAAAATTAATTCGTTGCAATGCTCTTCAAATCTTCTATTCGCGAAGCTCTTCGTAGTTGTAGATATCACCATAAAAATTCTTTGATCCTTGGAGAAACACTCGGTAATAATTACATCATTTTTAAACTCATGAATTTTACATATTTAGATTATATCTTCAATGAAATCAACTTTTGTTATTGATATCCAAATTCGAAAATTTGGACCCCCAAAACTTGTCATGTTTTTTTGTCAACAAGGGTTGTCCAAAATATCTCTGGAACTCAAAAATTCACCATGAAAACCCACCTTGTGAACAAACACAATCAACCTAAATATGCTCCAAAGTTACTTTCATGGATTTCTTCCAAACATTTTTTTTGCATCACTATAGATCACAAACCCTTATCCATTGTAGAGTAGTGTAACAATAGGTTCATCGGCTAAACTTCTCTCCAGTTACTTGAAATTTTCCTCATATTCATCAATAAAAATGAAATTATTCCTTTTTGATGTTATTTTCTTGAGTGTATTGGACATCCATGAGAAAGTTTCCACAAAAAAAGATAATATCCATACAAACCATGAAATCAATGGATTATAGTCACCATGATTTTTCTAGTATATCATTAAATAACTTCTATATTTTATGGATCCATATATATACCCTAACCTATGATTATATGACCAAAAAATGAAAGAGTTTGTATCCAAAATTTACAATTAGAAATTTTTTTCATACAGATTGTCATTCTGTAGGGTCTTCAGTATGATCCTCAAGTGATCTTCACACTCTTACTCACTCTTTTAATATATAATAATAACATCCCTAATGACTTCCAAAAATAGATCAGGGTAATATATAAAGACTCTATTCATTAAATCTAGGAATAAAACTTGAGAATTAGTAATACTAATTGGAATAACTATAAATTCACAGTGTGTATACCTTGTATGAAAAGTTTTCTTGGGTATATCCTCCTTCTTGACCCTCAATTGATGATATCTAGAATGAATGTAAATTTTGGAAAAGTATTCAACTCTACAATGATGATCAAATAATTCATTAATACAGGGTAGAGGATACTAGTCGTTCATAGTGGTCTTGTTATGTTGTTAATAATCAATATAGATTCGCATTGATCCATCTTTCTTCTTAATAAAAATAATAACTTCACTCCAAGGTGATCCACTAGGATAAATTAATACCCTATCTAGATTCTACTGGAGTTTCTTCTTTGATTCCAACAACATAATTAGGTATATTCTATATAGATTCTTTGAAATACCTACAACACTATGTATGATTTATATTCAAAAATCAACTTCATGACATGAAGGAAGTCTAGGTAAATCATCTATAAATCCATCAAAATTGTCCCACACAATAGGAACATATTTAATGTTGAGTTTATATCAAACCATCTGAGATAAACACCCAATTTTAATAATAATAAAGACCAATATAATGGATTTTATTTTCATTGTAATTTCAAGTTTATCATCATACTGATAGATGATCATAGGTTGTTTTATAATATGAAACACTACTTATATTACTTAATAGTTGATGTAGGATTTATGTGGAGGAATATAATCCATTTTAATGATAACATCAAATTCAACCAGAGTGAGAATAATAAGATTTACATGAATCAAATTCCTACAAGCCTCAATTGAATAATAATCATAGACATGAGATGAAATCATCGTACCATTATGGGGTTTAACTAAAAATTCAATATATAATTATTGAGAATATAATTTATCATTCCTATAAACTTTTTAAGATATAAGATAATTTATTTAACTAATCTAAAATAACATATTTCTATATTTGTTCTTATCAATAACCTCATCAAATTTATCATTCTATTTTAGTCCCTTTTCAAAACCAAAATGTTTTGGATGACAATAAGACACCTTTAATAAGAGTTATCAATCATGAAAAACACTTCATTGGATGTCTAAATCATAACACCTAATTTTAAAACAAAGAAACTTTTGGTTTAACCTAGATCAATCATGGTTACCATCTATTGTAATCCTTAATAACAGTTCAAAAATTAAATTTAAGTTAACCAACACATATCACCTAGGAGGGTTAAACTAAGAGAACTGTAAGGCCACACTCACCATGCAACATAATGATGGTTAATATATACTTGAACAACAATTTTTGGTTTTATAACAATATAATTCATCTATTCTATAACCACATCAACTTTTAGTATCAATACATGTATGTTTTTGATGAAAACCACACTCTTTTATTTAACATTACATAGGACATTCTCTTATAGATAATATTATCCTAAGGGTTATCACTAAAGTTTCCTCATCCATGATTTGAAATGTTACTAAACCATTATTTGATACCAACTATAGCGACCCAATATTTTCAAACAAAAATATCACATTTTATTATATGAATATTTAATACATGACATTATGATCCATAATAAAACAATATTTGTATAGTTTCATTGGAATCATGGATACATAATCAACATTTTAATTATATATTTACATAATAGCCTACTATGTTATTCATAACTAGATCCCTTCTTAAAAATATTATACATACAAACATTATTCATAACCTTGGGAAAGGAAACAAAAGAAAGGGGGAGATAAAATACTTAGTATGGTTAGACTAGGGAGATAACATTGAACAATTAAACATAACATGAGAATAAGGGTATGAGAATATGCACTTAACATTTTAAAATCATACCAAGGGCATCAAATATCGTAATTCATAGTCATGTAATAAATATTGGTTGTTTATAATACATAAATTATTAAATAATCATGTAACATGATCCATGAATGCATAACATTTTCAAAAAACATAAATTTGTGTCAAACACATAAGCATAGAAAATAATTTCCTTAGTATTAAAGGTTCACTTCCAAGACTACCACTGTGGGTTGGGTTCACTCCCCAAAATATCGTGTCCTTGGTCAAGGTTACCTCCCAATAATATCAAAGTGGATAGAGTCCTTTAATGAAGTGTGATCCTTCATCATTCCAGCTATTATTATCTCATGTGATATCAATCTTCACCCAATAAATTGGAGTGCTTTAGAATTTTAGGACCAACCATTAAATAATTAAAATCATACATATTTGTTCCAAAATATCATAAATCATTCATCGCATCATAACCCATGAAATGGAAATTGGATTCACAGACATTTAAAAATAGAATCATAGCATAAGCCATAGAAAATAAACTAGTTTCATAAAGGATTAATAATAAAATCATTAACCTAGGGAAAAAATGGGTTTTGTAGAATCATCCTTAAATCATCGTCATCAATATCTATCTAATGAATGAAATTTTATGGTATCATTAGATAATATCCCAAAAAAATCATAAGTAATGTCAAAGGATGTCATCTTCTATTAAAATCCCATTAAGATATATCTATAATATTTATTGAGGAAAATAACCTTTTCATTTTGAAATCACTTCTTTAAAATAAATTAATTTCCCAAAAATTAAGTAAAAAATTATCATTGAAAAAAATGGAAACTTGTAAAGGAAGCTCTAATGAATTTAGTAGTCAGGATGGTCAAAAATTCTGTTCATATAGTATCTATTAAAATAAATTTTACTTTCTCATATTCTATAAAAAGTAAAAAGTAACTCATTCAGAAAATGAAAAGATGATTAATTTAATTTTTTAAAATTAAATCATTAGAAAAAACGAATTTAATAAATAATAGGAGAATAAATACACTATTAAAACATGGACTTGGAAGAAAAGGTATTTTCAACTCCAAATTGAAATAAAGTTGATATTTATTAAAAATATTCTTTTGGTATCTTGAGTAATTAAATAGATTAAAATTAAATAAAAACATGTATTTTCTTGAAATAAATATAGTATAAGAAAATTCATGAGATTATTGATAAGTATATCCTGAAATTTAATCATTAGAAATCTAATTACAAACATTCTAAATAAACAACGAGGCTATAATATTAAACCCTTACCACATTGGTAAATTTCAAATAAAAACATCATTAAAGAAAGAAACATAGATTGATATGTATATCCACATGGGTTTCATGATAATAATCATAAAATACATTCATGTTCATTATATAAAAAACATAAAAGAAACTAGTGGGGAATATTGTATGTGTCCCACAGAAATAAATGTTGGAAAAAATTCCCTTACCTCAAGTTCCACTTGATTTGAAAGAACTTTAACCTCTTGTATAAGAAATTTAAATTTATTATAATATTATAAAATTTTTATTTATGTACTCATAATATCATATATTATCCACTTATAATATTTTAACTGTAATTTTATTATTAAAATATATGTTAATAGGTGTTAACTATTTCTTTTTTCATATGAATTTTAGTTCAGTAGTTTTGATCATTGTATTTTGATCATGGTTACATCATATGAATAATGGTAATCATGATATTAATAGAATATATATTAATTATATTTATATTCAGATTCATTTATAATGGATAGACATTGGAAAAATGAGTTACACCGTTTATGGAGACAGTAAGTCATACGTATGCATGAACGATGTTTTCCCTTTGCAAAGGATGGAGAAAGGAAAGATAAATATTAAATAACCATTATATAATAATTATTATATCATATATATAATATATATTAATTAAATATAAAATTATTATTATTCACACAAACCATAAATGATAAAATAATCACATTGCTCCAAGGAGGCAGTAATCCACATGTATTCACGAGCGATGTTATCATTTTCAAATGGATTTGAAGGTAATAAGGTAGATATGATATTAAAATTATAGAATATAAATTATTTTATAAATATAATGAATTCCAATTATACCCATCATAATAAACATCAATGAAATATGGTGACAATAAATTAATTCCATCATTATATGGAAGTGATAGTCCACATGTAAGCTTGAGTGATACTTTCACTTCACATTTGATGGAAAGAGGTGAATGTTGATAGTTCAGTAATAATAATAAAATTTCCATATAATTAAGAAATTTATTTTATTTTATTATTAATACCATAGATTTTTATGAGGTATTAGAAGAAACAAATTGAAATAGGTCTAGTAAGAAGATTACCTATCATTCAGGTAGCCTCCCTTACATCCTTTCATAAAGACCCTTGGTGTGGTATTTGAAGAATAATTTGTCCTATAGGTTAGAAATAAAAATATTTCAAAGATTATTTGGTAGTTTTTGGTCTATATTGAAGTCTCAAATTGATGTAAAGAAGAAAAATGAGGGGTTTCCTTTTATTAGTGTGGGAGAGGACACACATGAGATTTCTTAAAAGAATAAAACATAAAAAAGTAAATATCATAATAAATTATTCTAATTGACCTGATATTTGGGGATTTTATATTATTTATTATAAATATGGTCATAAAATAGGATTTATAAAAGCTTGTTTGGTAAAATTACACTTATTATTTGGTTTAAACATTCGGTAAATACATTTTAACCTTAACTACAGTGGAAATATTTTACTATTTTACTATTCATCATGACAAAAAATAAAGTGGTCTCATTAGAAATTTTTTACATTATTATTAAAATTATAAAATCATTTTTATCAAATTTAATCTCTAAAATTGGTATAAATTACTTTTAAAAAACTCTCTAAATGCAATGAAAAATAGTTTTCAATTAAAAATGTTTTCTTATGTATATAATGTTTTTATACAAAAATTCACATAAAATAGACTCAAATGAATATTATTTGATTATTAATAATATAAATTAACTAATGTTACTTTTAAAATCATTTTAAAATAAAATTTAACATTATAAATTCATTAATGAAAAAGAAAATTTTCAATAAAAATTAACAATAATCACCATTTATAAAAAAAATTAATCTATTCATGGAATTATTAAAAAATCACTCTAAGATAATTTTGAAATATTTATTTCAAAAAATTAATTTCATTTTTTAAAGAAAATCTCTAATAGTGGTAAAAATTAATTATATTATTTAGTCACAGAAAGTAATAAAACCATTTTTGAAAAAAATTTGTATTTTTAAAACACATTATTAATTTATTTAAAATTTAGTACTTATGTATCTTTTTAATATAAAAATATTATAAATATATTAAAAATGTTGTTACTAATATTCATTATATAAATTTAATTATTAGTTTATAACGGTGTACTATACTGCTATTCCTTTAAACTCGAGGTTTCCTGTATCATAAGATATCAAGGAAATTAAATTTATTTTTAAAAAACAAATATCACAAAATATTGAGTTGTTATAATAAAGCATTATATCTCATGAGATAGTTGTGATATGTGAATTGGTTATCATGTATCTAAGTTCACAAAGGATGAGTGTGGTGGTGTCTATCTCTACTCACAATTTTTCAAGTGAACGGGTTGGTGGGTAGCCAAGTTACTAAAGATAAAAAATCTTTTGTTTATGATTAAGCCACTTTCCTTCCAATATTCTAGGGATCATGTTTTCTGAATTATGTATTATTTTCTCATTCCTTGGTAAAAGTGTTGTCATTTGAGATGTTAATACTATAATTTATTCTTGTGGTTAGAAATTACTATTTTATGTTCTTTTAAACCATATATTTTAACTTATTCATGTTTTATATGTGTTTTTGATATAACCATTATGGTATTATCCCTTACTGATAATTTTATCTCACCCCTTATAATGTTTTCTCTTCTATAGGATTTGAAGTAGATTGTGTATCATTGAATTTATAAGAACGTGTCGAGTTTAGGGAGAAATATTATCATCTTGTAATATAAGTGTTTTTATATTTATAGTCTCCAAGACACTAAAACTTTTAGTCTTTGAAATGTGTGGCTATTTGTGAGATCTATTGTTTAAATCAATATATTATTGAACTATTTATTTTAGGTTTATCTTAGGCTTCTTCATGTATGCCAACTATATGTCATGTATCTCATTAATTTTATAACCTCCCCTCTCATGCATCATTTTATGTGTACTTGAACACATGTTTATTTGGAATTTTATTGATAAATTGTGTGGAATACATGGCATGGAAACTAGTTATACATTGTTTTCATTGATAGAACTTATTCCAGGATATCCTGATCAAGACGTAATGTGCATTAAATGCACCATGTGTTATTTATATCGTGGTGCATCATGTATCCTGTAACACATACTGTTATAACAATTCTCAATAGACAACATACACCTTTAGTTATTTGTCACGTATCCATGTCCACCTTTTAAAAAAACATAGCATCTCCTTATAGAATATTCGATCATTCATTATATATTATCAATATTTTTAATTTCATAAAAATTTAAATGAACCGCAATAATATATCATTGATTTGTTAAAAAAAGTTCATTTTAAAGAGGGAAAACTAGAATAAAGAAACTAACAAAAAAATTGAGCATAATGAAACTAAAAACAAAAAATAATTCTAAATTATTTTGCTATCTTTATTATACCACTTGAAGGTATCAAGTATAAAACAATTACTTATATGTAATTTCCAACTCATCAATTTATCGTAAGCAATGATAATTTAGAGATATTCATGATGAATAAAGTCAAGACGAAGGAAAGTAAGTCAAATATTAATTTACAAAAATACTACAACAAAAAATATGGGATCTTTTCACATATAATTTATAATTAATTAATTTAAATAAAGAAATACCTTGTGTTAAATATCATTCTTCATTATTGATGATCACATGAAGACCGCTTGTGGTGCCATCATTGTTTCATAATAATTACAAGTAAAATCTCTCTATTAGTGATCCAAACTTGTTTTATAAACCTCTAATCATCATTGTGGAATCCACTTGGTGCTAGTGCATATAATTTTGATTTTTTTGGTTGTTGTTGTTAATCAAAACATAATCTTTCAAGGTGGGAAGACATCTCTCTAGTGGAGGAGGATAATTTCTATAAAATTTTTAGAGTATTCTAGGGGAGGATATCTTTAAGGAATTGGAGAATTATCTTTAGAAATCATTGTGTAGACTGAGGAGCATAACATATTGGGTTGCAGAAAATGTCATAACCAAGTTTAATATTGATATGGAAAAAAAAATTCACAAGAACCCATATTATATTCTTAATCTTTGAAAAATCCTTGTCAAGAATAACAATTGAATTTTTATTATTTACGTGACATGTGATAAAATCATATATAGAGTAAATATGAATTCCTTGTATAAATAATTTAATATTTAATTAAATAACATTTAATAAGACATTTCTCCCCTTGCAGTTGGGGGATTTCATCCTACATCCAACCCTGGTTCGAAACCCATAAGGGTTGAATTCTTGTGGAACTATAGTATAGTAGAGTACCATATTAGGGAACTATATCAGTGGTACTATTCACTTGAATTTACTTTTCAGACCATGTATCAATGCCTTTAGGATATTGGGCCCTTTGGTTATAAATAGAAATCCTTGGGGCTTCTTGCTTGAGAAATTACTGACCCATAGAGAATAAGAAGGCAAAAAGGTGTCCTCTGGTGATAAGGATAGTTGTGGAGGTTCATTCATGGAGCTATTAGCACACAGCAATTAAAGACCCCATTTGGGAAGGTCATGATGGTCAGCCATAGATGTGACATTATTAAATCACACTAGAGCAAATGGATGTAGGAGGGTGACAGGGAATGTTCAGATATGGGATCATGGGGAGTTAGGAATTTGGCCCATTACTAGGGCTTTGTGTCGTTTGGCCTTAAGGCCACGTATTTCATGTCCTTGTGCCTCTAGCACTTCGTTCAGGTATGGATTCCCTCTCAACTGAGTTTAAAAGAGTTATTATTAGAATATAAAAATATAGAATTATTAGTCTCGTCTTGGAATTTATCATTGGACCATTAAACTTAGTCCACTAGTCCTCCACAATATTTATCAAACCGTGAATAATTAATATTCATTAAGTTAAAAAAATATACATCTATTATTCACCAATAAATAAATAAATAATATATTTACAAAACTAATGAATATATATTTATTAAATATTCACCTAACAAAATAAATAAATATTTTTACCTCGTGAATAAATAAGAATAAATAAGAATATATAGGAATAAATGAATATTATATATTAATTTAATTAAAGAAATAATTAACAAATGGATAAATATTTTTTAAATATTCAACTCACATATATGTTCTCTTGAATAATTTCTGACCCAATATTTTCAATCAAAATTAAATCAATAATTTCTAAACCATGTATGAGAATGGTATTTATCCAACTTGTTAAATTCATATTAAATTTAATAGAGGATCCAAATACACATAGTGTGTGACCCACTAAAGCCCTTTCTTAGTGGCATTAGGCCACACAACCTAAAGTCCAATATTGATGTCTAACAACATGTTAGATATCTAATTGATCAATATATTGATTTCACAATGACATAAAACCACCTATAAACAGATACTATGTAGCATAATCCCTTTATCTTGATATCTCTAATAAGGAAGGTTTCATGCTAGTGTTGTCAACCTATGTACTCCATGTCTCTATCTTCAAATTTCTTGAATTTAACTTTATAAAATAACACAATGGATATATAATTAACAAGGAATTTAAATTTCCATCAAAGGGTCTAGGATATCATCTTCTATAAAACTAGAAATAGATAAATCCTTTATTACATTATTTATTATTAGAATATTACTCATGATGCACCCAATATATCCTTCCTCAAGGAGAGCATATGTGATCTTGATTTTCATTAATACATCAATGTATGTGACTCATAATATACATTAATAATAATATTAAAGTATAAGGATAATTGCACACATCCATAACTAGAAATATATAATGACACATATATATCTAGATTTATGAATGGGAGGTCATGTTCATATAATCTCATACTCTAAAGATTTCAACTAGTGTATACCATGAGATATTGTCTCAAAATACTACAACTCTCCACCCCTAATAATCTATATAATTTTTTTTCATATAAAATTAAACCATTCATCTATAAAAAATATATTTAACAATACTATCATGAGTCTTCTATGTTATGTAGAATAATAATCATGATGTAATAATAACAATATTATTGTTCAAGAAAATGAATAAAAGTAATCATAAAGTATATAGAAGATTGTTCTAGAGGACTGGATGAAAAATTATGATGGGTAGGATTTAATATTACACATTCAAACCCTATAATTCATTATCTTGTGATTGGATATCAACACTTGTTTTAGTGCTGTCTAATTTTTTAGTAATAATTTGAATATAAATTAAGCTAATTAGTGGACCGATTGATCACCAAACCATGTTTAAAATGTAAATAGTTAATTTTTTTTGTTAAAAAAGTTAAATCGGTAAATTTAACTTATAAATGGAACTGCATTCAAAAGGAGACAGCTCCATTGAGTCTATAATGGGGTTTTTTCCCTACAGTATGAGTTTTATAAATTATTAACATAGTTTTAATCATGCACATTAGTGGAGAACACATTTTTTATATATTAATAATAATTAATAATTTTTTTTATAATTTTGACCCAATCCCCCTTCATTTTAGGAAATATGAAGGGGGGACGTTTGGTTTTTTAGTAAAGTAAAACCACCATATAGGGGAGGGGATACACTTGAGATTGAGAACTAATAATAGAAGGATCACTTGAATGAAAAAGTGGGAATGGTTGTTTAACTTAAAAACATTTTTTTACATGGAAACTTATTCCTAACATTTTAATTAGTTAATTATTTATTCTTTCAATGAGAATAATGTATTCTATTTTTCTTGATTTATAGAATTTGAATCCCTTGGATTCGTTAAAATATGATCTGTGTACATTCATTTACATAAGAGATATTTTTATTTGTGAATTAGAACCTTCTTATAGACTTTTTGTATCATTAAATCACTGAGCCTATCATATAGGGATATAATTACATTGAGGATATGAATTTTACCTCTTTATAATTAATCCAATAAGAGTTATATTTTGGTATAAGTTATAGAGTGAAAATTTGTTCATTCATAACTGCACTCTTAATTTTTAATAACATAGAGACTAAATTTAGAGAAACTATGCCTAGATATGGAATGAGGGGGTAAAAATATACCACCACCAGGATTTTGTTGAAAACTAGTGATTTTCAACAAGATCAAATAACCATTGGTGGTGTCCATTGTTGAGAGAATAAACCCCAATCTAAGAGATATATTGAAGTGTATTAACAATTGTGGAACATATGATCAATGGATAATATGTATGAAAAAAGGCTTTGTTGGGCCTAGCTAATGTGGTGGTAGCTGACGAGGTTGTGGAAGATGCGATTTTCATCCCATTTAAATGTTTTTAACATCCTTCCATTTGATCGTATGGCCCTCAACAATGTCAAAAATATGTCTAACCTGAGTGGTGGTGATCATTCCATCACCTTGATAAAATGGTGTATCCTTGGTTATATAGCCATTAAAGAAAAATATAATGTGTATTTTTTCAAACAAACCTCAACTATCGAATTTGGAGATTGGTAAAATCATTTTAAATTTAGGATTTCTTGAATAGAGTTAAATTAAGAATGTGATGGGTTTTTTGATAATTTAATCAAATGAAAAAATACTTTTGAGGAGGGTTCCATGGATAAAAAGTCACATTTCACACATGATTGGTGTTACATGGAATCCTATGACTGGACATAAACTCCTGGGGTATGTGATGGCACATATAGTGCTAGATTTGGGCAAACAAAATTTTATTAGACACATTGTGAAATCCCAGACCCAATTGAACAGAGTTGGGTTCATTTTTATACTGCATAATTGAAAAAATAAATAATTTAAGATGATATTATTATGAAGATTATTATTATAAATGTAATAAAAATTTATCCTATCAAATTAAATTGTTAGCATGATTTATCTCCCTTGAGCATAGATTATAAGCTTATAAATTGAAATGGATTTATTTTGTTACAAATTAATATATATGGATGTAGAATTTCTTAAGTGGATAATGTAAAATATTCTTATTTAAATAAAATTAATTTTTAATAGGGTATTATTTAAGAATTGGTTAAAATTATGACTACTAAAAAATAAAGAGTAACTTAAACAAAGATAATTAGTGGTTAACCCTTTTTGATGTTGTATTTAGTGATATACATGGTTCCTAGAGAAGGGGATAGAGGTTCATTTAACTTTATAATGAATTATTATAAAATATATTAACAACACCAGATGATATTTATAAATATTTATTTCCGAAAAATGAATTTATGGTGATAGTAATATATGATTAGAATATACAAGTATATTAAAACAATATAATAAAATGAGTGAATTATTATAAATGAATGAGGATTATACTATAGTTAAATAATATATGAATGATATAATATGAAAACTTAAATAAATGAATTTCTTAAGGGAGGTGGTATTTTCTAAAATATCTGGTTGCAATGGGAATTTTTTTAGTTGACTGATTAATAAAAATGAAATTATTTATATTGAAATAAATGATGAAATTTATTGAATTAATAAATTCAGATGATGTGAATGATATATAAATGGTGAAAATGTTGTTAAATGTTATAATTTAATACTGAGAATGAAATAACAATATAACACTAAAGATGGAAATTCCCTCAAATGATGTAGAATGATCAAGAATGAATATGGAAGTACCTAATGAAAGTTAAATATAGAAAGTGAATGTAGTAAGGTGAAGAGTAACTTAAAGAATAAAGTGGTGCAATGCTTTTGATAAATGATTCTTATAGTTTGGAATTGGTTGAATAACCTCATACAAGTATCTTGAGTAAAGTTCAATTACATAAACATGGATTCACTAAGGAGAGTGATATCTCTTATATTATTATGTGTCTAGAGGAATAATTTAATAACATCATTTATATATAATTTAATTACTGTTAAATTACTATGAGGTTAGAAGTGTGGATCTATTTAGGATGATATAATATCTAGTGTATTTCTTGAGGACTCTTATGAGGTTGATGAGATGATTCTTTATTGAGATGAGACGATCTTCATGTATATTTTAGTCAACCTAATATGTGATGAAACCTCTAAAAGTATGATACTGATAGTGATGGGATATAGCAGTGGATCAAATTTGAACTCACACACTAACTAGGGATTGATTAAGATACCCATGATTATATACTATCTCACCCATGAATTTTTGTAGAGATTGAGGATGACATATATGTGTGTTTTCAACCACTCTGTAAAGACCTGAAAATTTCATATATATTTTTTTAAATTTTTTTGGGATTATTACGAGTCTGTGAAAATTTACGGTATATGATTTCACGGCCCGGAGAGCCCAGAACGAATTTTTGAACTTCTTTTGTGGTACGTTTAGAAAATGCACGAGTGATGATTCCTATCTTTCGAACTGGTTCTTGGATTAAAAAGCCTAGGGAACTGATGAATTTTTAGCACCATGATAAGATTAAGGGAAGATTAACTTTGTTTGTAAAATTTCAGACGAAAAATTGAATTTTTTTACTTCACAAAAAAAATAACTCAACAAGTTATTTTATTCCTTTCTTTGTAACCGATGGGTGATGGTGGTGGGACCACTAGGTTTTTAGACCATTTAATGGCCGGTTATAGTTTCTTGGGTAACCATACCATTGGGAGATTAAAACGGTTTTTAATCGAATTCATTAACGAACCATGTTAATTGTGGGGTGAGATAAAGTTCTCTCTTCATCTATTTAAACAACGCTTGGGCATGGGTCTTTTGCACTCAAGAGAGGAACATCTAAATAAGTTCCATCGATGAATTTCTCCAACGTAGTATGGAGCTTCGATTCCTTAGAAGACACAATATGGAGTTCGACGAATGCCAATAAACACACAAAGAATGCGGACCCGTCTTCCTCACCCGCACTGTCTACCAACGTGTTCAAGGTAGGGATTTTATTCAATGAATTTTATAATTCTTCTACTATTGTTGAGTTTTGTATTGCTTCTATGATATAATGCTAATGTGGAGGGCGTGGGCTGAACGAACAAGTCCTAGACCCTCCGCCGATCTCAGTATTGTTTGCACTCTTCATGCGTGACCAGAAAATATGGCGGCAAGGTGAGACTGTGGGCCGCACAGTATAGACACCATCCCAGGAGGCCTATAGGCACAGAAGGGAAAGAAATAAGACCACTGGAGCTCCACCAGTGTCCCACAGAAGCATCGCCTGTGCGGCAGCGCTGACGACTGGAGGAGGTGGCGGCCGACAACTGCTGGCCGTGAGGTGGAGGTGGTGCCCGAAGGCTCTGTGGTGGACGAATGGCGTGACCGTCTAGTGCCGACCAAGTGGAAGCTGGGCGGTGCACCAAATAGGAGGGAAAAGACTTCAAATCATGTTTGAGGGTAGACCCACGGTCTAGTGGACCAGCCAGGTGGAGTGGTAGCAACTTCTACTGCTGATTAAAGAAGCCCGAACGACATGACTCTTCGGGAGGGGAACAGACCCACGCCCAGCCAGTAGGCCGGGAAGTTCCACGGCCCGGTAAGCCACGCCTAGCCAGGTGAGTCGGGACGCACCCACGACCCAGTGGGCCAGACTTGGCCTAGCCGAACCAAGCCAAGCCCAACCCTTTCGGTCTAGGCCAAGCAGGCCGTGTAGAGTTGGACCGGACCTAGACCCACTTACGGCATAGTTTTGCTTAAATGTACATATCTCCTAAACCAGATGTATGTTTAATGAACCGTTAGTGGCGCTAGAACCATTAGGATGAGTAAATCATTTTTAGATAATCCACATGGTTTTTGGGAGAATTTTGGAGTATATACTGGTTGGATCAAACTCGAATCCAACTGGGCGCTCGACACTAAAATTCCTATAACATACAGAACGAATGTATGATTGATGTACCGCCTATTGTGTTGGAACCCTTGTGATGTAGCAGATTATTAGGTTACTTCTTTATGGGACTTCATTCTGGTTAAAATTTTACCAATGGCTTGAGGATAAGATCATCCCAGAATTAAGCGTGCTTAGTGCGAGAATCCAGTGGCTGGCTGTGACGTGAAGAAAGAAATGTGATCCTGTGTGGGTCAACATATATCGATCCTCAATGCGTCAACGCAAAGATATATTGTGTTGTTAACTATCTATAGATCTTTTGTGGGTCAATGCTTAGCGATCCTGTGTGTCAGCATCTATCGATCCTATGTGGGTCAATACCAAGCGATCTAGTGTGGGTCGGCAATCCTCTATGGGTCAGCATCTATTGATTTAGTGTGGGTCAGTGCCTAGGGATCCTATGTGGGTCATAATCTATCGATCCTATGTGGGTCAACAACAGAGCCTATCGATAGAATAAAATGATCAAAATTTACCACTAATCATCTATACTTCTATACTTAAGTTATATACCTGGTTTGAGTCGATTCTTTCCTTGTGAATTTTGATTGAGATCATGCTTAGTGGTTTGTCCTTTTTGGAATTCTGAGATACCTTCAGGGGTCTCAGGATCCCTATTGGGTTTTTTTATACTCACCCCTACATGGGCTTTGCCTACACCTTGTTGTGTCTTGTGAAAACGAAACACAACTTTGACCGAGGTTTGGGGAGCTAGGACTAGATGGTACATGGAGGTAATCGGTTGATGTGGAGAGATGTGGTGACGATATGTACCTATCTATTAAGTAGGATACTTATTGGACATTCTAAAGAGAAATTTCTATTTTCTATTGTATTGTCTCTTTCAGTTGGGCTTGTATACTGGCCCCTTACTTTTAGTTCACACTTTTACTTTAGTAGTTTTACTACGTGGTTTAATTTTGTTGTGTACCTAGTAAGTGTTTGTAAAGGTTAAAATAAAATTCCCTCCCATTTTAGGGATACACCTTTTTGGTTCTATTCACTAACCCCAACCCTACGGAAGGTGGGCATGAGGTAGTCATGGCACGAGCCTCGGGGGACGGGTTGTGAAAAAGTGGTATCAAAGGATTCAGTTCTACCGAAAAACTAAGACTCTAATATTTTAAATAAGGAAATAGTGTTATGAATTTTGATTATGGTCTTCAATTTGAGGATTCCAGTGTTGGTGTGGCGGCTGACGTATCCATACACTATGACCTTGAGTTCTGATTTCTGACTCAATACAAAGAAACACTGATTGCATGTGTTTTAAATTTTTTTTCTTTTGATATATTTTGAGTCATCTCCCCTTGTATAAATTATTGACCATGGAATAAATATTTCTTTATAGGATTCCACCGTGTAGATATCCATCCAAGATTCTAGATAGATTACATGATGATGGCCCACCAAGCGACAAGGCTTCAATTCAGGGAACTCTTATGGTGATGGTACCTTCGGGTGGTGTACTAGCAACACTACTACCCGTAAGGTATCAAATGCCACTAGCCCTACCAGAAGACCATGAATTCTAATTAATCATGTTTCATGAGTTGAAGAGACAGAGTCCTCCAAGGTTTCGAGTTGGGAAAGATCCCTAGGAAGTGGAGGACTGGATGGAGGCTGTGGCATATGTTTTTTGTTTGGTCGAGACACCAGCAGACTCGATGATGATCTTATTTGCTAGCATCTTTCACGTAAAAATAGCGAGATGGTAAGCCTGACACTATAGACACACGAGGAGGAAATACTCACATTGTTGACTTCGAGATCCACTTCAAGGCAGAGTTCATACCCACAACACTACGCTCATAGTGTATTCTAGAGCTACTGCCCATACAGTAAGGCAGCCAGACTGTGGCCCAGCACTCGATGAGATTCACTAACCTCTCCCAGTACTCCACCAACATGGTATGAGACCATTTAATTAGGTTATGAACCTTTTATAAGGGTATACTATGGGATATTAGAGTTTCGATGGCATCCCTCAATATCCCGATGCAGACTAGAGTGGTTGAGCGAGCGCTATTGGTGGAGAGCTTCCTAGCTAAGCAGGCACTTATAGTGAGAGCCAACACCAGATGATAGGTAGCCGAGTCATCTGTATTAAGTAGAAGTTAGATGACATATAGGTCTAAGTAGGCTATACCTTCCAGAGGGTGACCCTAGGATGTAGGGTTGGAGGTGAAGAGCACATGAGAAAGAGGCGTTCAGCTGAGGAGTAGACTGTGATTCACATGTCGCGGGCAGGGTCACATGGCTCGCGGCTACCCAAATCACCTCCCCGATGATGAGAAATTAGTTTAGGGACCTCTAATACATCGAAAAATATTCGAGCGATAAGGTCCATAGGGCGGTGGATGTGGCGGATGAGCTAGTGGTGCAGCAGGCGGTGCATGGTGATTTGAGGTTCTACCGCCACCATATCCAGGAGGTCCACCCGACCTCAGGGAGTAAGTGGACAGGGATGAGCTAAACTTCAGGTAGATAAGGCCTATGATCACGATTCTCTAAGGATTATTCGAGGTATTTTCTGTGTCTATTCCACCATAGCTGCAGTACTTATATACATAGGTTCATGTCACTCTTTTATTCTCGTGGCTCTTGTTCATAGCTTGGAGATTCTGATGGAGCCATTGGCTCGATCCTTATGTTTAAAGACTCCTAAGAGAGAGGATTAAATGATTACACACTGGTGTAGGTAGTGTGAGCTTACTCTAGGAGGAGAGAGCTTCAGTTGGGATCTCCTAGTAACAGCATTGAGGTCTTACGATGTCATCTTGGGTATGGATTGGTCATCCACAGTCCATGCTCATATTGAATTTTTTATGTTAAAAGTGTGGTCTGACCATGAGGAAGGGACTATTTTTTTCCTTCACCGGTGAGAAGGGAACCTTTTTAGCTCAGGATGGACTCTCTCGAAGGAGGGTGTAGCCGACCACTCATCAGTTGACTAGTCTTACCCTCAAAGTAGTTAACAAGAGGAGTCCAAGTTATACTGTAGTGGTGGATCGGAATGATGGTGTCTTTCCTAAGGATGTTATGGGAATTCCTCCTCATATAGAAGTAGACTTATATATTGTCCAATACCCTATGACGACACCAATATCTACACTAGTATATTGGATGGATCTCACAGAATGTTGTGATTTGAGGGTATAGCCTGAGGACTAGCAGGGTAAGGGGTTTATAAGGCCCAATGAATCTCCATTGGAAGCCCCAATTTTGTTCACCAAGAAGACAGGTGGTGGTTTGAGGCTTTGTGTAGACTATCGACACCTAAACCAGGTGACTGTGAAGAACAAGTATCCACTCCCAATGATTGATGATCTCTTCGACTAGATGAAGGGAGCTCAGTGGTTTCTGAAGATAGACCTAAGATCAGGCTATCATCAGCTCAGGGTATGGGATGAGGACGCACCAAAGACAACCTTTAGATACCGGTATAGCCACTACATGTTATTGGTGATTCCTTTTGGTGTGACCAAAACTCTGGCAGTGTTCATTGGGCTCATGAACAGGATCTTCCAACCTTACCTTGATCGATTCTTGGTGGTCTTCATTGGTGACATCTTGATATACTCGGTGTTGGAGGGGGAGAATGCTATGCATTTGTAGATAGTTTTTGATACACTCCAAGAGCACCAGTTTTATAGAAATCTCTTGAAGTTCCAGTTCAGGATATGGGAATTACACTTTCTAGTGAATTTTATCTCATACACTGGAGTTGCAGTGGATCCAACGATGATAGAGGTAGCGATTTCTTGGGATCCACCCAAGAGTGTGACCGAGGTTCTTAGTTTACTGGGATTGGATGGGTACAACTGGAGATTTGTATAAGACCTTTCTAGGATAACAACACCCTTTAAAGCTTTAATGAAGATGGGAAAACCTTTATTATGGACAAATAGATGCTAGTAGAGTTTCCAAGAGCTAAGGTAGAGAATAATGAGTGCCCCCATCTTACGACTACTTGATGAGGCCGTTGGGTAAGTAGTCTACTATGATGCATCAGGGACCAAACTAGGATGTGTCTTGATGTAAGATTGAGCAGTGTTTTCCTATAAATCATGAAAGCTTAGGCAACATGAGGCAAACTATGCTACCCATGGCCTGGAGTTAGAAAAAGTGGTGTTTGCCTTGAAGATGTGATGGCACTACTTTATGGGTGAAATGTTTACCGTTTACTCAAATCATTAGAATATCAGGTATATATTTTCATAGAAGGACCTAAACCTGACATAACGGAGATAGATAGAGTTCCTCTAGGATTATCACATTGATATATTTTACACTCTTGGGAAGGTAAATGTGGTGGTAGACGCACTCAGCGGGAGGTCTGGTTTACAATTGCTATGTGAGGTGACCGAGCAGCTAGCCTCATTGCAATTATCCTTTGTGGATAGTGATGGATCAGCTTACCTCCAGTCTATGATAGTTACTCCACCAATCCTTTAGCAAGTTATAGAGGCACAACATGGGGATATTGTCTATGAGGGCCTATGTTCTCAATATCTTCATGATGGGATCTTGAATGATTTTCTGAAGGTGGGGAGCACATCATCTTTTTAAGAGGATGCACCATGGTACTAGTGATGCTACGAGAGGAGTTGTTGAGGGAGTTCCAAACACCCCCTTTGGTGGTACATCATGGTGTGGTGAAGATTTACCCGGACCACTAACGTTAGTACTAGTGGACATGGATGAAGAAAGTAGTGGTAGAGTTTGTTTCGTAATGCCTATGTTTTTAGAAAGTGAAGCCAAAGCTCCAAGATCCTGCAGGGATTACTCAGCCACTTGAGGTGCCAGAGTGGAAGTGGGATGGAATCTCCATGGACTTTGTGATAGGTCCACCACCTACGTCTAGGGGCCACAATTCCATCTGGGTGATCATTGAATGACTCACCAAGTCGGCCCACTTCTTACCCATATGAGAGTAGGAAATAATAGAGGGCTTTGAATGACTCTACATACAAGAGATAGTACGGATTCATGGGGTGCCATCGATGATCGTTTTATATTGTGATGCTTATTTTACATCTCAATTATGGAAGGGATTACAGGAGGCGTTTGGGACTCAGCTATGCTTGAGAACCACCTTTCATCCTTAAACATATGGTCAGATGGAGCGGACCTTACGGACACTTGAGGAAATGATCCGTGCTTGAATCCTGGATTTTGACCGTAGTTGGGAGGACCACCTGCCATTGGTGGAGTTCTCTTACAACAACAGTTATCACTCCACCATCTTCATGTCATTGTTTGAGGCCTTGTATGGGTGAACGTTTAGATCACCTCTATGCTAGACAATCCCAGGGGAGTCAGCACTTATTGGTCCAGAGTTGGTACGGGCTACCACAGAGAGGGTGAAGATCATCTAGGAGTAGATGAAGACTCCATTCAGCTGAAATAAGTCTTATGAAGATATGATATAGAGTCCCTTAGAGTTAGAGGAGGGATACCATGTCATCCGATGGGTCTCACCTCGATGAGGATTGTAGAGATTTTTAGGGTGAGAAAAGCTATCTACGAGGTTCATCAGACCTTTCCAGATCCTCAGAAGAGTAGGCGAGGTGGCATACCACCTAGCTCTTCCCCCACAGATGCACTAGGGGCATAATTTTTTTGATGTGTCACAGGGGAGGAGGTACAATCATGATCCATCGCACGTTATAGATTGGGGAGAGTTGGAAATTGATGATTGGGTGACCTTTGCGGAGTTCCTGGTGGAGATAAAGGATTGGAAAGAGTAGGTCCTTCATGGGTTGTAGATTCCTCTGGTGCGTGTTTGGTGGTAGCATGAGAACCTCCAAGAGAGCACATGGTATCAGGAGGCTCAGATATGTGCTGAGTACCCCCATTTTTTCCCTAGTTTTGTTGTGGCTTTCGAGGACAAAAAAACCCTAAGGTGGGGAGAATGTAAAGACCTGGAAATTACATATACATTTATTTTTAAATTATTTGGGATTATTAAAATTCTACAAAAATAGATGACATGTGTTTCCGAGGCCCAAAGACCCAAAAAAAAATTGGAACATTTCTTAAGGTACGTTAGTAAACGTGCGAGTGGCGATTTATATATTTTGAGCTGGTATTCAGATTAAAAATCTAATGGCACCATTGAATTCGTAGCATCGTAATTCTCTTAAGGGAAGCTTAACTTTGTTCATAAAAAGTCAAACAAAAAAGTTAATTATTGGAGTTTATAAAATAATAATAAAATAACTGAACAAGTTATTTTATTTATTTCCTTATAATCGATGAGTGATGGTGGAGGGACTGCTGGGTTGTCAGACCATTTAATGGCCAGTTACACTTTCTTATGTAACCACACCATCAGGAGATTAATGGGTTCATTAATTGGATTAATTAATGAACCTCCTTAATTGTGTGGTGAGTTAAACTCTTCTATTCATATATTTAAACAAAGCTTGGGTGTTGGTCGTGTGCAATCAAGAGAGGAACCTCAGAAGAAGTGCTGATGATGACTTTCTGTAACGTAAAATGGAGCTTTGACACCTTAGAGGATTTAATCTAGAGTTCAACGAATGCGAAAAGACACACAAACAATGTGGACCCGTCTTCCTCACCCGCACAATCTACCAACATGTTCGAGGTAGGGGTTTTATTCAATGTGTTTTAGAATTTTTCTACTCTTGTTGATTATTGTATTTCATCCATGTTATAATGCTAATGCGGAGGGCGCGAGCCCAATGAACAAGGCCTAGACCCTCCACTGATCTTAATATTGTTTGAGTTCTACATGGGAAACTGTAAAATATATATCCAAGGTGAAACAGTTGGCTGATTAGTGTAGGATCCGTCCTAGGTGGCCCACAGGTGAAAACAAGAAAGAAATCAGACCACCATAGCTCCACCGATAGCCCAAAGAAGCATTGCTGGTGTGGCAGCGCCAGCGGTCGAAGGAGGCGGTTGCCGAAAACTGCCGACCGTGAGAAGGAGGTGGTGAACGAAGGCACCATGGTAGAAGAAAATTGTGGCAGTCTAGTTCCAACAACATGGAAGCTGGGTGGCACGCTTCTGTGGTTCCCTGTGGACGGGGGCTGTAGCTTTGAGTCGCGACGGAGGGAGACCCGCGATCCATAGGTTCCGTAGGTGGCCGATCCAGCAGACCTTCTAGATGGAGCGATGCCAATATGCACCGCTGATTGAAGATCCCCGAACGGATTGGTAGTTTAGGAGGAGAGTAGACCCATGCCCAGCTAGCAGGCCATGCCTAGACAGTGGGTCAGGAGGTTCTTCGGGCCAGTGGGCCACGCCTAGCTGGGTGGGCCAGGCCACACCTGCAACCATTAGGCTGAGCCCTCAACCCAGTGAGATAGAACAGCCCCAGAAAAACTAGGCTGAGCACATCACCTTTGAGCTGGGCCCAGCTGGCTGGGTAGGTCAGTCCGACAGGGATTAACAGGACCCAGACCCACTTACAGCCCAGTTTCGACTAAATATGCATATCTCCTCAACCAGACGTCTGTTTGATAAACCATTAGCAGTGATGAAACCCTTAGGTTGAGGCATTTATTTTTAGATACTTCACTTGGGTTTTAAGAGAATGTTGTAGTATGGCTGGGTTTGATCAGACTCAAATCCAACCAGTTACCCCCCCTGCACTGAAATGCCTATAACTTACAGACCAGGTGTCCGATTGAAGTACCACCTATTGCGTTGAAACCCTTGTGAAATAGTGGTTAATAATGTTAATTATTCATTAGAATTAATTCTATTTGAAATATGACCAATGTCTTGATGAGGTGATCCTCCTGGAATCAAGCATTATAAGTGCGGGAATCTAGTGGCTCGGTGTGATGTGAAGAAAGAATAACGATCATGTGTGGGTGAGAATCTATTGATCCTATGTGGGTCAGTGCTTAGAAATCATGTGTGCGTCAGAATCTATGTATAATTTATGGGTCAATGCTTAAAAATAATGTGTGGGTCATCATCTATCAATCATGTGTGGGTTAGCACCTAGCGATCCTGTGTGGGTCAACATCTATCAATCGTGTGTGGGTTAGTGCTCAACGATTTTCTTGTGGGTCATGATCAATCGATCCTGTGTGGGTCAGTGCCTAGAGATCCTATGTAGGTCAGTATCTATCGATCTTGTGTGGGTCAGTAGTAGAGCCTCTCGACAGAATAAGATGATCTAACTTTATGACTATTTATATATACTATTGTACTTAAGTTATATACCTGGTTTGAGCTGAGTCTTTCCTTGTTTATGATTTCTGGTTTTTATATTATGGAATTATGAGAGATTTTTTGTGGTCTTGGGGCCCCTAATTGGTATTTTTATACTCAACCCTGCACGGGCTTCTCCCACACCATGTTGTGTCTTGTGCAGATTATAGATAGCTTTGACCGAGGTGTGGGGAACTTGGACTAGATTGTACATGGAGGTGACTAGTTGACGTGGAGGTTATTGGTGATGAGCTATAACTACCTTTAAGGTACAATATTTGGAAGATAATATCAGGAGATATTTTTAATTTCCTATTGTAATGCCTCTTTCAGTTGGGATTTTATACTGGACCATTACTTTCAGTTCACACTTTTACTTCAGCAGTTTTACTACATGGTTTACTTTTTTTGTGTACCTAGTATGTGTGTGTACAAGTTTAAAGGAAATTCTTTCCCATTTTGGGGATATGCCTTTTGATTCTAGTCTCCAAACACTAGACTACAGAAGGCGGGCTTGGGGTAGTCATAGAACGGGCCCCGGGAGACGGGTCAGGACACCCTCACCCACTGATTTGGGATAAGATAGGTCTGATAATTATAGAAGATGGTTGGGTACGAGTAATTCTCCTACAATATTTATGATGGGATAAATACAAATATATAATCCTTCTAGTATTCTTGATGTGAGAATACAAGGGATAGGATAGGTGGAGATGTGTAGTTCCTCAAGAATCTGAATTATGAGAATGCGATGAATGAAAATTCACCCGAGTGATGATATCTCTTATTTCCCATAACACTGGGATCGAGCTAGATTATAATGCACCCAATGTTATCTATACTCTTTACCCACTTCTCTGCGATTGGGAGTAATAATTATTTATCACTATCTGTAAAGATATGTATTTCCTCTAGTATATCAGTATAAAAATTTCTTCAAAAAGATTTTTACTTCCTCCAATTTCTATGTATATATATATATATGCTTCTAGCTACTAATATTTTTATTGGCCTTGGTGGAAAAGCGTATTTCCTCTCATATTTAAGTGATAGTTAGAGATGGATATTTCTATAATATTATCGAGATTAGTGGATTTCTGAATTTATTTCAATATATTATTACTAGTGTATCTTGGGAGAATTAGTGGGTGGGAAATCATTTAGGGGTAGTGATATGTGACTCTTGTTATTAGTTGAAAAACACTATTATTTGGAGGGCATGTTAATGTTAATCTATGGGTTGATTGGTCATGATGGATCACGGTTATTCCAAATAGTGAAGTTAGGCGACTTCTAGTTTTTTTACACTTTACTTTATATTTATTCATGTTGATATTAGATTTTTATGGTGTTAACTCACTAAGTGGGGATACCATACTGGGTAGTGTTATACTCACCCCTTCATGTGAACCTATATGTTGTTAGCCTTATTTCCATCTAGATCGACTACTACCAAAGATGGTTGATTGTGGAGCATAGATATTGTCACGAACCGAATCTGGTCGCCACCAAAACCGGCACCTGACCTGACCCGTGGAAAGTCCCGAAGGGCGTTCCCAATCCCCATGGGCTGGCACAAGTGCATGGGCATCAAAAACTGAAAATTGGGAATGATTTACCCGAGTTTTTATACTTAAAACAACAAATGAATCCAAGAAATCAAATCTGGATTTTTCATACCAAAACATCTTTTACTAAAATTCAGAACAGAATTACACAATTTTAAACAATGTTTGAACACCATTAAAAAGGTACAAACCCAAGAAAATACAGCCCAAGAACCTCTACATGGACAAAGGCACTGCCCTCAAGCCATTTCCACGACATTGCATCATGATGGACCGCAAAAAATCCGAACCAAAGGCATAAAACCTATACCCAAACCTGTGACATAAAATAAGCAATTCTACTTACACCAAAGGTGTAAGTAGGGTGTGAGAAAAAGCCCAGTAGGATACCACCACTAAGAGGTTCCATGTGATAAACATTTCATGACAAAAAGCATTGCAAGTTTTGTAAATAAGAAATGCTTGTTACAATTTTCTAAAGGATGCAATAATAAATGAAAACAGTTTTCATGTGGTCTAATTTTAAAGGACCAACAATTTTAAAATAAATAACAAAGATACTGAATTTTCCGGCCAACAATACCATATACCGACGGTAAGTACAAAGGATCTAATGAGCACAAGTAACAAGAAATAACCCCTAGGCACTAGCTAGTTGTGGGTCCCAGGTACCTCGTATCTCGGTGAGAGTAACCACAAAAAACAATATCCGTTCTCGTGCACGAGCCACTAGTAGGGATCATACCCATAACCTAGTGGTCCGCAATCATCATCATCATAATTTAGTTAAATTTGTAAGTGTCAATCTTGCTAAGTGAAACTGAGGCCAAACCCCACAGATTCACTAGCATACTAGTACACGTCCACTCACCTAGATACTCGGGTTTTCCCTTTGTGATCAAACAAGTTAAACAATCCAAGAAATATAGTTTTCACATGAAAATATCACTTCTACATCACACATTAACTAAATATCCCCCTGTACATCACACAAGTCACAAATCCCACTTTTTATTCAAATGCATTTTGAAATCCAACCAACACCAAAATTGCCTACAAAAATTTTCCCATTTCTTTAACACTTCCACAAATACTTTAAACAATTTTATAAAACCATTATAAGATATTAATATCAAATAACAGCCCACACACATATCACATAATACCCTTCTCACCTTCACAATTCATTTTATCAATAAACTCACACGAAACATCCCACACCCGTGTTTCGCACACAAAAAACAATTTAGTAAAACATTTCAGCAATTTATAAAACATTATAAAAATGTTTTACATCTAAAATCACCACATTACCATTCAAAAACCCACATTAGGTGAAAAAAATAACCCAAACAGTACATATACACCCTTTCCGAACTTTGTTTAACCAAATAAAACATTTGCAATTTTTATAAAACAAACCCAAGAGGTATAACCGTTGTTTCCACACTAAACCCATTTCAAAACCCTAATTAAAAACCAAAATCATACCAATACCAATCAAAAACAGAACTTTCAGACCTAAAAAAATTATTAAACCACCCCCAAGTGTTATACAAATACATCAAATAATACCACAAAGATACACATGAAAAACACACGTTTTCATAAATCACCTTCAAGAAGTACAACACAGTTTTACACCTTAAACTCATTCAAAAACCCCTTTTCAAGGACAACATGAAAATAATTAATTAACAAACTATAATTGGCAGCCCCTTTCAAAACAAATAAATCATTTTCATATGTTATAAACTAAACTCAAACATTACCCCAATAGTCACACATGAAAAGTACCCAATTTCAAGCTAAAATACAACTAAAAATTAATTGTTTAACCAAATCCATCAAAAACCGTTTTCAAACCACAAATAACAGATTATAAACATACTTAATTAATAAACCAAGCAATCTAACTCATCACAAAATGGTTACACATGGAATCACTTACCTTTTGAGTCGAAACCCTCAAAACTTGGTGCGAAACCTTAAGCGCACCACTGCCGCCCCACATGAAATATAAATCCAGACCTAGATCACCAAAAATTGACCCAAAATATACCAAATCAGACCTTAGGTTCGAACTCCAACTTCTGGACATGAGGAACTTCAAGAAAGTGGAAATAAAACTAAAAGAGGATGGAATGAACCAAAAAGGAATTCCCTTACTTGAAATATCTTGACGAAATCGGCCCCAATCCACCAAAATATGAATCTCCAAGTACCCAAAACTGGTATGGAGGTTCTAAGGAGTAATATTAGGTCATTTGGGAACTGAAATGGGGGCAAAATGATGAAAATTGAAGGATTTATGAAAGAATCATTTTACTTTGTCAAATCTGGTCGATTTGAGAAAGAGTATGAGATATTTCCCTACTTCTCGGCTCTCCTGAGCTCCAAAATTTCGAAACCGATAATGGGGGACATCCTCGGTGTATTGGATTTGAGAGGGAGGTGGAATCACGGGAAAAAAATACAAAATTAATGAGATATGAAAAATTTAAAAAACATATTTAAAGCAGGAAATGGGCCTACGGGTAGGCCCATTACCTAAATCAAAAACCCAAATCCATCATGATTTTGGATTTATATGTGGTCCAAAGGGATATGGTGGTTTTAATATATCAGGTTATGCCAATTGTGAAGTGGAATGGGTTTAAAATAGTAAAAATTGAAGGAGTTATAGAAGAAACAAAATTAGTGTTTAAATCTGGAACTGGGCTCGCGGTTTGACCCAAATTTTCAAAACCCACCATTTTCACCAAAATGAGTGGTAAAACCCCAAAAAAATCAGGAATGGAAATTAAATGAAATATTAATATATATAAAAGTCACGTGTGTGAAAATTCTCCCATCCATAAAACTTTCCGCCCTCAGAAAGCCACATCAAGGACAATGAAAAAAAACCAAACCCAACCGAAAGGCAAAAATGGACTCCTTTGCTAAGCTTTGCCCCCAAAGGCCAAAACACCTCCAGTGATTAATTAAGGAAGGAATACTTTACAACCAAAACATACACCTCTTTACTGAAATGATCAAGCACATTCAGATTTATCGTAAAAGAAAACCCTTCAAACACTATCTGAACAAGGATCAAGAAATTTACCTAAACAAACAAGAACATCGAATAAGGTTACACTTACCTTGATATAACTAAACCATTGAGAACTCTCCAATCCCGATGTTTACCCAAGGAAGATGTAGGTGGTTATATAGCTCCGAACGAGACCACCTACTTCCAAGAAAATACCATGTACAAAAGTCAGTTTCTGGTACAAGGATACACAAATGGGCTCCCCACAATAAGAACCAACCATCTTAAGTGACCAATATGGGCCGACATAGAAAGACCCCAAAACATAAAGAGTTGGGACAACCGCACGGTTAGCCCACACAGTTTGGGAAACTATTCTCTAACCATGTGGATCCTTATACCATCATGGTTTTCTGGTGAATGGTTACTACTAAATGTTCACTCAACATGTCTAGAAAAATCCAAAACCTTTCCCCCAAACCCAAAGGAAACCAAAGGGGAAAAGAAAGTCATTGGGAGATAACATGGGGCTGAGGCCCTCTACCTCTTTCCACCGAACATGAACAAAAAAAAAGAAAGATGACAACACCAAATGTTTAAACTATTCCCATATCTCATACTGAGAATAGTTCTTTGTACAAGGTTAAAAACTACACTGGGATTTCCTTTGACTACGTGCCAGCTTCTCTCCGGGACCTATGGCTGGAGCTGGAATGATTGAATCATCTTCGGCCTCGCAGTTAGGATTTGAAAACCCCTGAATATAATTTCTTTTTCTGATGCTACAAACAACTACACGCAATCCCAGATGGGTTCACCAAGACATAACACACTCTAGAACTCACTTTACCCTAACTTGGAAATTTATTAAAATAAGGGTTTAGAGGATGCACTCACATCACACCTTGTTTCTTCGGGTGATAAACAACAGAAATAAAGGACACATATAGACACATTCCTCTAAAATAGAGGATATCAAGATCTCCCAAAAGGAGAAACACTTCTGAAAAAATAGACTCACAAAATATTGTACAACTTCAACTTTATAATCAAACGAGTATGCGACATCTAATCGCGTCACCGAACATGACCAAAGAGACTGAAAGAAATAATACAAGGAGGGGGCCTTACACAAAACCCCCAAACATCACAACATTCCAGAAAGTGTCCATAAGAGCCTCTCGTGGCCAGATTTACCACACTGGTGGTTTAACATAAACCCCTTCTTCGAAGAGAGTGCGAAGGACTTAGAGGCCCTCTTAAACACTATCCATACTGACAACCCTAGAAAACTTTCACCTTCAATGAATCACGTAGCATAAGAAACTAACGTCTCTTTCAACCATCCACAAGAACTCTTCTACAACAAGAGGATCCAAAAAAACCAAGAAAGTAAATGGTGTAGACTCATTCTGCAAAGCTCAAGAAAAGATTCCTTACATTGATCAACTGGAGGATTTTCCAATGGCAGAAAATAATAATAATAATAATATCTGGGTTGCACTTCAGTTGTGCAATAAACCTTAATGGGGGCGTACCTTATCCAAAGAGAGAACCCAAGGACCCAACCAAGCTGGTCCATTGGTAAAAAAATGCCACAAAACAGATCCAAACTCATTAATGGAACCACCTTAAGGGTGTCCCGAAACATATATCATAAGAGACTACTAACCGGACCTTCTGCCCAGCTTACCGACCAAACACAAACCCAAAAAATAGTTTGAACAGGAGGGGTTCTTGGACTCAAAACATCCCACAACATCAACATTTTCCAAAAACACATAATATACACCATCCCAAACAATTCATCAAGACATCATGTTTTTCTTTAAAAACATTTCTTTGAAAACCAATGGTTCAGCAGTTAGCGTATCCACCAATGGTACCCCATGGGCCTCACACATGCATGTTTCTATGCCACACTAGGAACCCTCCTCATATTCATCCCAACACTCATCCAGTAATTCCATAAACCATCCATCATCCCATATAACCTAATGGATGTGGTCGCTCATGTAAATTCCAATGGTTAAAATGAAAATTATTTCCACTTTTCAAAAACAAAACGGTCAACCAACCCATCATTTTTCTCAAAACTGCTAAAAATGAGATCAAAATATCAATTCACATCTTACAAAACTATTCATAAGGACACAACTATTTAGAAAAGAACTCACTTTCAAGTTATTTATATCAATTTGAAAACATATCATCCCATTAAAACACCCTTTAATTGTTTAGAAAACTATATTGGAAACACTTTTAAAAACCAACTTCAATATGGTTCCTGATTTCAAAAGTGGTGTAAGAACACTATTTTCCATTTCAAAATAATTCAAAAAATTCAGTTCCACCATTTCATAAATCAAACCATTCCCTCTTTATTTGAAAATCATTTCACAAAAACATTACGCTTCCTAAAACCAAGTCACTTTAAAACCAAAGTTCCATGATTTCAAAACTAATGCACAAAACAATGCAACAGGGAACTAGTTTTAGTGGGTGACTTGAACATATGGTTGGAAGCCATATTCCATTCACTTCACCATCACAGAGAGTGTTCTAGGGAATATCCCCGGCTCCACATGGCTTTCCAGACCCTGCGATCTCACTGAGACCATTAACCCAACTCTCTTTTCATTTCCTCTAATCATCATCAGACCAAGAAAACCAAAAGACACAGATAAATCCCAACATCCCTTGGCGACTTGAATCCCGACATGAGGTGTGGTGATCAAGCACACTACTCATAATCGGAATTTCATGTCCTGTCAATTTTAACTCTAGACTATTCTGACTATTTCTCAAATAACATGACTCAAATAGAGAAAACCTCCTCTGATACCATTTTGTCACGAACCGAATCTGGTCGCCACCAAAACCGGCACCTGACCCGACCCGTGGCAAGTCTCGAAGGGCGTTCCCGATCCCCACGGGCTGGCACAAGTGCCCGAGCATCAAAAACTGAAAATTGGGAATGATTTACCTGAGTTTTATACTTAAAACAACAAATGAAGCCAAGAAATCAAATCTGGATTTTTCATACGAAAACATCTTTTACTAAAATTCAGAACAGAATTACACAATTTTAAACAATGTTTGAACACCATTAAAAAGGTACAAACCCAAGAAAAGACAGCCCAAGAACCTCTACATGGACAGAGGCACCGCCCTCACGCCATTTCCATGACATTGCATCACGATGGACCGCTAAAAACCCGAACCAAAGGCATAAAACATGTACCCAAACCTTTGACATAAAATAAGCAAGTCTACTTACACCCAAAGGTGTAAGTAGGGTGTGAGAAAAAGCCCAGTAGGAGACCAACACTAAGAGGTTCCATGTGATAAACATTTCATGACAAAAAGCATTGCAAGTTTTGTAAATAAGAAATGCTTGTTACAATTTTCTAAAGGATGCAATAATAAATGAAAACAGTTTTCATGTGGTCTAATTTTAAAGGACCAACAATTTTAAAATAAATAACAAAGATACTGAATTTTCCAGCCAACAATACCGTATACCGACGGTAAGTACAAAGGATCTAATGAGCACAAGTAATAAGAAATAACCCCTAGGCACTAGCTAGCTGTGGGTCCTAGGTACCTCGTATCTCGGTGAGAGTAACCACAAAAAACAATATTTGTTCTCGTGCATGAGCCACTAGTAGGGATCATACCCATAACCTAGTGGTCCCCAATCATCATCATCATAATTTAGTTAGAGTTGTAAGCATCAATCTTGCTAAGTGAAACTGAGGCCAAACCCCACAGATTCACTAGCATACTAGTACACGTCCACCCACCTAGATACCGGGGTTTTCCCTTTGTGCTCAAACAAGTTCAACAATCCAAGAAATATAGTTTTCACATGAAAATATCACTTCTAAATCACACATTAACTAAACATCCCCCTGTACATCACAGAAGTCACAAATCCCACTTTTCATTCAAATGCATTTTGAAATCCAACTTACACCAAAATTGCCTACAACACTTTTTCCATTTCATTAACACTTCCACAAATACTTTAAACAATTTTATAAAACCATTATAAGATATTAATATCACATAACAGCCCACACACATATCCCATAATACCCTTCTCACCTTCACAATTCATTTTATCAATAAACTCACACGAAACATCCCACACCCGTGTTTCGCACACAAAACACAATTTAGTAAAACATTTCAGCAATTTATAAAACATTCTAAAAATGTTTGACATCTCAAATCACCACATTACCATTAAAAAACCCACATTAGGTGAACACAATAACCAAAACAGTACATATACACCCTTTCAGAACTTTGTTTAACCAAATAAAACATTTGCAATTTTTATAAAACAGACCCAAGAGGTATAGCCGTTGTTTGCACACTAAACCCATTTCAAAACCCTAATTAAAAACCAAAATCATACCAGTACCAATCAAAAACAGAACATTCAGACCTAAAACAATTTTTAAACCACCTCCAAGTGTTATACAAATACATCAAATAATACCACAAAGATACACATGAAAAACACACGTTTTCCTAAATCACCTTCAAGAAGTACAACACAGTTTTACACCTTAAACTCATTCAAAAACCCCTTTTCAAGGCCAACATGAAAATAATTAATTAACAAACTAGAATTTTCATCCCCTTTAAAAACTAATAAATCATTTTCATATGTTATAAACTAAACTCAAACATTACCCCAATAGTCACACATGAAAAGTACCCAATTTCAAGCTAAAATACAACTAAAAATTAATTGTTTAACCAAATCCATCAAAAACAATTTTCAAACCACAAAAAACAGATTATAAACATACTTAATTAATAAACCAATCAATCTAACTCATCACAAAATGGTTACACATGGAATCACCTACCTTTTGAGTTGAAACCCTCAAAACTTGTTGCGAAACCTTAAGCGCACCACCGCCGCACCACAAGAAATATAAATCCAGACCTAGACCACCAAAAATTGACCCAAAATATACCAAATCAGACCTTAGGATCGAACCCCAACTTCTGGACATGAGGAAATTCAATAAAGAGGAAATAAAACTAAAAGAGGATGGAATGAACCCAGAAGGAATTCCCTTACTTGAAATATCTTGAAGAAATCGGCCTCAATCCACCAAAATATGAATCTGCAAGTACCCAACACTGGTATGGAGGTTCTAAGGAGTAATATTAGGTCATGTGGGAACTGAAATGGGGGAAAATGATGAAAATTGAATGATTTATGAAAGATTCATTTTACCTTGTCAAATCTGGTCGATTTGAGAAAGAGTATGAGATATTTCCCTACTTCACGGCTCTCCTGAGCTCCAAAATTGCGAAACCGATAATGGGGGAAATCCTCGGGGTATTGGATTTGAGAGGGAGGTCGAATCACGGGAAAATAGTAAAAAATGAATGAGATATGAAAAATTTTAAAAACATATTTAAAGCAGGAAATGGGTCTAAGGATAGGCCCATTACCTAAATCAAAAACCCAAATCCATCATGATTTTGGATTTATATGTGGTCCAAAGGGATATGGTGGTTTTAATATATCAGGTTATGCCAATTGTGAAGTGGAATGGGTTTAAAATAGTAAAAATTGAAGGAGTTATAGAAAAAACAAAATTAGTGTTTAAATCTGGAACTGGGCTCGCGGTTTGGCCCAAATTTTCAAAACCCACCATTTTCACCAAAATGAGTGGTAAACCCCCCAAAAAAATTAGTAATGGAAATTAAATGAAATATTAATATATATAAAAGTCACTTGTGTGACATATATGGATCTAAAATATGAATTGCTGATAGAGTAGAGATCTCATGTTAACATCCATCTTTATGTATTTTATATCAGTATTTCATTTTTTATGGATGTGTGGGTTATAACTAAGGATTAATATGAATCACCTTACACAGTATCATGGAAATTTGTTATATATATGCATGTGTTTAATTATTTGAGTTTATATTTCATGAATGTCATGGTGATATTGATGTATATTGGATGTTGAAAAGTTATCTAGATATAATTCCTCCCATGACCATGTGGATACCTCATCACTAATCACTGGCCCATAGCCTAATAGAGGCGAGATTAGAGAGTTCACAAACTAGTTAGTTAGGAAGTGAAAAAATATACTTATTATATTCATCTAAACTGTCTAGTGTCAATTGAAAAGGCATGGAAAATAATTTTTGAATGAAATATATATTCATTAATCAATTAAAATAAACCAAGTATGATAATACAAATAATCTCTATTACATGTTATTTACCATCAATATTACACTAAAATAACTATTACCTCATGCTAAAAACTCCTATAATTATAGCAGACCCAATAATAGAAACTACCTACCAATATATCAAAGACCATACATATATAATAACATCATATTCATGATGATATACATATAATAAAAAAATTATATCTATTATGGGTATACAATATTCCTTACATAACCTCATCCTAAATGAATAAAACTTATCAAACAATCTCTTCATTATAAACATTCCAAGAAAGTATAGTATAATATTACAATATGTAATTATAAAAATGGTAAAAAAATATTCCAAAATATAGTAATTTTCTAACAAAATAACAATAAAATAATAATCATAATAGGGAAACCAAAAAAACCTCTTCCAACCTCATCTCACACCACTGATCTCTATACTAATGTACACTATTCCTTGTCCAAACCAACTAAACTAATCACTATTTAACTATTTCATATAAACTAAAATGATATATGTATGATTATTATATTGATGCTGACGTATCCTTCAGAATGATCCTATGTTTATGTGGGTGCTAGTTTAAACTAGCATGTTTGCAATTTAACCCGAGACTAAGTTTCACCCAATGTAGTGTGGGATTAGTAAATGGAACTACCACTTCACACACTCATGGCTACATTAGTTAAAAACTAATTGGTCATTTCATCCATGTCTTTCAAATTCATTGAATAAGTTTAATGAATTAACTAATATAATATAACATATAGGTTCCGTGAGATGGGACCTAAAACATTCGATATATCCAACACACTTATTTACATGAAGAGTTTTAAGGATAGACATATAAAGGAACTTATCCCTTCTATTAGAGTATTATTTTAAATATAATATTTCCAAAATTCACATCCATCCATAGAATCATTTATTATGAACATTGAAGGTGCTAAAACCCCTCTCAATATATAGGCATCATCAAGTTAGACACTAGGATATATGTTTCCTTGTGTAATCTTTAAGAGGATGTAAGAGTAGGTTTGATGTTACTGTGATCATCATAAAGTATACAATGAAGAGTAATATATAGATTAGTCATTACATTAGGTATACTTGCTTTATGGTATTCATTTATTCATGATGATACTATAGTGGACCAATCAAGTATAAATATGGGGTTTCTTCTTCTTCTATGTTTATTTGATGAATTTATACAACCCATCAGGGTTATTATAGATTTATTCTATGTAAAATAAACATTATTATTTCATTTTTGATTAAGAACAAGTTTTATGTAGTGTTAGCTCAGACTATCCTAGTTGTTATTATGCTAAAGTGTTAACATAATGTCAACAGGGTCCCTAATGATATGTTTATGTGAAAACATATATGGAAATGCCTCTTCCAAATTATGAGGTTTAGCTAATGTAATATTCATTATGACTTGGAATCATGATAATTAATTAATTTAATTTGAATTCAATTGTTTGGTGTACATTATTAAAATAAACTATCTTGTGTCACACAACACTAGAAATAGGGTATGATCTTTGGTTAAATAAATATTATGTTGATAGTCAATGTAATGTTACCACCTCTTGTAGTTATCCATTATAAACATCTTTATAATGAACTACATGAATCCAATGCATTGGAACTACCTAGAAAATATAAAACATCATCATTCCTCTTTGTAAAACACGTAACTAATGAATTCTAGGAAACCCAATAATAATCAAGAAACTATGGAATCAAACACTATAAAGTATCTCATAATATTTTCACTTCAACTGTATAGTAAATTTATTCTCTTTCTTATCATCCAACATTACCATATTTTATAACATTACATTTTTCAAATTCACACTCTAATTAGCACTATTACCATTATTTAATCAATTCATTATCTTGATCCAATTAATTCTTCATTGACACAAACAAACACACGCACACACAACTCCCATTGATTTTATTTTTTATCCTTTAGTTATCAAGTGAATCATAATAGTTACCCACAACCATACCAATCAAATTATATGAATCCAATTGACATTTAAGAGTGATAGAATTTATAATCCCAAACATCAAGTGATGCTTCAATAACCATGATAATAATTAGGCTTCAAATACATTTCTAAACACCGACCCGCCTATTATTATTAAACAATATACCTAAAAAAGACCTATCCAGCATTAAATCCTTATCAAAACTAAAGATCTCATGATGACTAGGGATTTTATGAGCCATATATATTAAAGAGACCTCATAAGGTGAATTGGAAAAAGGGGAGCTATGAGTTGATCTGAATTAGTACACGGTCAAGATAATGACGATCTTTACACCAAGAGTTTGAAGATCTCTAAAAAATTTCATTTTATCCTATAGTGAACTATTTAGATGACATTTACATCATATGAATTCTATAGATTTTTTATAATGACTATTTATTCATAAATATGGATATGTATTCATTTGTTATTTATTTAAAAAATTTCATGGATGAGTTTAATAATCATTCTATTTGAGTGAATTATCAAAGGATCCAAGATCTATTAAGGAAGATAAAACCATGAAGTGGAGGTTGATGAAAATATTGTAATGGTTTGACAATAGAAGGATAAGTTACTCTTAAAAAGGAGTTTCATTCTATAATACAATTAGTGTCTTTATAAATAAGATGAGTCAAATGAAAAAACATCTCATATGTATAAAAGTCATGCAATATAAGAATGAGGTTGTATTGTTATAAAGATTTAGAGGAGTTATAGGGATCTAATTATAATATGAGATAGAGGTCCTGATTAATATTTTAGACATTAGATAATGTTTGAGAATAAATTCAGGATGAAAAGTAGGTTTTGACACTGTAAATGAGCAGTTCACACTATAGCTGGTTGGCCATGAAAATATAATGCTTAACTAGATCTTGAGAAATTTTATTCATCATTACATATTCAAATTGTATACTCTATAAATCTATTCAAAGAGATATATGATATTTCTAGTATTATTTTTCATATATTTCATATATTGAAATCATACTATAGTAAAATACATCACAAAAAAATGCATGCGAAGTTTATAAACTATAAAGTTTCTCTTGAATCAATGTGTTATATAAAAGAGATGAGTCTCTAAGATAAAAAACCATCCATTCTAGGATTCTTTAGACTTGGAATAAGAAGAAGAAAAATATTGTACACTTGATCTAAATTATACAGGAACCTAATGAGAATGGATTTAAGGATTTAATGACTTATGGTGCATGTATTTCATTCATGTAATTATAGATTTGGAAAATATTTTTTAATTTTACTTATTCTAATTTATAATAAAATAGAAACATGTGTAGATGAATCATAAGTTATACATACTAAATAATAGAAAATAAATAATAAGGGTCTGTGAATCATGTAAAAATTGTTATTCCATATGTGTTTTCTACAACCCATGTATCACGATTACATCATCACAATAAATATCCAACAAAAGTAATTGATGAATATAATACCTTTGATTAATAGTTGGTATTCCTATAACCATTTATTCACAGCCTTCTTAGTGGTTTCATACTCTCTTTAGGTACCATAAGTTGGTATCAATGCATTCCTAAAGTGGTTTCGGGTATCCTTTCTCATGGATCTAAGGTTACTTTTGATACTAAATAATTTTATTAATGAGATATATAAAATTTGTGAATAATTTTAACAAAAATTGAATTTTTTTTTATTATGTAAGGGGATAAAATTTATGGAGAGATATGCTGGTTTTATATATTAAATCTATTGGAATTTATGTGCTTGACATCACAAAGTATGGTATAAATCATATATAATTTAGTAAAACCATTAATTTATTGGACCATAAGAATATTGAATTTTATGGGAGAGAACGTAATTTTTTACTTCTATCCCTATTAAAGAATGATTTTAAATGAGTCATTAAATTAAAGATATTAAATATAATTGAGAAAAAACATTAATATATCTATGAGGGGGACAAGAGAGTGAATAATACATTTTAAAAAACATTTGAAACTCAATTTGAGGATGTTTGAATGGTATAAGATAAAAATATAGATGAATTATTCATTATGGTCAATAAAATTGAGATATCAACTCAAATATATGGATAAATTCATGAATGTTCTACCATATTGAAGAAATTTATGATAAATATCCTCGATAAATTTCATGTAAAGATTTCTTACCTTGAAGATCAAGACATGGATGAGCGAGACATTAATAAACACAAAAATGTTTTGATTATTTACAATATATGTATATGGTAACCTTATAAAAAAAGAAAAATCTATAAAAGATATAATTTTTAAATATTTAAAATGTTCTTCACATATTTATCCTAATATAGATGATATACCCATATATTTTTCTTCAAATTTCAATGACTTAATCCCCATCATTTTTTAAGTCTAATTATATCATTTCTAGTTTTCATTGTAAAAATATAGGAATTATTATAAAAATAGAACAATTAATGGTTTTATGTTTTTTCAATATTTTAATGAATAAAATGATAAATCCATGTTTTTTATTTGAGTTTTTTGAAAAAATAATTTAAAAAGTAAATTGGGACAAATTTGGTAATATTTGGTTTCATATGACTTTTTTTCATAAATTTAATATAACCTTATGGAATTTTGAACGGATTTTGAGAAATATTATAGGGATTTTTTACTTCCTATAAATTTCAAGGATTATTTTATAACTTAATGATTTCATATGACTTATTTAGGATCTCTTAAGTCCTTTAAATATCATAATTCTTTGGATTTCATGAGCTTTTTTTAAAAAACAATTCCCTATTTTATATGGTTTCTATATACCAGGTAATAATTTTTCTCATATGAATTTTGTTCACATGTAAATATAAAACCCAAATATTATAAGAATTTAAATTTTTATATGAATTTAAATGTAGTAACTTGTAAATTTCATTTATTAGGACATCTAAATTATTATTAATTTAAATTCCAATGGAATGAATTATTATTATTTGAATGAGATCACCCCATAAGATTTTTTATTTTTTTGAAATTCCAAGAATTGGGCTGGGGATGAATCACACTACAATCATTTTGATCAAACCACATATATTACATGTGACTTTAAAAATATATAAAAGAATATTTTAAGGTCATGGGATGATTTAAATGGAATTAAAATATTCTTTCCATGTGAATAAATGATGAAAAAATGCATTCAAACCAGATGTCATCACTTTTACCACCCAGATGATAATTGTGGGAAATTATTATTGTATTCGTAGAGGTTTCCCAGAAATTATTTGATGGATTTTTATATTTCAAAATATTTTTTCCTCCATCATGTATTTATAAATATGTCACGAAATTAGATGGAAATTTGTGTCATTGGATATATGAGTTTCCATAGATTGATTTTGTTCTAGGTATTCATAAATAAAGAGAGAAGAAAGTTAATTGGCGTTGATTAATTAATGCATGGATAAAAATTCAATAATACATGGTAGTAGATACCTTAGGAATTTTCATAAAATTCTTTTAACTTTATTATATATATTTTTATTTTCAAGAAATAGTTTTATTAATGAAGATGGTACTTTTGTAACACAAAAATATTTTATGATATACATCTCGTTGAGTAAATTTAATTTATTTGATATATTTATTTAAATGAAATACAAAGTTAAAATGAAACATGAATAAATATTTAAATATTATTATGTTAAAATTGTTTCATTTTTAAAATCATCAGCATCTTAGGTTTACTTTTTTGTTTTTTCTAAAATGATTTATTTTTTCAGGAATAATGAAAAATATTGATTTCTAAAAAACCATTCATTTATTTTATTTAAATAATGTAATTTAAATGTACCATTATATTTTCAACGTTAGATAAATTTTATTTAAAATAATATAATTAAATCCATTCGGATCAACGTTTGACTATATTTTTATATAATTAAATTTTTAGGCTCAAAACACATTTTCCTGGAAAATTGTTTTACATCAAATTTTGTGGAATTTTTTTTTAATTTTTTTTGACAACATATATAAATTGAATTCAATAAAATGAATTTCATATTTTTCAATAAATTGGTTGTTTTTTAAAATATTTATATTTTATTTTTAGGCACTATTATTAGTAATCAGGGTAATATTTGTTTCAAATTTCTTTTCCCTTGGGTTTCCTCATGACGGAACTGCTCCTTCTGGCCCATTTCATTCTCCGTTTCATTCTCCTTTTACTTTGATCTTTCCAGATTTATCTCCTTTACTTGAATCTCGGTTTTCATTTTGTTGTGGTTATTTCATTATTCATTGTGTTGTTGTCAAAGGTAGTTCATTGTGGAAGCCTCAGGATGCCCAACCTGCTCGGATCTCATGTTCCAATGAACCTCTCCAGGTTAGATCTAGAGTGGTATTTCATTTTGGTTTTAGGATTTTTGGTTCGGTGGTCGACTTTTTTCAGGTGTGCTCCTACGTCGGCTTATTCTCTTCATTGGCTCTTGTTTCAGTCTCCCCGGGATGTTGTTGTTCGGAGCCCTCTACCGTTCAGTTTTAAATGTTTATTTTAAATATAATTTTTTTATCATTACCATTTATTTATACTATTATGTGATTGAATAATTAGATTAAATTCTTACGTAATGCCAACACAATATTTATTCAATTAATAGGGAAGTCAAAAAAATGAATTTAAAAATATTATAATTAATATAATTGATATGAAATATTGTTTTAAAATAATTTTATAGATGAATATATTATATTAGGGATGTTTTAATTGATTTTATTAAAATTGTACATTTTTCTTGGTTTCATTAATGTCAAAGTAAATCAACAGTGTCAAAAATAAATTTGATGATATTTTATGAAAGTAATATTTTATCAAATTATTTAAATATCATAAAATATATAGAAAGAGGAAAATTGTGATACGATATGTTCAAAACTTTCATACCTTTTCTATTTATGATGCAATTTTCCTTTAATATTAAAAAATTCATTACCATAGTTAAGGTTGAAATTGGTTAACCAAGGGGTTAATCCAAAGGATAAGGATTAAAATGATATCTAAACCTTAAAAAATTTCATTTGATGGTTATATTATTAACATATCTTAATAATTTTTTTAATTTTTTAAACATTTTTCATGAGTTATACACATATTATATTATAATATTTAATGAAATACAAAAGTTCCCCTCCCATAACTTATAAAAGGACACTCATTACCTCTTTTCTTCATACCATAATGAGAAAATCTAAATCATCCAAAAAATGAAAATTTATATTATAAACTTCTTTATACACTAAGTAGAGGCGATTTGTTTTCTAAAAATACCATTTTAATGGTCATCAAGAAGGTACCTAAATGAAGTTTATCGAAGTAGAAGTAATCATTTTTATCGACTATTTAAAATTTATTTCTTATTACACTTCGTATGAATCAATTATACCCAGACTAAAATAATAAATCTAGTATCATAAATATACAATGATTTTATTATTATTATGTTAAACACATTTTTATCTATTTTCACCCAATGAAAAGTAAACACATCGCTCATGCGTACAAATGACTTACCATCTCCACACAGAGGTGAAATTCATTTTTCATTATCAATTTTGTTCGTTAGTTATAATTATAGAAATAATTAATATATATGATATTTATTAAATAATTATGCTTATTTAATTATAATATCTTATCTATCTTCTTACATTCTTATTTTTTATAAAAATGATAACGCCACTTGTGTGTATGTGTGGACTACCACCTCCCTAAAGAGTTGTGATTCATTTTTACTTTTCATGTTACATGGATGGTAATAAGGATTTATTTAATTAATATATATTATATATATCATATATCAATTATTCTTAATAGGGTAATTGTTACATACCTTTCTTTCATTCCATCAATCAAATAGTCCAAATGGTGTTCAAGTATACTTACATACTGCCATCTCCACGAACAATGTAAATCATTTTTCTATCTCTATCTTTTATAGATGAATATATATATATAGAATATATATTATATTTATATCATTATAAACAATATATATATTATGTAACCATAGTCAATGTAAAAATACATGAAATACCAAACCAAAAGTCTCTTGAAAAATGAACTAGTTTACTCTCAAAACCATGATAATAAAAAAGTATTATTAACAAATGTGTGATAATATGTTATAAATGGATAATAAATAATATTATATATATTTATATATATTTAATATTTAATTATAATAAATATAAATTTATTATAGAGGAGGTTCAAATAACTTATGAGGAATGTCAAACTAGAAGTAAGGGACTTCATGTTAATCTACACTCCAATGAGACATATTTGGTATTATAAACATATTTTATTTTATGTAGTGTATATACTACCACTTTGTTGTATTTAAAATAAATCTTTATTTATTTATTATTATTAATCATAAAATTCAATTTACTTATTCAAGGGGTTATAATTTAAAAGTTACCAATGATGCAAGACTTTATTTTACAAGCTCATTTTTTTGGGATTTCTCTTATTTTTACTGAGTGAATATTACAACCTATCCATAGTAAACTCTATAAATTTTATTTTTCAATATATATTCAAGGATTTTTAATATTTTATTTTAAATATTCCTCCCTTTATAAATTTAATGAATCAAATAAATTTTCAAAAGAATTTCTGATCATATATAACTTTTTTATTGGGAATATTTTTCGTCCAAGTTCATATTTTTAAAAACACTGTTAAAAAAGTACTTTTTCATTTACTGAAATTATTTATCAAGGATATTTTATTTTTTCATTGATTTTTTACATGGTTTTAAAGGAATATTTCAAATTCTACTTTCATTAGAAAAAGTGAAAATGAATATTTATTTTTTAACATATAAAACATCCAAAACTTTTCTTACCACCATAAATGATTTATGCTCTTTAGATTATTGTATTAGTTCTCAATGGTTATACAAAGAAAACTTTTTAATGGTATATTATTTTAATGTTTTTATTTCGTTTTAATTATTTCCTTAAAGGACATGATTTTATTACCTAACCTATAACTCTGATGAGTTAATGGTCATCTATTATCTGTAACTAATTTTGTGGAAATAAAGCTTGTCTTGAAACATTCACATTCATATGATCATTTTTCATTGGAAAATACATTTCTATTAAATTAAAAAATTGTTTTTATCATGAAAATTTTAATTTCCTAATTCATATACAATTTCTACATATGGTGTTTTACTATAAAACTTATCTGATTGATTGGGGAAATCTTGATGGCCTATATTATTTAATAAATATTGATATTTTTTTATAAGGCACACTGTTTATAAAATCAATTGATCATTCAATATATGGGGAATGCATTGGACATGCAGTGATAGGTGGGCCCCATAATTATATATTCCCTCAATATATCAACAAATCTAATGAGACAAACTAGTTGTCTAAACTTATTAAATGGGTTTTTAGTGCAAAGCTACCCATATATTAAACTATCATAACACAAGGCCTTAATTGTAAAGATATAATAATGTCTAAGATCATGATGTAAAACATTGAGAATTTAATTTAAGGATAATTTAGTTATTATTATCCACGACATTACTTCTTTGATATTATATGTGGATGCATTTCTTAGTAAGTTATTTCTTAAATGACATTAGTTCTTATATATTTACCTTACCAAATTGATTATGACTTATTTAATAATGATAGATTCCATAGTACTTAAACATTTTATAGAATCTAAGATCAACCTTATTTTGTTTTCGTTTCTTGAGGATATAAATATAGAATTTTTGATTGAGTTTAAGGATATAAAATATTTACTTTCACCATGTTTTAGAATTTACTACCAATGTAAAATGGGAAGCATGCATATATCTAGTAATTCAAGTCTATAAAACTATTTTATCCTTTTATATGAGATCACTTGTATCTTATATAGATGTACTATAGTATAAACCTTCTTAAAGTTATTGTAGTTAGGGGTTTTATCCCCTTTAATTCTTGAGTTATATTTTTTTTTCTAAAGGTTTTTTAAAGTTTATCCAATTTATGAAGTAAAATAATTTATTTTTTTATTTAATTTTTAAGGAGAGGTATTTCCATGAAGCATAGTGATTTTTTTTAGGTACAACTAATTGGTGGTCTTCAAGTAGTTAAATCACTTCTATTGGAGGAATGAAAATCACACTGAGGTGTTCTTATGATGTTCAAATATCATTTGGATTTTACATTGATTTATTTGGGTGAACATTGGGAAATTCAATAGGCTAATATATTTCGATAAGGGAAGAGAGATTTTCTGAATGTTAGCACTTTTCCATTAATACCAATTTTAAATTGATTTCACACTTATTTATAATCCAATATTCCTTTAATCTTAAAAAAATTATTTTATCACGTTATTATTATTATTTTTCATTTAATTTTTATATTTTTATCAAAACCCCAAAAAATGCCTATATTATTTAATTTTTATCATATAGAAAAAATTGAAAATTGAAAAATTAGTTTTCAAACTCCTAAAGAGATAACCCTTGGTTTGTTATATTGCATTGTTTGGGAATAAAAAATACAAGGGATCTATAACAGATCAAATTTTTTTCGATTAAATCTATTTATAGGGGAGATAACTAAGTTTATTTATTTTTTTGTATGTATATAAATTCACATCTCGGGTTAGTGAAATTGGACCAAGAAATAGATATGACTTATCATTATAGATTTAAAGTTGTTAGAGTTTTCACCGATTATAGTTTTTAATTCACCAACACACCAAAAAATAAACCGTATAAACCTCATAATATTTGACAACATAACTCTCAAATAATTGGATTCATCACATAGTTACAATAAATAAGATACTATGGAAAACCCCGATGCACCTACTAGATTTAAAATAACATATGGTTTCATTCAAAACATTCAAAAATTAAATAGAATTATAAGTGAGGGCCTGCATAAAATTTTCCAAGAGTCTAGTTATATTTGTGTTAAGATGAAACTATACAGTCTCAATAAATATCAAATGAAACATTGGGTTTTTTATTTTTCATTATAAGGATATAGAAATGAATAGTTTTTCTATTTAGATTCAACTTTGAATAGAGAATTGAATTAATTTAAGATGTTTTTTCTTAAAAAAACATTTCCCTACTTATAATATTACTATAATCTAAAAATAAATTAATAATATTAGGAGAACTAAGGTGATAATTCTAATTAATATTAGGAAATATTTTATTTAATTTGTTTTAGTTTCTCTCACTATAAAATTATTAAAAAAATTGATTCAATATTCTTATGGGGATTTTTTCCTAATTATAGGGGTATGATAGATGTTGTTTTATGGGGTGATTTAGTTGATAAAACCCCAAATACTGTCAGGAATCTTATTTCACACATGTTTACAAAATTTTAAACATTTATAGGCCTTTTAAATTTTAAATATTATTAAGAAGTTCCCACTTTCAATTCTAAAACAAGTATGATTTTTTGTTAACTTATTGATCTCACCACGATGGTTAAGTTAAAGAAGTTTTCTAATACTCGACAAACCCAGCCTAATTCTTGAAATAGTATTAAAATTCATATTTAGTGTGGAATTTTTTCTTCAAATAAACATTTTAGCGATCAATTACCTTAAACAAAAGAACTTTTAAATATTAAAAAGATGTTGTTCCACGAATACCATTATAATCCAACAAATAAGATCTTTTCAACCCTACAAACAATTAAACAAAGTGTATAATAGCTTATCTTGTTAAATATTAATATTACTTAAACTATAAAACGTATTTTTACAGGGTGATTTAAGTAATTCACAAGTAAGATACTTTAATGTGAATTCTAATACTCATTATAGAATAAATTTTAAAATATTACAATTTGTTTTAAAGATTTATAATATTATTGAATAATAATTGTGATTCAAAAAATTATGATGAAAAATTTTAGGAAAAAAATAGGAAAACTAGACAATAATGTTGGTATCTTAACAAATAATATAATTGTGGGTTAAAGTTAAAATCTTAATGTGAATATAAATTTTAAAAGGAAAGAAAATGTGAGTTATATAGAATATAAAAGTAGAACTAAGTTTAACATCCCTCAAAATAAGAAGTGAAAAAATTATTTTCTACCTAAAAATTATAAAGATACTCTTAAGACTGCTTCTTATGAAATTGATCTTACTTGAAAAGGAAAACAGTTATTGAACCCTCTAAAAATTCAACTTATTTTACAATAATTATAAATATAAAATTAATAATCTTTGATTGATAGAACTATGAAGGATTGAAAAACTATGACCAGACTATATATTTGTCAAAAATAATGCTCAAAATGATAAAGAGATACCCAATGTACCACTTTACGCTAAAAGTAACCCCTACCGAGGAATATTTTTTTGAGAGATTTGGATAAATATGTTTTAAAATCATTTAGGAAAGTTTATGTTAATATACCTCTTATTGATATTGTAAAATAGATTCCAATGTTTTCTAAATTTAGAATGAATTTTTTTTCAAAAAAAAATTTAAATGGATGATGAAAATTTAACTTAGTGATAAATGTTTTATCCATGATTTGACCTAATTTTCCTATTAAATGTAAATACCGAAGAACTCATATTCTTACCTATACCACATGGGAGTGTGAATTCAAGGATTTCATTTTAAACATAACAGTTTCCATAAATTTTATACCCCAATCTATATAGTCATATTTATAAGTTAGAGGGGTAACAAAAACTAGAATTATCCTTAAACTAGCCAACCTAAGTACCAAAAAACCATCTGGTTTTATATAGGATGTTTTGGATTAGGAAAAAGACATGCATTTTCATTATTATTTCTATTTATTGGAGATAGAAGATGATAGGATTTAGACAAATTCACCTCAAATTCTTGGGAAAAAATTTTAAAAACATTTAATGTAATCATAATTGCTCATAAAGGAATTGTTTCACTTGAATTTTTAGGGTAAAGAGTTCATATTAAGTTTTTCTAGTATATGAAATACATAATTTATGATTATTTACACTCTCAAGTTAACAAGATTGAATATTTTTCCTTTAACTAATTTATTTATTTTACATGTAACGAGCCACAAACTTTTTTTCTAAAAATTAAACTATATTTATGATAATTATTAATTAAATATTAATATAATTGTTACATACGAAGACTTTAAGAACATTGAAACTACTATTTGTAAACTATATAATTTTGAAAAATGCTACATCTGATTTCTATGAAATTATTAAAAATTTAGAAAATGAATAAGGTATTTTCTATTCAGAAAAGGTTGAAAGTTTTGGATTTCAAATAAATGTTGAGTAACTTATACCTATTAATACTATTTAAGGTGAAGTTTAATGTTTTCTTGACTCTTATTCTATTTTCAATAAAACTACTGAAAATTTGAAACTACTAAACCTTATTATTTTTTCATGAAATGAATGATAATTTTTTATGTGAAACAAATGTTGAGTGATCTAAAACTGATGTGAACAATGATGGTAATTTAGATCATGAATATTGATTCAAATTATGTTTTCTTTAAAAGACGTACGTTTAAAAACACCCATGAACAACATATTTACTTTAATTTCAATAAAAAATATATTGACTTTGGGACTGAATTTTGGGCTGAACATTATGTTACGGAGTCAGGTAAAGCTTTTTGGACCAAAAATTTCCTCATTGATAAGGAAATAATACTACTACATAAATATATTAAATATGAATTATTAGGTGAAAATGATCAATTCCCTACCATTATTTAAAAATGTATATTAAAATACTAATATAACAAACATTTAGGTGACCTTAAAACCAAAAATAATGATTTAGCATGTGATTTATCTAATTTAACATGAATTAGTCCTTCAGTTATCTTATACAATATTCCATTAGTTTATAATTCAAAACCAATTAAGAAATTTCAAAAGATATTGAACCTGTCACTTTTATAGTTTATTAAAAAGGAATAGATCACCTTGTTTTTTATTGGAATCATTTTTCTAATATTTGATAGATAATGGGTGAATCCAATCTAATTTATTCCAAAAAAAGTGGGTTCACAATTTCCAATAACGAGTTTATGATCATGATCCTGTTTGGCTTCCAAAAAAAATTTGGAGAATTTGCATTGATTATAGAAAACTCAATTCACTTATAAGAAAAGGTCATTTCCCTCCCCAATTTCTAGATCATGTTCTTAAAATGTTACCTAGATAGACATACATTTTTTCTTGATGAATTTTATAGTTACTTTCAAATTCACATTGCACCTTAAAATCAAGAGAAAAAACTTTTAAATGTACTTTTTGTTCCTCTTCCAAAAAGAATAATTCTATTTGGTTTGTTTAATACCCATGAAATTTTCAAAGATATATGATGATATTTGTTTCTAAATTTATAAAAAGATATATGAAAGTATTTATGGATGAATTTATTTAAATGGATAATTTTTTTAAAAATCTTGGGTGTCTTTCATGAAACGTCAATTCCTAAAAATATAGTTCTAAATAATTAAAAATGCCATTTCCAAATATAAAAAATAATTTGTATTGGTCGTGTTGTGTATAAATATAGAATTTAAAAAAAAAATATGGTAAGGTTATTTATTCACTTAAATCCACAAAAATACTGATATGTTGGAGATAGTTCATCGGACATGTAGATTTTTATCATAAATTCTTAAAGGAATTTAGAAAGATAACACTGAATATATAGAAGTTTCTTTAAAATGAGACTCAATTTGTCTTTTATAAATGTTGTAAACATGACTTTAAGGAGACGAAATAAAATATGATATCCCCAACCATTTTCCATCCACTTAATTTGGCCTTCCCTTTTTAATTATTGGATGATGGGTATGATTTTTCTCTTAGGGATGTTTTAAGTAAAAAGTTTGAAAAGAAATATCATGTGATAGACTATGAGGCATGGAATTTAGATCAATATCAATCCATCTACACAAAAACTAAGAATGTTATTTTAGATGTTATTTTTTCTTTATAAATTTTTACAAGTTATTTATTAGGCTCTAAAGTGATTTTTGTTTTTCATTTTCCATTCTAGAATCATATTTTTAGTGAAGAAGCATGAAGTAAAACCAAAATTTTATTGATTAATTGTTTTTTTGTTACATGATTTTTATATTGAAATAAAATATAATAATGGAAGTTAATATCCAATGGATATCCACTTAATCTATTAAACTAATGATTTAGGTGAGAAATATCAAATATATCCACTAGTTAAAGAAAGATTTCTTAGTGAGGAATTTTAAACTATTAATAGTGAGAGACCATGGTTTTTTTTATATTGAAAATTATTTAGATGAAAATGAAGTTCACAATTATTTTCTATGTAAAATAATTCTATGTGAGTGAGTGAGGAATAAAAATACTTTTTGTATGATCCTTAAATATATAATTTTCGTAATGTAAAATTAATTAGAAGATGCATTCCAGATTATAAATTTTAGTCCATGCTAAATTATTTTTGTAATTTTAATTTTTAATGACACATTGGATCCTAAAGAACAACTATTAAAGTGAAAGTTTATTTATTATATTTGGAACCATTTTAATATATGAAATTGAAATCTATAAATCATGTAAATATTTCCAGTTTCAAGGTAATATTTATAAGATAAATGAAATTTCTCATAACCCACTTTTTTATGCGTTTGATTTCTGGGGTATGTATATCATTAGACCATTTATGAATTTTTTTTTATAAATTTACATATTACATTGTTTTAATTATGTTACGATGAGGGTAGAGTCAATTCCCACTATATCTGATGATATAAATGTTATTTTCATGTTTTTTATAGGAAATTTATTTTCTAGATTTCAGTTGTCAGTGTTTAATATCCATAGTAAAGGGATCCATTTTATCATATAAATTCAGAATATATTTGATTTAAATATAGATTTCACCATAGATTTTATAGAACCAATCACACACAAATAAATATAATGTAAAATTTGTTTAAAATAGATATAAAAAAGCATTTTAGGGAAAACTCTCCACCAAAATAGAAAATATTGTCATATAAGAATAGATTATTTTATTTTTTTAAAATAGAACGTACTTCAAAGAACCATTTTGAATGTAACCTTTTAACCTTGTGTATATACAATATTATCACTTATTACGTTAGAATATTAATCATTTTGGGATATTATAACGTGTATCATGAATCTGTTTTCTATAAGATATGAAATAAAATTAAGATCATAGGAGTTTGAAGAAAAAATAATAATTTATGTGAAAGCTCCATACTATACATGGAGAACACATAGGCTATTAATTATATAATGGTCTTCAAAAAATATTTCCAAGAGGGAGAGAAATTACTTCTATTTGAATCTTGAATAAAGCTCTTTCCAATTTAATTTCATTCCAAATAGTTTATCCTATTCATTATTACTCAATTTTTTCCATTCATTGTTGTTTAGATTAAGTAAATAGGAATTAACCACCATTAATAGTCAACGCAAATAGAAAAAATAATTTAAATTATAGTTTTTAAGTACCTACATGGGAGAAGATTCACCTTTAAGAATCTAAATACAACCAAACACCAGATTGTGTCCATCATTTATACTTGTTTTTTTATGTTCATAATTTTTTCCTCATTCTTCACATTAATTATTTCAAAATTATGAAATTTAAAAAAAACTAGGTAGGAGAGGAAAATATTTTTTCATAATATTTCTTTTGGTCTTCTTTTTAAATTATATATTTTGATTTATTAGAAATATTATTGTTTTTGTTTAAAATTTTGTGTGCAAACTTTAATTGTTTTTATATTTATTTAAAATTATGAGATTTAAATTTAATATATTTAAAATTTTTGAACCTCATTTCAATGAGTGAACTAATTTTACTAGTGGACAAAAATTTAAAGGAATATTGAAATAAACCATATTTTAGATTCAATATTTTAAGTAATTCATGTAAACAATTTTTAAACTCATTCTAAGAATAAGTATCTGAATTTCAAAATAAATTTATTTTTAGGATTATAAAGCCATTTAAGACCTTATTACCAATTATATCAGTTCTTTAGAGAACCTAAAAAATGGTTTAATTAACAATAAATTTATTTTTTATGTCAAAACTAGAAAGTTTAACTAACTTGTGTTGAGATAATTAAGGAATATTTTTTATATAAGAAGCCCAGTTAGAAAAATTTAATTTTTTTATTCAGTCCAATCTATTATACATAATACTTTGAAACCCTTATAAATATATAATTTTTTTTAATAAAATCACATTATAAGCTTGTAATACCTATTGAACCATCTCTAGAGGAAAACCATTTATAATGTAGTTGAACTTACGTGTGGGGGATACCGTATTGTAGTATGTAGCATTATTTTGGAATACTTTGGAAGAAAAACTGAAGTTTGAAAGAATATTTTAAAGTGTTACTAGAAGATCTATTTAGATAATAATAATACAAAAAAGGGAAAAAAATTATTGTGCTGAAATATTATATAAAAAAATAAATTTTGAAAATCATTAAAAAGGATTCCTCTTTCAAAATAAAGATTCGTAAGGCATATAACTATTTGTAAATTCAATGGACACTCAATTTTAAAAAAATATGAGAATAAAATGAAAAAATTAATTATGTGATAAAGTAGTTGAGGGGATCAATTTATTATTGTTGATATGATAAAATTTTGTACATTCCTTAAACATTTACAAGATATTTTGAGATTTTTCATTAAAAATGTGGGATTGGATAATTATTTTATTGAGTGTAAATTGAAATCATGCATTTTTTATTCATAAAATTCTAAAACTCCATATTATGCATTTTATATTTTTGAAATTTGGAACATACCTCCCCTTAACCTCTATACAACCTTGAAAGTTCCTCATGATAAACACAGTTCCTTGTCAAAAATTTATGGATACTTGGAAACTTATCAAACCTATGGTGAAACATAAATGTGTTTTAGATGACAAAAACATGTCTAAAAACTAAAATTTGGTAGATGAGGGAAAAAATTCAATAAGGTAAGTATTTAAGTGAATGGGAAGATAAATTAAGTGGGAATTCATTGAATAAAGCCAATGAACAATTTTAAATAAATGTTATTTATGATTAATGATAACTTTGAGTTCCTTGGTTGTTCAATTGGTGGATCTCATATGCATGTCCTGTGAATTTATTTTGGAATTATTTTTATTCTTAATTATCCATGCGTTAAATTTATATGTATGGGATAATTGATATACCTAATATTTTTATATCATTTTGTTTTAATTTTAATGATTTAATCCCTGCTATTTTCTATTTTTGAGTGGAATTTTTTCATTTCTATATTTTTGGAAATTATTATGAAATTCTATCAATTAATGGGTTTTAAGTGTTTTTAACCATTTATAGAATAAATTAATCATTATTTTTTTTCATTTTATTTTGAAAAAAAATCATTGGGAACTTGAGATGATTTTTTTGGGTAAAGTTTTGTTTCAGATGAATTTTCCCTTGAATTTCATATGAATTTTTTGAATTTAATAATACTTTCGGTAAATCCCATTTAAAATTTCAATTTTTTATATAATTCATCAGGTTTTTATTAATTTATTTACATTATATGACTTATAGAGGATCTCATAAGTATTTTGTGGTTCATAATATTTTGGATTCCATGAGACTTTGATTTTGGAAGACTTTCCCCCTATTTTATATATCTTGTTTTTTCATATGATAATACTTCTTCCCATTTGAATTTTATTCTTGTGTTACATTAAAATACCAATCCCATATGAATTTTCATTTATGTAATAAATTTACCATAATACTGTTGGACTTTCATTAATTTTTACTTGGATGTATTACAAAATGAAAGTCATACATAACAGAGTCTTATGATTTGAATTAATTCCTCCCACAAGAACTATATTACAAGGTGAAATTCTAAGAATTAGGTGGTGGAAGATTCATGCCATAATAATTTAATCAAAAACACATATCATCCTTATAACTTCAATAAATGGGAAATGAATATTCAAATGACGTGGGATGATTTGAATATAATTAAAATCTTTTCCTATGTCGATAACTAATGAATACATGAATTTGAACTATCCGTTATTGATTTTTACATATAGGTGTTAATCATAGAAAATTAATTCTATATTTTTAGATTTTACCTAGTTTTAAACCACTTTATTTTTAAAAAACGTATGTTATTCTCAACAGGATACATGACATGTGACACTGATCTTAAACGAACCATGAAATATTAATATTTTAAATATTATAGTTATAACCTTTCCATTAAATAATATATTTTAAATAGTATTAAATAATTTTTGAAATACATAGACATAAATATATTTATATATATATTCTAAATGATAAAAATTTAATGATATATTGTTGGTAAATTACCAATCAAATTTTAGAAAATTAGTTTTATTCATCAAAAATATATTTCATTTAAAAATGTTTTTTATTTATTATTAAGAGAAAATATTAAAACAATTTATAAAACATTTATATAATGTATTTAATAATACTAATTTCATTTTTTAAATAATTATACGAAATTTAAATTATGGTGGAATTTTGGGAGTTTTTCAAAAAATGTTGATTTTCCAGTGAATAGTGAAGAATACCGATTTTCGTTAAATAGTCATCTTATTTAAATAAATAAATTAATTTAAAAGTTCCATTATGATTTGGATTTTATTTAAAGCAAAAAAATTATTATTTATTTATATTTAAACAATCTAATTTCATTTTAATAATCATTATATTAGATGTCAGTATAAGTTTATTTTTGGGTTTAAAAATGGGGTTTTATGGAAACTGTTAAAGTGAATAATGATTATCCACTTTAATTAATTAAAACAAACCATAATGAGAAATAATTTAAATTAAATTTATATTATATATATATATGAATTTAAAATAATATAATTATTATTACTAGTCAGGGTGTTAATATACAATAACATGATACTTGAAAAACACATTTCTTGAAAAATAAATGTTTCGTTATGTCTGTGGGTTTTATTTTAAAATAAATATTGTAAATTATTAGAATTTAATTTGGTAAAATGTATTAAATACTTTTAATAATAATAATTTATGTTATATAATAATTTTATCAAAAAGAATTCTAGAATTAATAGTAAAAATATTTTACCACAGTTAAGGTGAAAACGGGTTTACCGAGGGTTAAACTAAAAATATAATAGTAAAAATTACATAAAAATTCTCTATATTATACTGTATAGAAATATATTTATTTTAAATCATCTAATTCCAAATAATGGTTTATTTTATATCTATTATCATGTGAAAAACCTGGGTATCACTTTTTTTTGAAAAATTATAATTGTGTCACTCACCTCACTTATAAAAGGCCACCCACCCTCCTATCCTCTTCACACATTCAAATCCATTTGGATCACCCAATACCTACCCAAATAACTTCCCTAATTATATCACTATTATCTATATACCCTATTTTTATCATAAATCCATACTAATAAGTCTTTTGGTGCTAACATTAGGAGGTTGTCTCAAGAAGAGGCATCATGCTTAACAAGAATTTTTATTTAATTTCTTCTTCCACCTACATAAAATAATATTCAATTATAATGAAAACTTTTACCCATATATCCCATATATTTAGATTCTATTATGTTAATTACATAACCTAAATACATATATTCTTCTATCAAATGGGAAACAAAACCATCATTTGTGTGTACGGTGGACTACTGCCTCACAAACCAATATAATTTTTTTTATCATCATCACCTCTCATGGATTGTTATATTGAGGTATTGAAAGTATATATATTATATTTTATAAATAATTATACTCAAATAATTATTATATCACATATACCTTCTTCATATTCATTACATGGTGGATACGAAAATGTCGCTCATGTGTACGGCAGACTACCGCCTCACGAAGTGATGTGATTCATTTTTCACTAACGCTTTTCATGGATGGTAATAAGGATAAATTAAATTTGTATATGTGATAAATATGATGTATGAATTATATTAATGAGATATTTATAATTATTAAAAGATAATATATCATTTAATTTTTACCTTTCCATTCACTGGGGAAGTGATAACATAGGTTATGCATATGTGTGGACCACCACCTCCCCAAAGTGATGTGATTATGTTTTCACAACAACATCACATGGATGATATATATAAGTGTATTTAAAAACATAATAAGAAATTTATGATATATTTATAATTATTTAAATATAAATAATACTTACGTATTTCTATAAAAACTATTGTAAAATGGAAACATTACTCATGCATACGTACAACCTACCATCACTGTGATCATAAAACAATTAATTTTTTATAACCATTATTCATGTATAATTTTAAAAGTATAATTTTATTATAATTTTTTTAATTATTTCAGGATTATTATTATGGAGATGATGGAAAGATTACATCTTTTGTCTCAATCAACACACCGATTTCATTTTGAAACAATGAACCAAACAGCCTCAAAACACACAACATAGAGTTAAATAATTGAGTATTTATATATGATATAGAAATAAATTGAGTAAATAATTTAATTATATGTGATTAAACCTGGAAAAGGTTATTAAAAAATAAAATAATTTTTATAAGCTTATTATAGAGAAGTTAAAGGTTATACATTGAATGTCTGGACTTGAGGTTAGGGATTTCACCTCAATTTATTTTCATTGAGGCATATTTTAATGTTATACACCTAATTTATTATATATATGGTGTTTAAAATAACCCTTTTACATTATATATCATGAATTATTTATAATTCACATTATTTTAATTTTCAATTTGAAATATTTCATCTAAGGAGATTTGACTGGAAAGATACCATGTGGTAAGGGTTTCTTAACCAAATTTCTATTCGTTGGTTTATAAGTCTTTTTAATTGACATTGTTACCCAATTATTATGTTTAAATTGATCTCTAAATTTTTTTATTTAAAATATTAATATATGGATTTACATTTTTAAAAAATAATCACTCCCTTAATTAATTCTCAATTCAATGGTATGATCTTTGTAATGGTTATTCATCTCAAATTATATTCTTTTGGGAGATAAAATTATGATATGTACCTATATTACTATAATAGGTATTTATACTACCATTTTTATATGTTATATCATTAATATATTTATTTTCATGATATTTAAAGTTTCACATGCAGTTATTATTTTATGGGGATCGTGATTGAAGAGTTACCAAAGTGGAAAAGAATTTATGATACAATACACTTTATTTTGGTGATTGTTTTTATTGACGGTTCTTTGGGTGGAAATAATAGGATCTTATTTTTTTAAATCCCTTATATTTTATTTTAAAATATTTATAAATGTTTCTCACATGTTTAATTTTTATTTCATCTATTATAGATTAAACAAATATCAAGAAATTTTTTTAAGTGATACTGATCATGTATCTATCTTTTAGACCGAGAATCTTTCTCTTCCATATCAATGTTTTGTAAATATTTTCAGAAGTTTTCTTTTGTAAACATAAATTATTTCATAAATATATCTTTCATGATATTTTAACTTATTTTTTAATGTTTTATTAAGTAAAGTTCTTAATTTTTTCCAAATGGGTCACTTTGACTCCCTTAAGAAATGTTTGATAAGAATGTTAATTTTTAACATTTTCAACATGAGCGGATTTTCATTCCATCATGAACACTCAATGTTTTAAATATTTTTTTTTAATTTTCAAAGGTTATTTAAAAATAAAATTATTTCTTTAATGTTTGATAATGTTTTCAATTTAAAAAATAGTTTTTTCATAATGGAAATGATATTTTCCTCAAGAGAATGTTCCAATTGATCTTCTAAAATAAATCTCCAACCAAGATGACATCCTTTTTTGTTAATCAAAGTGAAAAGGTTATTTTACAAAAGAGTTTTTTTAATACTATTTTAATGATATGTCCACTCATCAACATAAACAATCCTTGTTGTTACTTATGCTGTATTGGAATATTTTGCAATGATACAACCCACATTCTCTATCTGGATGGATTGCTATTTTATAAAATAGATTTTCATCAAACCTGTTTCTCTTCCATGGATTAATCATGTTATGAATGGAATGATCTATTTTAATTTATATGAAAACAATTTATTTTCCCATAACTTTAACACTTAATTTATATTTGTATTCCCTTATATGATATCAATTTTTCATTAAATAAAATCCTTCTTCTCATTTGAGATGATTTATGTTTTGAAAATGGGTTTTTAATGAAATGGGTATTTTGATATCAAAAAGTGTATCATACATGGGTTTCATATACTTTTTCAATTTTTATTCATTATATGGTCCTTGGACATTGTTAACAAAGGTTTTATCCCCATTATATCTCAAGGGGGCCCCCCTACAACTTACATGATGGGTTGAGTCCCATTGTAAATCATGACTGATTGGTGATCCCAATATATCTTATATTAAGGGTGAGACAAATTATTGATATCCAATTTATTGGGTTTTGATCATGTTCTCTATAGAATTATATTTGTAGTTGTATGTATGGTTATTCTAATTGTAAAGTTTTTTAAGGAATTTATAATTATTATATCCCAAGGTACCAGTATGTTTTATTTATAATTTCTATGGGATTTGAATAATTCCTTTGATCATGATGGATTTTAAATGAATTATTATTATTTATTGATATGAATATTTCCTTTGATAAATCATTATTACATATTTCATGGTTAATGATCGAAATATTTATGGGTATGAAAATTCTTATCTTATTCTCATCCACATTGATTATGTCATCATATTCTTATTCTCTTATTATGATCATTAATGAAATTTAATTTTTCATTCTTATATTTACCCTTAATGAGAATTTGATATCACCCTTATTAATTTTCCTATTCCCTAGGTTATAAAGAATGATTTTAAATTATTTGTGTCTATAATGGTTTCTAACATGATAATGTTTGTGGGATATATTGAAGACTTAATATGTAATATAAAAAGGTCGGTTTAGTGGGAGATTATATAAATCTTTATGAACCAATTGTCTATGAATACATGTTGTTTAAACTGTATCCTAATTCCATAAAACTCTAAACATAAAAGGTACTTGGTTATGTAAGTGATCCAGCATATCCTTTTAATGATGTTATTTTTGGTTGGAAAAAATTAGGTCACATTCATCATTATCAAAGAAAAAAATGTCATGAATATAGTTTTATCACTACATTTGGGAGTGAGAGTTTGAAGATGTTATAGTTTTTATAATATCAGGGTTTAGATAAAATGGGAGATTAAGATATTTTCATGTGGTATTTTTTTACAGGCTCTGGATACCATCATTTTTTTATGATTTTAAGGTTGATCATAAATTTAAAGGTACTGAGAACCTTTATGGTTTATAAGATATTTGATGATTAATGTTATTTTAATAATGTTAATCATATTCTAGGGAATTTTATATGGATATAATTTTCAGAAATAGGACAACCCTAAGGCTGGGTGACAACCCATCGCATATGACAAGGCCACAGGGCTTGAACCCAAAACCTAAGGGCAATAAGGTTGAAATGCCTACGACTAGATTATGTGATGTTATAGTCAGTATTACATCATTTCATACATAAGTGGTTTGAAAAATAATGATTATGTTTATTTTAGGAACATATGTTTTATCATATAGATAATCGTGGTATTGAAAATTGATTTGGTGATTAGGTGATTAATGTTATTTCAGATGAAGTTCACTAAATTTTTGGTCTTATAAGATGAATAGTATGAGATATCCTTTGAAGTTAAAACACTCCATAATTTTAAGGTTATTGAGGTTTTTTGTTATACACATTTATTAATTTATGGAATTATTTAGTTTGGACTTTGGGTATTATTGTATAATTTTGGAGGTTTATTCATTTTGGTAGACATATTACCGTATTCTAACCAGTTTGGTTTTGGTTAATGTCTAAAGACAAATGGAATAACTTTATTATCCATTTTATTATTATGTAGACCTTTGAATGTTTTTTTATTGTTGTAGGAATGAAATAATCATCTTAAATACTCATCATTTGGAGAAAAAGATAAGATTTTGGGGGTACATTATTAAAGTATAAAATTAGACTTATCAGGTAAGTGCATTTCTTATTTTTATCCTAGATGGTAAATAATTATTAAACACCAGTAAAAGGATCTTTAAAATGAAATTGTGTTCCTATTACATTCATTTCCAATGAAACAAATGTATTTTTCTCACCTCTTTGGTTTATGGTTATGTGTTTTTTAACTTCCTCATTACTATTCAATTTTGTGTGATCCATGATCTATGTTAATCCCCATCATTATTTGGGTAATAAATTTAAATTACATTTCCAAATATTCATTGTTTCCTCTCGAATTGGGGATGACCTCGTTGATTGAAGGTTCAAACATTCCAATCGGTTTCTAACGGGTTTGTTCGTAGAACCGAAAACATCCAATGATTCCATATCCATTTGGACCTACTTTCCAAAGTTAGGTGCTCATTAGTTGTAGAATGATAAGGATTAACAATTTGCATTGGTCAAGAGGATGGGAGGTCAGACTCATCACACCTTTTTAAGGGGAATTATTGTCTACTCCGGGACTCTCTTTATAGATTTAAGTTATGTTCATGAATCCTTATTACATTACCAGGTATAAAATGTTCTTTCCTTTAAATCTGACAATCAATGATTGATATGAAGAAAATTTAGAGAATCTTTTATATGTATTCGAGGTTCTTCATTGATAGAGAATCATCTGTATTTGTTAGATATTCTTAGTTTATGGTATTCTTAAATACATAAAAGTCTCTTGGTCATTATGATGACCATACTGGTTTTAAAGCCACTCAGTGGGGCACTAGGAGTTTACTGTCATTCAGGAGGACATAGATTATTTCAGAGTTAGGATCATACCTGCTGATGGGCTACCTACGTATCCTTTGTTTTGGAAAAGAAATCAGAACCCACATAGTTTGAGTAAGGTAGAATGATGTTTATGCATGATTGATGGCTCAAAGAAAGATGTCATGATTACTTTTATACTCTAAGCTCACGTGAGTCATGATCGGTGTGAGAAACAAGAGGTATTCGTGAAACCAAAAAACTGTCCCATGCAATGATGTGGGGCTTATGTATGTATGACTGCCCAAATAGATGAGGATTAAGATTTACTTCAGGGAAGAAATCCATGAACAAGGTCCATAAAGGTATATGTTCTTCATAGAGATTTGGATACTCTAATATTGGGGCTTACTCCTAAGGAAGATTCCCAATTTAAGAGGATACTTATGATTGGGGTTTACTCCTGAGAAGGAATCCCAGATCAAAATAAATTAGGGACTGGTTAAGAGAAATTAAGACTGGGTCTTATTCCTAAGGAGGAGGCCCATGTTAAAGGGATTTGAAAATTAAGGGACTTGGGGCTTATGCTTAAAGAGGATGTCCATATTTGAGACTGGGATTTATTCCTTAAAAGGAGGCCCGGATTAAAAGAATTAAGGTTTGGGGATTACTCCTAAAGAGGATTCCCAAATTTGTTGAATTATGACTGGGGCTTACTCCTGAAAAGGAGGCCCAGGTTAAAGGAATTAAGGTTTGGGGCTTACACCTGAGGAGGATGCCCAAATTTGGGGAATTTTGACTGGGGATTACTCCTGAAAAGAGGCCCAGGTTAGGGGACCTATGTCTTACTCCTAAATAGGAGGCCCAAATTAAAGAGGACTTGTGGATTAATCCTAAGGATGATGCCCAAATTAATGAGGACTTGGACTTGGGCTTACTCAAGAAAAGGAGGGCCAGGTTAAGGATTATCTCATTTAAAAGGATGAGTTTGAATGAATGAACTCTCTAACTTTAGTGACATAAAGATGTGAAAATCACTATGTTTTGAGAGTTGTTCCACAAATATCCTTTTAGATAAGGAATTCAATCAAGAAAACATGCCATAAATGGCTTTGAAGAGTGTATTGAAGATTGAATCTTGAATATGAAAGGTGGAATGGCATAAGAGAGGGGAAATGGGAAGGAAGGGAACCCTAAAGTATAAGGGTGCGCCAGTCCTGGTAGGCGTGCAGGTAATGCGTGGGCACGCAAGTATTGGTCGGATAGGTATACCTGTGTGGCTCATGGGTACTTGCGCGATCCTTTCCCAGTAGAGTAATACTTGGGAAATTCTTGACCAAAGCCTTTAGAATCATCATGAGGTACTTCCAGAAGAGTGGCGTGCAAGTTTCAATGAATAGGTAAGGAGGCGCGCAAGTGTGACCATTTCCCTTAAGGGTAAAAACACTTAGGCACGCAAGTGTTAGTGAATTTTAACACTTAGAACTTTTTCCTCTTGTTTAGACCTTTTATTATAGGTAAAGAATTAACTTAGAAGTGTTCGGAAGACTTGAAGAAGAGACTTGGGCATTCAGAGCTCTCTATCTGAATTCTGGAAAAAATTCCTCAGGAAATGGGGGGCCCACAGGGTCTATTTATAGGCTTCTAAAGACCCTGGGTGGTTTTCAAATAGGGCGCGCAAGTCACTTGCACGACCATTAGGCGGCGCTCAAGTGTACTTGTGTGGTATCAATGGAACTTGTGCGGTGTAAGGTCCTTTGGCTCCTTTTTCATTCCCTTGACGATTTTTGATGTTTTCTTCAAAGGCTGAAATAATTTGTGCTAAGTCATTTCCCTTTCCATTCCTGTAAACAATGTGATGAAAAGGAGAATCAACATTCACTTACCACTAATTTTATTATACTTATAATATTATTTTTTCTATTTTAGATAACCTTAATATTTCATTCTCTCCCATTTCAAGTGGATGTTTTATTAACCCTTTTTACGATCTGGTATTTTGAAATGTCAAGAACGTGTTTTCTATTGAGAACATATCCTTTTAAACATAGTATTACATGATTTTTATCTTTACGTACAATAAAATACAATCAAGGATCATAATATCTAGTGTCTTGGGATGATTAGGTACATAATTTGAAAAACTGAGCACCAAACTAAAAAAATCATTTATTCAATCTCCATAATGATAACATAATTTTCATTAAGTTCTTACATTTGCATAGGATAACCTGGGGAATAAATGATAAAATGTTATGATCCAATAATCCTAGTTAGGGAATAAATATAAGAATAAAGCATAGCACATGGGTTAGAAGTCATAATATGATGACATAAAAACGCATAAAATATGGAAACATACAATACATAACATGGGATCATGTAATCATAGAGTCATAGAAATGTTGGTGCAACATAAAACATGGCATAATCGTGATTCAAGGATCACTCCACATATAGTAGCATGCGTCAACTCTAACAACCAAGACCATTTCACATGGAGCATTAGTCGAGGCTAACCACCAAGATTATAGCATGTGTAACACGAGTCAAGTCTAACCACAAGACTATTTCACATAATGTCTCATGAGACTAAAAATTGAAAAATTCATTTAATTTATATCTAGGTGAACCCATAATAACATGTTCATGAACATGTGTTTCAAAAAAATAATTTAACATAGTAAATCAAAAATTAAGATAATGGTTACACATGGAAGGAATTAGGTATCATAATTATGTTATAAGGCATATCAAAAGGGAATATAATAATGGTTCCCATGAAATAATGAATTTAAATCATAAAAGGAAATTAATGAGTAAAACATTCATATATAATGATCATTTATGTGAAACTAAAATCAAAATATGTAAAAATAGTGTTTAAATAAACACTAGAAATAAAACATTTTAGTACAGTTTAAGGAAAATATTAATGATTTTTTAAAACAGAAAAAAATAATTTATTGTATAATACCAGAAATGAACCAAGATAGTTTTTCATGATAAAAAAAATTTATTTTATAAATATTATGATGTCTTTCAAACATATTATGGATCACACTTTAAAATGGATAAGAAATAATGAAGTTCCCTTCAATCGAGCTTGCTTATTGAGAAGAATTGAGAAGGGAACCTTATAAAATATGTATATCCCCGTAAACTAAAAAAGAATTTATCCATGAGAATATAATTGGAACATAAACACATAATTTATTTTAATTATATAAAAATAATTTTGAGTTAAATTGGGGTAGGGAGAGAGAAAGCGTAACCCAAATGAAAAATTAAGGTTCAGAGAGAATATCTTACCCTATGTCAAAAAGTGTTCTGCACTTGAACTTAATTTCCAAAATAATAAAATTAAATACATTAATTAATTAATTAATAAAAATATAAACATTTATTTTTTTTAAATTTTATGAAGTTCATTTATGTCCTTTATTATGAGTTAAGAGATTCAATTTCATTGTTTTGGGGCGTTGGTTTCCTTGTTTTTCATGATAAGTTTACTTGTATACTTGTATGAAAAAATGTAAAATGGGAATGGTAATCAGAATTGAAGTAATATTCTATTAATTAACATCCAAAATATTAAATTATTATATACTTTATTTGGTTATTTTGGTTTAGGATGAATCATTATATAAGACATTAGTGATAATTGTTTATATTATTTTTGTAGTTTTTCAACAATCACAAACTTGTTTTGTTTTATTAATTAATATGATGCATATAAAATGGTTAAAAACCTTAAATGTGTTTTAATACATATATTGAAATATATTTTTTAAAATAAAAATGGTTATATGAGTATTCTTGAAGGTTGTAATGGAAATTGAAAACGTTTTCATCCTTGGATAGGATAAATTAATAGATCAAGGATGATGTTTTCATTTATAGTACAAAAGGTGGGGGAAGAAAAATGATGATGAATTATTTTATTAACATGATAAAATTCCAGAATATTTAAGATATTTTAGTTTTTATGTCACTTGAATAAGGGGATGTAAGGATAGAATAAGAAAAGAAATTTTTCTGAATGAAATTAAAAGAAAAGAATGAGGATTTTACCTTTCAAATTCACCCTCCTTGAGAACCTAATTAGGGAAAAGAGTTTGGTATTTTTTGACACTAAAGACTTGTAGGAATGGGGGATAGGATTGGTATGAGTATTGGAGATAATTTGTACCAGGATAAAAGTTGAAAGGATTTAGTGGAAGAGGTGATGAGGGGTGATATTTATAGTGGGGGACTTGGGTGTTTTCTCATTATTTGATTCATTAGCTTATTATTTTGCCTCAAGAATATAAATAGTTTGATCATTATCATCAAATATATTAAAATAATTAATGGTATTTCTAAATAATGGTTCTTAAGTCATCCCTGATTCAAGTAATATTATATTTAATATATAATGTATATATACCGTAAATTACTGTATTTTACTATTCATAAAAAAATTCAAGTATTTTAGAAAAATATCTAAAATTTATCATTACCATTTATCGACATGTAGAATTAAAAAACAATCTCCATTTCATAAAAATAATTTTCTAAATATGTTAAATTTATTTTTCAATTAAAATCATCATTTACTTGGAAAACACTGCTTTTAAAATTATAACTGATTTTATAACACTTTTAAAAATAAATTAAGAGATCATAAAATTATCTTATATTAATAAGGCAACTAAATACTAATTAATGAATCTATTTTCTAGAAATACAATGTGGTACTTCATCTGGGATACCTTCATGGGTGGCTGGATTTTGCAAGCCATTTATTTCCTCTAATGTTGCTTTGCTTGTATGGAAAATACGGAAGCAGTGGCTGCCTGTCCAGTGCCTTCTTCAGTGGACTGGACTGCATCTTGCCCCGGTTTCCTATCTCTGTTTCAGTGCTGAGGAGTCCTTCCTGCATTTGTTTGTTTTTTGTAGGTTTTTAAGCAGGCTGTGGAGCTATGTATAGTTCATTTTTCAGTGTTGCCTCAACTTCGTGTCTATTGAGGTGCTGCTCAGCTCTGTCTGCCAGGCGGATTGCAGTGATCAGGTTTAGTCCATCTTACATGCTGCTACTATCACTATATTATCATACACATGGAAGGCACAAAATAATCCGATTTTTAACAACTAGAATCCCTCCTTTCATGATGGCGTCCTGTCTATTCAACGTAGCATCAGACTCTCCTCTAAGATTCAAACCGGGTCAATGCACAATGATGTTTCTGACTTGATTATCTTGAGGACACTTGGTGTTAGTGGTAGGGAAAGAAAACCACATGTGGTGAAATACATCTGATGGATCCCACTGATCTATGATTAACTTAAGGTAAATGTTGATGGGGTGGCCTCTGGTGAACAAAGTCTTGTTGGATGTGGTGACATTTTTTGTATATATCAGGACTTTGTGAAGGGTTGTTTTTTCCATTTCATTGGAAATGGGTTTTCAATTAAATTGGAATTATAGGCTATGATAAAGGCAATAAGGAATGCAGTTTATTATGGTTGTCGTAGATTATGGCTTGAGTCGGATTCATCTGTTGCTATGAAAATTCATAAAGATCGCTCAAAGAATGTGCCCTGGAGGATGCTGTCTCCGTGGATTTCTTGTCTTCATCTTGTAGATTCAATCTCTCTTTATGTCTCTCATGTTTACAGGAAGGAAAATTAGGTTTCTGATGCTCTTTCTAAAAGATCCATTATGGGGGTGATTTCCAGTTGGTCTTTTATTTTTCCAAGCTATTGTTCTAGTCTGGCATAGATGGATTATAGTGGTGAGATGCACACTTGGCTTTGTAATGCCTCACCGTTTTGATTTTCTTGTACTTTTTATTTTTTATAAGAGAATTTTTTTTTGGATCAGGCTTTCCAACCTCCTAAACCTTCTAGAAATTTTCTAAAAATAATTTTTTTAAATAATTATAATAATGATAAAATGTTAAATAAAAAATTTTGTTTTTCAAAAATATAAATACATAATTTAACATTTTTAAAACATTTCTTTTCTTATAAAGTGGTATAATTATATTATATTTTCATTTATAATATGGATATTATATATATATATTTTCATTGGTGAGGTTATATTTATATTTTCTAGTTTACTGTTCATATGGTCACATTACAATTCCAAATTTCAGGTTATTATTCCATTGGTATATTTTCCATGACATAGAGAAATAAAACTTATTCCATTAATTCTTCATTTATAATGTTTATATTGTGTTCTCTACATTATATTATGTGATTTATAACATATAACATAATTATAGGAAGAGAATTTTCATGGATAGTATTTGGTATTGTTAGATTTACTGAGTTCAAGTTGAAACTGTGGGGACTAAATTTCTTAAATGGTTGGTGGGATAATGTAACATAGTGATATTTGAAAAAAAATAATGTTATGCTTGATAGTATATAAGAGACACAACATTGAGCTTAAACAAACTAGGAAATAATATTATTTTAAATATGATCATTATAACCTAGTTGTTAAATTTGTGGTTATAAATATTTTTATCTTATTTTTGAAACACACATATATATATATATATGACCTAATCAATAAAAATTCATTGATTATTTATTAGTAAATAATCAATTATTTTTTAGTAATGTAATTTTATTCATCGAAAATCTGTTTTCTTTAAAAGTAATATTTATTGCTTTTTTTAGAAACTATTATAATAAATGTATAGATATTTTATAAAATTAAAATGAAATAAATTTTCAAAATCATTATATTAAAATTATTTCAAGGTGAAAATTGGTATTTTTCAAAAAATGTTGATTTTTCAATGAATAGTGAAAATGTAAATTTTTGTAAAACCGTCATTTCCATTCAAAAAATTATGAAATTTTAATGTCACATTATGATTCAAATTTTATTTAATTAAAAAAATTATTATTTATTTAAATTTAATCAAAATAATTACATTTTAAATTTATTTATATGGGGTTTTAGAATAAGTTGATTTTGGTTTAAAAATTGGGTTTTTTGGATAGTGTTTTAATGTGCATAATGTTTCTCAATTTTAATTAATTAAAAAAACCCAGAAAATGAATAATTTAAATGAAATATCTATATTATATAACAATAAATATTATCTTAAATTAATATAATTATTATAACTAGTCATTGAGTTAATATAAAATCATCTTTTACGTGAAAAATGCATTTCTGAAAAAATGGTTTTTTCATCACATGTGTTGGTTTTATTTTAAATTAAATTATGAAACTTATATGAATTAAATTTGGTAAATTTGATTTAATATTTGTAATAATCATAATTCATATTATATAATATGGCCAATATAATTTTCTTTTTCATAATTAATAATGAAAATTATAAAATTATTTTATCACAGTTAAGGTGATAATTGGTTCACTGATGTGTGGCAGGGGGTGGGGTGGGGGGGGGGGGGGGTTAAAATAAAAAGATAAGATTAAAAATGGAATAAAACATGTATAATTTTTTTGGGATATATTATGATCTTAAATCATATAATTCTCTATCACATTCCATTTTGGAGAATTTTGGCATGTGAAAATGTTGGTATCACTTTTTTTTATAAAAACATACAAGTATGCCACTCACCTCACTTATAAAAGGACACCCACTATCTTCTTATATTTATGCCTTAAAATCCATTTAGATCACCAAGTTACTACCCAAATATCTTCACTACTTTACTCATCATGACCTACATTCCGTGGTTGGATAAACAAATCCATCATATGGAGGCTTTTGGTGCTAACCTAAGGAGGTTGTCCAAAGAAGAGGCGTCGTGCTTAACTGAGCATTTTTATTTTATTTATTCTTCCACATCCATAAAATCTTATTAAATTTCTCTATTATAATAACACCACTATATTCCATTTACTTACATGTTATTATTATAATGTAATAACCTAACTCTTTCTCAGATTCCATAAAATGGGAAATGAAACCATCATTCATTAGTACGATAGACTACCACCTCAAAAACCGATTTAATTAATTTTTCATCATTGCCTTTCATGGCTTCTTATAATGATATATTTAAAGTATTTATATGATATTTTCAACATAATTATACTCTTTTAATTATTATATCACATATACCTTCTTACATTCCATTCCATAGGGGAATCAATAATGTTGCTTGTGTATACGACAAACTACCTCCTCGCAAAGCGATGTGATTCATTTTTAACTAATGCTTTTCATGGAAGATAATAAGGATACATTTAATGAATATATGTGATATATATTAAATAATAATGATATTTATGACATTTTTATCATTTTGAAATAATAATATATCATTTAATATTTACCTTTCCATGCATTAAGAAATGATAATGTCGTTTGTGCATGTTTGTGGACTACTGCCTCCACCAAGAGATGTGATTATTGTTTCATCGCCACATCACATAGAGGATATATATAAGTGTATTTTAATAAATAATATTATTTTTATTATATTTTTATAATTTTTTAAATTTAAAATAATACATACCTTCTGTCTGCAATGATTTTTGAAAAATTGAAACTTTAATCATGCGTATATATGGCCTACTATCTCCATGATTGTAATATAGTTCATTTTTCATAACCATTATTCTAGGATAATTCTTAAATAACAAAATATTTATAAAAAGTATTATTATTTCTTGATTATTATTCTGGATATTATGGAATAATGACCTCTTTGACATCATTCAACACACTGAATCCATTTTGAAACAATGAACTGAACATCCTCAAATGACACAACCTGATCTTAAATTATTATGTTTTAAAATATTTAACTAAAATAAATAAAATAAATTATTATTTACATGTTATTAAACCTATATAATATTCTTAATAAATAAAATAATTGATATAATCTTTTTATACAAGAGTTAAATGACATACATAGAATGTATAGACTTGAGGTAAGGGATTTCGTCATAGTTCCGTTTATTGAGACATATTTTAATGTAATGTACCTAATTTGTTTTATATGGTGCATAAAATACCACTTTAACATGTTATATAATTAATAATTTATACATAATTCTATTTTATGTTTAAATTTTAATTATTTCATCCAAGGGATTTTGAATTGAATGTTACCATGTGGTAAATGGATTCTTAACTTAATTTCCATTGATTAGGTTATAAATCTTATTTATTTATTATGTTATTCTTGATTATGTGTGGTTTTATCTATAAATTGTTTTATTATGTAGTTCATATTATAATATGTGGATTTTTATTTTTTACACATAATCACTCCCTTGATTAATTATCAATTCAATTGTATGATCTTGGAAAAGTCATTATTCTCATATTCTTTTTCTTTGGGAAATTAATTTATGATAAAAACCTATAATCTTTTAAAAGATGTATATAATACCATTTTGACAAGTTATGTAATGAATATTTAATTTTTTTGATATTTAAAGTTTCATTTGGAGTTATTCATTCATGAGGCTCGTGATTAGAAGTAACCAAAGTGGTAAATTCTTTATAATATAATATATTTTCTTTCAAGATTGTTTATATTGAAGGTTATTTTGGTGGATATAATATGATATTATTTTCTTAAACCACATTTATTTTAATATCTTCTTGTTATGACTTTGTTTCACATGTTTAATTTCCTTTTTCTCTTATTTACTGAATAAATATCAAGAAATTTTTTGTAATTGATATCAATCATGTATCATTATTTTAGATATGGAATCTTTCACTTAAATATAAATTTCCTCAAAAATGTTTACAAATTTTTTCCTTTATAAACATAAATGATTTCTTAAATCTATTTTAAATGATATTTGAACTTCTTTTAAATGGTTCTAAAAATTAATTTTCTTAAAATTTTCTATGTGGGACACTTTTAATCCCTCTACAAAATGTTTGAAGGGAATGTTTATTTTTAGCATTTACAACATGACTGGATTTTCACACCATCATGACCAATAGATGTTTTAAATATTACCTTTTCAGTTTCAATGTTTTTTTCAATGAAAAAGATTTATGTAATTTTTTGAAAATGTTTTATATTTTAATTAACAATTTTTCTAAATGGAGAGGATATTTTCTTTAATGAAAATTCCATGTGATATTTGAAAATCATTTTTCATATAAGATTACATAATTTGATTTTACTCAAAGGGAAGAGTTTTTATTCCTCAATAATGTTTTTCTTTTGAATGTAATTCTATATTTTAATGTATACGGTGACAAAAACTATTCTCACCCCCATAACTCTTATTTGATGTTTGTATTCCCTTATATTATTTCTTATTTTATTTAAAGAAATAACCTGATCCTATCATTTTGGGTGATTTATGTTTTAAAAATGGGTTTAAAAAGGGTATTTTTATTCCACAAAGTATTTTAAAAATTGTTTTAAATTGGTCTTCAAGTGTTTATTCTTTATATGGCCCTTGGAAATTGTTTACAAAGGGTTGAGCCACATTTAATCTCATGGGTGATCCTGATAAAACTTATACAAAGGGTTAATCCCCATTATAGCTCATAAAATGGGCGATCCTGATAAAGATTATACAAGGGGTGATCCTAATTATATCTCACTAATTGATTAGGTAATGATTATATTCTCTAAAGAATTTTACTGGAAGTTATTCATATGGTTATTCTAATTGTAAAGGTTTTGTAAGGGTATTATAATGTTGATGTCCCAATGCACCAAAATGTTTTCCCTATAATTTCTATGAGTTCTTAATAATTCATTTAATCATGATTGAAATCACATGGTTCATGATTGTTGATTCTTTTGACTATTGCATTTGATACATCTTTATTCTATGTTTCATAATTGATGATCTATGAATTGATGTGTATGAATATTCCTATGTTACGCTCATGCACTATGATCATGTCACCATATCTTTATGCTCTTATTATGATTAATGATGAAATTAAATTATTAATGCTTATGATTACCCATAATGAGAATTTGAGATCACCCTTATTATTTTTTCTTTTTCCCCATTTAATTTAGAAAGATGATTATATGATTTTTGTATAGATGTTTTTCTAATGGGGTGATGTTTTTAGGAGATGTTTAATACTGAATATGGAATATAAAAATATGATTTTAGTGGGATATTATGTTTATATTTATAAAAAATTGTTTACGAATAAAATTATGTTCTTAGTTTATCATATTTCTCTAAAAATCTAAACCTAAAATGGACTTGGGTATGTAAGTTATACAATATTTCTATTTGATGATGTAAGTTTTGTATGGAAAAAATTGGGTCACATTCTTCATTATCATAGCCAGAAATGTGTCATTTTTTAGCACTCGATCATGGAGTGCAGGTTCGGGGATATTATATTATTTTTTATTTAAGGGTTGTATCCATTTCAATTTAGTTTTTACATTATCATTGATATATAAGGAGGGAACTAACAAAGCTAAAAAGGTACGGTGTTCAATGGAGGAGTATATAAAGAATAATTATGTTATGGGTAGTCATGAATAAATATATAAGAAGTAAAATGTGATTTTATTTAGGTATGTATAACTAAACTCTCTAACAAATATTGAAATTGGGACTTGATGAATTTCCCATCTGATTATTTGATATATATTGTAATCAGTTTAAATTTTTCATGACCTATCCCCCGGGGGTCATGTTGGGACTACCCCAAGCCTGCCTTCCATAGGCCGGGGGTTGGCGACTTGAATCTGAAACTGATATCCCTAAAATGGTAATGAATTTCCTTTAAACATGCAAACACACAGACCATGTACATAACAAGAACAAACCACGTAGTATAAATGCTGAAAGTAAATTTGTAAACTAAAGCAAAATGGGCTAGAATACAAACTAAACTAAAATATATATACAACAGAACGGAAAAACAGCTCTTAAGGTCATCTGCCAATGATCCTACCTGAAGGGTAGGTACATATCGTCACTGCATCTCTCCATGTAAACCGGTCACCTCCGTGCACCATCTAGCCCTCGCTCCCAAATCTCGGTCAAAGCTATCCATCGTCTGCACAAGACAAAACAAGGTACAAGTGAAAATATTGTTGGGGTGAGTATAGCAATACCCAGTAGGGACCCTGAGACCCCCAAATGTCTCCCAGAATTCCACAAAGGAAAAACCACAAAGATTTATCTCAATAATAAAATACAAATTAAAATACTGATCTCACACAAGGAATATAACTTAAGAATAAGAATAAAGATGATTAGTCATAAAGCAAAATCATCTTATTCCGTGAGAAACTTCACTGGTGAACCACATAGAAGTCATTACAATGCTGATCCACATAGGGTCGTAAGTCACAGATCCACATAGGGTTGTTAGTCTCTAATAAAAAATGGGCCACTCTTAGGTGGGTCCTCATCGGGTTGCACTACTGCTGATCAACATAGGGCTGTAAGTTGTCGATCAACATAGGGTCGTAAGTCACTGATCCATGACAGGCCTCTCTAAGGCTAGTCCTCATCGGGTCACAATACAGATGATCCACACAGGGTCGTAAGTAATTAATCCACACAGGGTCATAAGTAGATGATCTACAATAGGATACTCTTAGGCTGGACCTCATCAGGTTGCGCTACTACTGGTCTACATAGGGTCGTAATTCGTCGATCCACATCGGGTGGTAAGTTTCAATTCACTTGACAGCCAGCCACAAGATTCCCATACTTGGTACGCTTGTGTTCAATAGATTCTACTCCTCAAGATATCGGCCATACCTTAACCACCATGAAGACCCAAGAAAAAGTAACATGAAGAACCTCCATGCCATAAGGGATCCAATGCAACAGATGGCGCATCAATCTGATTCCTGGTCTGTAAGTTATAGGCATTTTAGTACCGAGGTCCCGGTTGGATTCGAGTTCTATCCAACCCGGAAAAACTCAAATTTTCTTCAAAACTGATGATGAATATCCCAAAAGGCCCGCCTCGTCCTAAGGGATCTGGTTCCATAGACGGTTTACCAGGCAAACATCTGGTTTAGGAGATATATCAATTTAAGTGAAACTAGGACATAAGGGGGTCTAGGTCGAGTCCGACCTGGTTGGACCAACCTGACCCGGCTCGGTTCAGCTAGGCCAAGACCGAATGGGATAGGCAGTGGGATTGGACCACTAGGCCATGGTCTCAGCCCACAAGGCCATGGGACCCTCCTGTACCACCCATCTTGGCGAGGCCCCTGGGGCCGTTGGACCAGCTCGGCCTGCTGGCTGGGCGCAGCCCACCATCTAGGTGCGGGGGTAGGCTCCCCTCCCAAATGAACTACGTTAGTTTGGGTTCTACCATTAGCGGTGCCAGTTGGTGTTTCTCCACCTGGCCGGTCTGTGATGACCGGTCAAAAGGGGACCCACATGTGCGAGTCCACCCTCGACTGCGGCTCAGAGCTATGACCCTCCTCCATGGTGCACTAATACAGTGCATTGCCTCCGTCAACGCGGCTTGCAAAGGTTGGCCGCCCTTGTCTGCTATATCCATTTCAGGCATCGCCGTCCTTTTACGGCTAGCGGGAGTCGGCTTCCACCACTACCTCTTGTCACTGCCTCCTCCGGTTAACGACGAAGCTTCCACAGGCCACCGGTGATGCTCCAATGGTCCAATTTTCTTCACATTTGGGCCTACGGGACTTTCAGGATGCCTCTTACACTATGCACCCTTGGTATTTCTTTGCCACCATTTTGATCGGTCGCCCATGAAGAACACAACCAAAGAACATTCGGTGGAGGGTTCAGGCCATGTTTGGTTCAGCCAACACCCATCGTGTTTGCATTATATCATGGGAAGATGTCAACATCACAAAGAGTAAAAGAATCATAAATCTTTTAAACAAAACCCGTACTTTGAATTCCTTGGGAGACTCTATGGATGAGGAATAAGGGTCTGCGTTCAAAGGTGATTGTTGGCATTCTCCGCCGCCTATTTAGTCCTCCCACAACCGTTACCCAGTCACCATTATTCATCAGAGAGGAAAGTAACTGTCATTTCATCAGCGCTTCCTCTCGTATCTCTCCCAAAATCCATGCCCAAACATTGATTAAATAAGAGATTAATCTCCCATGTTGTGTTTAATATTATCTTTTATTAATTAACCATAATTAACATGTCAATCAAACACACAAAATTTTCCATTACAAAACCAAAGAAATGAGAGCATCAAGTCATTTAAAAGTCTCTTATTTAATGTTTGCTGTTTCACTATGGTCCCTCCATCCACTGCTCAACCGTTGAAAGAAAATAAAATAACTCATCGAGTTATTTTTTTTGTAAAGTCCTAAAATTATCTTTTTCACTTGACCCTTGCCTGTCAAAGTTAAGTTTCTTCTAAGTGAATCTCGGCACTATGAATTCAACGGTTCCCTCAGATTTTTAATCTATGCTTGGTTTAAAAGATATAAACCTCAACTCACATGTTTACTGAATGTACCTTAAAAAAGATAAAAAATTATTAGCAGCCAACCTTGACCCGCACAGGTTGAGGTTCGGCTCTGCCTAAGGGGAAAACACCCTCACGAGCTCGACGATACCCTTAGATTTCTAATCTGAGTTACTAATTAAGAGTTATAAGTATTTGAAAATAAAATAATTGTTAATTATTTTATTTATGGGCAAAAACTAACTTCCACTATTGTCCCACGACGGTCAATGTTAGGTTCTACCTAAGGAAAACATACCCTCATGAGTTCAGTGGTGGTATTCTATTTTTAATCTAAGTCAAAATTTTTGAGATATAATCATTTGAAAAATAAATAATTTTATTATTTTATTTTAAGTATAGTTATGGAAATTTTTGGTATTCTCACTAGAGGCCTGCACAGACTAAAATTAAGTCATTCCAAGGGTAAAAATCCCATCCTGAATGAGATGGTGCCCTTGGATTTTTGATATGGCCACCCATTTAAGAGTTATTCCACTTTTTCAGGAAACAACTCACTCGTGATATTTTAAACATAACATTTTAGGTGGATCATTCTGGGCACTCTAGGCCTCATTATCTTGTTCTGTGAATTTTCACAGTCTTGTAATAATTCTATATAACTAAAGAAATTATACATAATGTCTGGGTGTTTACATTGTCCCCACCATAAGGATTTACATCCCCAAAATCCACAACAAAAGAAAATCCAACAAGTGGGGAACTGAGCATGAATCTAAGCCTCCTCATCCCATGTTCTCTCTTGGAGGTTCCCATATTTCCACTTAACTCACACCAGAGGAATCATCTATCCATTGAGGACCCGCTCCTTTCAATCCTAAATCTCTACTAGGAGATCCATGAAATATTCCCCATCGTCAATGTCTATCTCCCCTTAGTAGATGACATGCAATAGGTCATGTACATATCTCTTCAGATACCACACATAGAAAACCTTATTCACCAGGTGCATTTGTGGGGGAAGATATATACAGTATGCCACCTTGAAAGCTCTGCTAAGAATATGGAATGTTCTGATGAACATCAGTGATAACTTTCTGCCCCAACCATATCTACACAATCCTTGTCATGGAGAGTCTCGTAGGAAGACACGATCTCTCTCCTCAAACACTAATGGTCTCTGTCTCCTGTCGACATAAGAATTATGCCTACTTTGTGAAGTAATCATCCTCTCCTAGATGATCTGCACCTTCTTAGTGGTAGTCTATACTAACTCTGGACACATAAGTGATGACTCCCCTAGGTCTTCCTAGAAAAGAGGTGATCTGCACTATCGAATGTACAAGGCCTCAAATGGTTCCACACCAATGGTAGAGTGATAGCTTTTGTTGTACGCAAACTCCACCAGTGGTGGTTGGTACTCCCAACTCTGACCAAAATCCAGGACACAAGTATGAAGCCTGTCCTCCATGGTTGGTATGATTTGTTCCATCTAACCATCATTCTGGGGGTAAAAGATATGCTCAATCAAGATAGAACCTGATGCTTAACTTTCACTTACTGACAAGTGAGGTATCCCGAAACAAACTTGGCCACCACTTTCATCATCTATGGCCACTAGTACTAATGTTAGAGGTCCTGATACATCTTTTCCACACCAAGATGTACCACCAAATGGGATGTCTATAACTCCATCAATAGCTCCTCTCATATCATCACTTGTACCATGGTGCATCCTCTGAAAAGGATGACGTGCTCACTACCTTCAAAAAATCCATCAGAAGGCCGTGCTAGGGATATCTAAGCATATTGGGCCTCACAATCAACATCCCCAAGATACGCCTACCTAAAATGTTGTAAGAGTGGGGGAGTGATAGACATAGACTTGAGGTAAGTTGCTCCATCACTATCCATGAAGGATATCGGTATCGCGGCTAGCTGCTCCTTCACCTCACTCAGATGCTGTAAACCAGTCATCCTGTTAAGTGTGTATATCACCACCTTCCCCTTCCTAAGAGTATAAACTATCCCAAATTCATATTCATGGAGGAACTCGAACCATCCCCACTATCTCAACTACTTCAGGTCCTACATGCACCTTTCCATCCACACGAAAGGCTACCCCTTTTAACTGATTGATGTGCCCATTGACCTTTTTGGTACTGTGTACTCATTCTCTATGGCCTCTTGGTTAAAGTGAGGGTAATTCACACATAAAGGGTCTTAATAAGACATTCCTCTACAAGTCCCCCAACTATAGTCTCAGTTATTAGAGCTCCACAGGAGCCATCTGATATGCATTTGTAGATACCGGTGCTGTCACTAGGTACAAGCCAATGTAGAATTCCCTCTCCCTAAAGGGAGTTAATCCAAGAAAAATCATTTGAAAGGATTTTTCTGCACTATACCACTACTATTGGGAATTGAAAACTCAAACACATGTTTCTACGAGGGTAAGGTTGGTCGACTCAAGAGTGATTGGATGCACCCTCCTATGCATCAGTTTATCCCCTGCTTCATGGGTTTCCTTTTTCACCAAACAAGGAAAACCCTATTCTAATGATGTTGATATAAAACATCATTTTTCCTAAAATATTCAACGTGAGAATGAAATTTGGATGAACAATCCATACCCAAACTAACATCATAAGTCCTCGATAATGCTAATAAGAGGTTCCAATCAAAGCTCTCACATCAAGGGTGAGATCACACTGTGAGCATAAGTGTGATTATGGAGTATCCTCCCATAAGTATCTCTATCGATAAGGGTCAAGTCAACATTTTAACCATAAAATAAAGGTCATGAACAAGATTTGTGACAGGAAGGAATGATTATTAATGTTTTCCATTAATACGGTAGCTAGTAGTAGACACATACCATACCTCCAATCATTCCTGGAGCCCTTGGGTCACACTCCTTGACCACATACAGCTACTCCCTTCACCTTTCCTCCATCTTCCTGAGCCTGGTGGGGATGACATTGGGGTGGTGGTTGTAATATGTAGAAATGTATACCACCTCATGCTACACTCTTAGCTCCACTTAGACATCTGCTGCCCTGCAGATTCATCTATCCCTATCACTTACCCTTTCTAAAACATTTTACAAATCCATATCTCTGAGACTGAGTTTGGTCTCCTACTTTCCCATTGCTGACATTCACTGGTCTTATCTTCTCAGCTAAATAACTTTCAACCACTAAGGTTCTATCTAAAATCCTAACATTAGTAGGTATGAACAGAAAAATAGTGTTTTTTTGAATGTCTCTAAACACATCTCACTTGGAGGTTTGAGTCATAAAGAACTGGTAGTATCATATTCATCAAGTACCTGGAAGGGTTAGTACCCCTCTATGAATACTCAGCTACCGAAATTTCATCATGTTGAAGCTATAGAAGCTCTTTGAAACACATACCCATTAGAGTTTTTTATGGAAAGAGAACCCCTCTCTAAGAAAGGTTATCAAGCTCTATCCTTAGAAAATTAACCTCATCTTATGATATGGGTAATCTAAATCCTTCCATCACTCTACTGATTCACATAGAATGGTCTCTTCCAGGACCACCATCTGATCTAATGGTGCCCTGGCTAGATGGAAACTTGTCCACAACCTCAAACCAGCCCTTAGCCTCCTATGAGTCGGGCACCCCTCAGAACCTGAGGGGTATTTGTCACTGAAACCTGTGTAAGGAACTGAGACTAGATGTGTCCTCTACTGGTAGCACCAATAGTAACCACTGACCAAAGGGTAGTGTTATCACTAGGGCACAACCTGGAGGTACCATCTGGGGAAACGGTCCTTGTACCAAAGCCTCATCACTATGTGAACCAACGTCATGGTCACACATCGGAATCCTGGATTGTTGTCTGTGTGGAGGAATCTTGAAAGAGAATCAATATGGACCATAGTAAATAAGTTATATATGGTGAGATGACTCAATTTAGATCAAGTGAAAAAAATTTCAAAACACATGAAACTAGTGTATTAGTGTACCAAGTAGGAAAAAGGAATTCATGGACCTAGTGCATGGATATATCGGCCGCCACAACAACATTGGACTCCCTGGACTAAAATCTGAACTCAAGACACTTAACAATATTTCCCCCATTGAAAATAAAGATGATTATTTATTCTGGTAGAATTGACCGTCCTATGATACCACTTTTTCCTGACCCGTCCCCTGGGGCCCATTCCATGACTACCCCAAGCCCGCATTTCATAGGATAGGGGTTGGAGACTAGAAAAAGAACAGAATATCTCTAAAATGGGAATTCATTTCCTTTAAACCTATAAACACACAGACCATGTACACAATAAGAACACACCACATATTATAACTGATGAAATTAAATTTGTAAACTGAAGCAGAATGGTCCAAAATACAAATCCAACTCAAAGAAAAATATAGTAGAAAGGAAAAATATCTCGTGAGGTCATCTGCTAAGGATCCTACCTGAAGGGTAGGTAAAAATCATCATCGTGTCTCTCCACATCAATCAGTCACCTCCATGCACTGACTAGTCCTAGCTCCCAAATCCTGGTCAAAGTAGTCTATCGTCTGCATAAGACACAATAAAGTGTGGGCGAAGCCTATGTCGGGGTGAGTATAATAATACCCAGTAGGGACCCTGAGACCCCCAAAAGTCTCCCATAATTCAAAAAAGGAAAAACCACAAATCATGATCTCAATCACAAAGCACAACGTAAAAGACTCATCTCACACCAGATATATAGCATAAGAACAGGAATAATGATGATTAGTCATAAATCTAAATCACCTTATTTGGATGAGAAATCCCACTAATGAACCATGAATAAGTCATTAAAATATCGATCCACACAAGGTCATAAGTCACTGATCCGCACAGGGCCGTAAGTCGCTAATCCATGATGGGTTTCTCTATGGCTAGTTCTCATTGGGTCATGCTACTGCTGATCCACATAGGGTCGTAAGTTGTTGATCCACATATGGTCGTAAGTTGTTGATCGACAATGGATCACTCTAAGGTTGGTCCTCGTCCGGTCATGCTATTGCCGATCCACATAGGGTTATGAGTTGTCGATCCACACAGGGTTGTAAGTGGTTGATCCATGACAGGCCACTTTAAGGCTGTTTCACATCAGGTCGCACTACTACTAATCCAAACGTGGTCATAAGTTGTCGATCCACATAGGCTCATAAGTTTCTCTTTAATTTACATCCATCCACATGATTCCTGCACTTCGTACACTTGAGTTTAGTAGATTCTACTCCTCAAGAAATCCATCAAACATCAACCACCATGAAGTCCCATGAAGATGTAACCCGAAGAACCTCCATGTCATAAGTGTTTCAATGAAAAAGATGTTGCGTCAATTAAATACCCGATTTTTTATTTATAGTCATTTTAGTACCAAGGGCCTAGTTAGATTTGAGTTTGATCCAACTCAACCGTACTCCAACATTATCCAAAACCCAAGTGGAGAATTCTAAAAGGAGCACCTCATCCCAAGGGTTCCAACATAGTGGACGATTCATCAGACATACGTCCACTTTAGGAGATATAACCCTTCAAGTGAAACTTGGCTATTAGTGGGTCCGGGTCCAATCCGACCTGGTCAGAACAAACCAACCCGACCCACTGGGCCTGGGCTAAAGGGGTTGGGCTCGGCCCACTGGGTTGCGAGACCAGCCCAACCCACCTAGCTAGGCAAGGCATGTTGGACTGCTGAACCAACCAAGCCTTCTGGTTGGGTGTGGACCGCCAATTAGGTGTGGAGGTCGGCTCCCCTCTCGAATGGACTAAGTCTATTCGGGTTCCACCATCAGCGGCGCTAGTTGGTGTCACTCCACCTTGCCGGTCTGTGTGGACCGGTCAACAGGGGGCCCACGGGTGAGGGTCCGCCCTCTTCCATGGATCAAGTCCACAACCCTCCTTTGTAGTGAACTACCGATGCACAAAATCGCCATTAGTGCAACTGACAAAGGTCAGCCTCCCCTCTTTGCCATGGTGCCTTCAGGTGCCGCATGAGCGGAGCATCCACGGGCCATCGGTGAAGCTTCGGTGGTACGATTTTCTTCTTGTCTATGCCTATAGGCCTTCCAAGATGACGTCTACACTATGATACCCTTGGTTTTTCCTTTCCACCCTTTTTATTAGTCTCCCATAAAGAATGATACCAAAGAAAGTTTGAAGGAGGGTTCATGCCTTGTTCGGATCCGCCCACGCCCTCTGTATTAGCGTTATAGCATGGGAAGAGGCCAACATCATCAAGAGTAAAATAATCATAAAACTCTTTAATAAAACCCCTACATTGAATTCGTTAGAAGACACTGCGTATGGGGAAGAAGGGTGACCCTTTGAAGGTGTTCATCAGCAATCGTTTTCACCCATAAATTCCTCCAAAGACCGTCGCTTGATCACAATTCTTCGTTGGAGAGGAAATTAATCAGTGTTTTTTCAGAGCTTCCTATCATAGCTCTCCTAAAAGACATCCCCACACATTCATTAAATAAGCGATTTATCTCCCACATTTTTCTAATGTTATGGTTCATTAATTAACCGTAACTAATGTGTTAATTAAACACACAATGGGTTGTTGTTGCAATACCAAAGAAACAGGAGGTTCAAGTCATTTAAAAGTATCTTATTTAATGTATGGCATTGCACTGTGGTCCCACCATCTGCTGCTCAACTATTGAAAAAAAATAAAATAACTCATGGAGTTATTTTATTATTTTTTTGTAAAGTCCAAAAATTAACATTTTTTGACCCTCTCCGGTTGATGATAAGCTTTGCAGAACCAAATCCTGATGGTGTGAATTCAATTGTACCCTCATATTTTTAATCCGAGAAATGGTTCAAAATATTGAAATCACTTCTCGCACATTAACTAAATCTACATGAAGAAATGTTCAAAAATTATTAACAGCCACCCTTGACATGCGTTGGTTGAGGTTAGGCTCCACTTAAGTGGAATACACCCTCACGAGCTCAACAGTACTCTTGGATTTCCAACCCGAGTTACCGTTTTTGAGTTATAAGTATTTGAAAATAAAATAATTGTTATTTAATTAATTTATTTAAAGAAAAAAACTAACATCCACTATTGGCCTGCGCCGTCCAATTTAAGGATCTTACTAAAGAAAGAATACCATCACGAGTTCAGTGGTGGTCTCAGATTCTTAATCTGAGTCAGCATTTGTGAGTTATAAGAATTTGAAAAATAAAATAATTTTATTTAATAATTTTATTTACAGTTATTCCATTTTTGGGTTTTCTCACTGGATCATGCGCCCACTAAACATAAGTCTCTCCTAGGGTAAACCTGCCATATTGAATGAAACAGTGCCTTTAGATTTCTGATTTAGACACCTTTTTAATAGTTATTCATCTTTTGAGGAAAACTAATCACACACGCTATTTTAAGCGTAACATTTTTTTGAATGATCATTTTGGGTACTCTAGGCTGCAGAATCACATGCCGTCAATTTTTGTAGTCTCATAATAATTCCATATAACTAATAAAATTATAAATAATTTTTGGGTCTTACTAGAATATTTTTGGAAACCATTTTCTTGAATTAAGAGGTTATTTTTCTTTCTTGAATTAAATTTATTCTAATATATTTTTAAAGGTTATCCAATCTATGGTGTAAAATAATTTATTTCTCATTTTAAAATTATTACTGGGAATATTTTCTTTGATCATGATTATTTTGAATTGGTTTATTTTCATAGAGATATTAATGTAGATTAATAACTTAAATAAGATGAACTATAATCATAACATGGCCTTGGTTTGACATTAAAAAATAATTTAGTGTTTACCTGGAGGCCTTTGGTTCAATATTATGAAATTTAATTAAGTACTATTTCTTAATAAGGAATAGGGGAGTGTCCGATGGTCCGCGCTTGTGCACTGCTTCTACATTTAAATTTACATCACACTTCCTTTAAATCTATTTTTCATTACTCCAAAAACCAATTTATTTCATTAACTTTTAATATTATTTTTGGTTTTTTTAATATTTTTATCAAAACCATTAAATCCTTATTTTAGTTTAAATATTAAAAAACTAAAAATAAAATTGATAGTTTTAAAACATAGTTCTCATCCTCTTCAAGAAATAACCATGGGTATGACAAACTATATTTTTTAGGGATATAGAAATTTGATAAGGGATCTAAGGAAGATTAAAATTCGTTCATAGTATAAGATATATCACAGTGATACAATTAAAGATGAGGTGTTGTTAAGAATTTTGATGAGTTTATATTATTATTTTTAAAAGGATTTCAATTATTCACAGGGAAATAAAAAGGAAATTTTCCACTCAAGTGTATTATTTATGAAAAAATTAGACACAATTTATTTGATTTTTATAATAAGAATCAAGAATTAGAGGATAATAATCAATCATAGAGATCATTAAGAAAGGAATTATGGTTGAAAGTGGCTACAATAGTGGAATTTTATTTAAAGAAAATAGAAAGGTCAACACCAAAATGAAAATGAACTTTGTCTCTAAATATCATACCATATATTTTAATAAGTAATGTGAAAGAGAAAAGAATATTTAAAGGATAATGGAAAAATATTTCTCATGGATATATCAAAACATCCCAAATAACCCTTGAACAATTAATAAAAATGGATTGGTAATAAAGAATAAATCAGTGATGATGAAACACTAAAGGATATCCAATTAAGGATTAATATTTTGTTCTCTTTAAGTAAAATTGAAGTATGATGATGAAAAGAAAGTGATGCTATCTATGATTGATTCATTAATGAATTTTATTGAAGAATCAAAATCCAAATAAATTTCTATGATTAAAGTAGAGTTCACATGAAATAAGGGAGATCAATGTAATCTGTGAACAATGTATAATATTCTTCAGATTATCGTATAAAGAATTAATTTCAAAGAATAAATAAGTAAAAAATATTGAGGAAACAATTATTAATGACAAAACATCTTCGTGGAGATCTCACCCTGTTTTCTAAAATTGTATCAATGAAGTTATAAAAAATAATGAAGGTGGAAATAGAAGTTAAAAATACTATAAGAAATTTAGTTATTATTCCATGTTACTGGGGACCCATTATTTTGGATGCACAAGATTTTAATTTACATGGTGGAATAAATAATGTAAAAATGTGATCATGTCTCATAAGAAAGCTAAAATACCCATCACTAAAATTAGTGATGGTTTAGAAAATTATTATAGAAATGTGTTGTGGTAGAAGTATAATACTAATACTAGGACTAAAGGGTAATTTAAGGTGAATAAGGAAACTCCTAAGAATGAGAAGTTTCAAAATAAAAAGTGGTTTTGAAATCATAATGTACAACATTGAGTAGATTTTAAATAATATTTTTTTACCTGAGGAGATTTATGTCTGAAGGCAGATACTAGCACTAATATAAAGGCATAACCATATACGTGTCTTTAAATTATAAATTCTCAAATTGAAAAGAATCTTTGAACTAAAGGGGAATCAACTTTTTGATTCATTATCCTAAGTGAGGAAACATCCCAATGAGATGGTAAAATTGCATATATATATATATATATAAATTATATTAAGGGAATTTTATTGGAGTTTTGATCCACCTTTAGAAAACTAAAAATAATATCCTAATAATGCCACTGAAGTAGGTGAAGATAAATAATAACACTAAATCTATCTAGAGGTGGAGTAATCAAGAGAAATATGGGGTGGAAGAGTTTGTTTATAAAGATAGAAAAAGTGATAATCCTTTGAAACATGATAGAATTTTCTCATTACTCATTAATGAAAATAAAAATATCTTGAACTAAATCCAAATAAATGATGTGTTAGATATTATTTTTAGATTTTATGGAGTGGTAAATGTGAGAGGATTTGGATCTAGCAATATTATAAAGAAAAAATCAAGTGTTTTTATATTTATTGATGGGATGATGCGTAATATATTGAGTGGTTCTTAGCTTCATAAAAATGGGAAGAAAGTTATTTAAAAAAAATAATGGATCTATTATTTAGTGGATAAAGAATGATATATTTTTTGTAAATGTAAAATAGATAAGATACAACCTATGTGAAGCACCAAATGATCAAAACACATGTTATATGAGTATAATAGATGACAATCAGAAATTAAATATAATACATGTCAATTTTATGAAATATAACATGGATGAACTCATCAAGAATTAATTTTTGAAGAATATACTAAAGCTACATTGGTAACAACTTAACACTTATATCACATGTCACAAAAGAATGATGGTGAATAAGAGTCACATGTTATAGTAGATCAAAATAAAGAAACTTCTTGTGTTAATATAATTTAATATGTATAGTCTAATTAGCTTAAAGTAGACAAATTGAGAAAAGTATTTTATAACTTGTTTTTCAAGCTTTCACTCATATAACTTTTTTTAAATTTTATGTCAAGTATTATAGAATTTATTAGGATATTTAAAAACATTTATAAGAATAATCTGAATAAAATTAGATCTTATATAAAAATATTCTTGTCTAGAAATGGATTCAAATAATATAATTAATACTTTGAGGCATATCATGAAAAGATCATAGTAAAGAATGAATATAGTTCTCCAAGAATACACAATAAAATGGATCTATTAATAAGAAAATATATATTTTTAATTATATGCCAAGAAATTTTATACATGTATGTAACTACAAAAATATTTGGAGGAAAGATAAAATATAAGTCACATACAATTTGAATTAGTGATAACTCTAACTAAATTCACTTAACACAAAATATCATACATAGTTTAAAAATAATCCAAACTTGAGAATCTTAAACTTATTAGACATCCATTTCCATACCAAGATTAGAGTATGAAATTTGGGAATGTTTGATCAGAGATTTGATGAATGAATATTTCTTAAATACACACCCAATGGAGGGAGTTACAAGTGTTAAAAAAATAATTTGAGACATACCATACATAGATTTTATGTAATATATTTTTCAAAATAAAATTTATTCATAAACATTATTTCCTATTGATAATGATATTGAAAAATATATTGGGGATGATATTGGAAAACATGAAAGTATTATAAATGCATAAAAAGATTTTAAAAACTCTCATCTTGGTTTTGAATTATCCAATTATGAGGAAATCTATAGGCATTGAGTAACTAAGTTCATAATGAATAAGATTCATGTGATGATAGGGAAATATCTCAGAGAGAATAGTATAGGTATTTAAATCTATAGAAGTTTAATTAATTTAAATTATACCAATTTACTTTAATATGTTAAAAAATAATGTTTTAATGAGGAATTACAACCTAAGGGTTAAATATGAACAATGCATGAAGTGATGAATTAAATTGAGAAAAATGGCACTTAGGGATTGGAGTCATATCCCAAATAAAATAAGGTGTAAATAAAAGTCTGTTTAAAGGATAATCTCAATATATAGGATAAATAATATTTAATAATGAGATTATTGTTTTCAAGGTACACTCTCAAAAATGAGGGCATTTATTTTGGTAACACCTTTTCTGTAGTTTTAGGGCTTTAAATGATTAATTTTTTAATAATATATGACCAAATGAATTAAATGTTTTTCTAAATGGATATGAAGGAATCCATTTTGAATGGTGAACAAGAAAAATAGTTAAACAATAAAAAAAATGTATGGATTTTTCCTTGAAGTTTGTTTTTTCTCAATTATTCAATATAAATAAGGTTTTGTATGAGAAAAATAATTTCCTAGATCATGGTATTAAAACCAATTGAATAACATAATGAGAATGAAGTTTGTTAAAGTAAAGGTTTATTTTAATATTTTTTCAATTTATATGACACAAATTTTATGATTGTTATTGTGTATGTAAATAGTATAACTTCTTTGAAAAATAATGGTCAATATATTTTTGGACAATGCTTCCTAAATGAGGAAATAATTCAAGATATCAATGATTTGTGATAAAAAATTCTCTTCGGTTGACAAGTCACAAATTCAATAATTTATATTTTTCTCTTGCACAAAAATTATACTCAAGTGATATTAAATAAGTTTGGTATGAAAGAGTCTAGAGAGGTCTATACTCCTATAGAACTTGGGAATATATTATAAATTAATGAAAAATTAAGGAGTATTGAACAAAAAGAGTTTCATAGGCTTATTCATAGCATACAATGCCCGATGACATCAGAAGAAGACATCATAATTTTCGTTACATTATGTGAAGGATTCCAAATAAATCCTAGCATGTCTTATAATATATATATGAAATAGATGTTACATTACATTAAAGTGACTCGACATTTTTGATTGAATTATTAAAATAACTTATAAATTCAGATTTTGGATTCCTTTGAATTTATTTACAAAGGGTGAGAATATAAAGGATATATTATTAGAAATGGGGAGTGGATATTATTAATTTTTAAAGTTGATCTCAAAGGGAGGTGATATTTAAGAGTTAGTAGATGAATATTGGATAATATATCATGGTTTGATTCATATGTTTCCAATAAATAATGGCGGGGGAGAGGATCCCTTGATTATTGGGATGCTGAAGGGTCATGGGGATTGAAGATATCTCATGATGTGAATTCACATTTGGGGGGTCAATGAGTTTATCTTAATTGATACATGATCAAAATAATAATTTAATTTATACTGATAGGTTAGATAAATCCCAAAAATAATTTTCTATATTATATGTGGTGTTTATATAACATTCACATTAGGGGAATGATATGAATTATTTTAAAAAACTATCTATTCTTGAGTTTGGATATTTTTCCATGTTTTATTTACTGGAAACATGATCATGGATGAGTTGGAGACTCATCAGAGTTGAGTTGAGTTGAAAAGGAATGATGATTTATTGATGATGATAAAACCTTGATGTGAAGGGTAATGAACAAACTATAATAGGTTGAGGATAAAACAATAAGTTTCTTTTACATAGGTTTATCTTTACATATACATATAATTTTTATCATGAAGAATATTATGAAATTGGGAATCTTAATCTTGTATATAAGAGTCACATCACAAAAAAAATGATATTTCACTCTAATGAAGATTTTGAGGATTTGTGGGAATATGATTATGACATGAGATGATGTTCACGATAAATTGGTTCCACAATAGTTAAGGTGCGGGAAGAACCTCATGAATCAAATTAGGTTCCCATTCCAAAAAAAGTATTTCAGTCCATAACTATCAGACTATAAACATTTAGTGATTGGCTAGTTCTGGACAATTTAGATTCATCATACAATAATTATATTGGCTATTCCACAGTGTTAGCCAAAGGGAGATACAAAATTTATTGAATTTTATTTTTATATATTTCATATCTAGAAATCATTTCATAGTAAATGGTGTCAATCATCAGTGCACAAGAAGTGTGTAAATAAAGGGAGTATCACCATAAGTAATATGTAATTAAAGAGATTAATATTTTATATAATCATCCCCCATTCTAGGATAAATTTGAATGAGAATGGGAAGAGGAACATGTGTGTGCACATGAACCAAATTTTAGAGTCACACTAGTAAATAATAGTTGAATGTTGTTTTCCTTTATATAACTTGTAGTTATTTCTTACAATAATAATTCAAGAAAAAATTCTAGGTCCATTATTTATTCTTGTTGATAATATAATAAAAATGTTGGTTGTAGGATTGTAATAATCACACATGAATGAATGGACACATAATAATATGGTTGAGTGGTATTTTTAAAAATACTTAAGCAATGTGTGTTATTTTTCACTCTATCTATCTTCACCACATCAAGACCATTGATATCCAATCATGATAATTAGTAATGAGAATACTGTTGATTGAGATTTTGTGTTTTTGTAACCACTAATTCAACCCTCTCATAGTATTGGAAAAATATCTCAAGGGATTATCAGAACCACACACTTTATAATGACACATATACTCAGAATAGAAGGATATAATATAAGATAGGGATAAGGAAGAAGTTGATCACTACAAATTATAATAAAAAAATATCATGAATTTAAGAACTCCAGGGCCCACCAAGGTCTTTCAAAACCATCAAATTGATATTGGCATATTCCTATAGTTTTTGGTATAATAGGGGAACCCAATAGTAGAAGAGGGATGCCATAATTTATATAAAAACCTTAAGATACTAAACCATGGAATGGTGAACATAAACCATGATGTATTTTATCAAGGTAATTTGTGATATAAAAACTATGGTGCCTTGAAATGCTATCTCTCATAAATCTCAATATTTATTTCACATAAAAAAATGGATTCATTGAAAGATTGATATGGACATCCAAAACCACTACCATTTCCCACCTAGACCTCATTTGAATTGCATGTTCATGATGATGTAGTGTTTTTCAACACTTGTTAATTTTTAAACTATAAAGAACCCCATGGTAATTTTTCTTATCTCTATTTTGGATATGTATTTCACTAAAATATAATCACAACCCAGGAAAAAAATTATGAATAGACCCAAACAATGTTTTGGTTTTCAATAATGTTGTTACAAAATCAAAAAAGGAATATATGAAATAAAAAATATTTATTCTTAAAAAAATTAAATTACAACATGAAAAGTGTTAGAATCACAATTAAACTATAAAACAAGAATTGTTGAAGCTAGAACAAGAACCAATTTCATTAAAAATCAAAAACATGTAATCCTAAACCCACTACTATCCCCCAAACACACTTTTCCCCATCCAACATCTAATAAAAGAATGAGAGGGATACTAAAATCTAGGTCTCAATATTTTATACCTCTTAAATTATTTTCACCATTAATAATAAAAAACAGTAAAAGGAACTAACAAGAATAAAACTCAAACACTCCATGAGATACCACTAAAATAGGAATATCCTTGATCAAGATCATAATTTTATAATTTATTCTAAAACAAAATGTTTTTATATAAATAGTTTTTTATTTGAAAGGTAATAGTCACATTTTAGGTTTTAGAAATATTATGGTCATTTTTGTGAAAATTTATTAATTTTGGATTTTAAATGTTTGCACTCACATTCATATTCTTGACATAAAATTTTATACACTAATCTCAATTTAAAAATTATTATTTTTTTATTATATTAATTATGGGATGAGTTTCAATCAACTATACCATGTATTGAATCCAAAAATATATGGCCCAAGCAATGCTTACAATTTGTTCCTTCAAAACTATGTATAATTTTGAATAATATTAATGTTGGGACAATATATCATAAATGTATAATCCAAATGAGATTACATTTTAAAAGAAAAAAAATGGGAATTTGAAAATATTGATTAACTATGGATGCTTGAGATACATTTAAATTCATTCTCATAAATTCATTAGAAAATAGAGCGAAGGAATTTGAATAATTTTTCAGGCCAAAAACATGTTATCAAGTAATTTGGATATAAATTTTGATAGACATGTACAAAGAAGATGATAGTTTCTAGAAGAAAATAATAATACTTTGATAAACAACTTTGTTAAAGAAAAGTTTCTATATTTTAACAATTCATCAGTCTAAACGTTCCCCAACATTATAAAGTAAATATTTTATAAAAAAGTGAGGCACCCCTCATCCTCAATTTATTTACTTCCATATCCTTTTAAAAAGTTTAATTATTTTTAGTATAGATAAGGTTGGTATTTTGTTATTTTAATGGTTTTATACCTCTCCAATATATATTTTCTCTCCCTTTCTCTCACTCTTTCTATTAGATTTTCAATTTCTCCTTCTATTATTCTATAATCACAATGATTGTGGAGAATTGAAATTTATTATTATTCATGGGGGCATGGATGTTTTGAATTTGTTACATTTCAGTGTAATATTATTATTTTATTTCAATATTTTATTTGTTGTTAAAATGATTAAAGTGTGTGGTCACTCTACTATCTTTTATATTAATTAATTCATCTTGTTTATCATTATCGTTGCCTTCATAATTTAAATAGTGTATATGGTGGACATGTATTGCGGTGGTGATGTGTGAAAAAGTCATACCATAACCATATTATGAGAGATATTCTCCTAAATGATTAGGTATTAGTATATTGAAATAACATTTCAAAAAATAGGGTGTTAAGTAACATATAATTTTCTCAACATTGGATAAGATAATGTGAATATTTTTAGAGAATAATTATAGTTTCACTACAAAATACAAAGAAAAAAACAATTTCCTTCACTTTTATTACTAACGTCATTGTGTTTTAAATTTTTTTCCATTTTATTAATATATATACCTTATATTTTATATATCCCCCCACTATTTTAGGTTTCTATTTTGAAGTATAAATTTTTCAATAAATAGTGACAAGATAAAATCAATTCATGTGGGTGGACTCATCGAATGATAAACCATAATATATCACTATATTGTAATCTTAGTTAAATAATAAATATTGATTTATGATTCATGAAAAATACCTCCCATCACTATCCATCCCTTCCCCACCAGAGGGGGCGGGATTTCCTCTCCACCACACATTTCTTCCTTTTTCCCAATCTTGATATCTTCCCTCCCTTTCCCGAAATCTCTCTTTGTAACATCCCAAGTAAGTAATGAATAATATATATTTTTATCTATGTCTATTAATGATTAAGATAGTGTTTTAGAGGCTTAAAATGAAAAAAAATACAATCTTATGCATGGAATACACTAATATTCTTAAAAGATTGTTTTACTGCCTTTTGATGGAAAACCCTTTTTAAATCTATCTTTTGACAATTTTATAAGCTATGTTTTTCAAAGTAAACTTATTATTTATGATTGGGACATCAAAATTTACTTTGTGTTAATTTTTGGTATTTTTCCGATAAAGATCATTTTTTAAGGAATAGTGAAAAATGTGGTATTTTAATTCAAAACCTATTGTTAATATAATTTATTTATATGATTAGATTATATTTTTAATTGGTTTTGAAGTGAAATTAGAATATGTTTTTACCATTTTATCCAATGGTGGTCATTGGAATCAATTTCACGTTGAAATTGGACTTAAACTAGTGTCAATCTTTTGATACTTATTGTTTCATAAAAACACGCTATTTGTCATGACAACGGGAATTAGTTATTAAATTAATTAATTCAACTTACATGTTTTGAATTTTGTAAAATAGACATAATTTTTGAATTCGGAATATCAAATATAGCTTAGGGTGAAGTTTTGGTATCTTTCCGAAAAACTTCAATTTTTGATGAATAGTGAAACCACTAAGTGGTAGTTAAAGAAACTAATTTTTCGTTTAAATGAAACGTTTCCACTTCTGTGATTTGATTTTCAATAATCCGATATACATGGTTGTCATTAAGAAGTAAAATCTGGTTCAATGAGATTAAAATAATTTTTTTGGTGAATAGTAACTTTTAAGTTCTTAATCGCGATTAGTGGTAATTAGTGTAGTTTAAGGTAAAAATAATGTTTTAATAATATGAGATGAGCTTGAAACATGTCCTACCTTAATTGGATGTGTCATGGACGACCATGAAAATCCATGTGTCAACATGGGGACCCCATGGAGCCACTTTGGTTGGGAAATGACATAAATAACTTTTTATTTAATGTTAAAGTAAAAATGACACAAACAATAGATATTTTACTAAAACAATTTTTCCATGGGGTTATACAAGTCAGGTATTTTATTATAAATAGTCATTGGAAAGCTAAAAATATTTTCTACATCATAGTATTTTTTTTTATAATTTTTAGACTTTTAATAAATTAAATTATTTATGACATCATGATGATGCAGCGATTACCTCATTAATAAAGGATTTAAATAAAATGAAATGATAATGTAAAATCTATGAACTACACATGTCCAAAACCTATTTTATGGGTTTATTTAGAACCCTTATCACCTGAACCTCAAATTATATGAATGTGGGACCTTTTGAATCCGAAACGCATTTTAAAATAAAGTAACATTTCTTTACTTTCCAAGAGTGCCCCTCCTCTCCTCTTATAAAAGGCCCCCACCTCTACCTCCTTACCCACACTCCCAAAGACTTTGGCTCGGCCAAAACCGGCCCATTTTGTCTCTCCACATCCCTCTCTTACTCCTTGAATCCTACCTTTGGGCAGAAGTCTTCCCAAGGAAGCCTTTGAGCTCAAACCAAAGGGAGTTACCCGATTTTAAGGTAATGTCTTCACTTGAGTCCTTTTGTTTTATTTTGCTTCTCCAACCCCCTAAACTCTTTTTATTCATTTCTTTTGTAACAACTCCAGTATCGTCAATATACTAGGATTTTTTTATAATAAGGATTCGAGCTACACTTACACACACCTACATCTAATGGTTAAAGGACATACTGTTTCCGTGGATGGTGAATTTATGCCTCCCGAAACGATGATTGTTCAACATTCTTTTAACACCTTAAAAGGTGGCCATTAATCTGTAACTATATTTATATATGATATATAATATGTTTATGTTTTCCTTAAGCTTCTGTATTTTTCATTTTGGGCATACCTTTATGGTTTCCATTATGGGTAAACGTGATATCTTCATTTAAGGAAGTGCGGACTACCGCCCCCTCAAAGTGATTTGATTCATTAAATACCATATGTGGGATGTATAAAGGATGGAACTATGATATTATATATGATATTATACTGGAATTATAATATAACTTTATATCATTATGATTCCATTCTATAAAATATGAAATAGAAATGAAAGTAGCGTTTATGCGTACGTACGGCTTACCGTCTCCATGAACGGTGCATTTCATTTCTTACCTCTAAATGATTATGTAATATTATAAATGCATGAATGTACTGGATATATATGACATATATGATATCTGCATCATGAATACCATTCTGGATATAATGGGTACATGAACAACTTGTAATTATAAAGGGCTTATTTTTTATTCAAGTACCAATGATCGTTAAAACGACCGTTATTAACTTAAATAATTACATAGTGTTCATGACATGGAAATAAGTGATATAAAAGGAATAATGAACTTGAAAAAGGTTCTTAAACAAGTATAAATTAACTCAAGTTTATTATTCAGGAGATTAAAGAACGAAAGTCAGACCCGATGTATGGGACTTCATCTCAATCTCCTTTCATTGAGGCATATTTTGTTTTATACACAACCTTCTTTTATACGGTGTATAAACCCCTTTGACTTTTACGTTTATTCAAAAGGACTATTTTCTATATGAAGCGTTTACTAAACGAAAAAAGGGAATGTTTTTGTCGTACATATGCGGTGACAACGACTTCTCCGCCACCGTGACCATTATTTGAGTTTCGGCTTCCTCTACAAGCCATACTGTTTTTAAAAGAAAAATAAATACCGTGTTTTAATTTTCTTTTATTTTGGTATTGAAAATGGTTTTCATAATGTTTTTATATCAATGTGTTGTATTGATATCTTGTGATTGAAAGGTGGAAATGTTATGTTTCCTTTATGTATGTTTTATGTGATACGATTATGTTGAGGTTCTTGGGAATTATTATGAAGACGGGTGGTTCCGTGATAGACTAAGGGCGGGTGAGGCCGATATAGTGCTCCAATGCATTGGGTAACGTGAAGGAGTGAAACATTAAGGTATCTACGAAGAGATTTAGGGAATATACTGTGATGGGTATTTCAAATGTAACCAAGAGGGTTACTCCCTACGTAAGAAAGTTATGAATGCCTCAAGTTACCTTTATGTCTTATGATTTCTATGATTTATTCATGATTTGAGGAGGTATGTTAATGTTCTTATGTTTTATGGGTAAAGTATGATTTCATTCTTATGTATATATGTACCCATGTTTCCTTTCCATATTTTTTATATCCCTTACTGAGCTTTTTATGCTCATCCCAAGTTTTTTTGAAATGTTTTTCACAGGTCAAGGGAAAGGTACATGATATGATGATAGTGTCAAGGAAGTGTCAAGAAAGAATCCATGTTTTATTTTAAATATGTTTCCATTGATGGGAAAGAAGAATACTATCTTTATGTAACCACTTTGTTTATATGTGGAATGTAATGCAAGTTTTATGATCTAATTCTCTAAAACTCTAAACCCGAAAAGATCCTCAATGTGTAATCATGTAATAACTCAATATTAAGTAAGGTTTAAGGCTGGGGCCTTATAGTTGGTATCAGAGGTTAGTATAGATAACTTTAGGAGTTAGAATTATATTAAATGATTATCCAAAAATATTTTTTTATGGTCTAATTTAAGTGATATAGTATTTGAAGATTACCATGTTGCTTCATCTAAGACATGTTTGTTCAGAATGGTTTTTCGCAGAGGAAACAGGGAAGCATTGCTAAAAGGCATACAGAAGGAAATAACCTTCCGAATCAGCATCCTGAGATGGTCAGAATTGGAACTGAACAGTTTGTTGCAGTAATGGCGTAGTTGACCCAAGCGTTAAATGGTGGTGGTATCCATGCACGAGATCTACCAGATCAACTGCAGAGGAACATGTCAGTGGTGGAACATTTCATGAGGCAACATCCCCCATCATTCAAAGGATCATCTGACCCTGTGCTAGCTGAAGGGTGGATTAAAGCACTGGAGAATATTTTCGATGTCATGGGGTGTTCAGACAATCAAAAGGTTAGTCTTTCTATTTACCGTTTAGAGGGTGAAGCAGATCAATGGTGGTCGATGGTTAAAAATATCAAGGACGCTGATGAGATTGATGCTCTTGACTGGGATGAATTCAAAGGTATGTTTCTTGAAAAGTATTTTCCTAAGGTTTTTTGACTTAGGATGGAAAAACAATTCTTGGAATTGAGGCAAGAGGAAGACTTAGTGGCTACCTATGAAGAAAGGTTCACTCGATTGGCAAGGTATGCTCCAAATTTTATCCGAGACCTTGATAGTAAAATCAATCGTTTTTACTCAGGATTAAAGCCAAAATATCGAAGGTCATTAGCTTCTCGTGAGTTTAAAAGTTATGAAAAGCTTGTTCGATGTGCTGATAAGGTGGAAATTGATTTTTCTGATGATCAAGTGTTCTATAACAACCAGCAGAAGAAGAGACCAAGGTGGCAGGAGAAAGGGAAGAATTCTTCAAAAAAGTCTGATGGTAAGAAATCTAAGTTTCCAGTTTGTGATAAATGTGGAAAAAGTCATGCTGGGGAATGTATTCTGAATTCTAGAAAGTGCTACCGATGTGGTAAGATGGGACATAAGGCTCATGATTGCACTGAAAAGGATCAAGGTGAAGGTAAGACCAAATTTGATTTACAGTTGGTGAAATGTTATAAGTGAAATGAGATGGGTCACTATGCAAATGAGTGTCCGAAAAAGAGCTTGAGTGATGGGAAGCAGTTAGACTACAAGCAGAAAGGGGTGGTGAAATCCTTTGCAACTACTTCAGCAGATGTCGGGCCATCAAATGAAGTTGTATCAGGTACTTTGTTTGTTTTTTCAGATTATGCCAGTGTGTTATTTGATTCGGGGTCTACACATTCTTTCCTCTCTGAAAACTTTTCTAGTAAAATGGGAATACCATCTCAAGAAATGACTCCTGAACTTCTGGTAAAAACACCTGGGGGAAATGTTGAGGCAAAATGAATTTATAAGAATATTCTTATCCTTATCTGTGGAAAGAACCTACTTGAAAAACTTATTGTTCTACCTCTAGTAGAGTTTGATGTTATCCTGGGTATGGATTGGCTCTCTATTTACCATGCTAAGATTGACTATAGAGCTAAATAAGTTTCTTTTCAGAAAGACTTTCAGTTTGTGTACAAGAATGAACCCTTACTGTTGATAACTTATCAAGAGGCTGAGAAACGTGTAAAATATGGAAATGAATGTTACCTTGCAAACATCGTTGAAAATAAAGGAACTGTTCAGATTAATGATGTCCCAGTGGTAAATGAGTATCCTGATGTTTTTCCTGATGAGTTTCCAAGAATAATACCAGATCGGGAAGTTGAATTTACTGTTGAATTAGTTCCTGATGCTAAGCCAATTTCAAAACCCCCTTATCGAATGGCTCAAATTGAACTTTTAGAGTTGAAGGAGAAATTGCAAGATTTATTAGAGAAAGGTTTCATTCGACCTAGCACATCACCATGGGTTGCTCCTGTTTTATTTGTTAAAAAGAATGATGGTTCAATGAGACTTTCCATTGATTATAGATCCTTGAATAACATCACTATTAAGAACAAATATCCTTTTCCTCATATCGATGATTTGTTTGATCAGCTCCAGGGAGCTCAGTATTTTTCAAAGATTGACTTGAGATTAGGGTACCATCAGCTGAAGGTAAAGGAAGCAGACGTTCCGAAGACTGCGTTTCGTACAAGATATGTCCATTATGAATTTTTAGTAATGCCTTTTGGGCTAACCAATGCACCTGCTGTATTCATGGACTTAATGAATAGATTTTTCCATGAGTTCATGGATAAGTTTGTGGTGGTTTTCATTGATGATATTTTGGTGTTTTCTAAAAGTAAATAGGAGCATGAAATACATTTAAGTGTTACCTTGAAAACCTTAAAAGAAATGAAATTGTATAGAAAATTCAGCAAGTGTGAGTTTTGGTTGCAACAAATTTCTTTCCTTGGTCACATTGTTTCTAAAGATGGGTTAACTGTTGATCCTGCAAAAACAAAAGTTGTGGAAGACTATCCAAGACCCACAAATGTAACTGAGATTTGTAGATTCCTTGGTTTGACAGGCTATTACCGAAGGTTTTTTATAAATTTTTCACGGTTATCTAGTCCAATGACTAATCTAACTCGGAAGGGTGTTAATTTTATCTAGACAAAAGAATGTGATGATTATTTTCAGGAACTGAAAAGAAGATTGGTGAATTCTCCAGTTTTGGCACTACCTTCTAGGAATGGTGAGTTTGTTATCTACAGTGGTGCTTCATTGAAAGGACTTGGTTGCGTCATAATGCAGAATGATCAGGTATTTTCTTATGCTTCACGACAGTCGAAAACTCATGAGGTAAATTAACCTACACATGATTTGGAATTAGCTGCTATTGTTTTCGCTTTAAAAATTTTGATACATCATTTGTATGGAGTAAAGTGTGAAATATATACTTATCACAAAAGTTTAAAGTATATAGTCACTCAGAAAGAGTTAAACATGAGATAGAGGAGATGGCTGGAATTAATCAAGGATTATGATTATACAATTCATTACCATCTGGGAGAAGCAAATAAAGTGACTGATGCTTTGAGTTTAAAAAGTAATGCTTCATTAACAATGTTGTGTTTGGAATGTGATCCTTTGGTTAAGGATTTGATGAACTTTGGCATAGAAGTTTTTGGCGCAGGATGTTCTTCTGTTTTGTTTCAGGTATCAGTGAGATCATCTCTATCAGATAGAATCAAGCAAGCACAGAAGCAAGACAATGAGTTGCAGAAAAAGGAAGAGCTGGTTCAGAAAGGTAAGATGCCTAAATTCCACATTGATAATGATTGTGTTTTGAGATTTGGGAAGAGATTATGTGTGCCTTGTGATTCACAGTTGAAGAGAGAGTTGTTATGTGAAGATCATAGTTCTTCGTTTTCAGTTCATCCTGGCAGTACCATGATGTACAGAGATCTGAGGGAGTATTACTGGTGGGATGGAATGAAAAGAGATATTGCTGATTTTATTGTGAAGTGTTTGACATGTCAATAGGTTAAAGCAGAGCGGCAGTTACCGAAAGGGGTACATCAGCCTTTACCAGTGCCAGAGTGGAAATGGGAGAATATATCCATGGACTTTGTTGTGGGATTACCGAAGACATCTCAAGGTAATAATGCAATATGGGTTATTTTTGATCGCTTGACTAAATCTAATCATTTCCTTGCTATACGGGATAATTTTTCCCTAGATCAACTTTCCCATTTATATCTTAAAGAGATAGTCAGGTTACATGGAGTTCCTCTCTCCATTGTATCTGATCGTGATCCCAGGTTCATTTCTAACTTTTGGAAAGGCCTTCAGAAGTCGTTGGGTACTGAATTAAATTTTAGTACAGCTTTTCATCCTCAATCAGATGGGCAGTCAGAATGACCAATTCCGACCTTGGAGGATATGCTACGAGCTTGTTCGATGGATTATCAGGGAAGTTGGGACCAACATCTTTCTTTGGTTGAATTTTCATATAATAACAGTTTTCATTCTAGTATAAAGATGGCACCATTTCAGGCATTATATGAGAAAGTGGTGTCGAACTCCAGCTTTCTGGGATGAAGTGGGTGAAAGGAAGTTGATGGGACCAGAATTGGTAGAAGAGTTGGCAGAAAAAGTTTAGTTCATACAGAAACACATGAGAACAGCTCAGAGTAGGCAGAAGAGTTATGCGGACAACAGGAGGAAGAATCTCTCTTTTGAGGTAGGTGATCATGTTTTTCTCAAAGTATCACCATGGAAAAGTGTGATGCGATTTGGTAAGAAAGGAAAGCTGAGTCCAAGGTTCATTGGACCATATGAAATTCTGGAGAGAGTTGGATCCGTTGCTTACCGAGTGGCTTTACCTCCGAGTTTATCTAAGGTACAAAATGTTTTTCATGTTTCGATGCTGAGAAAGTACATGCCAGATCCATCTCATGTTTTGAGTCCAGAGGTAGTTCAGCTAGAAGAGAACCTATCTAATGAGGAACACCCAGTCCAGATTCTTGACCACAGGGAGCAAGTGTTACGGAATAAGGTGATTAATCAGGTAAAGGTTTTGTGGAAAAACCACATGATGGAAGAGGCAACATGGGAATCTGAAATTGCAATGAGGGATAAGTACCCCCATTTTTTCGATATGTAAATAAATTGTGGGGACACAATTTTCTAAAGGGGGAAAGGATGTAACATCCCAAGTAAGTAATGAATAATAGACATTTTTATCTATGTCTATTAATGATTAAGATAGTGTTTTAGAGGCTTAAAATGAAAATAAATACAATGTTATGCATGGAATACACTAATATTCTTAAAAGATTGTTTTACTGCCTTTTGATGGAAAACCCTTTTTAAATCTCTCTTTTGACAATTTTATAAGCTATGTTTGTCAAAATAAACTTATTATTTATTATTGGGACATCAAAATTTACTTGATGTGAATTTTTGGTATTTTTCCGATAAAGTTCATTTTTTAATGAATAGTGAAAAATGTTGTATTTTAATTCAAAACCTCTTTTTAATATAATTTATTTATATGATTAGATTATCTTTTGAATTGGTTTTGAAGTGAAATTAGAATATATTTTTACCATTTTATCCAATGTTGGTCACTGGAATCAATTTCACTTTGAAATTGGACTTAAACTAGTGTCAATCTTTTGATACTTATTGTTTCATAAAAACACGATATTTGTCTTGACAGCGGGAATTAGTTATTAAATTAATTAATGCAACTTACATGTTTTGAATTTTTTAAAATAGACATCATTTTTGAATTCATAATATCAAATATATCTTAGGGTGAAGTTTTGGTATCTTTCAGAAAAACTTCAATTTTTGATGAATAGTGAAACCACTAAGTGGTAGTTAAAGAAACTGATTTTTCGTTTAAATGATACTTTTCCACTTCTGTGATTTGATTTTCAAAACTCCGACATACATGGTTGTCATTAAAAAGTAAAATGTGGTTTAATGAGATTAAAATAATTTTTTGGTGAATAGTAACTTTTAAGTTCTTAATCGTGATTAGTGGTAATTAGTGTAGTTTAAGGTAAAAATAATGTTTTAATAATATGAGATGAGCTTGAAACATGTCCTACCCTCATTGGATGTGTAATGGCCGACCAAGACAATCCATGGGTCAACTTGGGGACCTCATGGAGCCACTTTGGTTGGGAAATGACATAAATAACTTTTTATTTAATGTTAAAGTAAAAATGACACAAACAAGAAATGTTTTACTAAAACAATTTTTACATGGGGTTATAAAAGTCATATTTTTTATTATAAATAGTCATTGGAAATCTAAAAATATTTCCTACATCATAGTATTTGTTTTATAATTTTTGGACTTTAAATAAATTAAATTATTTATGACATCATGATGATGTAGCGATTACCCCATTAATAAAGGATTTAAATAAAATGAAATGATAATGTAAAATCTATGAACTACACATGACAAAAAACTATTTTATGGGTGTATTTCGAACCCTTATCACCTCACCATCTAATTATATCAATTTGGGACCTTTTTAATCCGAAACTCATTTTAAAATAAAGTAACATTTCTTTACTTTCCAAGAGTGCCCCTCCTCTCCTCTTATAAAAGGCCCCCACCTCTACCTCCTTACCCACACCCCAAAAGCCATTGGCTCGGCCAACCCCTGCCCATTTTGTCTCTCCACATCCCTCTCTTACTCCTTGAAGCCTCATTTTGGGCAGAAGTCTTCCCAAGGAAGCCTTTGAGCTCAAACCAAAGGGACTTACCCGATTTTAAGGTAATGTCTTCACTTGAGTCCTTTTGTTTTATTTTGCTTCTCCAACCCCCAAAAATCTTTTTATTAATTTATTTTGTAACAACTCCAGTATCTTCAATATACTAGGATGTTTTTATAATAAGTATTCGAGCTACACTTACACACACCTACATCTAATGGTTAAAGGACATACTGTTTCCGTGGATGGTGAATTTATGCCTCCCGAAACGATGATTGTTCAACATTATTTTAACACCTTCAAAGGTGGCCATTAAGATGTAACTATATTTTTATATGATATATAATATGTTTATGTTTTCTTTAAACTTCTGTATATTTCATTTTGGGCATACCTTTATGGTTTCCATTATGGGTAAACGCGATATCTTCATTTAAGGAAGTGCGGACTACCGCCCCCTCAAAGTGATTTGATTCGTTAAATACCATATGTGGGACGTATAAAGGATGGAACTATGATATTATATATGATATTATAATGTAATTATAATATAACTTTATATCATTATGATTCCATTCTATAAAATACTAAATAGAAATGAATGTAGCGTTCATGCGTACGTACGGCTTACCATCTCCATGAACGATGCATTTCATTTATTACCTCTAAATGATTATGTAATATTATAAATGCATGCATGTATTGGATATATATGACATATATTATATCTACATCATGAATTCCATTCTGGATATAATGGGTACATGAACAACTTGTAATTATAAAGGGCTTATTTTTGACTCAAGTACCAATGATCGTTAAAACGACTGTTATTTACTTAAATAATTACATAGTGTTAATGACATGGAAATAAGGGATATAAAAGGAATAATGAACTTGAAAAAGGTTCTTAAACAAGTAGAAATTAACTCAAGTTTATTATTCAGGAGATTAACGAACGACCGAGTCAAGTCGAACCCGATGTATGGGACTTCGTCTCAATCTCCTTTTATTGAGGCATATTTTGTTTTATACACAACCTTCTTTTATACGGTGTATAAACCCCTTTGACTTTTACATTTATTCAAAAGGTATATTTTTTATACGAAGCGTTTACTAAACGACAAAAGGGAATGTTTTTGTCGTACGTATGCGGCAAAAACGACTTCTCCGCCGTCGTGACCATTATTTGAGTTTAGGCTTCCTCTACAAGCCATACTTTTTTTAAAAGAAAAATAAATACCATGTTTTAATTTTCTTTTGTTTTGGTATTGAAAATGGTTTTCATAATGTTTTTATATCAATGCGTTGTATTGATATCTTGTGATTGAAAGGTGGAAATTTTATGTTTCATTTATGCAAGTTTTATGTGATACGACTATGTTGAGGTTCTTGGGAATTGTTATGAAGACGGGTGGTTCCATGATAGACTAAGGGCGGGTGAAGCCGATATAGCTCTCCAATACATTGGGTAACATGAAGGAGTGAAACGTTAATGTTTCTCCGAAGAGATTTAGGGAATATACTATGATGGGTATTCCAAACGTAACCAAGAAGGTTACTCCCTACGTAAAAAAGTTATGAATGCCTCAAGTTACCTTTATGTCTTATGATTTCTATGATTTATTCATGATTTGAGGAGTTATGTTAAAGTGCTTATGTTTTATGGGTAATGTATGATTTCATTCTTATGTATATATGTACCCATGTTTCCTTTCCATATTTTTTATATCCCTTACTGAGCTTTTTATGCTCATCCAAAGGTTTTTTTGAAATGTTTTTCACAGGTCAAGGAAAAGGTACATAATATGATGATAGTGTCAAAAAAGTGTCAAGAAAGAATCCATGTTTTATTTTAAATATCTTTCCATTGATGGGAAAGAATAATAATATCTTTATGTAACCACTTTGTTTATATGTGGAATGTAATTCAAGTTTTATGATCTAATTCTCTAAAACTCTAAACCCGAAAAGATCCTCAATGTGTAATCTTGTAATAACTCAAGATTAAGTATGGTTTAAGGCTGGGGCCTTATACTCTTAGCCCTAAAGTTGTGGATCTCCTTGACAAATTTCCTCAAATCACACAGTCAACCTCGGAATATATAGAGGCCTCAAGTCTACTGAATCAAAATTTGGTGGCTCGTTTCACATTGCGGCGTCATTTGGTGGACACCTTCGACCATTTCATGTTTGCTTCACGGGCCCTCAAGGAGCAGGAAATGGTGGTATGTTGGATAGGTGGAACATCATGGTTCATTTCTCATCTTTGGAATATTTCATTACTGTGTGGTCAAGTTCTCTGCGTACCTACAACGGTTGTCATTTCTTCCTTCTTAGATGGTCCTATGACCTTCACACGATCCGAGACACTCTGTTGTCATCTTTGTGGGTATGCTTTTCAGAGTTACATTTACCTTTTCAGAATCCTTCTATAATGCATATGTTGGGTAATATGGTGGGTCGGTACCTTTTCTTGGACTCAATAACTTTGGCCGTTTGTCACCCGATTTCCCCTCGGGTTTGTGTTGAAGTCGATGTCTCTTTTCCTCCAGTTGAGTGGGTATGCATATTTGTTTCGGAGGAATTTAGATATAAGCATCCAGAAATCTTCGAGTCCTGGACACAGTTCTATAACTCCTATAAGCATCTAGAGAACACATCATCTTTATGCCAGTGAGGGAATAAGAACGTGCCAGGAGGGGTATTGCAGAAGGATGTTCTCTCTGATATCCCTCCCATGGAAAGTAGATACATCTCCAATGACAATCCTCCTTAGAAGAGTTTGTATTTGGTGTCTCCAATGCCAAAGGTGGCTGACATCTTTGCAAGTCTAAATCGGGACATAAGGATCCCCAGTTCTTCTAGTCAGGTCTAGGAGCCTACATGCCAGTCCCCTCCTAGGATCGCTCCCTCTTTTGCAGAGACGGTTAAGGATGGGGGATTAGGAGGAAGGTTTTCCCCACTACAAACTATTTCTGTCCAGCTCCCAAGCCATCCTCTTCAACAGTCTCCGAGTCACCAAGATCATGTTTAGTCCTTATAGATCAATAACACTTTTAATCCTCTGGTCAGGGAGGATAAGGATAATTTGGATCCTGGAGGGTGGAAAACAGTGGTTCCAAAGTGGAAAAAATTATAATGGTTCAAGGTCAAATGATGATTCTAAGTCTAGTTGGAAAGAATTGATTTCGTTTTCGTGGTCGGATGATGAGCAGGCCCTCCAGGGGTATACAAGCAGTGGTTCGGGGATTATGAAAGTGAAGAGGGAGCTCTTCTCTTGGGCCATTTCCCAAATAACAAGGTTAAGCAAACTAAGCCCTGCAAGGACTACTCAAATTATCCAAAACCAGGGAGAAAGAGGTCTAAAATAAAAGGTAAGAACACATAGATGGAAATCTGGTCCATTCACACCCTACGAGATTTTACAGAAGAGAATATAGGGAGTCAGTTAGCAATGTCGACTCGGTTCTTGGACTAGTGGGTGCAGAGGGGGCGGAGGTGTAGGAGACAGACCCAGTGGTTTTAGGCTCAGGAAGGGAGAACGGGAAACCGAGTGAGGGGAGAAAGATTCACTTGGTTTGATTTACTTCTGGAAAGGAGGGTGTAGAGGGGCTGCCTAGTGAGCCGGAAGAAGTGGCTGAACATAGGGAATATCCATGGGAGATGCTATTACAACCTGAAGAAGAGTTGGGTGGGAAGGTGTTAACCATATGTGCTTCAGCTAAGGATGCATAACGGATGAATGGAAGGATTATCCGAGAAGACACAAACAAAAAGAAATGAGAGTGGATTAACAAAAAACACCTAATCCTAGTAAAAGGATTCAATAAAAAGAATATTGTGGTGGAGGAGTTTTTGCGAGCGCGGGACAATCTGGCTTCCCATTTAGAAGATAGTATCAAGGACGACCCCGGAAAAAAGGTAACAACTCTATCCTGGAAATTATTTAAGGGATTTGAGTCTAATGGGTTTAAGCTGGCCTTTGATAATTTTGTTATGTGTTATAGTGTTTGATGGCTTGGTTGTACTTTTTCATTTCACACCTTTTCCATAAAAGTGTCCTTTTAATAAAAAATATATATTTGGAGGATAGTAAAAAGATATTGAATCACTTCAATAATTTTATCTCATAATAAAATCACAACATCACTATAAAAAAATTTAAATCAAATATAAATACTAATATTTCATTTGAGAATCTCCCACACATATATTTCTCCATGGATCCATTCCTTAATAAGAAACACACTATAAGGAGGAAACTCCATTATAATTCATTCTTTGGATGATCTTGAATCTCAACAGGTTTCTACAAAAAACATTACATCTTACTAGATATATAACTTTCCCAAATAAATGACAAAAAAGTTTTCTTAAAGATACCAACAATGTTTTTATTCTTGTAAGATATTTTGAATGTGATCATTCTAAGGTGTATGCACAAACCTATATTAAACCTCACCAACTCACTCAAAAACCTCAAATGGCCTAATAATCCATAGAGAAAGCTTAGTACCTATAAAAAATATAGGCTTACCTTGAAGAGGAAAAAACATTAAGAAAACATATCCTTAAAACTTGAACCCCAATGGTATCCTCTCATGATCAACATATTTCTTTTAATAATCCTTAGTAGTATTCATCCTTTCATGAATGAGTTGCACTTTCTTTGTCGTATTATACTTGAAATATCTTCCAATGATGTGTAAATCCCCAACCTATTTCCAATAAAATAAAGACCCAATTTTCTTTCTATCCAGTGCATAAAATTAATCCTTTCTAATGGAATATTAATATCCATTGTTATATGAAAATACAACCAATGGAAATTTATTTTCCCACAAAACTCCGAAGTTATGAACACATGCACGTAAAATGTCTTTTGGGGTATAGAACATCTTATTCATCTTCCCATCTATATATGGATGAACATTGATGTTGAGGAATAAATGAGATAAAAACAATATAATCTCTTACACACATCATTGAAAAATATAAGATCTTGATTAGATATGATTATCCATAAAACTCCAATCAACCTTACCACATATTCAGCATATTTTTTTACCAACACATCCATTGCACTTGAATCCTTAATCACAAAGATATTATTCAAACATTTTGATCGGTATATAATAAACCAAATGGTGTCATATAAACCCGTTTTTTTTAAAATATTCTATCATAAAATCCATCAAAATGTCCTCATATGTTTACCAACAAACATCCAACGTATGAAATATACCAGATAGTTATTGATTCAAAGCTTTAACCTCAAGATAGAAAAAATATAAAGATATTAACTATTTCAGTAAACACTTCATACTTTACTTCCATAACTAATCCGATATATCATTCTATAGACTTAGATACAATTATAGAGGTAATTTATAAAATTTATTTAACAATACATGTTTCATCTCCCACAGAAGAAGAAACCTGGCATAAAACAATAGTTTCAAGTCACCAACCTCTAACAATCCATTAATAGTTTCCTCATTAATGATATGATCTCTATATAATTTCATACTAGGATATATTAGTCAATACTTCATTAGAGTTCACTGTCATTTGAAATATTCAATATCTATTGATAAGATATTCTATATCCAATTTCAAAGGTTTGACACCCTCCATCATCCTCCCCTTATATTCATCCACACTGGTAACATCACCATTAATCTTTCATCCTTTTTAATTGAAATCTACATTTAATTTACCTAGGTTTTAAGATTTATTAATGTAATAGTCCTGTAATAACTACACCCACCTCCACTAGTGTAAAATAAAATTTGGTGAGAGAAGATATAGTGTAAGAAGAAAAGGCTAAACTTTCCAAAAAAAATTAATATTTGTTCTTGGTGTTGTAAGTGTTAGAGGGGATCCTGGTGGTATATTATAGGTGGAGATATATATTTTGGAATTATTATTGAGACCAACACATAATTGTGTCCTCATTATTACATGATAATTTCATGATTGGTCACTATTTATCTATGTGTATAGTGAATTAGCTTTTTTGGGTTAGTGGTATTGGGGTTGACTACAATAATTTTGGTGGAGTTTATACCATCGTATGAGATTAATGTAGGATGGTTCCCATATTATAATTCATGTATGTATGTTGGAATACTTTTATACCATAGTTATTATAGAAACAAGAGTAGTTTTAACCGTGGTAGACTAAGATAAGTTTTTCTTAACACTGTTCCTTGGTCTTGTCAAGATTGTGGAGGCCAAGTGTTGAATTTTTTATAAATTATGTGTCAATATGTGTTTAGTGAGTTGAATATTATGTTATGATTCTTTTATAATTTTTATGGATTCATAAAATTTCATTGGATGTCATGCTTGAGAAATTCTCCTTGTAATTTTGAGATTCGATGTGCTTATCTTTTATGTTAGAGACCTATGTTAATGATGTAACATTTTTTATAGAAACATTATTTACTGATCTTAGTATTTATAATTAAATTACAATATAAAAATAAAGAGTATAATTATTTATTCCATGAAAAAAATTATCTTCGTGAGGAATTGCTAAGGAGAATGTGGTATAGAATTTTTATACATTTTACAATATATTTTCCCAACCATCCTAGATCATTAAGACTACACAAAACAAAAAATATAGGGGACATATCATCAATATGGGAGAGACATAAAAGCAATATATTATGGTTCTGGGAGTAGTGGGATTGTATAGTTATACTATGGAGTGAACATGGGATGTGCATAGTGCGTGCAGCGCATGCACGGAGGTGCTAGGGTGGACTATGCTGGTGTGTCGTGACCCAATGATGGGTGTTAGTGAATATTGTATCTAGGTGTTGACACCAATGTTGGGTCAAGGGTGAAAAAACATAAAGAGTTATAAATGGAAGTGATTTACATAATTCTAGAGCTATACATGACATAAAAATGGCATTTTTGTTCATATGTGTTAAAAATATAGTGACATAACACCGACCATCTGATTTGATTGATCACAAACTTTTGATAGAATAAGTACCATTGTATTTTTCCTATATCCATGGCTAGTGATAATCTTTATTAGAGTTCATGGAAAAACATATGATGATCAAATGTGATTTCACCATGGTTTTTCTGAGGCTGAGATTCAAAGGTGATGAGTTAAAGGACCTTCAGGAATGCAATATTCATCTTTCTTACAGAAATTAGGTTTAAGAAAGGGCTACTCGATGAGGATTATATAATGATTTATTGGGATATTCATAAATATTTAATTCATGCATTAGATTAATCTTTAAAAGAGTAGAATACAATGATAGAAATAACATAATTCCAGTATCACATAAGAATCCAGAATCACAAAGATTTCATTTTTTAAGTGTAAGATGAATTGATAATTGTTAAATGATTGGGGTGATATGAAACTATGAAATGTAATATTTTACTAGATAAATTATGATTCATGAAATTTGGATTAAAGGTGGTGCATGTGGTCTTTAAATATTGAGACCCAAATTCTAAAAAAGGTTCACAGAGAACGTTTAATAAATATAATTTTTCATAAATAGTTATTTTTTATGGAATATTGTTTTGTGGGGCTAATTTCTATGAAGTACACTATTTCCATGAAGAAGAAGATAACCCATGGCCTCTATACTTGTGAATATTTTTCTCAAGGGTTTTTTGATGAACTCATTGATGTGCATCTTTTAGCTAATGTGAAGACAAGAGGTAATACCTCTTTATGTAATTTGAGATTAATCAATCTTACTATTGAACACACAAAAAATTGAATGAGAAAAAATTTTCACAGTGAAGAAATTATAACATTCACAATATACTTTCATTGAATAACATTTATATTTGAAAAAGTCTAGTTCTTTTAAAGGTTGAAAGTAGTTTTCACAGGAAAGGTAGTGAAATAATATTATCATTAATTTCATGAAAATTCATTGAAAAAAATTTAAAAATCACCGAAATTAAAAAAAATTATATATTCTAGGATTTACAATATGTACAAGAAAATTATTCATGAAGGCATGGATCTCACTTGTTGATATTCAAATTATAGGTCAATAAGAAAGTGAATTGAGTTGTATACTCTTAATAATGCATAAAATAACATTTAATATTTTTTATGTAGCACTTGTACTCATCCATGGAAGCCAGAACATCATCTAAAGAAGGAATAATATCTTGATTATTTCATTCATTGAGGAAACTTATCATATATAGGTGATCAGATACTATTATCCAAGACCGCAACTCTGATTCACCAAGTGAAAAGACTCTTGAAGTGTACATGAAGAAACCTGATCTTGTAGGGTTGTGGAAAAAGAATTTAGTCTATAAGGTTAAAGATATTACTAACTATGGATCAACATAAAAGTAGGAGTAAACTTATTTTTTGTTTTATAAGAAGAAGAAGTCTCTCCGTTGGATCTGGGAGTAGGAGAAGACTTTTACATGGTGCTGGAATGAGAAAAATTATCTCAATTGGAGATGGTATTAGGATGAGTATTTGAATTGGTGTTTCAAGTAGGAGAATAATTTAGTTGGTAATGTAAGTGGATGTAATCACTTGTCTCATATTAAATAGTACATAATTGGTGGGGGGATAACTAGTTTGATCAAAGAGTATACATTTATTTTGAACCTTGTAAATCATTAGGTGCTCCCCTATTTAGTATTTAAGCTGCACATGATGTGATATTGAAAGATAATATTGAGTGGATTGAGAACCATAATAATTTAAATAGGTTTAATAAAAACAATGAGAATTTTTAAAAATAATCAACTAATTCAACCCAATCTTAATGGTCTATCTAGACTTGGGCTCTATAATTCTCACTTCAGGGAAACAACAATGTTAATGGCCACTATGTCATGGTGGATTATAGTTCAAGTTGTGTAATAATGGGAACACATTGTTTCTAATTACACTATGTTTTGGTAGAGGTTCAATTTCATTTTTAATAAAAGAAGTCAATAAAAATAAATATAGGTTTATTAAATTTTTAAGGTTATAGATCTGGAAATGGTGTTGACCAAGTTGTACCTGGACATATTGAAATCCCATTATGTTTTAGTGGATTACCACTGAGTTTATTTTATAAATTCATCTATCCATATCAATTATCGGTTTTTTTCACTGACACTAAAAAACTAAGACATATATTACTCATATTTAATGTTATTTGGTCATCCCTTAGTGGATTCTAAGTGTAAATATTCATCATTTATTATATATGGTTTTATTCTCTTACCTTTTTCTCATTGTTATTATTATCATTTATAAAGTAGGTTGTTTAATGGTTTTTTATTTTATTTTGGTGGAATTTAGTCAAAGGTAAATTGATAAATTATTTTTATAGGTCATTGAATTTTTCTTGTGTGATTGTTGGCAGTTGATAATCAATTATTCATTATTTCTCTTGTGTCACATTATTAAAGATTATTTTGAGATAAGTGACTCATATTAACTCTTTTTATACACTTATTAATGTGTTATTAATAGTATTTGGTCTTCATTTGGTAAATATTTTAAATATTCATAATAATTATAATCCATGCTATTAATGAAATTGAATGGGAGAGTCAACCATATGTGTATTATATGTTTTTTATAATATTTTTTATATGATGGTCAAGTTTTTATATTGATAATGATACTTTGGTTTAAAGACAATATTGATAGTAACATTTTAAATCATGATTTTATTAGGTTTTAAAATTGAAAAATGTTAATGATAATAATTTTTGTGAAATATAGAATTATATCTAAAATTTTTTAGTCAAAATTTAACTGATAAGTTAATGTTGATATTAGAAATCATTAGTTAATTTTTTTTTCTATGATAAAATTGTGTTTTATCTTTTTATGGAAATAGTGGTGATTCAATGTGGTTTTTTCATGTGATGGAGGTGGATTTAGTGTGTATTATTTTTTTTTGTAATGAAATAGGTGTTTTTGTGAACATTTTTGTGGTGGTTTGATGTGGTTGATATGTATTAGTGTGGTTGTGTATGGGTAGGTGAAAGAATTGAATTTGTGGGTTTATTGTTTGATTTATTTATGTTGGGGTTTGAGTGGTTATTGTGTATGATGTGTGGAGGTCTCCCTTGATATAGAAATAATGAATTAATGGATAAATTGAATATATTTGACATGGGTATATAATATGTTGAATTTAATTTATGGCCAAAAAATATGTATATAAGTGCATGTAAATGTTATAATTTTTTTTAAAATACACTGGTTAACATAAAATAAAATGGTATTTGTAATTAATACTATTAAATTAATTAATTTGTTAATTTATTAATTTTGTTTTATTATTCAAATATAAGTGAAGAATAGGTTGTGTGGAAGATTTTTTTCATGAATGTTGTCTTGGTTTTGTGTGGTTAGATAAGTAATTAACATTATCTGTGATTAAAACTTATTTAGTTTTTAATGAAATGATAAGTGTTGAATATAGTTTTAAAAAATTAATATTGTATTTGATGACAAATAATAATGTTGAAGGTGAAAATATTGTCTAATTGTGTGGATGATATGAATTTATGATATGAGTCTATAGGTAGCAGTAATTTTTTTTATGTAGTAGTGATGTTGTGGTGATGAGGTATGTGTATAGAGTTGTTCTTATGGGGACCTAACATTCGGTTATGATTTTCTAATTATTATATATTGATTATATTTTATATTATTTCTTATGAATCAACACCTAAGTTAGGTATGGTGGTGATTAACCATATAATTTTTTGTGTTCCACGTGTTCCCCAACATCCAGGGCATGGGTGATAGAGATTATTAACTTCCCCCCTTACCCACTCTCTCTTTTAAACATAGTGTGGATATACTATGATTGAATGAGGTTGTAGATATATTTCAATGAAATTATGATATAGTTATGTGGTGATTGCATATAGTAGTGATGTGGTGATGTAACAATGAGGTGTCTCTGCTAAGGTGACGTGGTATGGGGCTATGGTATATGTCATGTGATTTTGGTATATTGTATTTGGCTGTAGAACATGGGTTTGGATGATTATGTGGTTATATGGAAGATATGGTAGCGCTAAGACATAACTCCTTAGGGATATTTAGCGATTATATGAATAGGGTTCTTGGTATAAGTTACCTTATGATATATTTCCAAGCTCAATAATATGTTATAATTTTTTATGGTGTTAGTGAGTGGGCCTTGTTTAAGTTGGGTTGGTATTATATCTGTAAAGGAAATGAGTTGATTTCTTTATATATTTGTTATGTATTTTGTATGATTCATCCATATTTTCCTGAGGGATCCTAGATATGAACATAATGAGTATAATTTTATGCTCATCAAGGGTAGATTTATTAAATATGATGGACATTACTTGATCATGACATAATGACCATTTTAGTTGGATTCTTTACAATAGGAATAACTTAATTAAGGGGTCATTATATTATTATTTGAAATTAAAAGGCCTTGTGAGATTTATAGGTTTTATATTATATATTTTATTTTATTGATAGTTTTATTTTATTATTCACAGGATATATAGGTCAATTCCACCCATTTTGAGTGTTTTATACACTCATTCTTGTTCACTAAACTGAAACCTATTGGTGGAGGGATTCAAGGGTCACTCTTATCTTAAAAAAACACCCCAATTGAGGTTTTTTCATGTAAAAGAAAATAAAATAAGCTCTTATGATTAGTGAAGACTGGAATGCACTCTCTAATGATTTAGTTCTTCCAATACATTATGGAAAAACATTGTTTTTAACTAAATTCTAGGAGTAACAAAATTATGTTCATAAGGAGGCAATTTTCTATACTCATAAGAGATCACTAACCATTCTAGTGCCAATACACAACCTAAAAAATGATGTAATACATCATATTATACTTATAACATGGATCCATACTCAAGAATATAATGTATATGAGCATTGATTGGTTTCTCCTTTAGGTTTTCAAATATTTCGTAACATTGATCTATCAGCATTAAGGCTCGATCCTTCTTCGTCAAAGCTATAAAGGGATCCGAATTTTGGGATAAATATGACACAAATATCCTATAATATCCTTCTAGACCAAATAAAATTCATACCTCTACAACATTCATCAATATTAACGTAGGAAAATCCACCTAAATCATTTATGGATCAACAACTACCCCATGTTGAGATATAAAATATCCAATAAAATAAACTTCATGAGTCCAAAACGTAAATTTTCTTTATTTACTATAATTTATATAAATTAATCACCTCTAATGGTCCTTAGATTCTCAGCATGCTTCTCGTTGATCCTTAAATTATCTAGATCAATGGGGTAGAGGGTTCATAGTACCTTAGGGTATATTTCCATGAGCAACAATACACTATACCTATATATTTATTTTGTGAGTGAGGCTTATTAATGTTAGTATGGTAGTTGATCATGAAATGTAACGAGTTGATTTGGATTTTTATTTTTTAAGTTTTTTATACTTATTTTACTTTATAAAGAGATTTTTCTATTGAATAACCTACTTAGTGTACTTTAATGCTTAACCCTACCTCCATATACTACTTTTTTATATTTTCATGGTGTATTTGGTAATTAGGATGGAGATTACTAGCTCATGACATGGTGATAATTTTATAAGGAGTCACTACCATAGGGATGGATTTATCTTGGAGAAATTATATTATTTTATGAAATTATATGAATATTGAGATATTTGGGATTTTACACTATATATTAGAGTTGATTTATGGGTTTCTTTTTCTATTCATAAAATTTAGTGTTTTATTCCTCCCCTTTTGTGTTTATTATACCCTCAGTGCTGATAAAAAAACATGTGGGCTGTTGGTGGTGGTATTCATGGGTCACTCTTGTCTTATCAACCATCACATGTGGTATTCTAGTAGAGACGAGTCATGAAAATATGATCTTATGTTTGCTGAAGACCAAAAAGAACACTCTAATGAGTTAGTACTTCAATAACTATGAAAAAAACACCACTATATACAACTAAATATATTTTCTAACGTAATTTTGTTCATGAAGATGTAACTTCTTATACCCATAAGAAATAAATTCCCTTTTAGGTATTAAAACACAACAGAATCCATGATGGAATACAACATATTAGACCTCAAACATGGATCCTTACTCACAAAAACAAAGTATACATACATTGATTGGTTTCTCCCTTAGTTAGTTAAATGTTTCCTAATATATATCTATCCACACAAAGTCTCGATCATTTTTAGTCAAAGCTATCAATGATTATAAATTTGAGGAGAAATCATTCAGAAATATTCTATAATATCCTATGATGACAGTGAAGTTTCATACCTCTATAACATTTATAAAACACACCTAATAAACAATCACTTAAATCATTAAAGGATCAATAACTACAACATATTATGAGACAAAATGTCCACAAAAATGAACCTCATGAGTCAAGAACATGAAATTGGATAGTTTTCCTATTATTTATATCACCAAATAACCTCTAATTATCCTTAAATTCCCAAAATTTTCCTTATATATTCTTGAATAAACTACAATGTATTAATGTGAAAACCCATGAATCGTTCTATAAACTTTTAAAACAAAAATTTCATTAATCCCATGAATATAAAAAACACATTCATAACTCTAATGGGAATTAATATAAAATCAATGTGTCCAAAATGATACTTAAATTTTGTGTTAATCTTATCTTCTTCCTTCACTATCATCATATGATTTCCAAACCAAAAATCAACCATTAAAAACCAACTTCATCATTTCAACTGAATAAATAATAGATACCTATCAGGGAATTATGGTTCTACAATCATACATGATTCAACCACTAGTAGAATATACACAGTTGTAAACTATCATCTTTATTCTTTGTAAAAAACATTAGAACTCTCCAAGGAGAAACACTGTGTATGATAGAACCCTTCTACAATAAGTCATCAACTTGAATTCAAATTTCTCAAAGATCTAAAGTTCCCATCCTGTAAGGATATATAAAAACCAAAGGGGCACTATAAAACATCTGAGGTTTTATGAACCATTTTCATTCCTTATACTATATATATATTTCATAAAAAATGTATTTCTATTTTTTGAAAATAATTAAAACATGAATAATGGATTTTTCACACAAGATATGCACCAAAAAACAATACTCTCTTAAATTAAAAATGGAAAATTAGAAGAAAGGTACATTAAATGATGTATTTCATATAATAGATTACTACGTATCATGGGTGATTATATACACTAAAGGAATATAAATTAAAATTGAAAAATAAATCGAAAATTATGATATCATTAAAACTAGAAGGTCTCCTAGATCATATTTACAATTTAGAATTTCTATTAGTGAAAAAAACATATAATAAGAAATAACATCATGATATGAGAGAACATTAAAAAATAAATGAAAGATATGTAAATGAGTAATGTGATTTATGAATATAAAATGGAATGAATTTATAGGATATAATGGGGGTTATATAACTATTATTTAGCAGTTATAAAAGGGGAGATGATCATTGAAAATATTTTTATTAGAATTATGGTCATTTAATATACATGTATCTATTAGGTTTTCTATAGTTCTTTAATTATCAGTAATAAATTGAAGATAATATAATTCATAGATAATAGAGAATGAAACAAAAATAATAATATTTAATTGAAATAATTATATATAAAATCCATTTTATACATTATTGTTAGGTCCACTAGGCTGGATACTCTGAGAGGGGGGGGGGGGGTGAATCAGGGTATGACTAATTAAAAATTAATGCCCGTTATAATCTTGTTTCGATGTTAAGAAGAACACTCTTCTCTCTTTTTCCTGCTGCACGATATAAACAGAATGTAAAGCAAGCACAGGACACAACAATTTTACTTGGTTCACCACTAAGGGCTACGTCCAAGGAGCATACGCCGACAGGTTGCCGGTCGTACCAAATTCCACTAATCTTCACTAGCTGTGGATTAAAAGGTTCGGGCTAGATCACTTCTATGCCCAGGATCACTGCCTTTACAATGTTTAGGGTCAGCTCACTGCTTTCCCAAGGGTCACTCCCTGTTTCTCTCTCTCTGGCTCACTGCCGATGGAGAGGATCACCTTCTTCCTCTTCCTAAGCTCACTGCTCTTGGATGGAATCCACTCACAGTTTATAGACCTGTAGGTCTCTTCATTTTCATGAAAGAATGCATCTTCTCTTGTATGTAGATGCTCTGTTGAAGTTTAACTTTCACCCGTTGATGAATATCTCTTTGCACCGAAGTTATCGGGCAAACTTCCAGCTTCCACGCAGCCCGAAAAACACTGCTGGAACAAACCTTACTTGGCGTGCAAGTCAACCTCGGCGCGCAAGTATCGGCACGCAAGTCACTACGGGCGCACAAGTCTTCCTCAGACTCTTGCGCGACTCAACCTTCCTCAACTCCAAACTTGCGCGACTCTCTTCCTTTTACGCCCAAACAAATATTGGCGCCCAACTGCCAACTGGCGCGCAACTTCTAATGTCGGCGCACAACTTCAACCTCTCGTGCGCAAGTCCCACCTGCGAGACCACACACACCTGCGCGACGGGAGCTCTCGTCTTGAACTCCGGTGAAAAAATAGTAGGGGTGGTCCAGTATTTATAGTCAATCTGACCACCCTGCGCGACGGCGCGCAAGTCACCTGCACGACCCAATCTCGGCGCGCAAGTCATCTCTCTTTTTAGACACTTGCGCGACCAACACCCAAACTTGCGCGAACCTATTTCCTTAGCCATATTTTGATCTTCTGATCTTGAAAAACATAAGGTGCGCAAGTTTCCTATATCCCAATTCCACGGCGCGCAAGTCCCTTTTCCAAAAACAGTTTTCTTCATTTGCCGATTTTCAGGCCCAAAAATTTGGCAAACACTGGAAAACGGTGCCACCTTTTATCTGTTCTTTTGTACCACCTCCAGATCATCCATTCCTTTTATCGACGTTCTTGAATCAAACATGGATCGTTGACCTCATCTCTTAAACTCGACATTCCACCATGAAATCCTCTTTGTCAACAATCACAACTCAGATGTCCACTTTGTCAACAAACACAATCTCCTCAAAAATGCTTCAATGATACCTTGAGGGATTTTTGCCCAACAATTATATTCTATTATTATGAAAATATGATATGATGTTTTTATTTAATTCAAAATGATATTATAATATAATTGGATTTCAAAAATTAAATTTATAGGATATACATAATTAATTTTAATGATATAGGGTGAAGATTATTTAAAAGTGATATTTTTAAAAGAAATTTCATTAGAGTTGAGTGTGTTCAATATAATAAAATTAATCACTACTAAATAATTATTTTAAATGATATTTATTTAGATTATATTTTTTTGTAGTAATTAAAATTAGGAGATATATTTTTACATGGAAATGAATTAGAATACGTTCACTTCATGCTTAATTTTTTGTTCTTTCTAAAAAATGTTTTCTATATTAAGGTTCTTATATTAAAATAATTTTTTTCCATTTTTATAAAATTATCTTCATTTTTTTATTGATCGAGCATTAATTATCATAGGTTTAGTTTTTGGTATTTTTTTATAGTGATTGTTATTTGGGTGAATAGTTGAAATACATTTTTTTAATATAACATAGTTTTTATGGAATTTTCATGATATAGTCATGAATTAAAAATTTATATAACCTTTTACTCAACAAGATATATAAGTTTATGAGGAAAATAAACCATTAAAAAATAATATGATGAATTTTAAACCTATATTTGATATTTTGAAACCCATGTGATATTTTATTCTAATAAAAAAATTATTTTCGATCATCCTCCTTAAATTAAGCATTCATAAGGTTCCATTCAGTTTTGGATAAATTTTAAAGTAAAAAAAAAATTTTAATCATAAAACATTAAATTTAAATGGAATAAAATAATATACATTATTTTCAAGTAAATTGATTTTGTTTCAAAAAGGGATTTTTTGAAAAAAAAAACATTTTGTTTCATTAATCAATCATTTATTAAAATTAATTTTACCACCAATATAATTTGAATATTGTTAAATGGTTTTCATATTTTAAAATGATTAAAAATTATTTAATAATTTACCTCTTATTATTAGTTATAAAAATAACATATCGAGCTAAAAAAATGAGTTACCATATAAATTTATATTATGGTAAAAAGTTAAATTAATTAGAAAAAAAAATAAAATACCTCAATAAATATCCCATAATTATTTGTATGATTGGGGTATCAACCAAATCATAATAATCTAAATTTTAGTTTCTACGTTTTGAGAAACATTCCTTTGAAAGTGACATGTATTTAATATAATATAACAAGTATTTAAACAAATGTTACCCCTCTCACTTATAAAATGATCCCTTCACCACCCCACTTATCCTAACATGTATATCATATTATATTGAAATAAATATACCAAACCATTGAAAAATCTATTTATCATGTTTTATAGGTGTTGTTTTTACCAAAAGATCAATCTAGGAAGTCTCAAGGAGTTATACCATGGAGTAAGTTAAGAACTCATAATCAGTCCTTTTTTATTTCTATTAATTTCAATATTCTCCTACCTAATAAAAAAAATATTCTACCCATTCTAATATAATTATATAAATATCATTATTATACTTAAATTTTATTTTTTAGGGAATAAAAATTATCTACATTATTTCCATTCATTTGAAAATGAAAGCATCACTTGTGTTATGTGAAAATAACCACCCCTATAAATTACATATTTCATTTCCCATAATTTCATCACATGGATGGTTATAATAATGAATTTAATAAATAAAAATCATGATAATAGAATTATTAGTATTATTGAAAGGAAAATGGTTTATTCTATTAATAATATTAATATTAAATAACCATTGTAAATTTAATAACATAAAACAAGCATACCAAGAGCCAAACAATGTATTCTTTTAACTAATTGCTTATTTTCATATTTTATTTGTAAAATTATTATAAATATCATATATCTATTTAATAAAATAAAATAATATCATTATACTTAATATTATAATCCCATCATAATCATACTTATCCATTGATTATAGTATGTTCTTGTTTGGGTCAAATAAACAACCTTCATGAATGATGATAGAAGTTTAAACAATGATATAATATGGAAAAATAAGTAATGATAATATTTAATAATAAAATAAAATAATCATTTTTTGTTCTTTAATAGTAATATTAATATTTAACTCATTATTAAGATACTTTATATCATTCGTTAAAAAATAGAAAAACAGGATCATCATTGATTTCATCTTCACAAGTCATAAATAAAAATTACCTGGAAGGAAATTATAACTTCATAAACAATTATGAAATATATATTATCATAAATGAAATTATATAAGAATAATTATCTTTTTATCAATGAATAAAGATCAATTTAACCAATACGAAACTTGTATGAAATGAACAAAATTATTAACATCTAATGATGAAAATACACAATAACAAGCTAATATATATATATATATAAACAATGATTATAAATGGGGTGTATAAATGTTAATATATATGAATATGGTTTCTAAATAAGTTATTAAGATAGTTATTTTTAGTATATGAGAGGTTAAATCTCATTTGACCAAGTGATAAATCGAGGTATGGGTTCCTTTCTGTCAATTTTCAATTCCTTGAGATGTGTTTCATATTGTGTACCTTTTTTATATAGTGTACCCATTTTACTATTTTATCCATTAATATTAAATATATTTTATTTGATTAAAAATTATATTTAATGTTCACTGCTTCATGGTATTTTGATTTAATAATTACCAAAGCTGTAAGGTCTCTTGTTTAAAATCTCTTTATTTTGGACATGTCTTGAAATATGAAATTATTTTCATTTATATAGTTTATATAGTATCTGTTTTAAATATTATATCATTAATGTATTTATCATTATGGAAATCAATTTTTCACCTCAATTTCTTTCTTTCAAGGTGTCTTTTATTTTCAAGTTAAAGGGGTTTTTCTTTAAAATAAATATGTTAAAATTTTTGGGGCTACTTACACATATTTTTTTCTTCCACATCTATACTATTTATATTTTTAAATATTGTTATTATCTATTCTTCAATTATTTTTTAGGTCATTTACAACTATATTTAATTTTTTTAATGTTTAAAACAAATGACTTTAGCATTTTTTGTATGTGTTTTTTTTAATTTCTTTATAAAGGCATGGAAAGAAGTTTTATTAATGTTTACAAGTCATCAAAATTTTTCCTAAATCATGGCCCTTATTTTTTATCAATATTAATTTAAAATTTTCAATCTATTCAATGAATATAAAATTCATATTATTCTATGATGTTTTCACTTTTAAAATTTACTGAAAGAAAACTAAATTTATTTCTATTTTTATATGATATTTCCAAATCTATTATAAAATTATTTGTCATCTATGTAAAAATAATACAATAATAATTATGCATAATATTTGATGTTCTCTAATGGTACCATCCAAATTATTTCTATGGATGAATTATGATAATATTTTAGGTAAACTTTGATGACTCTTGATCTTTTATATGGGTTAATCTATGAATAAATAATGATTATTTATATATTAATGTGTCATACATATATAATTTACATTATTATGTTTTGGGTAGAAATTATATATCGCTCTAATTAATTTGTTAAAAAATTATATTTCCTTATATATGTATGAGAAATGAGTTGTGATGCTCAATTCAATATGGCAAATGAGTAGTGATTCCCAATCCACTATGGGATACATGTTATGACTCTTGATAAACTATGAGAAATAGGTTGCAATGCTTTATACACTAATGTAATCAGGTTTTTATGCCTAGTCCACTAAGGGAAATAGGTTGTGATGTTTGATCCACTATGTTATGATTTTTCATGGTTATGTTTATGCAACAATTATATGTTCTATTCCCTTATTATGATCCATATATCATGACTATTGTATTATGTTTCCATGCTATAATTTCTTTGTATATGTTTGTTTATTTGAGTTTATATTACCCTCCATAATGATATAAAAATAAATCTTACTGTTTTATGTTATTTTTTGTTATATATTTCACATTTTATTTTTTTTCTCACATGCTTTTAATTTTTACTATTTATGAAATGTTGATAAGGTTCTCCCATATCAATTGATTGAGCTCAACCTTATTTAGTTTCCCTTTTACCTAGGGAATTATATAAATCACAATATTTAAAAGGAATTATTTTGTAGATATTCTTGGGGAGATGTTGAAGAAATAATTTTTATTAAGATTTTTACGTATCTAATATCCAATGAAACTAAACCTTTAAGTTATATGATTGTGATATTTTTTTAAGATGGTAAATTTAATTTTGAAAAGGTTTTAAAATATATTCATGTTTAGATTAGGCCACCTTAATTGGTGTCATATCTGGTGTGTAAAGTATTTTTTTAGAACTGGACATGAATTTATGGGTTTAGGAAAATTTAGTTGGAATCAAAGTGTGTTTAAGTTATTTTTGTGCATTCTATATATAAGTATGATAGAACCTAACTCAAATAAACATATATTGAACTAAAATTGATGTAGTTTGAACCAAAGTTAATATAAAAGTATCATTTTATAAGAGTAAGGTTTTATAGTGTAAGACATTCATAATGTGGACTATTCATACTTATAACACTATTTACTTTGTTTTCCTTACGATATTATTGTCTATTACACATGTTAACCTCTTTTGGTTTTAGTAAATTAGGATAACTAGATGAACCAAGATAAAAATGGGTGCGATGGTAAATACAGTGATTGACCCAACAAACAATTTAATGATATAAGATCTTTGGAGAAAAATTTTATAGATATACCAAACCAAATATCTCAACTTATGATTAGTAAATTGAACCTATTTTAATTTCTAAAAAAATAATATAAAAATGGAGATTCATGAAATTTTAGTTTATAATGACAGTACACGAAAGATGTATCCATTTTATATGTGTCAAAAATGTGGAATGAATCACATAAGAAAGTGTCTTTAAGAAACTATAAGGTATGATATTTTTGGTAAATGAGGGCATTGAGTAGCCAATTATATAGTAATAATAAAGATTTTGGTTAACATGATGGAGAAAAATAATTGTCACGAACCAAGCCAGGTCGCCATCTACCCTGGTGCCTGACCCGGTCCGCGGAAAGGCCCGAAGGGTGTTCCCGATCCCCAGGGGCTGGCACAAGTGCATGGGTATCGTAAGTAACAAGTGAGAACGATTTTACCCGAAATAAAAGATAGAAAAACAACTATCCAGATAAATAAACATAAACTGGAAAAAAAATGACAACCAAACACGTCTTTGAACTATGAACATTTTTGAAGTCTACAACTCGAACCAAGAACTAAAAAGAAAAGATGACAGTGGAAACAAAGCTCTTACTAAAACCACCTGGAAAAAGAGAGGCCACATGACACCACTCTCCGTGAAAAGACCAACTGCAACCCGAACCACCATAACTGAGCACGAAGTCACAAACTAGAAAACAGAAGAAAAATAATCTACATACACCCAAGGGTATATGTAGGGTGTGAGCTGAAAGCCCAGTAGGATGCCACCGAGAAAAGGTTCCACACATAATTATTAAAAGACAAATACATTTTCAATTTAACAGAATAAAAATAAACATGTGTTTAAAGAATTTTTTAATGAAAATAGTTTTAAGGGGGAACATCTCTAAAAGGAAAACACCTTAAATTATCTTACAAACACGTACGCACTCCCACACACGCACGCACACACACAGATGCACACACACACACACACAGACGAACGCACACACGTACACACGCACACACGCAGACACACACACACACACACACACACGTACACACGCACACACACTTTTCTTGGTAACCCCAATGTGACACCGTGTGCCAATGGTGAGTGGAAAGTAGAGGAAGAGCACAATACATGGGAGACCCTAAAGATACTAGCGAGAAGTGGGACCCTAGAACCTCATGTCTCGGTGAACCGTATCACTAGCACGCTAGTCTTGTCCACCCACCTAGTACCTAAGATTCCCGTTTGTGCTCAAGTAATTCAAATTTCATTCCACGTGTCATAATCATACACTCAAACCAATAAAGACATCACGCACACCAAAAAACACCATTCACACACACAGAATTCATTTGAAATAATACGCTCACTAAAATGTTCCAAAACTCAATCTGCATTTCTTACCCGACCAATTAAAGCAACTACACGATCAATGAAAACACTTTCATTATCAAAAAATCCACTAAAAAAATTTATTAAACAAACTCCACATATGTCGCCTGACTTTAAGCACAAAAATATTCACACAATTTAATCAAAATTTTTTTTTTCACCCTTAATACTCATTTAATAAAACAACACAATTTCTTCCATAAATAAATTTTTGAGAGAAAAACAACATGTTACACACTTGACCAATCCAAACCTTCCCTTACATGACAACACATACACAACAACACCCCAGGAACACAATCTGCATCACGCACGCAATTAAAGAAAACACACACATAGTTTAAAATACCATTTCAATAATTAAACAAACTACCAGAAAAAAATGTTCCAAACAATTTCAATATATGTCACACGACACCAAGTGCCAAAAAAACCTTTCAAATGTCATTTCTGACTAAACGCAGATAGTCACAATAATAAAATGACAATTGCACCCTTTTTTATGCCCTAAAAATTAACTGCACAACTAAAAAAACTAATAACCAGTTCAACATTGGTTTCACAACAACATACTTATTTTATGAATACACTACTAAACACATAAAACAAATTAAACCTTATGAAAAATAAAATTCGCATCAAACTAAATGATTAATAAACACGCTGAGTTAATTAAATCAACGAATGAATTCATAAATTAATATTCAGGTGCGGAACCACCTACCTCTGTGTGGAAGACTTCACAAAAATGGTGCGCAAGAATCGTCGCACACTAACCGCAACTCTGAAAAACCAAAATTGACCCTAAACCAAACAATTAAACCAAAAAAATAAAGAATCTACCCTAAAACATGAATTTAAAACAAATAAAATTGGAATCTAAATCTAAAACTAACACCCTAGGAGAGAAAAGAAAACTCACCCAAAGGGGTGTCGTGCCGGTAGGGGGTCGCCAAGTTTCACACCGGTAATGGGTATGGGCGGTGCTGGACTAAAACCTGGGGAGTTGGGGGGTTTGCTGAACAGTAGGGGTATTGGGGATCACTGGACCAGGCGAGGGTGCTGGGTGCTTCCAACAGCAATGGGGTTCGGCCGGTAGGAATGGGAGGTGGCCGAACCAGGGGGTGCGCTGGGGTTCGCCGAGGCGGTGTGAGGGGAGTCAGGGCGTCGGTGCCAGATTTTCGGAGGGGGTGCGGGGCACCGGCACAAGCCGGACGGATCAGGGTGAACCGGGTGAATCAGGAGACGCCGAAAGGAGCAGGTTCTAGAGAGTGGGAGTCCGGCGACCAACCGTAGAGGGGAGACGGCACGACGGAAAGGTGAAGCCGGTGAGGGAGATGCGGTGCGGCAGAGGGTGTGATGAAACCGGTGGACCAGGGTGTGGCGGACAGAAGAGAAAGAGAAACAAAAGAAAACAAAAAAGGGGGGAGGGGTGTGCGCCGAAACAAGCAGAGAGGTGGCATGGCTCTTTGTTGCGGGTGCAGATCGGCGGAAGGGGGGGTCGAAGTCGGCCAACAGGGGCGAGCTTGGTGGGCGGCGCAACGGGATCCAGGGAGAGGGATGGAGGGTTGGGGCGTGGTGGACCAAAGGGAGGAGATTAGTGTTCAGGGAGGGGGTCTAGCATGACAATGGGAGGGGTGAGGAAAAGAGGTAATGTGGAATAAATAAAAAAAATAACAAATAAATAAATAAGAGAAAATAAGAAAGAAAGAAAAAGAATAAGGACCCAAAGAAAAATTAATAAAAATATTGTATATATATAACTAATCCACTTAAATATAGTAATAATAGTAGTTAGTCAGAATAATATAAACAATAATATTACTTATAATAATAATAATAATAATAATAAATTTATTAATTTTTTATCACTTCCTATTTTATTCTATTTTTATTTTAACAATCATTTAATTTTATTTCTTTATTACTAATTTATTTTATTTAATTAGTTGACCAACGAGTAGTGCGTGCGGTGAACCGTGCAAAGTCACGCGGTAATCCAGGCGAGGTCACACGGCTCTGACCGCGGCACGCTGGACGCAGTCAAGGCCAAACCACACGTTTTTAAAATAAGAACCCAAAAAATTTAAGTCAGGCTTCAACCCGGACTACCCAATGCCCAGAAAAATAATAGAAAAAAAATAATAGAAAATAGATGGGTGTGACAATTCTCCCCACCATAAAGCATTCCGTCCCCGGAAAGCCACAACTAAGTCAGAAAACCAAACTAGGAAACGACACCCCACTAAGGATCAAATAGGATCCCCACAAACATCAAGCAAATAGAGAAAAAACATCGTGCTATAATAAAGTGACTCAAAGAAAATATCAAAAAACGTATAAAAAGACTTTCCGATATGTGTCGCCTGCCCCAAAGACCTAGAACGCCTCCAGCTGATTGTTTTAGAAAACGAACTCTTGAACCCACAGGAACCAACTTCACAAGCCGAAACACCTCAAGCACTATGAAACTGAAACCACACCACTTGGCTAAAATAAAGAAATAAGGTCAAACCACATCCACGGAACATTCTTATCACTTATCACCAAACCATATTTAAAAAACAGAATCAAAAGATCAGCATGGGGAGGCCCGAGGGGATCCCCACCATTCGGAAGTCACTAACGCTCGTAACGAGACTAGAAAACCGACACGGAGAAGTTCAAGCGGAGTCCCCGCCATTAAAGAAAATTCCAGCACTGATTCATTCAAGAGACATTCATGTGAGACCCAATGTGGGTCTCCCCACCATTAAGAACCAACCAACGCCCAAGGAGAGAATAGAAAACCAACATAGGGAGGCCCAGGCGGACTCCCCAACATTCAGGAAAGGCCAACACCGATTTATTCTAGAGACCTTTGTACGGGAACCATCGTGGGTCTCGTCACCACTAGAAATAACAGAGGATATAGAACTTTGAAAAAGAAATCCAATGGTGACAAAACACCCCACCACAAGGGGCGGGGAGGGAGGGGCCTGACTACCGGGGCGTCTAATGTATGGCCCAAGAAAAACCAGCATTTCCACATTCCTGGATAAGAATTATTCAAACTTGAGACAGATTTACCCAAAAGACTCCCATATAAACCACTACATTGATTGCATCCAGTGGGACACAACCCCACAGACTTTAAGGTGTCGAGGCGGAAATGCCTCCGCATAGTCACTGAAAACTTACGTAGCCAGATGGTTCGTTCGAAACGAAACAAACATAGAAACAATTTAAACTGCATCTACATTCAACACCAATGACAGAAATAAAGTTGGGGTCCTCTACACTCCTGGGGTTCCTGACCATGCTCTAGCTTCACTCCAAGGCCTACGGCTGGAGCCCTATTGTTTGAAGCATATTCTGCCTCACAGTCAGGCATGGAAGACTCCCGAACGAAGCTTCTCCTTTTGGTGTCACACACAACCGCACTGCAACTGAGACAACACTAGAAAACACAACACACTACGACATCTCACTGATCATACACGGAACATTCACCAACAAAAGAGTTGAATGGTGCACGTGCATCACCCTTTGTCACAATGGGGGAGAATAAGACACCACAAATTGTCATAGAGCACAATCATTACCGTCGAGAGAAGCATTACGCTGAGAAATACTTTAAACCGCGTCTTGAACAACACATGATTCCTACAAACAACCATAGCAGCCTCATACGACTGGTTTTGCCAAACTAGTAGCCTAACAAAAACCTTTTCTTAAATGAAACAAACCAAGACCAGAGGTTATTCATAATGATAGACCGCACCAACGACTTAGGTTCGCTTCCACCTTTTTCCCACTAGAGTCTCCTCCACCACTTCCAAACCACCGTTGACTACCAAAGGGACCTTCCGCTGCAAGATGTCACCGAACATGACCCTTGTAGCCAATGTAAATATTACAAATCCCTTCAAGACACTGGTCAACACTAAAAATTCTGAACCGCCTTCACCCTTCCCCACTAGATTTCCTTTCACCGTTTCCAGGGGGAATCTTCAAACATGACGACGTCAAACTTCATACCCGAAGAGTCAGACAACTCAAAAAGACCAAAAATCCCTTCAGCTCCCCTCGCATCAGTCATTCCGCTGCGAGAGGATCCTCTTAACTGAAAGGATAAAGGAAAATACTTAGCACTATCACCCAAAAGGGAGAGCCCTTACATTAATCAACTGGAGGGTCGGCCAACGGTGAACTATCTGTGGTCACACGTCATTCGCACATTGACTCTTTATTGGGGGCGTACACCATCCAAGAAGGAGAACCGTGGACCCAATCAAACAGGTCTGATGGTCAAGACATACCACAAGAGAATACCAAACGTGCATGGGGGACCACTACAAGGGCTCCCTGATGTACTTTTCAAAATAATTAACTAGCTACACGCTTGCATACCAACTTACAAATAAGAATTCAAACTCAGGAAACAAACCATCTAGAAGGAATCCTCGACTCAAAACACCTAACATTCAAAAATTCAAGGACACACCACACAATCATTGGTTAATTAAAGACACCAAACATTCCTTTAACAAAACATTTTGAAAATAATAAAAGCCAGTGGGTTTCAAAAACACCAATAATGTCTCATGGGCCTCACACATGCATGTTCGCGTGCCACACCAGCACCCACCTCAAGTCCATCCAGGAACTCATCTACTCGTGCCATTAACCCTTTCTCTTTCTATATACACTCATCCATGTGGTGGCCCACGAGAACCCGAAGGATAAAAACCAAAGCTTTCCATTTTTTTCAAAACCAAAACATCCAACCCACACTTTCCAAACCATTCACATCACTTTATTTTTTTAAAGTGCTTTATTTCAAAGCATTTTCGAAGAACAAATCTTTTTTTTACTCAAAAACCAAATTCACATGATTCCAAGACAAAGAGACGAGAAACAATGCAGGAGGAAACTTGTGTCAGCGGGTGATTGGAGCATATGGTTGGCGGCCATACGCCAATCACGCCATTGGCCACAGAGAGTATTTTAGGACAGTTTCCCCAGCTCCACAAGGCTTTCCAGACCCTGCGAGCTCACTAAGACCACTGACCCTACTCCCTTTTCATTTCCCCTAGACAAGATTAACCACAATGACCAAAAAAACTCGGACAAACCTCAACATACTTTGGTAACTTGAGTCCCGTCCCGAGGTGTGCTGGCCAAGCACCTTACTCGTAGCCAGGACGTCGAGTCCCGACAACCTTAACTTTTCTCTACACTAACTCTATCTCAAAAGAACACGACTCAAGAGAGAAAACCTGCCTCTGATACCATTTTGTAACAAACCAAGCCGGGTCGCCATCCAACCCGGCGCCCGACCCGGTCCGCGGCAAGGCCCGAAGGACGTTCCCGATCCCCACGGGCTGGCACAAGTGCCCGGGTATCTTAAGTAACAAGTGGGAACTATTTTACCCGAAATAAAAGATAGAAAAACAGCTATCCAGATAAATAAACAGAAACTAGAAAAAAAGGACAACCAAACACGTCTTTGAACTATGAACATTTTTGAAGTTTACAACTCGAACCAAGAACTAAAAAAGAAAAGAAGACAGAGGAAACTAAAGATATTAATCAAACCACCTGGCAAAAGAGAGGCCACACGACACCACTCTCTGTGAAAAGACCAACTGCAACCCGAACCACCATCACTGAGCACGAAGCACTAGTGCAAAAACACTTTTTAGCGTCGGTTTTTTTATAATTTTTAACGTCGGTTATAAACCGACGTCTTTATAGGCGACGTTAAAAATACAGTTTTCGCGTCGGTTCATAGAAACCGATGCGAAAAATAATTCGCTTATGAGCTTCGGCGTCGGTTTTTTATAAAACCGACGCCGAAGCTACATTTAGACATTATTTTCCGCGTCGGTTCATTAAAAACCGACGCGGAAAATAGAGTCGACTAGGTTTTCGGTGTCGGTTTTATATAAAATCGACGCCGAAATATCGGTTTTCCGCGTCGGTTTTTCAAAAAACCGACGCCAGAACTAATTTACACAGGATTTTCGGCGTCGGTTTTTTAAAAAACCGACGCCGTAAATAATTTTTTTAAAATAAAATACATATATTTTCTCCTCCAAAAAAATCGGAACCCTGAAAAAAAAACGAAGTATACAAAAACAATTAAACAGCTTTAATAGAAGTACTTGAGAAAACTCAAAGTAAAGCAGAATTAAAATACACGTACCTACATGGTGCATTTTCTTAATCTAACCATACTCAGTATCAATCATTGTAAGTTTCCTCCCATAGATAGCACCAATCCTGTCAAAACAGTAATGAAACTAAGGAGATGTGCGTGAAAAAATCAATCCAAGATATTAGTGCAATGAATAAACATTAAATGAAAATGTGTAATTTATTTGAATCATTCATTTTTTCACAAAGTAAATTACCAAAATGAAATGTTACGACTCCTGATCAAAATTCCAGGAACACTCAGCCGATGCAACCTCTTCCTCACCTCCCCCACTGAAGATGTTGGGGGTGTCTTTTCACCATAGGATCCCCACCACCCCCAACCTCAGGTTTTTATATTTGCTCTGTATAGACGTGCATTACCCATTCACTATTGTTATTTGTTTAAGTTATGGAATAACATAGAAATAAGTTTGAGTGCAAAAAATAGGTTAGAAAATTGAAATCAAATGCAAATTGAAGAGACATAAAGAAACATACCTTAAAAATTGACGCCTTCTATTTTATCTTTGTGCAAACCCACTAAGAGCTGTTTCAGGTATTATGTGATATGCTTCTTGGCCATCATTTTCCGATATTTATTTTCATAAAAAATAAAAAGGCCTAGAATATATTGATGTGCATGAAAGGGAGACAATTTTTAGTGTTTGTGAATGTTATTTCGCTATACGAATCTCTATGTTCATGATCCAAGTACCACCCTCCAGATCTGTCACTATACAGACAAATGATTTTAAGAAATAACAATGAAAAGAAATATAATAACTAATTCTGAATTAAAATACACGTACCTGAAATATACGACATGGTTATTGTTGGTTATTGTTGAAGGATTCATTTGATTATTAGTAGATTCAATAAAACAGTTTTTGCAGAGGCACTTGAAAAAACTCAGTAAAGAAGAATTAAAATACACGTACCTGAAATATATGACATGCTCATTGTTTGTTATTGTTGAAGCATTCATTTAATTATTAGTAAGTTCAAACACCTAATATATCATAAGAGTTAGTTTTTTAAACCCATATATATTATTATTTATAAATATTAGTATATACATACCTCAAATCTTAATCAGACTTAACAAATAGTCCGCAAAAGTAGATTGAATATGGATCATATCAGATTGAGAATATGACTTTGAATCATTGAATACCTACAATAATATTGAATGATATGAAATTAATAAATAGAAGAAAGTGGTTGAAAATATATAAAAAAATTAATACAACTAACCTTATGAAAATTAGTAGTTTCCCCAGTTGTGATTATCTCGTACATAAATCGTAGAATATAATAACCACATTCAACATGTCCATTTTGACGATGACACTGCAGTTATAAAACATTTAACTAATAATGAAACCCAATATATAACAAAAATATAAAAACTAATTACCTGTACTTCCACATATTTGATTTTCGTTGGTTTCTTTTCCTTTGTAAAATGTTTCCATGAACTGCATTTTTTTATATAAGAACTAATAAAACTTGTGTAAACAATTAAAATTAAACATAACAAACTTCTAAAAATAAAAAAACAACTTACCTGTTTAATAATTTGGAAAACGGTTTACGCACTTTTCCTAATAAAGAGCAAAACCAATATAAGGTGCATTCATTTGGGAAAAATACACCTAACATCCAATGCCCCCTATAATACAAATAGTTCACAATTAATGACATTATAATGATAATGAGTTCAAAATTATGTTGATATTCTTACTTATCAAGAAATGGCAAAAACCAGCACTGAATCTCTGTTTGTGATAATCTCTCGGATATATATTGAACTCTTTCATCATTTTTCACATGTTTGACTTCCAAAGAAATGTACTCTGGATCTATAAAGCTTTAAATGATTGTAGTTTCATTTTGTAAAAGAATCCTGTATAGATACCTAATTTAAAAAGAAAATATAGTTAGTCAATGACATAACAATATTTTATTAAAGAAATAGCAATTCAAATGTCAATTTACTTACATGGAAAACAACTGCACCACATTCAGCCCGATCTCTTCAAAATTAACTAAATTCATGATATCTTCTTTCAATATTCTCAATTTATAATTTCTTCCACATATATCGGACGTCATCCAAAACTCATAGATAAAATTCAAGGAAGAAGAGCACTGAGATAATCTTTTCAACCCAGAAGAAATATCAGAAGTATCTACAGCCGACTGTTTCTGAACATTTTGCTGCATTTGTACAGTTTCTTTTGCTTTCAGATATTCCTATATAAGTTAAATGTCAGAAAACATTATAAGTAATTTGGAATCATTTCTAATTACTATTTAAAAAAACTCATACCTCATGTGAAATATAACGAAGAAGTGCAGTTGGCCAAAGTAAAAAATGGCCCATACATTCCCCAACACTGGTGATCTCCGCAGTAGGAAATGGTAGTAGAGCAGTAGGATCTATAATAACAATTACTGATACTCTAACCTGACCCATCTGCATAGGCTGATGATGTACCGAGTCCCCCAAAAAATACACTTGTCCTAACGCAACAATATGTACATGAGGATCTCCCGCAAACAACTCACAATATAACGTTCGATCCGATGGAGGAGGTGGAGGCTCAAAGTTAGCAGGTGGGGCAGGGTAGTCAGGGTGAGCAGGCTGAGAAGTCAGAAAAATGAAAAGGGTATATTTGTGTTTAAAATTTATAACATAGAAAAATTGATTAAAAATTAAATAAAATAATATACCTCAAATGGTTGCGCAGACGGGGCAGGGTAAGCAGATGGGGCAGGGTAGTCCGGGTGAGTTGGCTGAGAATGTTGAAAAATGAAAAAGTTATATCAGTGTTTATAATTTATAAAATAGAAAAATTGATGACATTAAATAATATACCTCGGAAGGCTGCCCAGACGGTGTTGGGTAAGCATATGAGGCAGGATAGTCTGAGTGAGTAGGCTGAGAATGTTGAAAAATGAAAAAGTTATATCAGTGTTTATAATTTATAGAAAAGAAAAATTGTTAACAATAAATAATATACCTCGGAAGGATGAGCAGACTGTGACTGTCTTGCCAAGTGTTCTAATAAAGCCTTCTGTACTGCTACTTGAATTTGATCACCCATAGACCGTTTCATATCCTGCAGCTCTTCTTTTAAGGATTCGATTTTCGGGTCTCTTGGTTGCTTACTCTTACCAAAAACCTTCCGAATACTAACACCCACCTAATATTCTCTAACACTGCCGGGGTGTTCAGACTTTCCCAAAGCAGTGTCTAGGATATCCATCATACCCTCGGGGATAAAAGAGCCCTGTGTCTCTTTCTCCTGAAGTTCATCCTGAAATGAAAAATAAAAAATTTATATTAGTGTTTATAAATTATAAAAAAGGAAAATTGTTAACAAAGAATTAATATTTACTTACAATTTTATCAGCCACTTGATGAGCTTCGCCTGTAAGATATTGTTCATTTTTTTCTTCTTCTTGCTCGTTTCCATTTCTCATGGCGAGTGGGAGGAGATGGAGGACCATACTGGACCTCTTCTGAACCACTACTTGATCGAGCTCTTAATGCTTCAAATTTTTCTTCAATAATTTTCTGCTCCAAATACGAGTATCATCCACGTGATAAAGTATGAGGGTATACGTTTTTCAACTGGATCTCCTGATGAGATCTTCTGGAGGCCTGTTACATAAAAATAAACACATAAGTAATAAGGAAAATATAGCATAAATTTTAAAATATAAAACAATTACAATACCAGAAATTTCTCTTCCTGACGACTGTCAACAAATCGCTTCCATGTTTCTTCATCTATATATGGATACTTAAGACATGGGCTTTCAAACCTTCTCTTTCCAAAAACATAATATTTCGTCAGTTTGTTTTTAAAATCTCTCCATCGAACCGCCGCTAAAGAGAGATGTCTTTTCCTAATTTCTTTGGTTTCCTCAAAATTGAATGTCATCTGTAATTGAAAAATTAAATATGTCATTTAAACTATATAATATTAAAAAATGAGATAAAATAAATAAATAAAGATATTTTACCATCACGGCCTCCCAAAGCTGTTGCTTCGCCGTCCTGTCCACTGACTTCCAATCAGGATATAAAATACTAATCCTGCAACGGCTCTGCATCGCTATATAACTGACAAACTGAACTGCATTTGGGCCAACTGCATTATTATTATCATCAAAACGGATGTGTGATTTGTTATCATCACGAGCGAGTGATAGTTTTGGTAAACGTGTAATACCACGTTTACCAGCTAGAGAACTTGATTTTTGAGTAGTAACTGGAGAAGTCTCCTCCGCTGAGGACGCATCAGTAGTCCTGCAATTTTTTTTTATAAATTAACAGTTTTATTTCATTAAATATGTATATTACTGAATATTTAATAATATGTAAAAATAGATATACCTCGGTAACTGCTCCTCTCTATCTGTATTTGACATTGCTACTAGAAAGTGTAATGAAATTTTGGGTACCTGCATATCATTAGAAAACAGAATAATTAGAAACAAGGAAATGAAAAATAAATATGTAAAAATAGAGGCATGCATTTGTAAGTTTTAAAAATAGACAAAAAATATAAATATTTACCAGAAAAATTAGGAGACTAATTTAGTGTTTTCCCACGTCCCTTCATCATGATCGGTACGTACTGCATGCACTATGTCTGTCTTATATTCATTGTAATCATCTGAAAATTGCATAATAGATGAATAAGGCTCATGTAAATCACTAGCATCATCAGAATCATCATCATCACCAAAATGATATCTTTTCCCTTGCAAAACAAATGACCTCTGATCATTCGACGGATCAATGACATAAAATACTTGTTTTGCATGTGTCGCCAAGATAAATGGTTCCTCATTGTGATTAAATCTTTTCAAATCAACCAGTTTAAACCCATATTCATCATGTTTCACGCCACTATTACTATAAACCCAATTGCACTTAAAAATAGTGACTCGAAATTTAATATAATCAATTTACCATATGTCTTCAATAACTCCAAAATATGATGTTGATGCAGAAATTGGGTTTTTATCTTTGGCACTCGAAAAATGCACTACTTCAGCGAATACCATCACACCACTATTCTGCACTGTACTCTTGTCATCCAGGTTTTTTGTGTAAAATGTGTATCCATTGATATCAAAACCAGACCAAGTGATCACATTAAAAGATGGTCCCCCTGATAACCACTTCAATGTTTCTGATACAGATATATCTGGGGTGACTTTCTCTTTAAACCATGAAACAAATGTCTTCTTATGCTCAATCATCAACCAATTTTCATTTCTTTTCAGATATCATAACTTTAATTCAGCAATATGTGAGGATATATATGGTTGAACCTCATATATGTTGTTCAAAATGTATAAATGTGCTTGCATCACTTCATCACGTGGAATGAACTTTACTTTTAAGCCTCGGACCCCTCTACCTTCTTTGTCAACTGTCATATGTCGAGATAGAGGGAGACCAATATGCTCCAACTCATTCAAATAATCAGTACAGAACTCAATCACCTCTTCTGATACATATTTTTGAATAATAGAGGCCTCTGGTCGATAAGGATTTTTAACATATCCTTTCAAAATTTTCATATATCTTTCAAAAGGATACATCCATCTTAAATAAACAGGCCCACACATTCTTATCTCACGCACCAAATGAACCAATAGATGAACCATTATATCAAAAAATGTGGGTGGGAAATACATTTCTAGTTGACAAAGAATAAGAGTTTCTTCATTCTCCAACAAATCTAACAAATTTGGATCAACGACTTTGCTACAAATGGATTTAAAGAAATTACATAACCTGATGATTGTCTTCCTGACAGCTTTCGGTAATATAACACGCACTGCTACTAGTAGAATTTGTTGCATTAACACATGACAATCATGTGATTTCATACCTATTAATTTACAATCCTTCAATGACACAAAATTATTCACATTTGAAGAAAAACCGCTGGGTACTTTAATACCATGAAGACACTGACAAAAATTCATCTTTTCAATCTTGCTTAATGTGTGACAAGCCGGAGGTAAATATGTTCTTTTTTCCTTTCACAGCGGGAGCTAACTCCAAACGTATTCGCATTAATATCAAGTCCAATCTAGCATGTAATCCATCTTTTGTCTTTCCCTTTATGTCTAACAAAGTTCCAATCAAACTATCACATATGTTTTTCTCAACATGTATAACATCAATGTTATGTTTTATCTCTAAAAATCTATAATAAGGTAGTTCGAAAAAAATAGACTGCTTCTTCCAGATATGTTTTTGTAAACCAGAACTTTTTCTCTTTCCAAATGTTGAATCAATATCTTTCACTCTGTCATAATATTCTTCAGCTGACAATGGTTGAGGGGGGAGGTTGTATTCTTGTAAACCGTTAAATGCTTTTCTCAATCTACGATAAGGATGATCAATTCGCAAAAATCTTCGATGTCCCGTGTACACTGTCTTTCTTCCATTCTGCAATTGATAATATGAAGTTTGTTCTTCACAAATTGGACATGCTTTATGTCCCTTAACACTATATCCAGATAAGTTTCCATATGCAGGAAAGTCGTTTATAGTGAACATTATCATAGCACGCAAAAGAAAATACTCTTTCTTGTATGCATCGAAAACTGTAACACCTTTCTCCCATAGCAGTTTTAAATCCTCAATCAATGGTGTAAGATACACATCAATATCATTTCCTGGTTGTTTTGGTCCAGAAATCATCAAGCTCATCATAACATATTTTTTCTTCATACATAGATGTGGGGACAAGTTGTAAAGTACCAGCAAAACAGGCCATGAACTATGTTGGCTACTGAGGCTCCGATATGGATTCATTCCATCAGTACACAATCCCATTCTGAGATTTCTAACTTCACTTCCAAAATCATGAAATTTTTTATCAAAACTCTTCCACTGTGGTGAATCGGCAGGGTGACGTATGTTACCATCAGAAATGCGCTCATCTGAATGCCATCTTAACCTTTTTGCATCATTTGAATTTGCAAATAGACGCTTCAAACGAGGAATAATTGGAAGGTACCAAATTGCTTTAGATGGAGTTTTGATTTTGGTACCTAAAAATAAATCAGAATTGAATTATCAGAATTGTTTGAAAAAAATATTGGATGATATCATTGGAAAGTAAAAAAATTGATTTTTCATAACGTTACATGACATCACCTGAAAATGAATCTGAGTTGACTTTCTCATCCATCTTATAGCGCGATGTTCCACATGTAGGACAACTTGATAAATGTTCATTTTCTTTCTTATACAGTACACAATCATTGGGGAAAGCATGTATCTTTTTATACCCCAATCCCATTGGGCATAATATTTTCTCCGCCTCATAATTGGAATCTGGAAGCCCATTGCCTTCTGGAAGAAGCTCTTTTAAAAGCTCAAGTAAACTGGAGAAAATTTTATCACTCCACCCATTTTTTGCTTTTAAGTTAACTAATCTCAAAACTGCTGATAACACTGTATATTTACTGCAACCTGGGAATAATGGTTTCTCAGAATCTCCATACAATCGTTCAACAGTTGGTGTTTTTTCGATGGTTTCAACACCTAAATCATGAATTAATTCTTCAATACGATCCTCTGCCTCATTATGAATACCGTCATCAACATTGAATGTTGAATTTTCAGTTCTTTCACCATAAAAGATCCAACGTGTATAATTAAGGCTAAAACCATAACAAATGAGATGATCCTTGATTTCTCTGAAGTTTAACTTTCTCATATTTACACACTTCACACATGGACAGAAAATCAAATCAATATTTTTATTATGCCGTTTAGCAAATTCCAAAAAATTGTCAACTCCTCTTTCATATTCACTAGTAGTTCTTCGTAGATAAATCCAATTATGATCCATTAATACCTGATATCACAATATAATTGATGAATATATTAAAACATAGAAACATTTAAATCTCTATCAGATAAATTTTAAACAAAAACATATTCCATAAAAACTATTGATAATCAGATAAAAGACATCAGATATGAAACACGTTTACAAATAGAGTAAACAGTTTATTTTCATATTATATACATGTGTGTTATATTGAAATACATGGAAAAAATGGTTAAATCAAAGGTTTCATTTTTTGAAAATAAAGTTTCATGATATAAATATCATATGAATGACATACAAGATAATATGATTTCTCACTATGACTACTATTGATCACACTATATTTATTTTTTTATTCATTTTATGTAACATGAATGAATCATGGAAAAATTATTGTGAAAAATAGTGCAATAACTATCCTCATTTAAGACAATGTGTATTAAGAGACATGATACAATTTTTGGGGACTATGATAACTCAACTCCCTCAATCCATGAGTTTTATAATAGGGAATTATGAACATATAAATTCATTATGGAGGGATAAAAATTCCATTGCATATTGTTGGTGACAACTTACACCCCCTTCCATGGGTCTATTGCAGCAAAACATGTCAAGGAATGGATCAACATGAAGAGAAATATATTATCCATCCATGAAAGATTAGATCATGAGAATGTTTTATTTGCAGCCTATGACTTAGAGGGGGGAAGTAAATCATTTCATGACTATTATTTAGAGGGAGAGAAAGATGAATAAATATAATCAATGGAATGAGATAAGTTTAAGAGGATATTTATTAAAAATGCATGAATCTAACCCCACATATGAAAGTGGGAAGGTATTTTTGAAGATTAATAGAGGGATAATGATTATATTATTATCTACGAAGAAATAATTACAATACATTAAATGTATGATTCTAGTCGTATTATGGACATTGCAAGAAAAATTATTTATTATATAATGGCATGAAAATAATTATTCATTTTTTTAACATAATAGATAGTGGTAATTATTCATGTCTTAGTTAAATGATGAGAACCAAAGAGAATTGAGGAATTTGGCTTGGTAAATCTCAAGAAGGAATGAAATAACAACAAAATACATGCAAAAATGTGAGTGAATTCATTTAACATAATAAAATTATTTTTTTGAAGAAGAATTTATTAAAATGGAAATGGAATTAAAAATATAGTACTTCATAATATAATGAAAGATCATTTTAAACAGGAATAATGATAATACAAACAAAAAATTTCAAGTTCAACCCGAATGGAGATGTTAAATCCAAACTGCGACCGGTATAATTACTTCAAAAAACAAACAATATCAAATCTACACCAACAATGATAATACAAACAAAAAATAATGAGAAATTACAACTAAAATCTAACCAATAATCAAAATCATGCAAAACAGGGTTATTAATAAAGAAATAAACAACGGGATATGAAACAAGAGATAAAGAGGAAGAACACATACCCAAAATCGTGCAGACGACAAAAAACCATCAACAATGGCCGTCCAAGATCGCAAATCAGGTTCGAAGGTCGTCGGGAGTCCGAAGCGCCACAGCGGAACTCGATTTCGACGATCGAAAAAAATGAGGGTTTTTGACCGTGAATATTTTTAAAAGAATTTTCGTGTCGGTTTTAAGGAAAACCGACGCCGAAATGTTGTTTTAAAATTTTCGGCGTCGGTTTTTAAAATAACCGATGCGGAATATATTCGCTTATGAGTTTCGGCGTCGGTTTTCATGAAAACCGACACCGAAACATTTTTTAAAATTTATTTTCTGCGTCGGTTCTCAGGAATACCGACGCGGAATATATTTTTTTTATTAGTTTCGGCGTCGGTTTTAAAAAAACGGACGCTGAAAACTTTTTTTAATTATTTTCCGCATCGGTTTTGAGGAAAACCGACGCGGAAAATATGTATACTAATATTATTGGCGTCGGTTTTCTTCAAAACTGACGCGAAATATCAACGCATAATTATTTTTGGCGTCGGTTTTTTGTAAAACTGACGTTAAAAATTCCCCGCACATACTATTCGCGTCGGTTTTTAAAAAACCGACGTTATTACGACGACGTTGAAGCCCGTATTTCCACTAGTGAAGTCACAAGCTGGAAAACAGAAGAAACAGAATCTACATACACCCAAGGGTGTATGTAGGGTGGGAGCTGAAAGCCCAGTAGGATGCCACTGAGAAAAGGTTCCACGCATAATTATTAAAAGACAAATACATTTTCAATTTAACATAATAAAAATAAACAAGTGTTTAAAGAATTTTTTAATGAAAACAGTTTTTAAGGGGAAACTTCTCTAAAAGGAAAACACCTTAAATTATCTTACACACACGTACGCACTCCCACACACACACGCACACACACATACTCACACACACACACAGACGAATGCACACATGCACACACGCAGACGCACGCACATACGTACACATGCACACACACTTTTCTTGGTAACCCCAACGTCACACCGTGTGCCGATGGTGAGTGGAAAGAAGAGGAAGAGCACAATACATGGGAGACCCTAAAGATAGTAGCTAGAAGAGGGACCCTAGAACCTCATGTCTCGGTGAACCGTATCACTAGCACGCTAGTCTAGTCCGCCCACCTAGTACCCGGGCTTCCAGTTTGTGCTCAAGTAATTCAAAGTTCATGCCACGTGTCATAATCATACACTCAAACCAAGAAAGACATCACGCACACCAAAAACCACCATTCGGACACACAGAATCCAATTGAAATAATACGCACACTAAAATGTTCCAAAACTCAATCTGCATTTCTTACCCGACCAATTAAAGAAACTACACGATCAATGAAAACACTTTCATTATCAAACAAGACACTAACAAAATTTATTAAACAAACTCCGCACGTGTCGCCTGACTTTAAGCACCAAAATATTCACACAATTTAATCAAAAACAATTTTTTTCACCCTTAATTCTCATTTAATAAAACAACCCAATTTCTTCCATAAATAAATTTTTGAGAGAAAAACAATGCTTTACACACTCGACCAACCCAAACCTGCCCTTACAGACCACACGTACACAACAACACCTCAGGAACACAATCTGCATCACGCATGCAATTAAAGAAAACACACGCACAGTTTAAAATACCAATTTTATAATTAAAAAAACTACCAGAAAAAAAATGTTCCAAACAATTTCAATATATGTCACACGACACCAAGTGCCAACAAAATCTTTCAAATGTCATTTCTGACTAAACGCAGATAGTCGCAACAATAAAATGACAATTGCACCCTTTTTTATGCCCTAACAAATTAACTACACAACTAAAAAAACTAATAACCAGTTCAACATTGGTTTCACAACAACATACTTATTTTATGCAAACACTACTAAACACATCAAACACACTAAACCTTTTGAAAAATAAAATTTGCATCAAACTAAATGATTAATAAACACGCTGAGTTAATTAAATCAACGAATGAATTAATCAATTAATATTCATGCACGGAACCACCTACCTCTCTGTGGCAGACTTCACAAAAATGGTGCGCAAGGATCGTCGCACACCAACCGCAACTCTGAAAAACCAAAATTGACCCTAAACCAAACAATTAAACCAATAACATAAAAAATCTACCCAAAAACATGAATTGAAACCAAATAAAATTGGAATCAAAATCTAAAACTAACACCCTAGGAGAGAAAAGAATACTCACCCAAAGGGGTGTCATGCCAGTAGGGGGTCACCAAGGTTCACGCCGGCAAGGGGTATGGGCGGCGCTGTACTAAAGATTGGGGCGTTGGGGGGGGGGGTTCGCTGGACAGCAGGGGTATTGGGGATTACTGGACCGGGCAAGGGGGCTAGTTACTTTCGACATCAATGGGGTTCAGCCGGTAGGAATGGGAGGTGGCCGAACCAGGGGGTGCACTGGGGTTTGCCGAGGTGGTGCGAGGGGAGTCAGGGCGTCGGGGCTAGATCACCGGAGGGGGTGCGGGGCACCGACACAAGCCGGATGGAGCAGGGTGCACTGGGTAAAGTAGGAGACGCCAGAAGGAGCAGGTGCAGGGGAGTGGGAGTCCAGCGACCAACCGTAGAGGGGCGACAGCGCGACGGAAAGGTGAAGTCGGCGAGGGAGATGCGGTGCGGCGGAGGGTGTGATGAAACCGGTGAACCAGGGTGCAGAGGACAGAAGATAAAGATAAAAAACAAAAAAAGGGGGGAGGGGTGTGCGCCAAAAAAAGTAGAGAGGTGGTGTGGCTCTTTGCTGCGAGTGTAGATCGGCGGAAGGGGGGGTCGAAGTCGGCCAGCAGGGGCGAGCTTGGTGGGCGGCGCAACGGGATCCAGGGAGAGGGATGGAGGGTTGGGGTGTGGCGAACCAAAGGGAGGAGATTAGGGTTCGGGGAGGGGGTCTAGCACGACAAGGAGAGGGGTGAGGAAAAGAGGTAATATGGAATAAATAAAAATAATAATAAATAAATAAATAATAGAAAATAAGAAAGAAAGAAAAAGAATAAGGACCCGAAGAAAAATTAATAAAAATAATGTATATATATAACTAATTCACTTAAATATAGTAATAATAATAGTTAGTAATAATAATATAAACAATAATATTGCTAATAACAATAACAATAATAATAATAAATTTATTAATTTGTTATCACTCCTTGTTTTATTCTATTTTTATTTTAACAATCATTTAATTTTATTTCTTTATTACTAATTTATTTTATTTTATTAGTTGACCAACGAGTAGTGCGTGCGGTGAACCGTGCGAAGTCACGCGGTAATCCAGGCGAGGTTGCGCCGCTCTGACCGCGGTGCGCTGGACGCAGTCAAGGCCAAACCACACATTTTTAAAATAAGAACCCCAAAAATTTAAGTCGGGATTCACCCTGGACTACCCAATGCCCATAAAAATAATAGAAAAAAAAATAATGGAAATCTCATGGGTGTGATAATAATGATATTCCTAAGGTACCATTTACAATTCAATGTTTTAAGTACATAAATTTTAAGAATTATACAAATAGATTCCATAACACAAGGGATTATGAGGATAATAGAAAAAATAACCTCATAAGACAAGGGTTAAAAGGAAGTCTTGTGGAAGATCAAATGTTAAAGTGGTTTATCAAAACAAATGGAAAATGGACCACTCGTCATACTCTTAATAAATGAAGATGTCATATTTGATTCTTATTCTAGAAACTTCATTATATTTTTAATGTAAAATAGAGAAATTTAATCACCACTAAACTGATTTAATATTTAATTATAGGTGAAAACTATTAGTGGTGGATTGATTGAATATAAATTCTTCAACTCTTCCATGATATAAATTTAAGGGAATGTACTAAAAATAGGGTTTTGTCACCATTTATTTAAATTTTATGTTATTTTAGGAATGAATTGTTTCTATATATATAGATTCCAAAATTAATTTATGGAATATGGAAAAATTATTTAATATCTCAAATAATTATTTGATCATTACTACATTATATGGGTATTGGTACCCACAAACTAGGATTATTGTTTTTAATGGGTTGGGAAAGGATGAGTTTCTTAGTCATCCTCAATATTGTGTGGTAGATTTCTCTTTAGAATTTATATATCGAGTTTTTATTATGTTAAGAATACCTTAATCCATTTTCATCAATAATAAATTAAAAATTATGAGGATGAAATTTATTTGGGGGGGGGTGTAACATCCTATATTTTAGGAAACATTTTCTTTCCTTAAACTATATGTCTATATTTTTTTAAAATGTTTTTCCATTCATTCAAAAGAATTAAAAAATTAAGAGAGAATGTGTCATAGAAGTTATGAACCAAACTAAAAACACTTTACTAAATCATAATAGAACATTACAACAAATGTAAATGAATCCCTATATCACATACAATGATTTAGTACATGTCTATGATGATTAAAACCATTAAAAGTAGATAATAAATAGAAAAGAATAATATATTTACAACTACAAAATCCACTGTATCATATTCACCATTGAGAATCACTATTGGTAAAAAAAACATAAAATGATAAATATACTCATGAAATAATAAATAGTTATAAAAATTACTAAATGATAACTATATAAATGAGTTATGTGATTTGAAATTTTAGAGTGGAGTGAATTTATGTGATATAATGGGAATTATATAATCATTTTATAAATGATATAAATTAAAATATGGTTGTTGAAAATATTGTCTTTAGAAATAGGTATATTTTTAATATGTTTTATGGATTTTTATTAAAAAATCATAGGTAATGTTTTTAAAAAATGCCTTAAAGGAAGCATTGTCGATGCTGCCTTTGGGTTTTTGGCCAAAGGAGGAAACAACAATGCCGCCTTCCCTCCTACCCACCACCTTTGGCCTAGATTGAGAGTTTGTTTATATGTTTTTAATTTTTTTTTACAGAAAATGGTTAGGAAAAAAATTCAAAATGTGCCGCAAAGGCGGCATCATGGATGTTCCCTTTGCACTGCCGGTACGGATCGCTGATGTGCCGAAGGTGGCACCGCGGGTGCTGCCTTTGCCTCTGTGCCCTATAAAAGGGCAATGCCCCCTCCCCTTCTCCTCACTTCTAAACACCCATTTACCTCTTATTTTCTCTCTTTTGCAGCAATGTTTGCAGTTTGAAATTTTTGGAAAGCTTTTAGAGGTATAGTTTTTAATTTAATGTTTATTATTTTGTTGAATTGTTTTTTGTTAAATATTTTTTTTAAATTTAAAGTTTTCTATTTAGTTTAATTGTTTATAGTTAAATATTTTAATTCTTTAGTAGTTTAGTTAGTTTTAAATTTTATTGTTTATTAGATTGTTTAATTATTTATTTATATTTAGGAATTATAATTATCATTAGTATAAATTAATTTAGGATTATTTTAATGAAATTTTGGTAGAATAAAGATTATGTTATCTAAGCAATCAAATCCTTGTCTGGATATAAACAAGTGAATGTGGCTCTGGCACAGATGTACCTAGGGGTAAAACCTAAAAACACTGATTTGAGATATACTCGAATGGTAAGTGGTGCACGATAATGGGCCTTGCTACATTCTGGTTTGACACTTCTGGGAGATATGCTTAAGATATGAATATTTCATTATAAACTACTAAAATATCTAAGAAAATAAATGATAAATTGATAATTTATTAACGATTTTGATAGTTATTATTAGGAATTATTAATTATAAATTAATTAATAAATAACATAGTGTTCAAAATAAAACTATAGTTCAAATGATATTAAATAACTGGAGTTAAAAAACAACATGGAGTTAAAAAACTATATGGAGTGAAGGTGAAAAAATAAATAACATGGAGTTCAAATATAAATAACATAGTGTTAAAAAATAAATAACACCATGTTTCCAGCTTCTGACCCTTATTAAAGTGAATTGGATATCAAAATTTAAGAAAACCCGTGTGACAACGGGTTTTCTGAAATTTTGATATCCAATTCACTACAATAAAGGGGAAAATCTCGAAACATGGTGTTATTTATTTTTTAACTCTATGTTTTTTATATTTTAACGCTACTATGTTATTGAATAACTAATTAATAATTTAGTAAGTAATAACTAATGATTGAAGAATGATTAACTAATTAAAAAGTGTACTAAGAAATATCCTAGTTTAGGATATAAGATCTTTTAAAATTTAAGTATCCTAAATATTGTATAGTATAAAAGTAATAGTTATTATTTGAACATGAGGTAAAATCGAACATATTTTTAATAAGTAGTATAACTACATCTTCAAAGTATAAAAACATAACTTTTGATGTTTGAATGGTTTTTGACGTTCAAAAAATCATTCAAAATTCAATATTTATGTTTTTAAACTTTGAAGATGTAATTAAACTATGTATTAAAAATAATTTAGATTAATAAATATTATATTGGTAATCATCATTCTGAATGTCACTTACATTATCAAAATATTCATCAGAAAACTTTTTTTACATAGAGCGTAATGTTTTCCTGTGTGTACTACTATTGGGAGGTTATTCAAACTGAGCAAGAAGCTTCTTACATTACACAACCAATAATAGTGGTTAACACAAATGATTGTATAACCCTAAGTGACCTTAAAGGAAGAATTCATGGCTCGTTAAATATAGGACCTAAAAAAAAGATCAATTCAATGAGTTATAGACATTTGTAGTTCTCATCAACATTGTGGCATCTATCTTGTACATTGGTTCATGATGTGCAATGGATCCAAACAGTTAATTTGTTTTCTCAACTATCGGATGGTACCATGATGGAGTTATATGTTGATGTTTCTACTGTACAACAACAACATCCAATTGTACAAAGATGTAGACATACAAGAGTCATTGTAGATAGTCTGCCCCATGAAGTTGAGACTATTCCAAATGATGCAGAGTAGGACAACCTACTTGATCTCCCAAATATACATGTTAACCCAAAATATGATGAGGAGTTTCATAATAACGAAACAGATGGTGATAATAGTGTGGATGAGGAAGGAACACTGATAGTTTCGAGAAATGCATTAGTTGTACAACAGACTTGACCTACAATAAATAATCCACCGCTCTTTACATCTTGGTCAAAAGCAATGAAACATGTGACTGAATTTGAAGATAATGTTCTCACACTGGAAACTGAGTTTCCCAGAGTTATACGAGATAGGTTTAGTGAGATGGAAAAAACATTAAATGTTGGAAGAAATTTTCCAAGTAAAGATGCATTAAAAAGTACGCTAAAGAGATATCACATTGAGAGGCACTCTAGCTATGTAGTTTACGAATCAGACCATAGAAAATATGTCATATGGAATGAGAAGTATGGGTTGGATTGTAGATTTCAATTGAGGGTGATTCCAGAAATTTCATTTGGAGGTTGGAGAATCTCGAGGATTGAGGCAGCTCATACTTGCGTTCAGCCAAGCCTGACACAAGATCATACTTCATTGGATGCATAATTTGTGTCATCCATTATTGTTGAGATGATTAGGATATGTCAAGATGTTCCGATAGCCCTTGTGAATGAGAGGATACAACATAAATTTGGTTATAAGATTTCATATAATAAGGCATGGATGGCGAAACAGAAGGCAATTTGGAGGGTCTATGGTGATTGGGATGACTAATATTGAGTATTCCCACAATTTCTTGCTATACTAAGTCATCATAACTAAGTTATATTTTATATTAATACAAATGAACATGTTTCTCATGATAACATAATTGATCCATATTGTGTTCAATTTCGTCAATTGTTTTGAGCATTTATCCCATGTATCTACGCATTTATTTTTAGAAAACACTTCATTCAGATTGATGGAAGGTTTCTATACAGAAAATAAAAGGGTGTATTGTTGATTGAGGCAACCCAAGATGGAAACCGTTCACCTCTTCCTCTTGTCCTTGCCATTGTAGAGAAATAAAACTATGAATCATGGAGTTGGTTTTTGGCATGTATCAACAACCATTTCCCGAACATTTGGGGTGTTTGTTTGATATCTAATCAGCATCGGGAAATTAATGAGGCAATCAATGTGGATCCTGATACATGGAGTTACCCAAATGCACATCATCGGTTCTGCATTAGACACATTGCTAGAAACTTGCATAAAACATTCCACAACGAACCGATGAAGAAGGAAATCACCAGACTTGGTACACATTGTATTTGTTATTTTTTTGTATATCAACATAAAGATAAATTCAAATTATGTGAAATATCATATATTCTTTGTAGCATATGAGTCAGATCAATGACAGTTTGAATAAATTTTCGAACAAATCTATAAGGTTAATGAAAAAATTTATGATTATATGATGTGAATTCCAAAAGAAAAATATGCATTTACATATGATGGGAGGAATAGGTACGGACACATGACAACCAACATTGTAGAGTGAATCAATGGTTTATTCAAAGGGGTTCACAAGTTACATATAACTGCCCTAGTTCATGAGTTATTTTATCGTTGCGTGAAGTACATTGTTGATAGACAAAAACTAGCATCATATGGAATACATCAGGGGCTAATGTAGATAAGAAAGTTTCAAAGAGACATTGAAAAGAATTTTGAAGAAGCTTCTAGTTATCATTTCTACCTATTTCGACCAAAAGACTCTTGATTTGATGTTCAAGAGAAGTCGAACCCCATCCCAAATAGAATTGGTGAAAAAATTGTGGTATTACTAGAAACGAGGCAATGTCAATGCGGAATCTTTCAAGCCATACGGTTTCCATGCTCACACGCCATCACAACATGTGCCTCTATTAACATACCATGGGAAGCATATGTAGATCAATTTTATTGGATGAACACCATTTCTAACTATTATGATGCACCATGGACACCTTTGGTGAATTTTGTTATTTCCAAATGCCCAATGGTCAGCCGATAGTGGTACCTGATATGAATCAGTTGCATCCTTGTGGGAGACCGAAGGCCAGAAGGATGCGAAATAAGATGGACTGACCTCAAGAACAAAGACAGAGTTTGAGATGCATCATATGTCATCAAGATGGTCATAATAGGAAATGATTCCCTAACATTGTTGGGTATAGTTCACACTCTAAGACACAATGATATATTGTCGTTATTGAGAGATTCTCATATTGTAAATTTTATGTTGTTATCTCTTCATTTTACCTCGGTTTTCTAACCCCCAAAACTGAAAATCATAACAGTAAACCCAAAAAAATATTTTGTATACTGTAATACTAACATTCTAAACAATAATCTTGAAAATATTTTCTCAAATCGTTAACCTAAACTGTAAAATATTAAAAAAATCCAAAAGCTTATATCCAAAAGGAAAAATGTGAAACCCTAATCTCTAAATCATAAAATCAAAAAGATGAAACGTAAACACAAAAACATCTTCCCTTTACATTGGTTTTCAAAACATTATGTGATTGAGAAAATAATCATGAAACATACAATCATGTGGACAATCATATATAAATTAAAAATCACATACTATTCTAATAAACATCTATATAAAACAGAATAATGATTTATATATATAAATATATAAAACAATTCTTACAGAGCACCCAATTCTAGGTAAAATAATATATTAATAAACTTTAGTAATATGCTTTGAAAAACATGAAGACATGCCCCTTTATTTTTGTAAAAAAACTTCATAAAACTTTTTGAATAAACATGACATGTATTGCATTCTACAAATAAGAATATTTTTCTGATCATGATGTTATATTTACAGTTTACACTTATAACTCATTTCATTTGTTTAAATGCAGATGAATGACACCATACTACTCAGTCAGCAGGCTACCCATTGTTCAAATGTTGCGATATAGGGTGGTCTAGATCGTTTGATCAGGGTGTGTTGAGTGCACCATTTTCATCACACGAATCCTCCTCCTGACATTATAGCATACTTGTGTCGTGCAGGCTTCTATGGTATTGCGGTATCAGATTTTACATTTGTAGACCATCACCTGCTAGCTGCACTCATGGAGAGGTGGAGACGAGAGACACACACATTCCACCTGCCTGAGGGAGATATGACCATCACCCTCTAGTATGTGGCTATGCATCTTGGTCTTCCTATCAAGGGTAGACCTGTTATTGGATCCACTCGGGCATCTTGGCCCGACCTTGCTCAGTGCTTGTTAGGCGTTGACATTTTTTCCGATCATAGTGCTACCAATGGAGCATCGATATCTATGCCTTGGCTGGAGTCACAGATTCCACTTTTAGTTGATGATGCTGATGACCAGATGATGATGCGTTATGCACATGAATATATATTACGACTTATTGGAGGGACCATGTGTACTGATCATTCAGGGATGCACGTGCACATGATGTTTCTACCCCTACTAGAGGACTTTGATCGGGTAGGGATGTACAGTTGGGGATCTGCCTTCTTCGCATGCATATACAAAGAATTATGCAGGATATCCGACAGGTGGTGCACTAGTCTCGGGGGATGCATCATACTTATTTAGATATGGGAATGGTAGCACATCCCCTCATTCTGCCCAGATCTTACTGATCTTCCAGTTGAGATGGCGATGCTGAATGATGCTCCACGTGGACACTGGTATGATCACTCATTTCTATCAGTTTCTCATTCTAATACAACTTCTTGACTTTAATTTCTCATTATTTATCACTATCGATGTTGAATTTTATAGGTGGTGTCAGCGATACAATTTCAATGCCGTTTTGAGACACGTTTTGGCCATATATCAGCTCGAGTTTGACTTTCTCTTACCCCATCCTGTATGTATATACAATCTATAACTGTTTAACAAATTGAATAATAGCATCATTGTTTTAGTTAAGAGTTTTTCTAACAAGGGAAATATGTTATTTCAGATTTCATCGGTTCCATACGAGTCTGTTATAGACCAGTTGCCTCTATACTGCATGGTTGGTCTTGACGATGTTACAGTTATAGTTCCACTCATTAACTTTCATATTGTTGAGTGGAACCAACTTGATAGAGTAATGCACCAGTTTCTCTTGACTCAGCAGATTCCATTATCACCGAGGCAGACAGATCAGCTTCATGGGATGAAGCTGACAGGGAGGTTGGATGATGACTGGCGTCGAGTACATGCTGTATTTCTCGACTTTTGGTGTAGACACGCAGAGTTTCGTATCCAGGGATTTCCTATAATGCAGTTCTCTCTTTCAGCGCTGCACGAGTATGAGCCATGGTATAGACTAAAGTCTATACTGTATCTTACCCAATCCAGTAGAGAGATGCATATGCTTTTAAGTCAATTAAATTTAATTACTATGTTTATTGAGTTATTTTTAATTCATTTTTAATTTGTTTATAGGAGAGTCACACATATAGTCTTATTCATATGAATGATGAGGCTAAGGATAGAGTCTTCATCCAGAAATCTGTTCATGCTCAAGCTTTGGAACTGAGGTCATCTGTCCATGCATTTTCCAAGAACCTCTTCGAGCATCCGGCACGGAGACAGTAGGTTCCTACTGTAGAGGAAGATCCTGCAACAACTACTGGTGATGAGGATCCATGACCACGATGACGTAGACAGCGTCATCCTGCACGTCAGGCCCCACTAGTTCCACAGGCAGAGGTTGGCCCTCTAAGAAGTCATGTCTGAGCTGATGCAGGATGTGCCTCAACTTTCATGAGATCCATCTTTTTTTATGGAATATCCTCAGTTTTCTCCACCGTGGTGTCCATATGTATTTCATCCTATGGGTCCAGAGTCATCGCAGCCTTGGGGTCCTGAACCATCGTAGAGTTGGGGTATAGTTCCACCACATGATTTTTTCCCCACTGCGATGATGTTGAGTCCTTCTACCACAGATGTTGGAGAAAGATCATGAGCGCAGTACAAGGTGGAGTTGACATTTTCTCCCACTGGAACAAAGGTCGAAGATAAGACAGTCGACGTTCCGGTGCCCGACTATCATCCCTCTCAAGGTCATCAGACTCCCCAAAGATCTCGCCGCGGACGTCATATTATTAGACCACCATGTGGGATAGGATCACCTCACCATTGGCCTTAGGGTTTATATATTATCGTCTTTCAATGTTATGTACTTGAAACATTTTTATGTTTCAAGTAGTCGGCTTTGAAAGTGTATAAATTATTTTTCTTGAACATTTATTATGATTTTTTTTGTTTTCAACAATTTCTTATATGTTTAATGATTGTTTAAAGATTCCTTTATATTGGTCTTATGGTTTATATTTTATAGTCTTTAAAAGTCACGTACTTGAAATATTTTTAACATTCAAGTATGCTGTTTTGAAAGCTTATAAATTATTTTTCCTGAACAATTTTTATGTATTATATATATAAATATATATAAAAACAAAAAAAACAAAAAACAAAAACAAAATTTTCAAAAATTATTATTTTTACGTTTTTATGAATTATATATATAAATAAAGATATATACAAAACAAAACAAAAAAATCAAAACAAAATATTAAAAAATAATAAATTTTTTATTAGGTGAAAGGCAGCATCCGCTCGAACATTTTTCATGAATTATATATATAAAAAAATATATAAACAAAATAAAACAAAACATAAAAAAAATTCATTTTTTTTGTTCAGTGAATGGCAGCATCATGGGTGCTTCCTTTTAGCTGAGTGCAAAGGAGGTAGCCACAATGCTTCCTTTCACCTGAAATACAAAGGCGGCATCGCGGATGCCGCCATTGCGGTGCATTTTGAAATATTTTTTTCCATAACTATTTTTTGTAATTTTTTTTAAAAATGTGTAAAAAAACACCCCAGATTGATGACATTTAAAACGAAGGGGGCTTTCGCCTTTGGGTGACGTGAAAGGTGGCATCAGCGATGCCACCTTTCCCTCAACTGCCTATGAAAGGGAACCCCTCTCCTCACTTCCATTTCCCCTCCTCTCTCTTCATTCCACTGCTACTCTATCTAGAAAAACTCCTTTTCCATGTAGTAGAGTCAGTGGTCCAAATGAAGACTTGGTTATTTGCGAAGAATCGTTTAGAGGTATATTTATTATTTAATTTAATTTTTTTATTTGTATAATTGAATTATTTTTAGTTCTAAATGTTTCATTTTTTACATAGTTTTGTTAGTTATAAATATTTTTTTTATCAAGATGCTTAATTGGATATATATTTTTAGGAATAATAATTATTATTTGTAATGATTGAGTATAGATTAATTATAGATTACACAGACAATAACATAGGATTAATTATTGTGATATTTTGGTAGCATAAAGATTATGTGGTTGTCTATGCAATGAAATCCCTGTCTGGATACAAACAAGTGGATGTGGCTTTGGCAAAGATGTACATAGGGGTAAAACATGAAAACACTACTTTGAGATAGACTCAAATAGGAACTGGTGCATGATAGTAGGTCTTGCTACACTACTAGTTTAACACTACTGTGGGATATTCTTAAATCGAATCATATTTTCTTTATAAACTACTAAAATACATGAGAAAAAAATCAGTATATTTATCAATGATAAAGTGATAATTATGATGTTATAGAATGAAATGGGAAAGGAAAAATGCCCTAATGAATCAAGGTTATTATTTTTAAATGAATTATTTTTAGTCAGTTTTAAAGATGTTATTTATTCAGTGGTATAATTAGTTATATAGAGTTTAGTAATAATAATTATTAATAATAATTACTAATAATATATTAATTAATTAATAACATAGGATTAAAAATGAATATATATGATTAGTTATTTGTAATTAAATAATGTATATTATATGATTAATGATTAAAGACTAAATAATTAAAGAATAACTTAATAATGATTAACAAGTGATTAAAGAATTATTGATTAGTTAAAAACTAAGCTAAGAAACATTAGTATCATTGTTTAGGATATAACAATACGTTCTAAAATTGTAGAATCATAAGGATTATATAGTTTAGAAATAATATTTTTTATCAGTAATGATTAATTATAGATTAATTACTTAATAAATAATAATTAAAACAAGAATACATGTAATGATTAGCTAATAATACTTATCATTGATAAAATTAAAATTATGATTATATAAAATGAAATGAAGAAGAACAAAAACATTAAATTACACATGAATGTTTTACAACATACAAGAAATACCATGACATTTTTCAATTAAACCTGGTTTGGATGAGATAAGCCTGACTTCATAAGTGAGGTAAAATATAGTTTATTTTTATTTGGTAACTTAATAACATCATATAAAGATATGTACAAAATAAGTTAAGTAAATACATGTAGAATATGTTATTAAGATATCAAATAAAAATCAGTTGGGTTTTACCTCACTTCTGAAGTTAGGATCATATAATCCGAACCATGTTTTGTTGAAAAATGATAGTATTTATTATATTTTGTAAAATATTCATGTGTTATTTTATGTGTTTCTTCATCTATATTATATATAGATTGATTAATTATTAACTAATTATTAACATAGTAATTATTAACTAGTGATTAAATAATGATTAACTTAGTAAAAACTGTACAAAGAAAAATTAGTATCATAGTTTAGGATATAATAAAATGTTTTAAAATTCTGGTATCATACAGATTTTTATTTTAGAAATAATATTTATTATTAGTTATTATTAATTATATATTAATTAATTAATAACATTGGATTAAAAAATGAATCCACATAATGATTATCTAATGATACTTTTGATCATATAAAGTGAAATTACGAAGAATAAATAGAATAAATATCTCTTTAATTATTTACAACATTCAAGAAATAGCTTGAAATTTTTCAATAGAATGTGGTTTCGATGAGGTGATTATCACTTATTACATTAAGTAAAATCCAACTTATTTTTAGTTGGAATCATAATAACCTCATCAAAGGATATGCACTTCACTTTTGAACTTTCAAAAGTTTTTGGCCATCTAATGACATTTAAGATGACATATAATAAATTTAATTAGTAGTTCAAAATATTTTGACAGTTCAAAAGTGAAGTACATATCTTTATAAGATTTTACTAAGCTACCAATAAAAAATAATCCGGATTTTACCTCATATCTGAAGTGAGACTCATCTCATCTGAACCATATTGTATTAAAAAAGGTAATAAAATTTATTTTATATTATAAAGAATTCATGTGTTATTTAAAGTGTTTGTTCTTATTCATTTTACTTTATATAATCAAAAATATCATTTTATCATTGAAAATTAAACGAATTTGATTTTCCTCTTCTTTTTTTACATTGGATTCCAAAACATTCTGTAACTAATATTCTAATAAAAATTTATATAATAAATCATTAGTAGAAAATTTTATGGTATAAAAAGGAATCCTAAAATTACATTCTGATACATATTATATGGTCAAAAATCATTGTAAATATTTGTTATACTATCATAAGTTTTATAAAAAAACATTTTTGACATAGAGAGTAATGTTTTCCTATGTGTACTGCTGTGGAGAGTATATTCAAACTAAGAAAGGAGATTCTTACAGTAAAAAACCAATAACATGGGTTATTACATCTAATTGTGTAACCCTAAGAGACCTTCAATAAATAATTCTTGGTTTCTTAAAACTGGGACCCAATCAAGAGATCATGTCTATGAGCTATAAACATTCACAATTTCTGACAAAATTGTGGTGTCTAGGTTGACCATTGGTTGTTGATGTATAGTTGGTCCAAGCAATAAATTTAACTTCTCAATGGTCAGATGGTACCATGATGGAGTTATATGTTGATGTTTTAACTATACCACAACATCCTAGTTTATGAATATGTAGACTTACAATAATGTTTGAAGATATCATTCCCCATGACATTGAGCTGATTCTAAATGATGTAGAAGAGGAAAACCTATATGATCTCCCATATATACTTTTCAATCTGAATTTTGATGAGGGGTTTCATAGTGATGGAACATATGGTGACAATAGTGCTGATGAGGAGGGACCATCAGAAGTTAGGGAAGAGGTTTTGAAAAATTAATTAGTTTTAAAGCATCCTCGACCAAAAATAAATCATCCAACACTCTTTGAATCTTGGTCAGACTAAATGAATCATGTTCCTGAATTTGACAATAATGTTATCACACTGGAAACTGAGTTTCTTGGAGTTGAACTAGGTATGTTTAGTGGGCTTGACAAAACCTTATATTTTGGAAGGAATTTTCCAAGTAAATATTCTTTAAAAAGAACACTAAATATATTTCACATTGAGAGGTATTGTAGATATATTGTTCCGGAATTGTTTAATAATAAATATCTTATACGGTGTGAGAATTATTGTTATAATTGTATATTCCACATGAGGGAGATTTTGAACATTACATTTGGAGGTTGGATTATCTCAAGGATTGAGGCATCTCATACTTGCAATCATCCAAGCCTGACACAAGATCATACCTCCTTGGATGAAGAATTTGTGTCATCCATTGTTTTTGAGTTAATTAGGACATTACAAGATGTTTTGATATCCCTTGTGTAAGATAGGATACCACATACATTCAGTTATAATATTTCCTATAATAAGGCTTGGATGGAGAAAAAGAAGGAAATTGTGAAGGTCTATGGTGATTTTGATGACTCACATCGAGTGTTGCGTCAATTGATAGCCATACTGAGGAATTATAACCATGATTTTTTCCATATTGATACAAACAAAAATGCGTCTCATGATAACCAACTTTATTCATCTGATGTTCAATATCATCAGTTGTTCTGGACATTACTCCCCTGTATCTCTACATTTCATTTTAGTAAATAGTTCATTCAGATTGAGAGAATTTTTCTATATGGAATAATAAATGGTGTTTTTTTGATTGTGTAAACCAAATATAGAAACCATTCACCTCTTCCCCTTTCCTTTTCCACTGTAGATAAAGAACACTAAGAATCATGGAGTTGATTTTTGGCTTGTATCATAAACTATATCACCAACATTTAGAGTGTTTTTTTGATATCTGATCAGCATCAAGCAATTAATGAGGCAAAAAATGTGGATCTTAATACATGGAGATACCCAAATTCACATCACCAGTTCTCTATTAGACACATTTCTAGCAATGTGCATAAAACATTTTATAACGAACCGATGAAGAAGGAAATCACGAGGCTTGGTACGCATTGTATTGGTTATTTTTTACTATTTCAACATAAAGATAAAATAATTTAATGTGAAATATCATGTCTTCTGTATAGCATATGAGTCAGATAAATGTCAAATTGAAGAATGTTCAGAAAAAATCTACTAGGCTAGTCAATAAGTTGATTATTTTATGATAGAGACTTCAAAAGAAAAATAGACATTGGCATATGACGGGGGGAAGAGGTACGAACACATGACCTAAAACATTTTAGAGTGCATAAATAGTGTCTTGAAAGGGATTCAAAAGATACTAATAAATTACCTAGTTCAGGAGAAATTCTATTGTTGTGTGTAATACATTGTTGATAGAAAAAAACTAGTATCATACAGAATACAACAAGGGATAAGGTATGGAAGACACATTTAACGAGAGATTTAAATTAATACTGAAGAAACTTCTAGTTATCATGTCTACCATTTTTGCTGAGAAGACTCTTGATTTGATGTTCAAGAGAATTTGGACCCCATCAAAAATAGAATTGGTGAAAAAATAGTGGTATTACTGGAAACAAGGCAATGCTAATGTGGAATATTTCGGGCCTTATGGTTTCCATGAACACACATAATCAAACAAGTGACTATGTGAACATATCTTGGGAACCATATATTGATCCAATTAACCATATAAACACCATTTATAACTATTATTCTTCACCATGGACACCTATTGGGGAGTTTCGATATTTGTTAATGCACAAATGCTAACTGAGAGTGAAACATAACATCAATTAGTTACTTCCCCGTGGTTGAGTGAATACTAGTAGGATGTAGAATGAGATGGACTGGAATCAAGAAAAAAGGAATATTTTGAGATGAACCATATGTCATCCAGAGGGTCATAATCAAAAACTATGCTCTACCATTGTTGGGTTGAGTCACACTCTATTTAACAATGATGTGCCATCTTATTTGTGAGATTATCATATTGTAAATTTTATTCTCTTATCTCTTCTTTTTTACATCGGTTTTTTAAACCCAATAACCTAAAAGCAGAACACTAAACCCAAACACATATTCCCTGTACCATAATTTAAGAATTCTAAACCATAAACCTCAAAACCTGAAACCTTCCATTCAATTCATAAACCCAAACCCAAAAACCAAATTACAAAATCATAAAACCTAATCCCAAAATAGTATATTTGAAATCCTAATACATAAACTGTAAAACCAAAAATCTAAGACATAAACATAGAAACATATTCCCTATAACCTAATATCAAAATATTAAACCCTAAACACTAAAACCTAAACCCTAACCCTAAAATCATAATCCCAAACCCTATAACAATTCAAAAAATCCAAAAAACTTACACCCAAAACCCAATATCTAAAACCCCAATATCTGAATCCTAAAACCTAAAAGATGAATCATAAACCCAAAAACAACATCCCATAACCTCAGTATTTAAAACATTATTTGACAAATATTCTGTTAAACTTTTATATAACGAAATAAATGTATCATTTATTACTATACAAGAATATGTTATAAAATGTTAGTATAATAATGTTTATATGATGAACCATATTTTTCAATATTAGTTACACAATCCAAATCATGTTTAGAAAATATTTTCGACTTATAGAGTGAGGATTTACATGTGTGTACTTCTACAGGAAGGTTATATAAACTAATAAAAGTGATTTTTATAGTACACAACTGACAATAGAGGTTATTATAGATGATTCTATAACACTAACTAAATTTCAAGAAATAATTTGAGGGAAATGAACCACAATGCATGAGGAATATTGACAAATACAGTGATGGTGGAATGAGTTTACATCGTCAAAATCATCCTTTTCACCTTTCCTCCGGCTTTGTGGTTCATTTCCCATTAATTCTTTCTTGAAGTTTAGTTAGTGTTACTGAATAACCTATACATTTGAGAAAATAATAATGAAGGATTCCATCATGTGGAAAATCATTCATAAATTACAAATCACACCATTTTCCAACAAACATTTATGTAACAAAGAAAAAATTTTCATATATATATATATATAACCATTCCTTACAAAACACTCTTTTCTAGGTAAATGAATAACTTAACAAAACATTCTTAATATGCTTTGAAAAACATGAGGAAATGTCCCTTACTTTTGGTAAAAATTACTTCATAAAAAAATGGGAATAAACATGGCATGTCATACATTCTACATGTCATAAGATTCTGCTGACCATAATGTTATATTTACATTTTACACTTATGAATCATTTCATTTTTATATACGGATGGATGATACCATACTACTCACTCAGCAAGATATCTTTATTTCTAATGTCATGTTAGACGATGGTGAGGATCGATCGGTCAAGGTGCATCGAGCACACCATTTTCATCATAGGGAGCCCCCACATTTCATTATGCCATACTTGCATCATGCTACCCTCTATGGAATTGTCATATCAGATTTCACATTTTTCAACCATCACCTTCTTACTGCCCTAATTAAGAGGTGGAGACCAGAGACACACACATTCCACCTGTTAGAGGGAGAGATGACCATCACCCTCCAGGATGGGGTAGTTCTTCTCAGTCTCCCTATCTATGGGGATCCTTTATTTGACTCAATCTTGTATCTTGGCCTGACCTTACTCAGTTATTGTTAAGCATCAAAATTTTGTCTGACCATAGGGCTACAAATAGATTATTGGTATCTATGCCTTGGTTAGAGGCAAAAATTGCTCATTTATCCGATGACGATGATGAGTGGACTGTCATTCATTATGCTTGTGCATGAATATTACAGATCATTAGAGGGAACATGTGTACTGATCACTCAGGGATGCACATGCACATAATGTATCTACCCCTACTAGAGGAAAATGATCCAGATGGGATGTACCGATGGGGATTATCCTGATTGGCATATACATACAGATCATTATGCATGCTATCCCATAGGGACCACACAGGTCTTGGGGGATGAATCATCCTTCTTTAGATGTGGTCTTGGGAGCATATCCCTGCAATCCACCCTGATCTTGCTAGTCCGCTGATTGAGATGGAGGTGTTGCATGATTCTCTGTGTGGGTGATTATATGATAACTCATTTCTATCAGTTTCTGAGGCTAATAGGAGTTATTGAGGTCAATTTCTCATTATTTTTCACTATCGATATTCTATTTCATAGGTTGTGTCAGAGACATAATTTCCATGTGGTTCTGAGACACTATTTGGGTGTATATCGACTCCAATTGGACTGTCTCTTACTCGATCAGGTATGTATATAAAATCTACAAATTTCTATCAAATTTAATAATCACATCATTTTCTAGTAAGGATCTTTTTTGACAAAGGTCGCATGTCATTTATGATTTCATGGCTTATATACTGGATTATTATGGAACAGTTGCCACCATAATGAACTGTTGGGATTTAGGATGATATGGATATAGTTTCCTTCATTCACTTCCATATTATTGAGTGGCAGTAACCCGGTAGAGTCATGCACAATATTTTATATGCTCATGAAATACCATTACTATCGAGATAAATAGATAATCTTCATGAGGTGAAGATGACAGGAAGGAAGTATGATGACTGGCATCGAGTACATGCTCACTTTCTCGATTACTAGCATGGACGTGTAGAGTTTCGTATCTAGAAAGTACCTATGAATATATTATTTCCTTAAAATCTAGTTCAGTATGAGCTATGGTTTATACTTAAGTCTATACTATATCTTACCCAACACATTAGAGAGATTCATAATATTTTAAGTCAATAAATTTACATTAGTTTTTTTATTGAAAAATATTCTAATTCATTTTGAATATCATAACAGGGTAGTCGCTCAGAGCATCTTGTTCGTGTGATTGATGAAGAGGAGGAGGGGGTCTTTAGCCAAACATCCGTCTATACTGAAGCACTGGGGCCGATGTATTCTTATATTGTTCTTCCTAAGAGAATCTTCAAGGATCCATCCCTGAGAGAAGAGGTTCTTGCCCTAGAGGAACATCCTAAAGTAGATGCTGGTGCGGAGGATCCATGATGACAATGATATAGACATCGTCTTGCTACACGTGAGGCCTCAACTATTCCATAAGTAGAGGTTTATCCTCTAGTAGTCTAGCCTCAGCTGATTCATGATGTGCCTCAAGTGGCATGGGAACCATATTTCTTGATTGGATATACACAGTTCTCTGTATCTAGGGGTCCAGATTCATCCTAGCCTTGGAGTCCAGATCCATCACAACCTTGGGGTCTAGATCCATCACAGCCTTGGGGTATAGCTCCTTCACAGGCTTGGTTCCCCCCTTCGATGATGGCGGTGTTCTTCTACCACCCTAGTGGGAGAAGGATCTGGATCGTAGTACGCCATGAAGCTGATAGCTCCTTCTATAGACACACAAGTGGAGGATGTGACATTCAAAATTATAGTGCCTTAGGATCATCCCTTTCAGGGTCATCAGACTCTACATCAAACTCAAAGTTTATGTCCTATTCACAGACCACCATGAGGGATAGAATCTCCTTGAAATAGACATATACATTGATTCAACATGTTCATTTATATGTTTTATATCTATTTAAATGATGATATTATTACTAGTATAATTCCTTATTATATGTCTATATAGTGTTTCAGTTTTCATTAATATTTTAGGCACAATTTCTATTTGATTGCTTTCATAGTTGATTACTTGAAACAGATAAATAATTTGTAAATTTCATGTAGATATCTTTAAAAGAATATAAAATATACAGTATAAAAACAACGTAAATAATATTTAAAAGAAACCCAAAACATCTAAAAATATGATGAAAATAAATATTCTCGTAAATAAAATAAAAAATTAAAATGAAAGGAATAAAAGAAAATTTTATTGGAAGTGGGAGAGAAAAGAAGGAATGTTAATGAGTATCCAAAGACACCTACATGACTTTGAAAAACTATAAAATATAATACATATGATCTGTAGGAATAAAAATTAAGACATACAATATTTATTATATTTTTAATCCACGTTTTAATTTTCATTTATATTGGTCTTATAGTTTATATTTTATAGGCTATAAAAGTCGCGTATTTGAAACATTTTTACGTTTCAAGTTGGTGGATTAGAAAACTTATAAATTATTTTTCATCAATATTTTTTAAGAAATTAGTTTTATTTTTTAAAATTTCTTATATATTCAATCCATGATTTAATTTTCTTTTATATTGGCCTTATAGTTAATATTTTATATTCTAGCAATTTCACTTACTTGAAAAAAGTTTATGTTTCATGTTGGTGGATTATAAAGATCAAAAATTATTTTTCATCAATATTTTTTAAGAAATTAAATTTATTTTAAACTATTTCATATATTTTTAATCTATATTTAAATTTTCATTTATATTGATTTTATAGTTTATATTTGATAGGCTAAAAAATTCACATACTTGAAACATTTTTATGTTTCCAGTTGGAGGATTAGAAAGCTTATAAATTATTTCTCATCAACATTTTTTGAGAAATTTTATTTATCTTCCACTACATCTTATATGTTTAATAAATTTTTTAATTTTTTAATTTATTTATCTTCTACTTTATATTTAATAGGCCAGAAAAGTCACATTCATGAATAAGAGATAAATTATTCTAAAGCATTTTTTTATTTATACATATATAAAAAAATTATAATAAAAAATTATAATTTTAATTATATAAGAATGAATAATTAAAATTAAAAAAAATTAGAGAAAATGTGGTGGTGGTGATGCCGCCTTTGGGCATAATCCTAAAGGAAGCATTGTCAATGCCACATTTTAGGCAATTTTCTTTAAAATTAACCTGCAAATTTTTAAAAAAATCATCAAACATATTAAAAACAACTCCTAGAAATATGGTCATTGTAAATTTGGATGTTGAATATACGTCTATCCAACATGTATACTATGTTTTTTTTTGTTATCAGTAAATAAGTGAATATATTATAATTCTTACATAATAAAGAATATTGAAAAAATATAATATTTACTTCAAATGTTTATATATAAAAAATACTTTTATACATAAGATACTATTATAAAAATATTATGCGACTTATTTAAAAATTATAATTAAATATTTTAATATCAAACCAGTGATAAATTTAAATGGTTATGATATAAATAAATAAATGTAACGGTATTTGGTGAATATTATTTAAATGAGATAATTTACAAATAATTTTTTTAGAGATGAGTATCATTACCTTAATAAAGTTAATTACTACTAAAGAAATATTTTAATTGTAATGTATTGATATTATATACAAATAATGTACTTAACATTCATTAATGTATTTTTATATAGAAATGAATAATAATAAATTTATTTTATGCTAAACAATATTTTTCTCTGAAAATGTTTTTCTATATTATGCATTCTTAAATTAAAATTAATTTTTATAAATTATATAATTTTATTTTTTTTAAAATTTCTTTAATTTTAAGATTTATCATGTTAAAATTAGGTTAGGATGAGATTTGATATTTTTTTTCTAAAAAATATTATTTTTTTGAATAGTGAAAATATAATTTAAACAAATGCCATAACTTTAATGGTATTGTCATAATATAAGTATGAATTAATTTTATTTTAAAAAAATTATTGACCAAATATTTATTTAATGAGAAAATTTTATCAATTAAATATATGATGTTGAATTTAAAACCATTTTTTGATATATGGGAACCCAAGTGACAAATTATTTTATTTAAAACACTATTTTTGGTCAGTTTACTCTAATTAATTATTAAAATGGTTTAATTCAATAATGGATTACTTTTAATGTCACAAAAATATAATTTTTTAGTAATAAACCAATAAATTTATTGAGAATCAATATTATATATGATTTTAGTTTATATTCATTTAATGCGTAAAATATTTTTCTTGGAAAAAATTTATTTGTTTCATTAAGCGCACATTTTTTAAAATTAATTTTGACTACCTCTATAAATTTAATATCATAAAATAGTTTTTACATTTTTAATTAATATATTTAAATTTGGTAATAAGATACATATTAATTTTATTAATAAAAATAATTTACCAGGGAAAAAATGATTTTCTGTGGAAAATGTATATTATATTAAATAGATAAATTAAGGGGAATAACTTAAAATATATTAATATTTATCCTTTATTTTCATGTATTAGACATTTCTCAAATAATATTCATCCCCTTCATTATTTAGCCCTTTTGGAGTCACTTGTCTTTGAAAATAAAATGCCTTTAATATTATGTAATGTGTATTCACAAAAATTCCACCCCTTTAACTAATAAAAGGATCTATTATCATCCCACTTATGGTAAAATATAAATACTCTTGGATAAAAAAATCTACCAAAAATCCTTTTCTATTATCTATCCCATATTCTATAGGCGGATAATGCAATAAGGCTCAATGAGTTGTCCTGAAGAGTAAGAGAATGAGACGTAGTAACTCCTTTTTCATTTATATTACTTTTATTATTCTTATACCTACTACTAATATATTTTACCTATACTAACATAATCACACAAGTATCATTAATATATTTAATTTTTTTTTATAATTATGGAATAACCATTATCCACCTTTCTCCCATTCCTTAGAAAACGACAATGTCACTCGTGTAATGTAAGGACTACCACTTCAATGAATGCAATATTCCAGTTTTCATCACCTACTTACATTGGAGGTTATATGAATTTATTAAATGAATTAAAATTATTTTTTTTATATGATTAATATTCAGGAAATATTAATTGGGTTTTCGATTAATAATATTAACAATTAATTAACATTGTAAATTTGAATCCCAAAAACAAGCATACTATGAAGAAAAAATGATTTCTTATTTTTGAATAATAGAGTCTAATATTATCTTGTTAGTAAAAATCTTATAAATTCTATTTTATATCATTCATAACAAAAAAATAACATCATTATTGTTCTGGAATGTTCCTATTGAAAACTCTTCATAATTATTGTCATCTATTGATTATAGCATATACTTATTTTGGTTGGCTTAACCACCAACAAGAATGATGCTATATATTTCTATCATGGATGATTATAGATATATAATTAATGTTAATATTGGATACTAATAATAAAATAATTAATTTTATATATATATAGTGGTAATATTATTATTTAACTCTTTATGAAGAAACAACCTTTTGTTCGTTAAGTATTATTGAACCAAGATCAACACTGATTTCATCACCATGAGTCATAAATTAAAATGTCATTGAATGAAATTAAAAGTTTATACATAATTATAGAAATTATATTCCATTCCATAAATAATCATGTAATTCTGAACATTGTATCAAAGAACAAAGATCAGAGTCACTATTATGAAACTTGTATGAAATAAAAAAAAATTATTAACCAAGGATGATAAAAATAAAATATAACTAGATATTAAATATATATGAAGAATCAATAAAAATTAATTGTATAAATTTAATATAAATTAATAATTTTATAAAATAAGTTATTATGATATAACTTTCTATTTCATAGAAGGTTAGAGCACGCCCAACCAAGCAAGAATTGAAGGTAAGGGTTTTTTTCCTTAATTTTCAACTCCATGAGATATGTTTCATACTATGCCCCATGTTTTATTTTATATATTGAACCCAATAAACATTTTTATCTATTTAAAATAAATATTCTTATATATGAAAAAGATCAATTCATTTTCTATCCTCCAAGGGCTTTTGATTTAAACGGTAACAAACTTGTAAGGGTTTATTGTCTCAAATTTATTTATTTGAGACATGTTTCAAATTGTGTGAATATATTCATATATATGGTATATATAATGACCCTTTTAAATATTATATATTGAGTCACTTTATCCTCATGTTATTTCAGGTTATTTATCATCTTTTTCATCTGAATTGGTTGTTTATTTTAATAGTTGTAATGGTTTTTGTTTTAAAATAACTTCCTTAAATTTTTTGATAACCTTTACACAATGCTTTCACTTCTAAATCGAAATTATTTATAATGATTCAATAATATAATTCCTTATAATTCAATGTTATTTAAGATCATTTCAAATATATTTTATTTATTTAATGATGGTTTCAAAAGGAATGTTCTAAACATTTTCTCTATGGGTTATTTTTTACTTTCTTTATAAAGGTGTGAAAGTAATGTTCTCTTAATGTTTACCACTCGACCAACTTTTAATTACATTGTGAAAGTAATGTTCACTTAATGTTCTCTTAATGTTTCCCACTCGACCAACTTTTAATTATTTTATAAATGTATTTTTCATCTATGTAAATATTCTTTATAGATAATTATTCTTCACATGGGATATGATCTAATATTTTTATCTATAAAATCCTTAAATTTTCTAGAGTTATCTTGAGCACAATTTCAGGTATTTTTTTAATTAAGTACCTTTGGGTGTGGTCTATGAAAATATTGGAGAAAAAATGTTGTGCACGGTTGGAACACGGTTTATAAAGACCGTGTAGATACGTAAGACAAAATATGCACTATGTAGTCTTTTAAGGTAGTAGATTTGGAATGTTCAACTCATGGTTTGAGATTCCCTGTAAGGTATTCGTACAAATTTCCCCATGAAGCAATGGATAATTCACAACTAGCTTACGGTTTGTTTAAACATGCTACTAAACTTGGCATTGGCTAGTAGTGAGATCCTAAAATTGTGGATCTCACTATCTTTTAACATTTAATGTTCTATTTCACCCCTTATTCATCCCTAAGTGGGAATTTTACTTTCTTAAGGGTAAAGTAATGTTCTCCAATAGACTTGGAGGGATTCTAAGGCCTTATGAACACCATTACTTGAGTTCAAAAGTCCAAATTGAAGATCAAAATTTATCCCGATAAGTGGATTTCATCTTGATGCTTATCCTGATATTTCTTGTATCTTTCCATTATCATATCATGGATGATACCCCCTTTTTCCATAGATTCCAAACTATTTGGTGAGATATTGATCTAGGATTGTGAATCTAGATCTATATTTTTGAGATCTTAAGGTCATTGATCTTGATTTTGGTTTACTGATGATGATCCGGAACTTTTATCTACGTCGTTGTGCTGCTCGGATTTTGGGAATTTATGTTGAGAAAATTATCATCAATGAATCGAGGTAGTTGGTTTAAATATAATTCCCATGGTAATGATTTATATATATATGATATATTATTAAATTCCTAGTATCATTTAGCAATTTATTTTTTTGAATTGGGTTTATTATATTGACCAATTGAGTTATTGAAGATTTTTTTAAATAAGTGATTAGTTGGGGAATTAATCATGAGACAAAGGGGTTTCAATATTAGATAATTAATTTGGGGAAATTAATTATAATAAGTAGGGGTTGTAGTCTAGATAATTAATAATGGGATTAATTATGAGATATAAAAATGTTTAAGTTGAGATATTTATTTATGGATTAATTATGTGCCAATTAAATAAGACATAGATAATTAATTGTGAGAATTTATTATCAAAATTTGAGATTAAAATGAGATAATTATTTCTAGAAAATTAATTATGGACTATAAATTTTGATATTGATTAATTAATTTATGAATTAATTAATGGTTTGAATCAATTAGTTAACTCTTGAGTTAACTAATGGAATGAATATAATTAACTACGTGTTGAATCAGTAATGGTATTGGGGTGGATAATTAATTGATAAATTAATTAAATGATAATTATTGGTAAAATGGTAATTATAAATTGAGAATTAAAAATGGTAACATGGTCATCATACTTATTAGTAAATAGAATGGGAACATGGTCATTCTAAATTGAGAAGAATACAAGGTATCATGGTCATTATAATTATGAGAAAAGAGAATGGGAACATGGCCATTCTATTGAAGAGTAAGAATGTTAACATGGTTATATTACATTTGTTTGTGATATGGGTAACATTTGAAATGTGTCTTATAAATATTAAATTAATGAATGGAAATAATAGTACTCTGATTTATGGCCTCACACGAGAATATTTATCTCTGGGATTAGTCGAATCGGGTACTAAGATATCATTGAACCTTGAATAAATTATGATTCATTAAGAAGTAGTTTTTAATATATGATATTACCTAGGTAACACATAGGGATTTGGTACAAGATGAAGATAGTATTCAGGTATGGGTATCATTGGGAACGCTTGAGTTAATATAGTTTGATAAGACTAAATGATAATGTAATAACTAGTTATTTCTGCATTGTACTTATTTATTATAGAACTGAATACACTATATTTTTACTAGAATTAATTAAGACATAATTTGGTGGTGGCCTACTGAGTTTTACTCACACCCTATTCAGGCTTCCGGATCGGTACTTGAATAGATTTTATTATTGCAGGACTGGATAGGGGCAAAGGCCCTAGGATAAGTGGCTGATTTGGGATGGATCTTAGTGGAGGGAACTAGACATGGTTCAGGACTCATTTAGAGAGTCTTAGTGTTTTTATTTTCAGTTTCATATTAGAAACTTGACACTTATATTAGCATAGAATATTTAAACTTTTAGTTGAGTATTGTATTTATGGTTTGGTTATCTTGTGACATGAGTATTTTTGTGGTTATATATGATTCTATTGTTTTTTATTTATTTCCACTGGTGTTTTACTTTGTTAAATGTGGGTATAGTATCCCCATAGCTGACTTACAAACCACACACTGCTAGTCGGTAGCCTCTAGCATATAGGGAGGCGAGCTTGAGGCCATGTGGTGAACTGGCTCTAAGCCCTATCACGTGGAACTTGGGTCTGTACCTTACAAAGTTGTACCATAGTAGGGTTTCTTTCTTCTTCTTCTATCTTATTATTTTGGGAAAGCTAGATGGGGGAATAGGATGAGTCAGGGCTTGGTAATGTGCTCATGGAAGGGAGTTTCAAACCCATGTACTGCCAAAACCCCAAGTACTCAGGGTGGTATTGTTGTTATTAATATTTTCTATTATAGTTGAATATTATTTCACCATGGGTGATACACTTGTGGTGTGATGTGATTATTGTTTTTGAAATTTTTTATTATTATTGATTCATGGCCCATAATGGCACAAGAGTTGGGTCTTCATGAATTATTCTAGGCACTCAGGGTTATTGTGACATGAATCATTTTAGGCATGCATATGAAAAAGGATTATTAATGGGTTGGTAAAAATGAACTATTTTCCATGTTTTTTAGATTTAAATGAAAAATGGTGTCTAACATGAATTTAAAAAGGTTGTAAAAATGATGAAAAATGATAATAATTTTGTTTTTAAATGAGAAACCAGATTTTGCTTGGGTGTTCACCCTTTTTTACCAAATATTATGAGTAGAATAGTAAATGGTAGTGATAGCACCTCGGTTTTGACTTTGTGGAAAGGTGGGAGAGAAAGGATTGTTGTGATTATTTTTTTTATTATTTAGATGTTTTAAGGTTGATATATGAGTCTTGCGATGTGTGTTTGGTGTTGTAGAGAATGTGCATCCATGATTCTTATTGAAGGGATGACCGAGGGGCATTCTTAGGAATGTTTTTATAATTAGGGAACTTAAGACACTAATCATACCAACTAAAGATAAAGGGGAGCAGTTTTTAGAGAATTTCTATCACTTCATGAAGTTCATAAAAATATACCCATATTGAGTTGTGAAGAGTTTGTCTGAGTTGACTATAGAGTTTAAGTTGCATCACCCTTTGAATTTCACTGGAGAGGGTTGAACTGAAGGAGATGAATTCTTGGTTGAGTCCATAGTGACAATACCTGACTATTTGGAGACTCCAGCTAAGTGGGGGGTTGGTTGGACATGACCTTACATGGGTGATATGTCATTAGTGTGGTAGGTTAGGACACTATCATCAACATTATTCTCGAACACCAATAGAGTTTCCATATTTCAGCAAGATGTGACATCTATAAAAATTCTACAAGTCACAGTGACAAAATGGTACTAAATGAGTTGTCGTGCTGAGTCAAAGTATGGGAAAAGAATCATATACACAAAATCGGGCTATCAGTTGGAGTTCAACTGACCGTGTCTATAGATGTTTTAGATGTGGTGCTTCTCGGAAGGATTAACAATGTCAACAGAGTGGTGAGACTCAAGGGAGTTTGACAACATCACATGAAAGAGGTGTAGCATAGTTACATACAGTACAACTTACACTTATGGATAGTGAGGCTGGACCATCAAAAGTAAGATGGAATATTATAGTAGTTTCTACTTTAGATAGTTCCTTGTTGGATACTAGTGCCTCTCATTTCTATATATATACAATATTTGTTAAGGTTTTGACCTTAATAGTGGATTTTGTGAGCAGGGAAATGACTATAAATACCCTGTTGGGGTTGTTGTATTGAGATATCTGTCTATGCAAGGGAAGTTTTCTAGAGGTCAGGGAATATCATTTCATATGGGATCTCTATGTTCTTGATATGATGGGATTTGACCAAAATACAAGGATAAACTATCTAGTAACCTATCAAGCCCACATCAATTGTTACCATAGAAGAGTGAACTTCTTGTCTTCTAAGGGTGAAATGTATATTAAACCTAGAGAGTGGTATATCCAGGCAGGCCGAGTAGGTCCAACTTCTTAGAAACTGGGAGAGCTCATAGCCCTCGTTTCCTATTATTGATGGATGGTAGGGGTGTTAAGAAATATTTCATTCCACCAATAGTGGAATTTTTTTAGGATGTCATTCTTCAAGACTTCTCATGGATACAACCTAAGAGAGATATATAATTCACTATTGAGCTCATGCTGGGGGTTGCGCCAGTATCTATTCCACCATACATAATGGCATCGACTAAGCTTCAAGAGCTTAAGACTCAGTTGGAGGAGTTGGAGGATAAAGGATTTATCCATACAAGTACATCTCTTTGGGATCACCTATTTTTTCACAAAAAATGATGATGGGAGTTTACGATTATGTATATATTACCAGAAGTTGAAAAAATGACTTTGAAGAACCGATATCTTCTTCCTCATATCAATAATCTGTTTAATCAATTGGAGGGAGATTGTGTGTTCTCAAGGACCGATTTGGGTCTAGGGTATCATCAGTTGATATTAATAACATCTGATATACTGAGGACTTCTCTCAGAAGTAGGTATGGACTTTAGGAGTTATTTGTAATGTCGTTTGGGTTGACAAATGCACCAGTAGTGTTTATAGATTTGATGAACATTATATTTCATCTGTATCAAGATCAGTTCATGGTGGTATTTGTGGAAGACATATTGGGGTACTCCAAGACCCAGGATGACCATTCTCAAAATCTTGACATCATCATTGGTACACTAAGAGAGCATCATTTACACACCAATCTATCAGAGTGTTAGTTTTGGATTAACCAAGGACACTTCTTGGGCCACATCATCTCATTGTAAGGTGTATTAGTGGACCTAGAAAATGATTATGTTGTGCTTTCTTGGGAATATCCCAAAAATTGTTTTGATATCTGAAGCATTCTAGTAATATCTAGATATTATAAGAGATTTATCCAATAATTTTCTTATTTGGCAGTGCCACTTTTGAGATTGACCAAAAAGGGAGTAAATTTTGAAAGGTCAATGGTTTGTGAGAGAGATTTTTAGGAGTTGAAGAAGATATTAACATCAGAACCAATTTTTATCCTACCTAAGTTAGGTGAGGAGTATAAAGTTTATTATGATGCTTCTAGGATCATACTTGGAGATGTGAGGATGTAGGGAGATCAAGTTATTGTGTATGGGTTTTGGTACTTGAGGCATGTTGAATAGAAATACCCAATGCATGACCTAGAATTGTAAGGATCATTTTCTGATCGTACATTTTGGTGACATTATTGTTTAGGAGGAAATGTTTAAATTATTTATATATCATAAGATCTTGAAGTTTATATTTTATAGCATTATTTGAATCTTCTGCCGCAAATGTGGATTGAGTATATGAATTCCTTCAATTTTGAACTTCCATATATGATTGGGAAGTGAAATAGTGTTCTTGTTACATTGATTTGGAAAACTCAGAATCAGATGGTTCCTGAGTCGAGTGTAGAGTGGACGATGATGACCTTTCTAGATGAAATGCATGTGGGGGGTTTAGGAGAGTCAGCAGTAGATGACTCTGGATTTAGTTTCAATGGATTCTATGATTTTGAGATGAATCCAGGATAGAAAATATGATGATCTATAATTATTTTCCTTGATGGAAGGATATGAAGGTGGGGATATATCTTCAGATTATTTTATATAAGAATATGAGATTGTCTATGTGAATAATCGAGTTGTGGTACCTACGAGCATGCAAAAGGAGCTCATGTGGGAATTTCATGCATTGAAGTGGGTGGTGCGTCCAAGAGTATCCAAAATGTATTGTGACCTACGATGATAGTTTTTTGTGTCTAGACATGAAAAAGGAGATAATAGGGATTCTGACAAGATGCGTCACCTATCATCAGGTGAAGGCAGAGCATCAATGACATGGAAGATTACTACAACTATTTCCTATTCTGGAATGAATGTTGGATGATGTGACAATGGATTTTATAGTGGATCTCCCAAGGATTCTTAGGAAGAATGATTCTGTTTAGGTCATTATGGATCTATTGACAGCGGTTCTGCATTTCCAACATATAAGGGAAGCCTATAAATTAGAATAGTTAGGAGAAATGTATGTTTCAGAGATAGTTCATCTACATGGAGTGCCACAAACTATAGTTCTAGATCTTGATTCGCACATTAATTCATACCTCTAGTAGCCCTTGAAATTATTTCTTGGCACCCAGGTAATTTTAAGTTCGACATTACACCCACAAATAGATGGGCATTCAGAATATACTATACAAGTTCTTGAGTATCTGATATAAGCATGGGCTCTTGACTTTGGTGGATATTGGGAGAAGCAGTTGGAATCAATGGAGTTAACCTATAACAATATTTATCAAGAAACTATACATATGGAACCATATCAGGCTATTTATGGTAGTCCATGTAGATCACCACTATGTTGTATAGAGGCTAGTGTGTCAGAGTTGTTAGGACATAGTCTTGTATAGAAGACATAAGACCAGGTATATTTAATTCAGAAATTTATGTCTATGATTCAATATAGAAAGAAGTAGTATAATAATAGATGGAGATAACCCCTGGAGTTTACAACGGGTGGTCATATATTCCTTTATGTGTCACCAAGGTTCGTACAATGTAGGATATAGAGGCATGGAATGTTGGTGCCTAGGTTTTCTGGCCCTTTAGTGATAGTAGAGAGAATCGAGCTGGTGGAATACCTGTTGTCTCTTACACAGAGATAAAATGCAATGAATGATGTTTTATATATATAGAAACTTAGACGTTATCACTCTAATCCTTCTCATGTGACCGATTTGGATACAGTTGACCTTGAGAAGGTTCTGTCCCTTTAGGATCATCTGGTATGTGTGTTAGATCTCATTGAGAAAGTGTTGCGAGGAAAGACTGTGTCGATACTTCATGTATTAAAGAATCATGGGTGTGTGAAATAAGAAATACGGAAAAGAAAAGAAGATATGAGGTCTCAACGGCCTGGTCATTTTGTCTTGGAATCATAGAAAGGCTTGAAGGTGCATCTCGAGGAAGAGAAGCTATAAGGTGAGGATATTGTAAGATCCCGAAATTATTTAGAGTTATCTCAGGCAAGATTTTAGGTACTGTTTTTTACTAATATACCTTTGATGGGAGTTATTATTGGGGTGAGTTTGGGTGAAGTCTGATAAAATATTTTAGAAAAGAGGATGTGCATGGTTCGCGTGTGGTTTCTACAAACCATGCAGCTGCCTAGGAGAAACCATGCACTATCTATTCTTTTGAGGAAATAGATTTAGTGTGTTCAACATATTGTTTGAGAGGCCGTGCGAGGTATCCATGTAAATTTCCCCATTGAATAAGTTTCAAATTCACGGTTAGCACATGGTTTGGCTAACTGTGCAACAAAAACATTCACAGGCAAGCAGTTAGATACTAAAATTTGGGATCTCACTTGTTTCTACCATTAATGACATCTTTCACATCCAATATGGACCAAACTCATTATTTTAATTTCCTAATTGTAATTTAAGGTTTTACCATCAACCCATATGGATTACAAGGCCTTACCAAGACCATTCATTGAGATCAAATACCCAAATTGAAGATCCACTATTCTCCTGGTAAGAGGATTTCATCCCGCTGCCTCTCCCATTCTTTATTCTATTATTCCTTGATCATTTCAAGGAAAAAAGCCTCTTTTTAATTGGATGTAAACCTATTTGTTGAGATCTCGGTCAAGGATTGAAGTTATATATCTTGATTTATGATATCTTGATGTCATTGATCTTGATTTTTGTTTAGGGGTTTAGATCTAGAACTTTTTTCAATGTTGTTGTGCTGCTCAAATTTTGGGAATTTCTATTGAAAATAATCCATCAATTAATTGAGGTAGGTAGTCTAAATATAGTTCCAATAGTCATTTATTTGATATGTATATGAAATTTTGTAGGATTTATAGCTTCCTTTACTAATTTATTTTCATAAATTGTGTTTATTAGATTAACCAAATTGAGTTATCAAATCATTGTTAAAATATGTGATTAATTTGGGAATTAATCATGAGATAAATGGGATACCCTATTAGATAATTAATTTTGATAAATTGATTATAATATGTATGGTTGAAATCTATATAATTAATTGGGGTATTAATTATAAGATATTTAAATGGCTAAGTTGAAATAATTAATTGTGGATTAATTATTTGCCTTTGATATTATGATTTGAATAATTAATTGTGGGATTAATTAGGGATGGTTGAGATTAGAATGAGATAAAAAATATGGAAAATTAATTATTTAATATGAATTGTGTTATTTATTAATTAATTGATCTATTAATTAATGGTTTGAATCACTTAGTTAATACATGAGTAAACTAATGGAATGAATTTGTTTAGCTAATTATTGAATTTTTAATGTGATTTGGGTGGAGAATTAATGGGAAAATTAATTATGCAATAGGGAATGGTAAGATGGTAATTATAAATTTAGAAATACAAATGGTAACATGGTCATCATAGTTACGAGTAATGATAATTGGAACACGATCATTGTAAATTGATATGTATACATGGTAACAAGTTTACAATACTTATGAGTAAAGAGAATGGAAACATGTTCATTATATTAAAGAGTAAACATGGTAACGCGGTCATCTTAATTATGTTAGTGATATTGGTATCTTTGGAAATGTGGATTATAAATGTGAAATTAATGAATGGAAATAATGGTACTTCAAGTTATGGCCTCACAAGAGAATATTCAAATCTGCATGAGTTGAATCCAGGAATGAGATATCATAGCACCTTGAATACTTTGGGGGTAACAACCTGAGATTTTATGAGAATTATTCTTTTTAATTTCATTGATGTCTTGTGTTGTACGCGAGACCAAAATTAGCTTGTTCTATACGCAACACCGTATACGCAACACTATTCTTAGCTCGTGTTACACAAAATTTCAAGTTCGTTTGATAGAAGTTATTCTACGCAACATTGAGTGTATATATATATATATTTTCAATGTATAAATGCAATATGGTTGGATTATATTATTAACAACAACAAAGTAATCTTTCACTACACGCAACCCTAACTTGGCTTGATTTACACATAATCGTGACCTTCCACGATAGCGTGTGTTGTACGCAATACCAAGTTTCACTAAACAACGATATGTTATTAAAATATTATATAAACTAGCAGTTATGTATAGTAATACCCAATTTTTGAAATTTTGTTTTTGAAAATGGACTTCATTTTTGGATTCGGAATATCGAAATTATCCTTGGGTGAATTTTTGGTATTTTTCTAAAAACATTCAATTTTTGATGAATAATGAAAACACTGGGTTACTATTTAAAAACCAACTTTTTATTTAAATAAATAATTATTTTATTTGGATTTATTTTATGTCGAAATTGATACATAAGACCTATATATGTTTAATTTAATTCATTGGAGTCATTTTATAATAATTTTAGATATATAAAAATTTTATTGAACTTTTCACCGTCTTTTACCTATCTCCTTGGAGAATTTGAAGATTTACATAAAACATAATTTTACCGCTTCTGTGAGTGGAATTTCAAAAATCCTAGAGACACGGTTAATATCAATGAGTAAAATGTGGTTCAATAAGATAAAAATAATTTTTGGTGAATAGTTACTTTTTACTTTTATTTACCCCGGTTAAATGTAAATAGAATAATTAAGGGTAAAAATGATATTATTATTACCCTAACACATGTTATAATTCTATTGGATAAGTATTATTCAGCCAAAAACAACCTTAGGAATATAATATTATCATTTAGGTCCACATGGTTTAGGTTAGGAAATTTATTATTATTTAATTCAAAGAAGAGTTAAAAGAGTTAAAATCAAAGTTTAATAACTAAACAATTTTAATATAGGGTTATACATAAGATAAATTCGACTATAAAAAATTCATTATAAAGCTAATAAGATTTACTAGATAATGGTATTTTATGTATAATTTTTAGACATTAAATAATTTAATTTATTTATGACACAATGATGATGCAGTAATTACCTTATTAATGAAATATTAACATAATTGATGTTATAAATACCAAAATAAATGTAATTTGAGACTTTTTAGGAATTAAACTAAATTTCTAGGTTAATATGACATATTAGTTTTGATTTAATTAGCTTTTTTAACTAATCATTCTGTTATGATTTTCAAAAAAATCAATTACCAAATAGTGTCAAAATTGACAAAAAATAGTTTTTAAGAAAAGTATTATATTATTAATTGATATTATATTCCTAAAAATCTAAGGTTCTTCCAAATGAATTATAAAATGTTATATATATTAATAATTAACCACTTGGGGTTCATTTGGATTGTTATACTAAGTTTATTAATCATATAGTGTAAGAAAACAAGAAGACACGGTAAAAGTTAAATTATTTAACTTAGAGTTAAATCTAAATGATAAGGTTAATATAGTAACCTAAACTTGTCTAAAAACTATTTGTTGAGAGAATTTAGACCCATACCCACTTTAGAATCTAAATAAATCAATTTATAGCTATTATAAACCGAATATGACTTTATTATAAAATAATATTTTAAGTTTTTCCAAAGGTGCCCCTCTCATTCCTTATAAAAAGGGCACACCTTCCCTCTTCTCTTCACAACCTTTTGAGCCTTGAATCTCTCCCAAAACCTTCCAATTCCTCCTATAAACCTCTCTAGTTATATCATAGAAGTTTATGTCTTCTCAAAATAAAAACCTTAGTGCCCTAAGAAGAAGTTTAAAGGAGGTGCGTTGAGAAAGAGCTAACCTCTTCTACCAACTCTTTCAAGTTTCTTTCTTCTTATACATCCTCTTATTTAGTTGTTTAATTATAAAGTAATAACATAAGTATTACTTATATACATATATGTTATTATAAATATGAAACAACCCTATTTCTCCTTCTATCCATCCTATGGAAAAAGAAATCACCGCGCGTGCGTATGTACGAAATACCGTCTCCACGCCGTAGTGTAATCAGTTTTTTCACCACCACCTTACTTGGATGGGTATAATGGTGTAAAGAATAACTATATATGATTATTATAACATCATACTGATTCTATGATATTATATCATCCAATCCAATTCCATTCAATAAATATGGGAACGATATCATCGCTCGTACGTACGTATGGATTACCATCTCCATGACGCGATGAGATTCATTTTCCATGTTAGCAATTCAAGAATGATTATAAATTATATATAGTAAGTAATCATGAAATATATGAAATAATAATGCTATAGGATTAATGTATATATATATTCATTTCATCTACTTAATTCCATTCAATTCAATAAGGAAATGAAAAACAGCATTCATGCGTACATACGGCCTACTGTCTCCATGAACGGTGTCTTTATTTCCATTTATCGATATATTATATATATGTATATTCTGAATATATATTATATATAAATCATGTTTTGTATTCTTTAATTAAGTAATCATGATCTAAGTAATCATATTAATAATTACAAGTAAAAACACGAACGATAAATGAAACGATTTTACCCAAAACGCTGCTTTAACATAGAATTAACAAATGAACAGATAATATAAAGTCGTAAGTGAATCATATATGATATAATAAATATTATTATGGTTTTCATACAAGTTAATAATATGTTTAAACCCAATATACAGGAGTCTCGGATACATACAGAAGAAATTGGACATAAGGTAAGGGATAATTATTCCAATCTCATTCTTATCCGAGATTGTTTATTCGTAAGTATTTATTGGGGTTATATTTTTCATCCATGTCCATAAAAATGTTTTATTAAAGTTTTTAATATTCTTCCATGTATTTTTAAAGTCATGTTTACCCGTATTAACTTTTAATTTGTGTTACATAAGTAATCTTTCTTTTCATTACCATACGTGGTACTTTTTGACTTTTACGACAAAAGTACGAGGATAATGTTTTTTAACTTATACGGCATGAACGCATTTTTACGGTTTTATAACACCTTACTTTAAGGAAGCTTAATCTACAAGATTTCATTTTTATTTTCAAAAAAATCATTTTCTTATAAAATTTCATGGCATTTTTGTGAAAATAAAATGATTTTTATGAAGAAAAGATATTTTCCTCAAGAAGGCATTTCAAGTGTTTTGTCAAAATTATTTTACATCTAAGATGACGTTATTTAGTATGATTATGTTTCAAGTATAATGTCTTGATGATTTACATGGTTTCACTTTTTTTATGATGAAATGATATCCATTTGTTTTATATGGATTATGTTATGATGGGATGATGTTTATGAAACCCATTTTATTCTTTGGGTTGTGATGAATGATTTATGTTTATTTTGTGGCACAAGTAAGAATGATTTCATCATGAGATGGGTGGGACCTATATCTCCCTCCAATTAATTGGGTAAAGTTTTATATTTCTTGAGATAGACATGGCTACAACGGTAAGTTAATCCGGTTAAGTAATACAGGACTGGAACGAGGAGTGAACTCGAATCAGAAAGGGACTTTGTCCACTAAGATGGTCTTGGAAGTAATGCCTTGGATACTATGGAAAGCATATCATCTTCTTAATGGTTTTCCACAATTACATGTTTTATTCCCCCTGCTATTTTATCATGATTAATGTTTCTTTATGATCTATGCCTTACGTACTGCCATGTTTTATGTCATTGCTCAAGATTTTGATGTTTAAATATTATGTTCATGTTTTGAAGTTCAAATGTATATGGTTTGTTTTATTTTCTCCATGCTTACCCTTACTGAGAATTTTATCTCACCCTTTTTATGTTTTCTTTTCCCCGGGATATAAAGAATGTTTTTAGGTAAGAAAACAAAAGGGGAAGATCTTTATCGGAGATGTTAAAGATCTTTCACCATGATTAGAAGATTATTTTTATGAGTTTACAAATACACTAAACTATTATGGTCCTTGCGTGTTTGTTTTTTATGTATTAAGTATTCTTCTAAAGTAATGCAATGTCCATGTATGTCCAGATTGGGTCTCTACAGTTGGTATCGGAGGAAATGTTTAGTCATCCTTTGGAAACTAGGATGCGAAAACATTAGTGAGATCCCTAGAGATATTTCCAAGGTATGTCTAGGGATGTCCCTAAGGTCATTCATAAGTATAGTTCATAGTACTAGTATTATGGTAACAATCATATAATTAAACCTAAGATGTTAGATATTGAAAGTACTTCCCATTTATTATGTTATTTTCCTAGAATGATTTCTTCCTCCCACACTTTTCTTTTTTGGGTTTTAGACGATGGATGGAACCCGAATGAACCGTGTTGATCATTGTAATGGAAAATGAAATGGTTTTCCTCTTGAACAGCCAAATGTTATGGGAAATGGAGTGAAAAATCTTATTTCTATACTTACACAAGCTATGAATCATTCTGGACTTCCGAATGAGGAGAGAAGGGAACAATATTCTATTGAGTCCTTTGTGAGGCAATGTACACCTTCTTTTAATGGGTCTTCTGACCCACTTGTTACTGATCAATGGATCAGTAGTATTGAAAAGATATTTTCTATACTTCGTAGTTCAAAGCATGAAAAAATCATTTTGGTTGTTTACCATTTAGAAGGTGAAGCTGACCATTGGTAGACTCTAATTAAGAATACAAGGCCCCAAGATGAAATTACATCCACAGAATGGAACAAGTTCAAGAACTTGTTTTTCAATACGTACTTCCCTCGTAATCTTTGAACAAATATGGAAAAGGAGTTCCTTGAGCTTAAGAAAAAGGATGATGAATCTGTTGGTATATACAAAGCGAATTTTACAAGGCTTGAAAGGTATGCATATGACTTTATCATCCAACCTGAAAGTAATGATGATCGATTCTTCAATGGCTTAAAACCAAGTCTTCGATGGGAATTAAATATAAGAGGCTTCCGTAGCTATGAAGAAATTGTGAGTTGTGCTATCAAGGTAGAACTGAATGTTGGTGTTACATATCCATCTCATGGTGTTGACAAGAAATGAAAGATGGAGTTCAAAGAAAAATCTCAAAACAATGGTGAAAAAAAGTCGAATGTTTCTTTATGTTCAAAGTGTGGAAAGAAGCATGGTAGAGATTGTCTTAAAGGGACGAGAAAATGTTTTATGTGTGGAAAATAATGTCATCAAGCAGCTGAGTTTTGAAGTAATAAGAAAAGGGTAGAAAATGATGTGAATAAAGAAAGGACTGTAGAGAATGCACCACCAACACTTAAATGCTACAAGTGCAAGGAAATGGGACATTATGCTAATCAATGCCCCAATCCAAGGGTTAATGATGATCAACGTGAGCAACCTCTTAAAGAAAAGTATAAAGGGAAGTCACATGCGATCTCTATTTGTGATGTTGAGTATGAAAATGATGTTGTGGAATGATTAAGTGTTCATATAATAGGATTTCAAATTAGTATCATGGAATCTCATTTAAGGTATCATGGAATTTTGGAATATCTATGTATTGGTTTTCAATAATTATATGGTACCGGTAACCATGAAAAGTGATTGAAATATTTTTGGAAAGCAGAAAAATTGCACAAAATGATGGGATAAAGAGAAAATAATATGTATGATAGTATTCATGAGCTAGTGGCTAATATAAGGACAAAGTGATATCATGGTTTGAGTAGGTAGAATTTTTGGGATTTTTTGGTATGTGGAAAGAGTTAACTTTTGACAGCATTCATGTTTTTACTAAGGTTATATGGTAATTCATGTTTCAAAATAATACATGATTAAGGGATTCACATGTTTGGAATGTGACCGACAAGATATATATTATGATATATGGGGGATAAATGATGGTATTCACATTCTTGTTATGTGACCTTTCAAGTAACAATTTTTTTTTACTATGAGATTGGACAGATGTATTTTGGATAATCCTAAAGATTGGAATGGATTATGTGGGACATAAGATAGTATTATGTAAGGATAGAACTTGTTTTTAGATATTATTTCTGTAATGTTATAAAAGTATAGTTTTAGAAAAAGGACAACCCATAGGACGAGCGACAACCCATCACACCGGGCAAGGCTGTGGGAATTGAACCCACAACTGAAGTGCGATAGGCCTTTATCGCATACCACTAGCCTACATGAAGTACCTGGTTAGTAGAAACTAGTTTTATTTTATTAAGCACTATGATAGATGAAGTATAAGTCCATTTTAGTAACCATATATGATTAATCTCAAGATATATGGACTTTTGTATTTTTAATAAAGTGTGCTAAACATTTTGCGATAGAAACAGATGGAATGACCTATCATTCTATCAGATGATTTTCTAGCACTTCACGAATGAAAAATTCAACTTCATTTCTTTAATAGATGAAGTGGAAATTGTTCACGACACGAAAAATAGTGAGATTGTACCAAAATCAAGTAAGTATTTCTTTTAATTAAACAATTCTTCAACATTGGAAAATGATCTTGAGAACTAAAAATGTTGTCCAAGTACCCTCATACCTGATGAATTAGATGGTACCTTAAATCATCACAAATTTATGGCTTTGTGATTGATGTCTTTTTCATAGGCATGTCTCTAGAACTCTCCATCAGAACTTGATGGTTATATTTCTATTCCATATCCATATTTTTACCTATGTGGTCCTATGTGGAAACCCAGTGCTGAGTTACTTTGGGTGACTATTATCATTCTAACTTCCATTTTTAAAATGATGTTTTAGTATTTCTTTTTATGATGTGGGTTTCTATGAAAGAAACTTTCAAGTAGTAAACCATTTATATCACCAAAGAATTTCGAGGGCGAAATTCATTTTAAGGGGGGTAGAATGTAACAACCTGAGATTTTATGAGAATTATTATTTTTAATTTCATTGATGTCTTGTGTTGTACACGACACTAAAATTACCTTGTTCTATACGCAACACCGTATACGCAACACTATTCTTGGCTCGTGTTACACAAATTTTCATGTTCGTTTGATAGAAGTTATTCTACAAAACATTGAGTATATATATATATTTAATGTATAAATGATGGTTGGATTCTATTATACACAACAAAAAAATAATATTTCACTACATGCAACCCTGACTTGGCTTGATTTACACACAATCGCGACCTTCCACGATAGCATGTGTTGTACGCAATAACGAGTTTCACTAAACAATGATATGTTATTAAAATATTATATAAACTAGCTCTTATGAATAGTAATACCCACTTTTTGAAATTTTATTTTTCAAACTGGACTTCATTTTTGGATTCAGAATATTGAAATTAGCCTAGGGTGAATTTTTAGTATTTTTCTGTAAACTATCAATTTTTGATGAATAGTGAAAATGTAGGGTTAGTATTTAAAAACCAACTTTTTATTTAAATAATTATTTATTTTATTTAAATTTATTTTAGGTAAATTTGATACATAATACCTAAATAAGTTCAATGTAATTCATTTGAGTCATTTTATAATAATTTTAGATATATAAAAATTTTATTTAACTTTTCACCGTCTTTTACCGACCTCCTTGGAGAATTTGAAAATTTACATAAAACATAATTTTACCACTTCTGTGAGTGGAATTTCAAAAATCTGAGACACACGGTTAATATCAAGGAGTAAAATTTGGTTCAATAAGATAAAAATAATTTTTGGGGAATAGTAACTTTTTACTTTTATTTACCACGGTTAAAAGTAAATAGGGTAATTAAGGGAAAAATGATATTATTATTACCCTAACACATGTTTTAATTCTATTGGATAAGTATAATTAGACAAAAAATAACCTTAGGAATATAATATTATCATTTAGGTCCACATGGATTAGATTAGGACATTTATTATTATTTAATTCAAAGATTAGTTAAAAGAGTTAAAATCAAAGATTAATAAATAGAACATTTTTAATATAGGGTTATACATAAGATAAATCCGACTATATATATTCATTAGAAATCTAAAACTATTTCCTACATAATGGTATTTTATTTATAATTTTTAGACATTAAATAATTTATTTTATTTATGACACAATGATGATGTAGTAATTACCTTGTTAATGAAAAATTAACATAATTGATGTTATAAATACCCAAATAAATGTAATTTGAGACTTTCTATGAATTAAAGTAATTTTTTATGTTAATATGACATATGTTTATTGATTTAATTAACTTTTTTTGAACTAATTATGCTATTATGAGTTTCAGAAAAATCAATTACCAAATAGTGTCAAAATTGACATAAAATAGTATTTAAGACAAATATTATATTATTACTTGATATTATATTTCTAAAAATATAAGGTTTGACCAAATGACTTTTATAAAGTTATAAATATTAATAATTAACCACTTGTGGTTTGTTTGTCTTTTTATATTATGTTTATTAACCATATAGTGTAAGAAAACAAGAAGACGCGGTGAAAGTAAAATTATTTAACTTAGAGTTTAATCAAAATGATAAGGTTAAAATAGTAACCTAAACTTGTTTAAAACCTATATTTTGAGAGTATTTAGACCCATAACCACATTATTTTTGATATAAATCAGTTTGGATCTATTATAAACCGAATATGACTTTATTAAAAAATAATATTTTAAGTTTTTTCAAATGTGCCTCTCTCCTCCCTTATAAAAAGGGCACCCCTTCCCTCTTCTCTTCACACCCTTTTGAGCCTTGAATCTCAGAAAAGCCCTGCCAATTTCTATTCTAAAACTCTCTAGTTATATCAGAGAGGTTCTGGTATTCTCAAAATTCCAACTCTAGTGCCCTAACAAGAAGTTTAAAGGAGCTGCGTCGAGGAAGAGCTAATCTCTTCTACCGACTCTTTCAAGTTTCTTTCTTCTTCTACTTCATCTTCTTTAGTTGTTTCATTATAAAGTAATAACATACGTATTACTTATATACATATAGGTTAATATAAATATTAAACAACCCTATTTTACCTTTTATCCATCCTATGAAAAACGAAATCACCGCGCTTGCGTTTGTACGGAATACTGTCTCCACACCGTGGTGTAATCAATATTTCCACCACCACCTTACTTGAATGCGTATAATGGTGTAAAGAATAACTATATATGATTATTATAACATAATACTGATTATAAGATATTATATCATCCACTCCTATTACATTCAATAAATATGGGAATGATATCATCGCTCGTGCGTACGTACGGATTACCGTCTCCACGACACGATGAGATTCATTTTCCATGTTAACAATTCAAGAATGATTATAAATTATATATAATAAGTAATCCTGAAATATATGACATAATAATGCTATTGTATTTATGTATATATATATGTATTTCATCTACTTAAATCCATTCAATTCAAAAAGGAAACGAAAAACATCGTTCATGCGTACGTACGGCCTACCGTCTCCAGGAACGGTGTATTTCATTCCATTTATCGATCTATTATATATATGTATATTCTAAATATATATTATATATAAATTATATTATATATTTTGGAATTAATTAATAATTATCTAAGTAATCATATTAATAATTACAAGTCAAAACACGGACGATAAATGAAACGATTTAACCCAAAACGCAGCTGTAACATGGAGTTGACAAATGAACAAATAATATAAAGTCGTAAGTGAATCCTATATGATATCATAAATATTATTATGGTTATCTTAAAAGTTAATAATATGTTTAAACCCACTATACATGATTCTCGGACACATACAGAAGAAATTGGACATAAGGTAATGGATAATTATTCCAATCTCGTTCTTATCTGAGATTGTTTATTCGTAAGTATTTACTGGGTTTATATTTTTCATCCATGTCAATAAAAATGTTTTTGTAAAGGGTTTAATATTATTCCATGTATGTTTAAAGTCTTTTTTACCCCTCTTTACTTTTACTTTTTTCTATGTAAGGAATCTTTCTTTTGTTTACTATACGTGGTACTTTTTGACTTTTCCGACAAAAGTACGAGGAGAATGTTTTTTTAACTTATACGGCATGAATGAATTTTTACGGTTTTATAACACCTTATTTTAATGAAGCTTACTCTAAAATATTTCATTATTATTTTCAACAAAATCCCTTTCTTTTAAAACTTCATGGCATTTTGTGGAAATAAAATGATTCTGAAGAAGAATGGATATTTTCCTTAAGAATTCATTTCAAGTGTTTTATCAAAACTATTTTCCATCAAAGATGACATTATTTGTATGATTATGTTTCTAGTATAACGTCTCTATGATTTACATTGTTTCAATTTTCTTATGATGAAATGATATCTATTTCATTTATATTGATTATTTTATGATGAGATGATGTTTATGAAACCCATTTTATTCTTTGGGTTGTGATGAATGATTTATGTTTCTTTTGCGGCACAGGTAAGAATTATTTAATTATGATATGGGTAGGACCTATATCTAACTCCAATTAATTGGGTAAAGATTTATATCTCATGAGATATACATGGCTAGAATGGTAAGTTAATCCGGTTCAGTGATACAGGACTGGAACGAGGAGTGAACTCGATTCAGAAAGGGACTTTGTCCACTAAGATGGTTTTGGCTGCAATGCCTTGGCTACTATAGAAATCATATCATGTGGTTAATGGTTTACCACAATTATATGTTTTATTCCCATGAAATTGTATCAGGATTAATGTTTCTTTATGATCTATGCATTACGTACTGCCATTTTTTATGTCATTGCTAAAGATTTTGATGTTTAAATATTATGATCATGTTTTGAAGTTCAAATGTATATGGTTTGTTTTATTTTCCCTATTATTACCGTTACTGAGTATTTAAGCTCACCCTTTTTATGTTTTATTTTCCCCAGGATATAAAGAAAGTTTTTAGGTACGAAAACAAAAGGGGAAGATCTTTATCGAAGATGTTGAAGATCTTTCACTATGATTAGAAGATTATTTTTCCGAGTTTCTAAAGACACTAAACTATTACAATCCTTATGTGTTTGTTTTTGTTATGTATTAATTATTCCGCTAATGTAATGTAATTTTCATGTATGTCAAGATTGGGTCTCTATATAGAGTTTCAACAAAAATCAGGTATTAAGATATAATATTACCTAATTAAAACTTCGGGATCTTGTACAAGATGAATTATGTAGTTAGGCATGAGTATCCTTGGGAACTCTGGAGTTAATGTATTTAGATAAGAATAAATGATATTGTAATTAATGGTCATTTATACATTGTACTTATTTCTTAGAAAACTACATACTCTATATTTTGACTATAATTGTGTCAAACACATTTGGTGGTGGCTTACTAATTGTACTAACACCCTATTCAGGCTGCCAAATATGTACCTGAATAGATTATATTGTTGTATGACTGGATACGGTAAAAGGCCCTAGGATCGGTGGGTGATTTGGGGTGTATATTGGAGGAGGGAACCAGACTTGGTTATGGACCTGCTTGGGGAGTCGTAGTGTCTTTTTTTTCAATTGCATATTAGACACTTGACACATAAATTGGAATAACATGTTTTCCATTTCAGTTTATTATTGTATTTTTGGTATTTTTATCTTGTGTCATGAGTATTTTTCTGGTAATATATGCATATATGTTTATTTATTTATTTCTACTGGAGTTTTTTAACCAGAACAATACTCATGACTAGACCTTCACTGCCAGTCGACATCCTCTAGTGTATAGGGAGGTGTATATATAACTAAAAAAATACTCATGACTAGACCGCCTAGTGTTTTTTTATTCTGGTTATATATGATTCTTGTTTTATTTATCTTATGTCATGAGTATTTATTTCTTCTAGTGTTTTATAACTAATAAGTTCTCATATTGTTTTGGTAAGTGATTATATTCTCCCTTTAACACACTTACTAGACCCCCATTACTAGTCGACATCTTCTAGCATATAGGGAGGTGCACTTGAGGTTATATAGTGAACTGGCTTGGGGTACCATCACGTGGCACCGAGGTTGGGACGTTACGCTATCTAACTTCTTTCTTTGGAAGGATTATTTTTATTTTTATGGATGTTTCCATGAATCTCAATGGTCTTACATGGTTTAATTAAGATATTATGGAATAAAAATTTCCTCAATATTACCGTGACACACATATGTATGGTATATCATTATGTGATAGGTGGGCCCTATGCATCCCTTTATTTCATTGGTTAATACTTTAAATATCATGATATAATTAGGGAAAATGAGTTTTAATACTCGATCCACCATGGGAAAAGAGTGGTGATTCTTGGTCAATTATAGAAAAAAGGATGTGATGCATAATTCACTATGGGAAATAAATTTTTATACTTGATCTTATAAGTGAATTGTTTTATTCCCAATCCACTAATTAAGAAATTTAGGGATTCCTATTCTACTATTTTAGGACTTTAATTTCTTATGTTTATTTTAAAAATCTATGTTATATTAATTTGTTCTTCTCCATGGCTCGTGATGACAATCCCATGTTTCCATATAATAATTCCATGGTATACGTTTAATAATTTGAGTTTATAACACCCTATATCATTCCTTGTGTAAAAATATTATGGTTCTAGTTTACTTTTAATTAGATATTTATCCCAGGCTTATGTTTTCTAACATGCTTATTTTATAACACTTATTGACTTATTGAAAAGTTTTTCTCTTATTGAGTGTTTGAGCCATCCATTATTTTTCCCTTCTCCCCATGATGTTATATACATGAATATATTTAAACATAGGTCCTATGTAGATATTATTATAGTATATATTGAATAAATTATGTGTATTAATATTTACAGTAACTAATAACCACAGACACTAAAACATATAATTTTGGAATTGTGTGAATATCATTGAGATATAATGTTTAAATAAAGAAAATGGTGTACACCATATGCTTGTTTAACATGGGTTGTAATACCATGATAATTATTAATTTATTTTTTTTGAATAAATTAAATTTCATTGATAGATTGTGTTACACACAACATCGAAGATTAACAAACTATGATTTTTTTAATATTATTGATTAAACATGACCATTATTACATAGACATTAAACAGAGAGATATGAATAGTTTTAAAAAAAATTAAATATTAAGTAAAATTGTTATATTTTAAAAAAAAATTGATAAACATTACTCAATTTTTGATAATGTTTTTATATGTTTTGAAAATACCATTTTCTCAAAAAAAATTATTTTTGTGATCAATAAGAAATTAATTTTTTAAAATTTTAGAAAATAAATTTTTGAAAATAAATTTTCTTTTTTAATTCATCATATAAAAATTATCCTATAGGTATGTTTTGGGATTTTTCTAAAAATATTAATTTTTTTGATGTATAGTGAAACATTCTAGTGTTTATTGAAAACCACCTTTCCATTTAAATAAAATATAATTATTTGTTTTTTAAAATGGGTTTAAAAGTATAGTTAGTTCAAATATATATATTAATTCGATTTATAATATTTTAATGATTTTAAAATTGATTTTTTAAATAATTTTTTTTAATCATTGGAATATTTTCTCTTTAGAAAACCACATTCTCATCGCAACTAAATATTTAATTTTAAATTAAAATTTTCCCCTTCTCATAATAGAATTTGGAAAAATGGATTCCATATTTTGAATCCTCAGAATTTATATTATATAATAAGGTTAAATTAATTTTTGACCATAATGAATATTAAAAATATTAAAAAATATTTATTATGATTATGGAAAAAATGTTTTTATCAGGGTTAAACTAAAATGATAAGGTCAGAAACTGTACAAATACTTCTCTAAAACCCATTTTTTGACCATATTTATACCTTATATATAACATTATATCTTATGGTACATTTTTATTCCCTTTAGAATGATAATTTTGTGGGAAAACATTTTATTTTAAAAAATTACAAGTATGCCACTCACCTCACTTTTAAAACACCACCCCTCTCATGTCTTCTTAAAACATACAAAACCATAGGTCTCAGAAAATAATTTCCAAAATATCTCACATAATTCCATTAAATTATTTTATAAGTGTTATTTTTATAAAAAAATCATCCTAGGAATGATTTTGGTGAAAACCAAAGGAGGTTACCTGAAAAGAGGTAATGTTCTTCAACGAGCGTTTTGATTTTATTTCTTCCTCCACCTCCTTAAATTAGTATTATACAATGATGATATAATATAATCAGTATAATATATATATATATATATACTAATACGTTTTTATGTTAATTTAATTACCAACACTCATCTCTTCTTACCTAAAATGGGAAATGATAACAACACTCATGTGTGTGGTGGACTACTGTCATGTGAACCGATATGGCACGTTATCCATAAACACCTATCACAGATGGGTATGATGATGTATATACTATGTATATATATATATATTATTTTTAACATAACTATAATTTTTTCAATATAGTATCATATACACCTTTTATAAATTCCATTCCATAGATAATATGATAACATCCTTCATGTTTACGGTGGACTACCGCCTCACGAAGTGATGCGATCCGTTTTTCACTTATTTTTTACATTGAATGTAATAAGAGAAATATTTAATTAATATATATGATATATATTAAATTTATAGGATTGAGGTTTTAAAATATATTATTTACCATTATTTTTCTTCATCTGTTGATGAAATGGAAATAACATTCATGTGAACCTACGACCTACTGTATCCAGGAATGGTGTATTTCATTTTATAGCTCTAATGTTTATGGAATAATCTAAATACATATATAAATAATTTATATGAGATTTATTTCATGTTTAAAATTATCTATATTAATGTAAAAATATCAAAATAAAGATTCTAAACATACCAAACAAAGGCAAACATGAAAAACCCAAGCAGTTATTACACAAAGCGTGATTTAAACAGGGAATTCTTAATAAATTAGTAATAGAAGTAAATAATTAAGTCATTTATGGTATGATTTATATTTTTACATTTCATTAATATATGTTTAATAAAAATATATTTATTATACATTATCTTATAACCTGTACAAAGGAAGTCGATACTTAAGGTAAGGTGTTTTCATCTCAATTTTCCTTGTTTGAGACATATGTATGTTATGCACCAATCTTCTTCTATGAGGTGTATATATTGCACCTATGACATGTTATATCATTATTTTTATTATTTTAATGAAATTTAATGGTTTATTTTATGTTAATTTTTAATGGTACTTATGATTCAAAAGATACCAAAGTAATAAAGATTTTATGTTATAATTTCATCGATTATCAAGATTGTTTATGATTATGATTCTGATGAATAAATATTAGGTTATATCCTTCAAGAAACTCATTAATTTTATTATAATATGATTATTTCAGGAGAAAACATATTTTCTCTTCATTTTACTCCCTTTATGTAATCAAGATACTAAAATATGTATTTTAAGAAAAAATCATCTTTATTTATTTCTTTGGTCCTAAACCATTTTTCATAAAAAACAATATCATATAAATATTAGTTCAAAACTATTTTCTACATTATAAAAATGATTTAATGAATAAATTTTGACCCATGTTTCACTTTTTACAGAAACAAATTAATGGAATCTCTATGTTGTTTTCTAAAACAAGGCATGTTTGACTTTTACCAAAAATGTGAAAGGATTCATTATTTTAACATGTATAAACCAAATATAATTTCCTGGTGTCATAAAGATTTTTTACATTTAATATTACATTATATGTTTTCAAATGTATTTTAAAATATAAGAACATACATAATTTTTTTTAAAATTTTTAATTTTTTAAAAATGTGATTTTCAAAGGAAGTATATTTTTATTAAGAAACATTCCAAGTGATTTTTATTTCAAAATAATTTTCCATTTAAGATGAAATTCATTGATATTACTAAATATTTACAAGGGATATGATCCAATTATACCATATTTACTCTTCCAATTGATGTCTTATATTTATAATGAAAATATTTTTATGAAACATATTTCTCTTCCATGGGTTATAGCCTAATAAAATGCTTATGAAACCCACTTCTTTTTTCCATGGGTTATGCCTTGATTAAATGATGAAATGATTATGGAACCTATTTTTCATAGGTTTTGTTATGATAAATGTTTACGAAACCCACTTCTCTTCATGGGTTCTGGTCTGATGAATATTTTATAAACTTTTGGTACACATATGTATGATTTTCATTATGTGATATGTGTGACCTATATCACCTTCCAACTCATTAGGTAAAGATTGAAATCTCATGAGATAAAAAATAATTTAATATGGTTTGATCCCAGTTTAGTAAGGGAATATTTCCACTATGATAGTCTTGGGAGTGAATCTTGACTACTAAAATGGTTTGGGGAGTGAACTCCTTTAAGTATTATATTATTGACAATGATACGCAAACTAATAATGAAATGATTTTATATACTTATGTGTATTCCAAAATTCCATGTCTTATGTATTTTTTATTATCTCATGGATCATATTATTTTATTTCTTTATGAATTAAGTATTATGAGATGTAGATCTTTATTCCATGACCCAGAATTACAATCTTTGATATACAGAGTACAGTTTTCAAATGTTATGTTCATGTTCTCATACCATTCTACTTATGTTATGTTTACGTACCTCCATTTTTTACCCTTAATTTGAATTGTATCTCACACTTTCTTATGTTTATTTTCCCTAGGTTATAAATAAATATATTATGTATGATTTTTCTAAGAAAGGTGATAGTTATAAAAAATTAGTGTGATATGATGTAGTTCACATATAAACAAGTTGTTTATAATTCCGTGTTTCCAAATTCACTATACATTTATGATCCTTAGGAATGTGTTTGTGTAATATAATGAATTCTCATCAGAAAATGTTGTGATATCTATGTATGAAAATATTAGGTCGCTATAGTTGGTATCGGTGGATAGGTTTGGGTAACCATTGGAAACTAGGATGAGAAAACATTTTTGAGAACCCCTAGGATAATCCTAAGTATATAGTAACATCCTTAAGTTTTTTAAGGAATATTTTATTTGGTTTATCTAGAAATAAATCACTGCATGGATATAACAATTTGGTGTGGTTCTGTTATAGATGTACCTTGGGGTAATCACTCTGAAAAACGTGTTTTCGTATTTACTTGAGTGTTACCTGGTACATGATATCAAGTCTCAATGTGAACCAAGTTTGAAACTCTCAGGGATATGATATAGATAAATAAAATTTTCTTTAAGAACCATTATGAAGGATTTGAAAAGATAATAATCATGGATTACCTAGGTTAAATGTGAGATTTCATAGATTTATAAGAAATTATATTGATTTATATAAACTAAATTATTTTTCATGGCTATGGGATTTTCCACTATGATGGTTGTCACTCGGATTATGATTTTTTTAGTTGATGGATGAAACTTGAAGAAATCATGTTAATGTTGAATACTATGGACAATTAAATGATTGTACTCATAAGAAAATTAATGTTATAGGGGCTATAATAAGAAATATCATTTCTATTCTTACAAAAATTTCTCAATCTATAAATCATTCTAGACATCCAAATGAGAAAATTAGGGAACAACATTTGGTTGAATCCGTCATAAGGAAAAGTCCCACCTTCTTTCAGTTGGTATTCTGATTCCCATGTTATTGTGAAATGGATAAGAACCATTGAAAAGATATTTTCAATCTTCTAGTGTTTTAATAATGAGAAATTAGTTTTGAATGTATCCAATTTGAATGTTAAGAGGTTCATTGGTGAACATTTATCAATAGTACTTGAAAATTAGTTGAAATTGACTCTATGGATTGGAAATATTTCAAGAAATTATTTTTCAATATGTACTTTCTGTGTATTCTTCATATGATGATGGAGAAGGAGTTCCATGGGATAGTTAAAAAGGATGATAAATATGTTGGTACATATCTGAAATATTTGACAACACCAGCAAGGTACACTTCTGGTACTATCATATAAACTAAAATTAAGTTCGATCAATTATTTAGTGGATTAATACAATGTCACTCATGAGAATTATCTATAAGATACTTCAGCAGATATGAAGATATTGTTCGATGTGATATCAAGGTGGAAATGGAGGATGGAGTTACATATCAATTTCATTGTCTTGATAAGAAGAGAAACCTGGAATTCAATGAAAAATAAGAAAAAATGGGGATAAGAATATAATTATTCATTTATGCTCAAATTATAGGAATAAAAATGGATGAAATTTTTATAAGGGTAATAGAAAATGTTATGTTGGTAAAGGAAGGTTATCGTGAAATCAATTTTCTATATCATGTGAAAATGTTAACTAATGATGTGAATAGAGAGAAATATCCATAGAATGATTCACCCACAATCTAGTGTTCCAAAGCAAGGAGTATGAGCACTATGATAACTAGTGAGAAAATATGAAGGTTAATGATGATAGTCAAAGTCAGTAACCTCTTAATCTAAGGAACAATGGGAAATATCGTGATATCACTATTTCTAAAGAGGGGTGAAATAACGACATTATGATATGTACACTTATCATTCCCTCTAAAAGTAATAATATCTTATTTGAATCATGATTTACCAATTCCTTTTAATCTAAATAATTTTCTAAGGGTATTATGATACCAATCAAACCATTACTTTATAATTAGTAGTGAAAACCCCTGATGGTATGATGATCACACCTCAAATATATGATTTCTCTTCAGTTGATATTTATGGGAATGTACATCCTATAAATATTAGTATTCAACATCTCATTGAATTTGATGTTATATTAGGAATGGATTGTAATTCTATACATAAAGACCACATTAATTTCCAAGGAAGGGAATTCATAGTTGATATTACAAACCAATCGACAATCATCTTCAGTGCGATGATAAATATGAACTCCCAATGGAAATCACATTCATTTTGTGGTTTTTGATTCCTATTTAAGAGGAGAATTTCTCTAATATGGTTGGGGGGAACTCAACATTGATGATATTCCTATTATGAAAGATTTTTTATGTCTTTAAAAAATATTTTATTAGAATTACACCAGAACGTGAAGTTAAGTCCTCAATAGAAATCATACCTATCAATATACCTATTTTTAATACTCCCTATAGAATTGACCTAATTGTGTTTTAATAATTGAAGATTCAACTCTAAAAAAATCTTTACAAGGGATTCTTTTAGCCAAGTGTGTCACCTTGGGGTGCACCCATTCTAGTTTTTCAAAAAATAAAGATGTATCAATGCAACTTTGTATTGATTATCGAGTGTTGAAAAAGACCACAATCAAGAACAAGTATCTTATACCCTGTATTAAGGAATTGTTTTATCAAATATGTGAAGATCAATATTTTCTAATATTGAACGTCATTCTGGATATCAAATATTGAGGGTCACAAAGGAAGATATAACAAATACAACATTCTGTAGAATGTATGGACACTATGAATATATAGTGATGCCATTCGGTCTTTCTAATGCCCCTGTTACCTTGATAAATTTAATAAATAGAGTATTTTTAGATTACCTTGATCATTTTTGGTAGTATTTTTAGATTTTATTCTTATATATTCAAAGATATAGGATTATTATAATGGTTACATGAGGATTGTAATAAAGACCCTGAGATAATAGAAGTTGTATAAAAAAATTACAATGTATTAATTTTGTTTGAAAAAAGTTTTTTAGGGTTATATAATCTCAAGATAGGGTATATATATGGATTCATCAATAAAGAAGGTCGTTGAACGTTATCCTAGACCAACTATGGGGACTGATGATCGAATTTTTCTTCGTTTGGATGGATATTATTTATGGTTTGTAGAAAATTTCTCACGACAATCTATTCCACTAACCAAGTTAACTCAGAAGGGAGACAAGTTATTTTAGATAGATTTGTGTTAGGAAAAATTCAACGAATTGAAAGTAAGATTAATCATAAAACATGTAGTTACATTACCCTATAGTGGATACGGGTTATTAATAAATATTTATTCATCAAAGAAGGTATTAGGATGTGTTCTTATAAAAAATAAAATGGTTATAGCTTATGCCTAATTGAAATTGTAGGTTCATGAGACAAAATACCCAACTAATGATTTTGAGTAGGTTATATTAATTTTTGAATAAATGATAGAGTGGAATTATATTTATGGATAAATGTGATATAAATATATATATGGATCAAAAAAGTTTAAATTTTATATTCATATATAAGGATTTGAATATCCCTTAGAGAAGATTGTTATAACTAATTAAAGATAATGACAGATCAATACATTACCACCTTGGTAAAGCAAAAAAGGTGGTCAATAATTAGTATCAAAATGATTAGGCTAGCTTATATATATTGAGGATCACAGAAGATTCAATATTTATATATTTAAAAAGGATGAATTTTAAAATCTTGATGGAATGGGAGAAATCTTATCTTGCTCAATTTAATGTTAAACTATTTATCCAAGTGAAGATTAAAGAGGAATAGAAGGAAGATGTAGAGCTATAAAAGAAGGTTAGTAATTTTTTGAGTTTGGCCTTGATAATTATGGAGTGATATGGATCATAAACCATATATGTGTTTTTCTTATACCTGATTTGATGGATTTGTTAGAGGAATCTAATAGTTCATTATTCTTTATTCATCTTGAAAACATGAAGATGTATAGAGATTGGAAAAGGTATTTATGGAAGGATGGAATGAAGGGAGATATTGAAGATTTTTTTATCTCAATGCTTTGTATGTCGTCATGTTAAGGTTGATAGAAAAAATTCTATGGGAATGTTACATCCATTACCCACACCATAATCAAAATGGGAAAACATCACCATTGATCTTTTCATCGGACTCCCCAAAACATATAAAGGGTATAATACTATATGGGTTGTAGATAATCTCATTACAAAGTAAGTACATTTCATCATGATAATATAATATTTCTTTTGGGATCAAATTTATAATATATACATTATGTTAGTGGTAAGGTTTCATTGATTACCAAATTCAATTGTATCTGAACGGCGTATGAGGTTTACCTCGATGTTCTAGAGAAGTCTTCAGCAAGATCTTGACACACAGTTGAGTTTCTCCACTTCATATCATCCTAACATAGGTGGTAAATATAAAAAAATAATTCAAAACCTGGAGTATATGTTGATATCTTTATTTATTCATTTCAAATTTAGTTGGCATACACACTTTCCCCAAGTTGAATTTTCATAAAACAATTGCTTTCACATGAGTGTTTAAATGAATTATTTTGAATCCCCCTATGGAAATAAGTATAGAGATCCATCACGATGGAATGAATTTGGAGAAATAAAGTTTTTGGGACCTGAGATAAATGAATAAATGGAACAGAAGGTTAAATTCATTCAATAACACATAGGGTGGCACAAATTGGACAAAAACTTTATGCTGATAATCATCATCGTGATCTGAAATATAATGTTTGTAACAAGGTGCTTCTAGGAATTTCTCCATGGAAAAATCTCATGATATTTGGGAGGAAATGGGAAAAATACATAGTGATATTGGTCCCTATATGATTATTGATAGTGTCGGGATGGCATCATATCAATTGGTGCTTCCTCCAGACCTCTCTCAAGTCCACGATGTGTTCCATGTTTCCCTCCCTAATGCAGTTCATGACTGGCCCTTCACAAGTATTGAACTTAGTGTCCATACTGGTCAATAATGATATTTCTTATAAGGAAAAAATAGTAGATATTCTGAATCATAAATATAATGTTATATCAAATAAGACCACTCCCCTTGTCAATGTTTTGTGGTGAAACCCCTAGTTTGAAGAAGCTATGTGGGAACATGGGGAAATCATGAGGCAAAGTATACTCATTTGTTTGCATCATAGAGAACAATTTTGAGGCTGAAATTCATTTTAAGGGGGTAGAATTCAACACCCTGTGACTTTTTTAATTTTTTGGAATAAATTAAATTTCTTCAATATCTTGTGTTATATGCAACATTGAGTATTAATGAACGATGAAAATTTATTAATTTTAATATTTAAGCACGACCATTATTACATAGACGTTAAGAAAAGTAGAATGAACATGAATAATATTTTTAAAATATTATGTTTAATTGTTTTATATAAAGATAACATATTGAAAAAGTACATTATTTTTTGAAAAGTCTCCATATATTTCTAAAATTATATTTTTTCAAAAAATAAAATTAATAAAAAATAATAAATTAATTTTTGAAACTTTTTAAAAATAAAATTGAAAAAATAAAATTTATTTTTTTATTCATCATATAAAAAATATGATAGATGAAATTTTTTGTTTCTTTTTTAAAAAGTTAAAATTTTCAATGAATATTGAAAAATACTTGTTTTTATTGAAAGCTGTCTTACATTTAGAGAACTTATATGGTTAATATTTATTTTAAAATATGTTTAAAAGTAATTTTTTTTAATTATTTATTTTTTAATCCAATTTATATAATTTAAATAATTTTTATATTGAATTTATATATAAACACTTTTAAAATATTTAAACCTTTTCTCTCTAGAAAACTACTTTCTCATCACGACTTCAGGTTTAATTTTAAATTTTATTTTCAAAATTAAATGAATGTAATTTTGAAAAATGGGTTCCATATTTGGAATAATTAAATTTATCTTATTTAATAATTTGATATTATTTTTTTACCATTTTTAAAAGTAAAAATAGTAAAACTTATTTACCACAGTTAAGGAAAAAATTGGCCTACTAGGGGTTAAACTAAAAAAAAGGTTAAAAATGACCCAAAACATATCAAACACCTATTGGGTGGAAATATTTTGACATTAAATCTTATATTATAGATAATATACTATTTTTATGCATTATATAATGTGAAAAACGTGGGTACACCATTTATATTTTCAAATAATACAAGTGTGCCACTAGCCTCACATATAAAAGGCCACCTCCTCTCATCCCCTCTTCACACATAAAAAACACTTTGTCTTAGAAAATACCTACCCAAATCCCATTATTAATGACCTAATATAATCATATAATTTTTTTATCATAAATACAACCAATTATATTTTTGGTGCAAACCCATAGATGTTTCTCAAAGAAGAGGTAGTGTTTTTCAACGATCATTTTTATTTTATTTCTTCATCCACCTCCTTAGATTATTATTAAATAATTATGATATAATAAAATATGAATAATAAATATAATAATATATTGTTATTTTAATTTAACTACATATATCCATATTCTCTTCTCTCAAATGTTAAACAATAATGTCACTCGTGTGTACAACATACTACAACCTCGCAAACCGAGGTGACACATTATCCATCAACACGTCTCACAGTTGGGTATGATGCTGGATATACATTATATATATACATATAATTAAAATAAATATACTTATTTAAATATATTATCATATATACCATTTTTTACTTTCCATTTTATAGAGAATATGATAACGTTGTTCATGTGTACGGCAGACTACCGCCTCACGAAGCAATGCGATCTGTTTTTCACTTACATTTTACAAGGAAGGTAATAATGGATAATTTTAATGAGTATATGTGATATATTATATATATATATATTATTAATTAATTTAAATATATTATTTACCTTAATTTTTATTCATTATTCTTGGAAATAGAAATAACATTCATGTGTACGTATGACCTACTACCTCCATGAAATATGTATTTCATTTTCTATCTATAACATTTACAGATTACTATAAATACATATAGAGCGAATATATAAAATTTATATAATTTATAACAATATTAATATTATTCAACCATGATAAAAGTAGGATGTCTAAAAATAAATAATAAAATCATACACGAAAATCAAATTAATTATTGCCTGAAACGTGACTTTAACATGGAATTATTATCAAACAGGTAAAAAGGTCATATCTAAGTCACATATGGTATGATATATATAATTTTGGTTCTATAATATATTTATTATGAACATTTATTTATTATACATGATGTTTTAAGGTGTGAAAATTAATTAGATACTTAAGGTAATAATTTTATTTCTCAATTTACCTTCTTTGATATATAGGTTATGTTATGCCCCTATCTTATTTTATTATCTGTACATAGAAAAACATTGACATATTAAATAATTAATATAATTATTTTTATTATATTTAATGTTTTAGTTTATTTTAACCTTTAATGGTACATATGATTCCAAAAATACAAAGTGGTAAATATTTAATGTTACAATTTCATAAATTATCAGGATTACTTTTGATTATGACTCCAATAATGAAATATTAAGATCATTATCTCAAGAAACTCATGAATTCTAATATCGTATGGTTATGTAAATAGATTACTTGTTTTTGTTTCCTTTTCCTCACTTTATGTACTCAAGATACCGAAAAATGTTTTAAATAAAAAATTTCTTTATTTCTTTCTTCAGTCAAAAACCATTTTCTTTTAAAATATTGTGTTCTAAAAATGTGTTTTGAATTTTTTTTAACATTTTATAAATTATTTATTAAATAAATTTGTTCCCATTGTTTAATTTTCTATTTTTTTGAAAGCAATCTCTATGTTGTTTTCCAAAATAAGGCCCATTGGGATTTTATTGTAAACATGAAAGGAATATTTGTTTTAAAATATACAGTATTGACAGAATTTCATGATATCATAAACATTTTTTTTCTTGGAAGATTCTTTTATAAATTTTCAAATTTATTTTAAAATAAAATTATTTTTCACAATATTTTATTTATTTTCAATTTTTATACTACTTATTATCAAATAAAGGATATTTTCCTCAAGAAATGTTCCATGTGTTTTTTCTTTAAAAACATTTTCCATCTAAGATTACATATTTTTATGTTAAATAATATTTACCAAGGTTATGAACCAATGATAGCATCTTTATTCTTTCTTTGGATGTCCTATATTTATGATGATAATATGTTTATAAAACACATTTCTATTCCATTGGTTATACCATTAAGAAATTTTTACAAAACCCTGTTCCTTTGACATGAGTTATGACTTGATGAAATGATGAAATGATTATGAAACATGTTTCTCTTCCATGTTTTTCATTATGATGAATTTTTAGGAAACTCATTTATTTTCATCGGTTTTGACATGATTAATGTTTTATGATCTTATGGAACACATTTGTATGATTTAAATTATGTATGGGTGGGACCTATATCTCCCTATAATGAATTGGGTAAATATTTATTTTTTGTGAGATTAAGAAGATTGGAATGGGGTGTGAAGCTAGTTCAATTAGAGACTATATCCACCATGATAGTATTGGGAGTTAACCCCGATTTCTATGATGGTTTGGGGAGTGAACCCATTCCACTATTATAGTCTCAGCATTGATCCTTGTAATAATAATGAAATGATTTTATATGATTATATGTATTCCCCAATTCCATGTCTTATGCCATTTTTATGATCTCATGAATCATATTATTTGATTCCATTATGAATCATGTCTTATTAACTAAAACACTTTATTCCATGAAAAAATATTTTAATCATTGATATGAAATATATGGGTTTCAAATTTTATGGTCAGGTTCTCATTCCATTATAATAATGTTATGTTTACCTATCTCCCTGGTTTGCCTTTACTGAGAATTTTATCTCACCCTTCATTATGTTTATTTTACCCAGGTTATGAAGAAATTTATTATGTTGGATTTACCTAAGAAGGTTTCTAATTAGGAAGAATTTAGTGGGAGATGATGATGTTGACATATGAACCAATTATTTAGGATTCCATGTTTCCAAAGGCATTATAACTTTTTGGTCCTCAGGCGTGTGTTTGTGCGGTGTAATGAATTTTCCTCAAAAATGATTTACTGTCTATGTATGAAAATCATGGGTTCTATATTTATCTCCTCAAATAATATCAAATATGGAATGAAAATTATGTGTTTTTTGCACAAGACACAAGAGTGTGGGTTTGCGGTGGTTTACCCCAGAACAAAATGCTATCCCAAGAGCGATGCCACATAAAGGGTTAATATCATATTATTTTGATAAAAACAATCCCTAAACATCTTAAAACCCAAAAGTAAATTGTAAATAATTTAATTATGGAACAGTAAATATTAACCATTCTATCCATGATGAAATATTTTTGAGATATCTAGATTCTATTCAGTTATCCTACAAATGAAAAACATTTCACATGAACCCTGAACATTAGAGTAAACCACCCAAATATGATATAAATTAATGATATCTTGTACTGAATATAGATAATCCACTCTAAGGATTAAATTGTTTTTTTTTTGTTTTTTTTTTAATAAAATATCTTGGATAAATTAGTTTTTACACATTATTAGTTTATACCTTCAACACACCACTACCAAAATTGATTAACAATCAATCGGTGTAGTCAAAACCAAATGTTTTGGATGTCTATCCACCGAAAGAAAAAATAATTCAACTAAATAATTTTTAATAAAGGATTAAGAACCTCTTATGTTTAACAAATAATAAGATATCAAATAATTTAAATAGATGGTACCATAAAAATCTCTGAATCAACTATATCATCAACAAATACTAAATAAATTTTAGAATCGATAACTTCACTACATCACTGTAATTGATGCCACATTACTGATCACCTTTGAAAATTCCTCTACTCTATAAGATGAGGAACATTTCTAGGTTTACATCTACCATCACCACCTTACAAAAGAGGCTAATCAAGATTCTAGGCCTATTTAGGTTGAAACTATTAGGGAATATACTATGGTTGGCGGGACATGTCATCCTCTTTCATACAATTCTTAATATCTCTGTAGCGAGTCGGGTTTTTGGCCCTCTCAGACTTTGGAATATTTCTATGCATAATTAAAGAGATAGGAGCAAAGACGATGTGCAATTCAGAGGCCCGGTGTGCCCGGAATTAATTTTATAAAAATATATGTATTTTTATACTATGCACATGGAGGGGGTGTGATATCTCCTAAATGGTAGCCCAGAACGGGAATCCGAGGGCACAGTTGCATCCGGAACGTGTAGTTTACCCTATGAGAGGTGTAAACTTCGCGGGCGTTGGCCTGCTGTGGAAAACGCCACCAGGGTCATTTTCGTAAATAAGTGGAAAAGTTGGCTTACGAGCATCGGCTCGAATAACTTCTGAACGAAGTCTCAGATGGAAATTCTGAGTTCTCCATTGCGTTCAGAATGGCGAGTTTACCCTAAGAGTGACCTTACCTTTGTTTGCATTGGGCGTCGTGTTTGAGGCGGGTTTGGCGCCGGCAGGTGGCATATATTTTTCTAAAATAGAAATAAATATCAGCACCTCCCCCCCCCCCTTTCTTCATTCCTCTCGGCGTTCTTTGTCATTCAGCGCCGCCGATCCGCCGAATCGAGCAAACGAAGCGCCCACGAGCTCGGATTTCGACGGCGGACGTTCCAGGAGCGTGCAGCAGAAGCTCTAGAGCGCGGATCTAAGGCAGAACGTCGGCATTTTGCCCGTGAGTTTCAAGGTTTGTGTTTTGAAATCCCGAACCCTGTTTATTTGTTGTTTTTCTTCAAATCGTTATAAGGGTTGTATAGTTCGGGTCCCGAGGTTTCCAAAACATGTTTCAGGTCTATATTTGGAGCACCGGGGTGCTCCCCGGGGTCCCCGGATGTTTTCTGACGGAAATCCCGGATTCCGGTGGCGGCCATGGCGGAATTTGGAGAGGCGCGACGGCAGCGCGGCGGTTTCCGGCAACGACGGCGGCAGCACGATGGTTTTCGGCGAGGCTGACGGTGGTCCGGCCAGGATTTTCTGGGGGTTCTTTAAACCCCCGTAACTCACAAACCGTAACTCTGATTTGCTAGCCATTTGAGGCGACGCATTCCTTGCGTCGAGAATGACCTTTTGAACTCACTCTGAGAATTTTGTGAGTCGGGATTTTGGCCCGGTAGCTTGAAATGTTGAATAAAATAATAATATTTTATTATTATTCGACTTCGGGCCATTGTATCTTCTACGTGGAGCATCCGATTAATGCGCTGTCAGTGGAGTTGAGGCCCTTATGGTACGACATAAATTTCTTTTTGGTTTTCGGGTGTTGAGGCTGAGAATGGGGTGCGGGCTCCATCAGGCCAGTTTTTGGCGTTTTCGGAGAAACACAACTTTTCGGATGGGTGTCCGTTTTAGACGAGTGAGTAGTCGATCCTATGTGTTTTTTCGAGAGGATCACAATGGTGCAATCCATTTGATGTGTTTCACGATAGAGGTGTGGGCCCCACCCGAGCTGGCCTTTGGTGAATAGTGCCTTTTTCACCGGGTGTCCGTTTCGGACGTGCGAGTAGTGGATCCTGTGTACTTTTCTAAGGGGATCGCCATGGTATCATCTGTTTCTTGAGTTTCGGGATCGCTGTGTGGGCCCCGCACGGGCTAGCTACGGTGAATAGTTCTTTTTCACCAGTTGTCCATTTCGGGCGAGTAAACAGCCTATCCTGTGTTTTTTTCTGCGTGAATCGCGATGGTGGCATCGGTATTGGCCTTGGAGATGGGCGGTGTGGCGTTGTGGTGGGTCGCTCGGGTTAGCGACGTTTGGACCAGCAGTGGTTGAGGGTACTCCCTTGGTTCGTTCCTACGAGGGTTTGCACGACATCACCACCCTAGTATGTGCTTGTGATCTTCTCGATGGGATGCTTAATTTATTAGAGTTGTGGTATCCCTCCGGTGGGCCAGAGTGGGATCCTCTAGCATCGCTACCCTAGATCGGGTTCTTGGTATCGCTGGGACCGTTTATCCACGGGAGGTGATCCCCTATAAAGCTGTTTAACTCCGTAGGCTTGTGGAATCATCAGGATTATGATCCCCTACACGGTGGGCCATACTCAGTAGGGTTGTGGCATCATCGTGTATACGATCTCCTACTCATCATGAGGTGTATAGTAGGGTTGTGGTATCATTGGTTATGTGATCCCCTACTCAGCGCGTGGTTTCAATAGGGTTGTGGCATCGTCAGTTCGATCCCCTACATCGCAAGTTATACCAGGTAGGGTTCCGGTATCGTCACAACCACCTTTATATGGGTGATGATTCTATATCTGAGTGATGTGCTTCTGTCGAGCGTCATATCAGGTTGTGGTATCCCCCAGAAGATCCTGGGTGTGATCCCCTATCTGTGAGAACTACGTATGCCAGATCGGGTCGTGGTATCCCCCAGAGGACCCTGGGAGTGACCCCCTATCTGTGAACTTCGTATACCGGAGTGGGTTCTGGTATCCCCTAGCGGACCCTAGGAGTGATCCCCTATCCGAGGTGTTTGGTGGTTATGTTGTTTTAGTGGGGTTTTCCTCCGTGACGGTATCTGATGAGCGTGATCTCTCAGGTGAGCATCTGAGATGTTTGTGACAAACCCGATGGAGTGTATCTCTCGGACGTGTGTCATCTGGGAGGACAATGATCATGGAGTGTGCTCTCCTGGTTGTGAACCGTTGCTGGTGACGAGGTCGGTACTTCAGGTGACTTGTTGCGTGAGCTGAGTATATCTGGATTGTTTAAGGTGTATGTATGGTCATACACTTGAGCTGAGCTGACTAGCTGTGTTTCGCCGAGGATGGTCACGAGATGGAGTTTCTCTCTCTTCTGGGTTCCCTCTGGCTGGGATGAGCGGACTGTTTCCTTTCAGTTGCTCACTTTTGTTTTGGGTTTTTGGGGTGCCTAATGAGTATGTTTATACTCACCCCTGCATGGGCTTTGCCCGCACATGTTTGTGTCTTGTGCAGACCATAGGCCTTTCGACCGAGTCCCAGGAGGACCCGGAGTGGGTGGAGCTTAGTGAGCGAGATTGACCGTGGTGTTTACCGACACGGTGCCGAGAGAGCTTTTTGGCGGGTGTTTGTGGCAGTATTCCCCTTCTTCATAGCAGGTTGGATGTGCTTTGTAGTTTTCTTTTGGTGGGCCCTATTTTTCCCTTTTGTACTTTTGTTGTTGCACTCTGGTTTGGGATAGATTGTATGCATGATTTTACTTTTTAGTTTTCTATATCTTTGCACTGTTTCATGGAAGTTTTTGTGGGTGCGTGTGTACAGGTACCTAAGGCTAATGCCTCCCATGTGTGTGATAGCCAACTCGGCGCTCGACGCCAGCCCCTGGCCTATTGGAGGCAGGCTTGGGGAGTCGCAGCTCGAGCCCTGTTGGGTCAGGTCATGACAGAGTTGTATCAGGGGAGGTTCCACCTTTGGGATCTCAGAGCGTAGCTAGTCTAGGTGTGAGTTGGGTTTGGGTTTCATAGCGGCAGTGTTAGCGTGTTTCAAGCTCGGCTTTCTGGCTAGAGACTCCAGTATTGCTGCAGCGGCCGACATATCCATACACCCGGACTCTGATAACCTTCCTTTCAACTAGGGACATTCTTACACTGGTCGTAAGAACATAATGGTACATGCATCATATAGGATAGGGTTTTGGGGGTTTTCTTTGTCCTTCTTGAGTCAGATCTCCAGATATACTCTTTGACTGTTGTGCGTCTTGAATTTATTTTAGGAGGCCTCCACAATGACAGCCAGCGAGGGTTCCACAACGAGATTGTGGTGACGATCCACCCCATGCAGAGGTTGTGGACCAGGGCGCAGGTTTTGAGGATAGACCTCCAGGTGGTCTGCCAGTTGAGCCACCACTGTTCGAGTAGCTGGTTGTGCCACCAGTGCAGGATGAGGTTGTACGTAGGTTGAGTGCGATGCACGAGTTCCAGAGGCAGTGACCTCTAAGGTTTCGGGGTGATCTAGACCCCCAGGCTGCTGATGAATGGCTTGAGGCAGTCACTCGAGTTTTCCGCCTAGTGAGGACACCTCCAGATTATATGGTGGTCCTAGCGGCGAGCCTTCTGCATGGTTCGGCCGGATGATGGTGGCGTTTGGTGACACAGTCCCATGATGAGGAGACGCTCACATGGGCAGAGTTTGAGCGGCTCTTTATAGAGGAGTTATATCCGGTGATGCTATGGTCAGTGCGGATCCAGGAGCTTCTGTAGCTTTGACAGGAGGGAATAACCATGTCGGAGTACTCAGTGATGTTTAGAGACCAGTCACTCTACAGCCTGGATGTGGTTCGAGACCCATTCTTTAGGGCTCGGACCTTCGAGCAGGGCTTACGTAGGGACATCCGAGATGGTGTGGTTTCCTTGTGCCTGCCCACCTATGCTTGAGTGCTGGAGCGAGCATTGGTGGTGGAGAGCTTTCATGCTGAGATGATTCCCCCTGTTAGTGATGGGAATGTGAGAGCAGATACATCGGAATCGGGTAGCCGAAGACATGCTCAGGGGTCTGGACGTGACCGACGTTTCCGGAGGCGACACCAAGATGAAGGATTTGAGACTCTGGGCTCACAGGGCTCGCAGGCCAGTTTTGGTCAGCCACAGGAGAGGTGGTGTTATGCTTGCGACGGTTGGGGAAATATTGCTAGAGATTGTCTGACCCATCATTCTACTGAGAGGGAGCCGGTCGATGGACCACCTTGGAAAAGGCAGCGTCTCGAGCAAGGAGGTCTTCATGGAGGCAGACGTGGCAACGGAGCTGGTGCAGCAGGAGGTGGTGGTAGGTGGTATCAGATGCCACCACCCCCACCCCCTGGTAGTCCACGCCAATCTCAGGGAGTTGGTGGCCGAGGGCGAGGACAGCTGCATGCCCTGGAGGTTGTTGACCTGGAGACTCCGCAGATAGATAGAGGTACACCTTGTTTCCTTTCTACTTTCTGTAGTAGTTTGATAGACACTGTTTAGCGGTACCCTTCCATTCTGTTTTTTGCTCGAGTTTTGTGCAGGGAGTTGGTAAGACCCTGGGTGGGTGTCGTTTGGCGTGCTTTGAATGCGTAAGGAATAAGGATCCTTCCCCCACTGAGATGCATTTTTGTGATGCGATTAAAAACCTCGCGGGCGAGTCAGTGCTGCCCAAAGAGGATAGTATCGAGGTGTGGTGGATGAGTCCCTCTGACTTATGCATTCGGGCATGGGTGTTTGTTGGTGAACTCACTGGTGTGGGAGACCCAGTTGAGAGTATAGTCGTTTTCCTTGTACTGAGGGCTTTTCGGGGACGAAATGTTCTAAGGGGCGAAGGATGTAGCGACTTGGGTTTTTGGCCCTGTCAGAATTTGGAATATTTATATGAATAATTCCAGAGCTAGGTGTGAAGACGATGTGCAATTTCGAGGCCCGGTGTGCCCAGAATTAATTTTATAAAAATATTAAGTATTTTGTACTATGCACATGGAGGGGGTGTGATATCTCCTAAACGGTAGCTCAGAAAGGGAATCCATGGGCACAGTTGCGTTCGGAACATGTCGTTTACCCGAGGAGTGGCCATACCTTTGTTTGCATTGGGCGTCGGGTTTGAGGAAGGTTTGGCACCGGCGGGCGGCAGATATTTTTCTAAAACAGAAATAAATATCAGCACCTCCCCCACTTTCCTCATTCCTCTCGGCGTTCCTCATCGTTCTTCGCCACCGATCCGCCGAATCGAGCAAACGAAGTGCCCATGAGCTCAGATTTCGACGGTGGACGTTCCAAGACCATGCAGTGGAAGCTCTGGAGCAGGGATCTAACGTAGAACATAGGCGTTTTTCCCACGAGGTAGGCAGTTTGAGTTTTGAAATCCATGACCCCGTTTATTTGTGGGTTTTCTTCAAATCGTTATAAGGGTTGTTTAATTTGGGTCCCGAGGTTTCCAAAACATGTTTCAGATCTGTTTTTGGAGCACCGGGGTGCTCCCGAAGGTCCCCGGAAGTCTTCCGGCGGAAATCCCGGATTCCGGAGGCGGCCATGGCAGAATCTGGCGAGGCGTAGCGGAATCCGGTGGTGGCACGGTGGTTTCCGGCGAGGCAGGCGGTGGTCCGGTAGGATTTTCCGAGGGTTCTTTAAAGCCCCGTAACTCGAAAACCGTAACACCGATTTGCGAGCCATTTGTGGCAACGCATTCCTTGCGTCGAGAAGGACCTTTTGAACTCATTTTTAGAATTTTGTGAGTCGGGATTTTGTCCTGGGATCTTGAAACTTCAAATAAAATAATAATATTTTATTATTATTCGACTTCGGGTCGTTGTATCTTCTACCTGGTGCGTCTGATTGACGCGCCGTCAGTGGTGTTGAGGCCCTGATGGTATGACAAACGTTTCTTGATGGTTTTCGAGTGTTGAGGCTGAGAACGGGGTGCGGGCCCCACGAGGCCGATTTTTGGCATTTTCAAGGAAATGAAACTTTTCCGTTGGGGTGTCTATTTTGGAAGAGCGAGTAGTCGATCCTGTGTGTTTTTTTTATAGGATCGCAATGGTGCGATCTGTTCGATGTGTTTCAGGATCGAGGCGTGGGCCCCACCAGATCTAGCCTTCGGTGAATAGTTCTTTTTTCACCGGGTGTCCATTTCAGACGTGCGAGCAGTGGATCCTGTGTACTTTTTTGAGGGGATCACCGTGGTATGATCCGTTTATTGATTTCCGGGATCGCTGTGTGAGCCCCACACGGGCTAGCTGCGGCGAATAGTGCATTTTCACCGGTTGTCCGTTTCGGGCGAGTAAACAGCCTATCCTGTGTGTTTTTCTGCATGAATCGCGATGGTGGCCTTGGTATCAGCCTTGGACATGCGTGGTGTGACGTTGTGGTGGGTCGCTCGGGTTAGCGACGTTTGGACTAGCACTGGTTGAGGGTACTCCCTTGGTTCGTTCCTACGAGGGTTTGCGCGACATCACCACCCTAGTGTAGGCTCGTGATCCTCTCAATGAGATGTTTAATCTATTAGAGTTGTGGTATCCCTCCGGTGGGCCGGAGTGGGATACTCTAGCATCGCTACCCTAGATCTGGTTCTTGGTATCACTGTGACCGTTTATCCACGGGCGGTGATCAACTATCTAGCTGGTTACCCCCATAGGGTTGTGGCATCATTGGGATTATGATCCCCTATATGATGGTCCATACTCAGTAGGGTTGTGGAATCGTCGGGTATATGATCCTCCACTCAGCATGATGTGTATAGTAGGGTTTCAGTATCGTTGGTTATGCAATCCCTTACTCAGTGCGTGGTTTCTGTAGGGTTGCGGTATCGTCAGTTTGATCCCCTACATCACGATTTATACCATTTAGGGTTCCAGTATCGTCGTAACCACCTTTATATGGGCGATGATCCTCTATCCGAGTGATGTGCTTCTATCGAGCGCCAGATCGGGTTGTGGTATCCTCCAGTGGATCCAGGGTGTGATCCCCTATCTGTGTGAACTACGTATGCCAGATCGGGTCGTGGTATCCCCCAGCGGATCCTGGGAGTGATCCCCTATCTGTGAACTTCGTATACCGTAGTGGTTTCTGGTATCCCCTAGAGGACCCTAGGAGTGATCCCCTATCCGAGGGGTTTGGTGGTTATGTTGTTTTAGCGGGGTTTTCCTCAGTGATGGTATCCCACGGGCCTGATCTCTTATGTGAGCATCTGAGATGTTTTTGAGAAACCCGATGGAGTGTATCTCTCGGAGGTGTGTCATCTGTGATGACAATGATCGTGGAGTGTGCTCTCCTGGTAGTGAACCGTTGCTGGTGACAAGGTCGGTACCTCAAGTGACTTGTTGCGTGAGCTGAGTATATCTGGATTTTTTAAGGTGTATGTATGGGCATACACCTAAGCTGAGCTAACTAGTTGTGTTTAGCCGAGGATGGTTGGTTGCGCCCAAATTTACCCTACTGGTAAAAAGCGGTCGATGTAGTACATGTAGGGGTCGAGTGCATAGGGACCGAAGAAGTAACCTCGAGACGCTATGATTTGGTGAAGGATGATCTATGAAGTAGCCAACTTTGGTTTTGCTTTTGGATGGTTTTAAAGAACACTAAGAAACCTAAGTGAATTCAATTCAAAGAAAATGGGTTGATCTTAGGATTATGATCAGGGTGGATTGAATGAATTTTACTTCTTTAGACAATTTTGGTTTATTAATTCTTGATGAATACATTCTTCAAAAATAACACTACCTTCATCATTTTCTGGTTTGGTACTTACTAAACACAATTACTAATCTCTTATACACTTAGAGAACAAAATACATGATCTATACAAGATATATGGTCATTTAGTTATTGAATTTAGTTTGCTCAAACACAGTAAAGTTGAAGAGTAGAAATAACTGAAGAATGGATGTCTTAAATTAATTATCCAATTAACAACAATTCGTTCATAAAATAAAATTCAATCCAAACTTTTCATCCTCTTACGATCAACCCATTAAAGGGTTATCCCTCCATTGATGGTATACTCTCAATGGTGGGTGGAATATGGCTAACAATAATTGGATAGAATAAATTAAAACCGTGGAAATAACGAGCACTCCTCCGTGTGTGTGAACGAAATTCACACCTATGTGTGAACTAATTCACAAAAACACAGAGATATAATTGTACTTTGTGATAATTAAGTTTTAATAAAAGAAATGGAAAATATATAATAGAAATAATTTGATTAATAACATAAAGATACAAAACATAAACTTACATGGAAATGGAAAACATTACAAAGGAAATTTGGAAGCATAACCATACAATGAAACAAGAAACACAAGATGACAAGAAAAATATCTGCCCTATTCCCTTCACCACCAGCTCCATATATAGTAATATTAGGAGCCTTAGGTCCACCCCCAACAATTAATTCACCCCCAACAAATAATAGAGTCAAAAGGAGGGTGAATAATCAAAAGGAAATTGACGTTTCGAATTTGACCCGGAAAACTGTCCAGATTCATCCACCATTTTGACATGTGAATTTGGAATTGAAGGATGGAGAATCCTGAGAGGTATTATAAGCGAAATATTCTTTTCCTTCTGTCATCTATGAACTGTAAAGATTTCAGGAATTTTTTCCCAGCTGTTTGGAAGTTATGGTCGAAATGGTGGGACGACTTTATGTGCATTAATGTTGGGTCCACCATTTAAATCTCATGTTCAGACCCATTTATCATCATGAAAGCTTCAGAATTAGCTCTGGCCAAAGTTGAATAAAATTATCCTCGTATTTTTATATTTCTACTGTCTAAATTTGAGATTCATTGGGATTGGTTTGTGGGCCCCACATTTTTTTGATGGGCCTTAGGCCCATTATGTTTTTTCCAGCAAGTTTCTGCATTCAAGTGCAATAATCTCCATCTTCCCTTATGATTCATCCATCAGACCTAAAATAAATAATGTTCCAAATAAAGTGATGAATCATATAAAAATATATCAAATTAAAATGATGAATATTGTAATTTCCACAAGGAAATTATTGAGTGGTCCCAAATTGACACTTTAAGCATGAATTGCACAATGATGGGAAATGATGTTCAATTTCTAAATTGGACTAAAATTTATGTTTATGCACTTTTAAAAACATTAATATTAAGATATTAACAATGAATATTATCCACTTTCAGTGACTAATCACACCCCCACCTTGAGTTTTGCTAGTCCCGAGAAAAATATATTACAAATATGAAATTCAAATCCCCTTTTCCAAAAACATTTTAATACACATTGCTCACCCAAATATCTCATACCAAAAAATAATAATGAAACCCATCAAAATCAATTAAAACAAGTGAGGTCCATAAGCAAATCCCAAGCCAAAGCTCATTCCTTTGTTCAAATTCATCGCCACATTTCATCCAATTTCAATTAAGCATGACAAAGTGTTGTGCATCACAAAATATATGGGGCCCATTTTATTATTCAAGGGTAAAAAAATGGAAGCGCTAGGTGGGAATCACATTAAACCTTAAGATAAGTATCCAATTTTTTTTTGATATTTTTTTGATGAGTTTTTTTTTTATTTTTTTAACCACAATAAATATGAAAAGACTAACTCTGGGCAAGACAACTATGGAGTCATGATCCCCAAGTGTCGGACGCCGCACATATTGTCAATTCCATGCTCTGCATTAGAGATGTAAAGTCTAAATCTGTGCAAGACAACTATGGTGTCACGATCCCCAAGTGTCGGATACCACGCATTTGGAAAAAACATTGATCTATGTGGTCATATTTTTTTTTGTTTTTTTTATACTCAAATTAAACTAAAAGTGACCCCAGAACCCTATGCTATAATGAAAAAGACCCAAGAACTCAAATTTACACCCACGATCCAGTAGACGTGCATTGTGGCATTTTTATTAATAGGATGAAAATGTAATCTTTGAAAAATCACATCGGACAACCAAACATTTCAAAAACTATGTTCATGAACTTAAAATTGCATTAAAATCAGAATCAAGGAATCCAAATTTTTTGATATCCAATTTCAAAGTCTGCAATGTGTTTTATCATGTTAAAGTTTAATGGAATTTTTCTTTCCATGCATGTTCTTATTCAAAAAAAATCATTTTTTATCTCCCCCCAACTTAAAATAACACTGTCCCCAGTGTTTAAAGAAAAGAAAAGTTAGAAGGGGGTAGGAGAGGAGTTCAAAGAGGAAATTTGAAAATGATAAACATGGAACAAATTAACCTGGTTTTTGAAGTTGAAGTTTATGATGCTCCAGATTTCTCCTTTGATCTCTTGGGAGATGTAGGCACCTCTGTGATTGAACATGTATCACCCAAATAGTTCCTGAAAAAAAGAAGAACAAAGCAGACAAAACAAATGAAACAATTATTAATTTAATTCCAAGTATCATCATTTTTATGGTTTTCTATGTTTTTTTAAATCAAACTAATGATACATTGTCTTCTTTTAAATGTTTGGGTAAGGTATTACTCAGGGATCACAACGCATGACACGGATGAATAAGGTGCTCCCCATTCATACCCATCCATACTCATAAAACACGAACAGGTCAAGAGTCTATTTTTTTAACCTACAAAAACATAAATAAAATAAAATAAACTGATGATACGTTGTCTTATTTTAAATTTCTGGGTAAGGTATTACTCAGGTATCACACCGCATGATACAGATGAATACGCTTCTCCCTTTCATACACATCCTTACTCATAAAAGAAGAACAGGTCAACATTCTATAAAAAAAATAACAAAATGAAGCAGAAGAAAACAACAGATGATTCACAGTGATTGGAAACATGGAAACCACAGGTTGCCTCCCATGCAACGCTTTTGTTTAATGTCGTTAGCCCGACTTGTACCCTAAATCTATAAATTTTTCTCTGGTTCATATCTTGGCACAGTTAACTCCTCCATGGTTTCTTGTTTATTGAATGATTCAATGAATGGTTTTAACCTATGACCATTGACTTTGAAGACATGACCACGTGTGGGATCCTTAATCTCTATTGCCCCTTGAGGGTACACATGATGCACTAGGTATGGACCAGACAATCTGGACCTTAGCTTTATTGGGTGTACATGATGTTTTGAACTATACAAGAGCACAAATTTTCCCTGCTCAAAGTGTTTGACTTTGAGATTCCTAGATTGGTAGGCTTGAACTTTAGATTTATTGATCCTTGAATTTTCATAAGCCTCCATCCTAAGTTCCTCGAGTTCATTAAGATCTAATTTCCTTTTTTTCAGCCAATGAAATGTCAAAGTTCATTTTTTTATTGCCCAAAAGGCCTTATGATCAATTTCAACAGGTAAATGACATGATTTTCCATAAAACAATATATACGGTAACATTCCTAGGATAGTTTTGAAAGCAGTTCGATATGCCCAAAGGGCATCTAAGAGTTTCTCAGACCAATCTTTCCTAGAGTGATTGATAGTTTTTCAAGAATTTTCTTAATTTCACTATTTTCCAACTCAGCTTGACCGTTGGTTTGAGGATGGTATGCAGTGGAAACTTTATGAGTAATACCATACTTAGACATGAGTGAAGAGAATGGGAAGTTGCAAAAATGGGTTCCACGATCATTGATTATAGCCCTAGGAATTCCAAATCGAGAAAATATATGCTCTTTTAGAAATCGGATCACAACATGGTGGTAATTGGACTTGGTGGGAATGGCTTCTACCCATTTTGATACATAATCAATATCTAAGTGGAGGTAGAGGTATCCCTTAGAGTTTGGAAAGGGTCCCATGAAATCAATTCCGCAACAATCAAAGATTTCAATGACAAGAATGGGAGTGAGGGGCATTTGATTCCTTTTGGTAATGGATCCTAATTGCTGACACTGAGGACAACCCTTGCAGAATTAGAAGGAATCATTAGTGAGTTTAAGCCAGTATAATCCCCTTTGAAGGACCTTTGTAGTGGTTTTATTTATAGAAAAGTGGCCTCTACATGCCTCTTTATGACAAAATTTTAGAATGGGCTCTTTCTCAGACTCTGGAATACATCTCCTGATGATTTGATCAGGACAGAACTTGAAGAGGTAAGGATCACCAAACACATAGTGTTTGACATCATAAAGTAATTTCTTCTTAGCTTGGGTCCCCAGGAATTTTGGAATGTCACCCATCACCAAATGTATTGCTATGTCAGCATACCAAGGGTAATCACTCACTGAATAGAGGTGCTCATCGGGTATTGAATCAGACACAGAGAGGTGGTGTGAGTTGTCTTTGAATTCCATCCTAGAGAGGTGATAAGATAAAATATTTTCAACACCCTTTTTATCCTTAGTGGTTAAATCGAACTCTTGAAGAAGAAGGACCCACCTAATCAATCTAGCCTTCGCATCCTATTTTTGGAAAAGGTATTCTAGGGCTGAATGGTCAGTGAAGACAATGATGGGTGAACCTAAGAGATAAGACCTGAATTTCTCTAAGGAAAAGACAATAGCAAGAAACTCTTTCTCAGTGGTGGTGTAGTATATTTGTGCATCATTTAAATATTTTCTTGCATAAGCAATGAAACATGGAGTTTTTTCACACCGTTGTCCTAGGACTTCTCTTACAACGAAATCAATTGCATCACACATGATCTCGAAATAAAGTTTCCAATTTGGAGATTGCATGAGAGGTGGAGATATAAGAGTCTATTTGATTGTAGAGAATGATTACTCACAACATTCTTTCAATAAAAATGGAGCATATTTTACCAATAGAGCACAAAGTGGTCGAGAAATAGAGCTGAAATTCCTAATGAATCTTCTATAAAAACCAGCATGTCCTAAGAAGGACCTCACTTCCTTAACAGTTTTAGGAGAGGGAAGGTGATGAATGATTTCAACCTTAGCTTTATCAACTTCAATCCCTCTACTACATTCCAAATGACCTAGAACAAGTCCTTCCCTTACCATGAAATGTCATTTTTCCAAATTTAGTATGGGATTCTTATCCTCGCACCTTGGAAAAACCTTTTCAAAATTTATAATTCATCCCTCAAAAGTATCCCCAAAGATGGAGAAGTCATCCATGAAGACCTCTAAAAAATCCCCCACCATATCCGAGAATATTCCCATCATGCACCACTTGAAGGTACCAGGGGAATTACATAACCCAAAGGGAATGCACTTGAATGGAAAAGTACCGAATGGACAAGTGAAGGTTTTTTTCCCTTGGTCCTCTAAGGAGACTTCGACTTGATTTTACCATGAGAATCCATCTAGAAAGCAATAGAATTGATGACCCGCCACTCACTCGAGGACTTGATCAATAAAGGGTAAGGGAAAATGGTCTTTCATGGTACAAGAGTTGAGCTTCCTATAGGCAATAAAAACTCTCCATACACTACTGAACCTTTTTGGAAGCATCTCTCCATCCTTGTTGGTTATTACAGTGATTCCATCCTTCTTTGAAACCACATGGATTGGGCTAACCCACTCACTATCAGCTATAGGATAGATGATACCAGCTTTTAACAATTTCAAAAGTTCTTTTCTCACTACTTCCATGAGATTAGGATTGAGTCGCCTCTGAGGTTGAAAACATGGCTTTGACTCAGATTCAATAATAATTCTATTAGTCCCGATAAGTGGGCTAATCCCAAGAATATCAGATAGGGTCCATCCAATGGATTTCTTGTGTCTCCTAAGGACATCTAGAAGCATCCTCTCATGATTAGATTCAAGAGAGGAAGAAATGACAACATGAAATAATTGATTGTACCCTAAGAATGCATTCTTTAGTGATGAAGGTAAGACTTTAATTTCAAGATCATATTGGTCATGACTTTCCAAGAAAGTATGAGACTTTCTATTGAACTTAGTTTATTTGTTCATATTTTTTTGACAAAATTGGTTCCTTGTGAACAAAATTTTCATCCACTAAATTTTCCAGAGTAGTGTCATGAATGACTATGGACTCAATTTTATTGATTTCAACCATGGTATCATTGATTGGTGATTCTAGAAATTCATCAATAGAGCTATCTGAAAGAGATTCAATCCAAAGAGACAAATTTCCATCATGTGAACAAATAAAATAAATATCTTATTGACTTAACCATCCTTCGGTAATTACATGATGTTCATTGAGTTCATTATCAACACTACCAATCCAATTAACATCATGGATCTCTTCATCAACCCCAATTTGAGAGTTCTCATTGTAGATGTTCAAGTCTAGACTCATGTTCCCAAAGGTGATTGTAACACCCCGAGATTTTATGAAAAATATTCTTTTTAATTTCATTAATGTCTTGTGTTATACGCTACACCAAAAGGAGCTTTCACAACACACATCTCTGACCTCGCTTGAATTACACGCAATCGCGACCTTCCACGATAGCGTGTGTTGTACGCAACACCAAGTTTCGCTAAACAACGATATGCTATTAAAATATTATTAAAACTAGACGTTATGATTAGTAATAATCACTTTTTGAAATTTTGTAATTTCTATTTTTCAAAATGGACTTCATTTTTGGATTCGGAATATCGAAATTAGCCTAGGGTGAAATTTTGGTGATTTTCGGATAACTTTCATATTTTGATGAATATTGAAAATTACTAAATTTTAATGAAAAAAAACTTTTTCAATCGAAATAATTAATATTGATAAATTATTAATTTGAGTGGTTTTAAAGTATGTTTATAATATATTTTTACAATTTAATACAATGTTAGTCATTGGATGTAATTTCACATTTAAACCAGACATAAACAAGTGTCAATCTTTTGATAGTTATTATTTCTTAAGAACACGCTATTTGTTTTGACGACGGGAATTAATTTTTAAATTAATTAATGCAACTGATATGTTTTCAATTTGGTAAAATAGAAATCATTTTTGAGTTCATAATATCAAATATAGCTTAGGCCTAATTTTTGGTATTTTTCTGAAAACATTCAATTTTTGATTAATAGTGAAACCACTAAGTGGTAGTTAAAAAAACTGAATTTTTCATAAAACATAATTTTACCGCTTCTGTGAGTGGAATTTCCAAAATCCGAGATACACGGTTGATGTCAGTAAGTAAAATTTGGTTCAATGAGATGAAAATAATTTTTTGGTGAATAGTAACTTTTTACTTTTTTTATCACGGTTAAAAGTAAATAGGGTAATTAAGGGTAGAAATGATATTATTATTACCCTAACACATGTCCTAATTCTATTGGACAAGTGTAATTCGACCAAAAACAAACGTAGGAATAAAATATGACAATTAGGCCAACTTGGATTAGATTAGGACATTTATTATTAATTTATTTAAAGAAGGGTTAAAAGAGTTAAAATCAAAAAATATTTACTAAAACATTTTTAATATGGGGATATACATAAGATAAATTCGACTATAAATATTAATTAGAAAGATAAAAAGATTTCCTACATAATTGTATTTTATTTGTAATTTTTAGACATTAAATAATTTAATTGTTTTATGACACAACGATAATGCAGTAATTATCTTATTAATGAAATATTGACATAATTGATGTTATAAATACCGAAATAAATATAATTTGAGACTTTTTATGAATTCCACTAATTTTATAGGTTAATATGACATGTTAGTATTGATTTAATTATCTTTTTTCTAAATTATCATTCTGTTATGAGTTTCACAAAAATCAATTACTAAATAGTGTCAAAATTGACATAAAATAGTTTTTAAAACAAATATTATATTATTAATTGTTATTTTATTCCTAAAAATCTAATGTTAGACCAAATGACTTAGATAAAGTTATATATATTAATAATAAACAATTTGGTGTTCGTTTGGCTTCTTATAGTAAGTTTATTAACCTTATAGTATAAGAACACAAGAAGACACGGTAAAAGTAAAATTATTTAACTTAATGTTAAATCTAAATGATAAGGTTAAAATAGGAACCTAAACTTGTCTAAATTCTATTGGATGAGAGGATTTCGACCCATTCCCACCTTATCCTCTAAATAAATCAATTTGGAGCTATTTAAAACCGAACTTGACTTTATAATAAAATAATATTTCTAGTTATTCCAAAGGTGCCCCTCTCCTCCCTTATAAAAGGGCACCCCTCCCTCTCTTCCTCACACAACTTTGAGCCTTAAAACTCGGCCAACCCCAGGCCAATTCTCTTCTCCACTTCCCTAGAAACATCCTATAGGTTCTGGTCTTCCTCAAATACTAATCATAGTGCCCTAAGAGGAGGTTTTAAAGAGGCGTATCGAAGAAGAGGTAATTTCTTCTCCCGATTCTTTCAAGCTTCTTTCTTCTTCAACTTATTCTTCATTAGTTGTTTTATTATAAAGTAATAACATCAGTATCAATAATATACTGATTTGTTATTATAAATATGAAACAACCCCATTTCACCTTCTATCCATCCTACGGAAAACAAAATCACCGCACGTGCGTACGTACGGAATACCGTCTCCATGCTGTGGTGTAATCTGTTTTTCCACCAACAACTTACATGGATGGGTATAATGGTGTAAAGAATAACTATACATAGTTATTATAACATCATACTGATTCTTATTATATTGTATCATCAACTCCAATTCAATTCAATAATCATGAAAATGATATCATCGCTCGTGCGTACATACGGACTACCGTCTCCACGACGCGATGAGATTCATTCTCCACTTTAACCATTCATGAATGATTATAATGTACATATAATAAGTAATCATGAAATATATGAAATAATAATGATACTGGATTTATGTGTATATATATGTATTTCATCTACTTAATTCCATTCAACTCAATAAGGAAACGAAAACAGCGTTCATGCGTACGTACGGCCTACCGTTTCCATGAACGGTGTATTTCTTTCCATTTACTGATTTATTATATATATGTATATTCTGAATATATATTATATATAAATCATGTTTTATATTATGGAATTAAGTAATCATGATCTACGTAATCATATGAATAATTACAAGTCAAAACACGGACGACAAATGAAACGATTTTACCCAAAACGCTCTTTAACATGGAATTTACAAAAGAACAGGTAAAATAAAGTCATAAGTGAACCATATATGATATCATAACAATTATTATGAATCTGGAATAAGTCAATGACATTATTTAAATCATTATACAGGAGTTTTGGACACTTACGAAGCAAATCAGACCTATGGTAAGGGAAATATCACAATCTCATTTTTATCTGAGATTGTTTATACTTTGGAATTTGCTGGGGTGTATTTTATCATCCACATACATGTTTCCTCAATATGTAATATTTTCATCATTATAAAATATTTTAAATCCAATTTTACCCTTCAGTGAGTTTTTAGTAAAAGATATGAAAGGAATCTTTTGTCGTTTTCCGTACGAGGTACTTTTTGACTTTTCCGACAAAAGTACGAGAAAAATGTCTTTTTTTAACTTATACGGAATGAATGGATTTTTAAAACATTATTTCCAAGAAGCTTCCTTTACAATTTTTCAAGTTTATTTTTAATAAACTTCTTTTAGTTTAAAATTGTAAGACATGTTAAGAAAGGAAAATGTTTTTGAAGTAGAAAGGATATTTTCCTCAAGAATGAAGTTCAAGTGTTTTATCAAAATTATTTTCCATCTAAGATAATAAGGGTTCTGTTTCTATCCCTATTATTACATGGATTTTATTATGTTGTGATGGAAATATTTTTATGAATTCATTTATCTTATATCAATTGTTTTATGATGTCATGTTGTTTAAGAATCCCATTTTTATTATATAGGTTATGTTATGATGTATGGTTTATGATTTTGTGGCACACATAAGAATGGTATCATTATGAGACGGGTGGGACCTATATCTCCCTCCAATGCATTGGGTAAAGATTTTATATCTCATGAGATAGACATGGCTGGAATGGTAGGTTATACCGGTTCAGTGAAACAGGACTGAAACGAGGGTGACTCGATTCAGAAAGGGACTTTGTCCACTAAGATAGTCTTGGCAATGAGTCTTGAATAACAAGAAATGATTCTCTATGATTATGTGTGCATGACACAAAGTTTAATGTTTTAAGTTATGATTATTGTGATTACATTTCACTGCCATGCGTTATCCGAGGTTATGAAATTATGATCTCTTTTACAGGTTAAGATTTCCCAAAGTTACGTGCTTATGTATATGATGTGATTGATATTTCTTTTGTTTACCCTTACTGATCATTTGAGCTCACCCTTTTATGTTTACTTTTCCCCAGGATATAAAGAAAGGTTTTAGGTATTAAAAAAAAGGAAGATCTTTATGGGAGATGTAGAAGATCTTTCACCAGGATTAGAAGATTATATTCCGAGTTTCGAAAGACACTAAACTATTATGATCCTTGTCTGTGTGTTTTTGTTATGTACTAAGTATTCCGCAAAAGTAATGTAATGTTCATGTACATCAAGATACGGGTATCTACAGTTGGTATCAGGGGAAAGGTTTAGTCAACCTTTGGAAACTTGGATGCGAAAGCATTAGTGAGATCCCTATAGATATTTCTAAGGTATGTCTAGGGATGTCCCTAAGGATAAGTATACGTTTAAGATACAGTCCTAGAACTACGGTAACGATCATATAATTTAACCTAAGAAGTTAGATTTTGAGGATACTCCCCCTTTATAATGTTGTTTTCCCTAGCATGATTTTTGCCTCTCACACTATTCTTTTTGGGTTTTAGACGATGGCTGGAACCCGAAGGAACCGTGTTGATCAATGCAATGGACAATGCAATGATTGTCCTCCCGAACAAACAAATGTTATGGGAGATGTAGTGAAAAATCTTATTACTATACTTACACAAGCTATGAATCATTCTGGACTTCCAAATGAGCATATAAGGGAACAATATTCTATTGAGTCCTTCATGAGGCAACGTCCACCTTCTTTCAGTGGGACTTCCGATCCACTTGTTGCTGAAAAATGGATCAGTACCACTGAAAAGATATTTTCAGTTCTTCAACGTTCTGAACATGATAAAGTCATCCTAGCAGTATATCGTTTGGAAGGTGAAGCTGATCAATGGTGGAATCTTATCAAGAATACGAGGCCAAGAGATGAAATTGAGTCCATGGAATGGGACGAGTTCAAGAACTTGTTTTTTAGTAAGTACTTCCCTCGTATTCTTCGAACAAAGATGGAAAAGGAGTTTCTTGAGCTGAAGCAGAAGGATGATGAATCTGTTGGTATATACGAAGCAAATTTTACAAGACTTGCAAGGTATGCATCTGGCATTATCATCCAACCTGAAAGTAATGTTGATCGATTTTTCAGTGACTTAAAACCAAGTCTTCGAAGGGAATTAGCTATAAGAGACTTAAGTAGCTATGAAGAAATTGTGCGTTGTGCTATCAAGGTAGAAATGGAATTTGGTGTTACATATCCATCTCATGGTTTTGAAAAGAAACGAAAGATGGAGTTCAAGGATAAATGTCAGAATAATGGTGAAAAGAAGATGAATGTTTCCTTATGCACAAAGTGTGGAAAGAAGCATGGTGTAGATTGTCTTAAAGGGACTAGAAAATGTTTTAAGTGTGGAAAAGAAGGTCATCGAGTAGCTGAGTGTCGAAGTAATGGAAAAAGGGTTTCTAATGATGTGAATAAAGCAAACACTGCAGAGAACGCACCACCAACACTTCAATGCTTCAAGTGCAAGGAAATGGGGCATTATGCTAAGAAATTCCCTAATCCAAGGGTTAGTGATGATCGACATGAGCAGCCACTTAAGGCAAATGACAAAGGGAAGTCACATGCGATCACTATTGGCGATGTTGAATATGACAACGATGTGGTGGAATGATTAAGTGTTTATGTAATGGGATTCCAAAATAATGTTGTATCATAAAGTATTGGAATATTTATGTATTGGTCTAATGTGGTATTCAAAGTGATTGAGATATTTTTGGAAATAAGGTGATGTGGGCATAATGAAGGGAAAACCAGAAAACGAAATGTTTAACAGTATTCATGAGCTCATGATAGATATAATGACTAAGTGATATCATGGTTTGAGTATATAGAATTCTGAGGATTTTGGTATGTGGAAAGTGTTAACTTTTAACTGCATTCATGTTTTCACTAAGGTTCAATGGGTATTCAAGAGATTACAAGATTAAGGCCTTTGAATGTTTGGAATGTGACCAACAAGATATATCTTATGATATATGGGGATCAATGATGGTATTAAATCTCTGAGAGTGGACGACAGTATTATGGATAAGCCTAATGATTGGAATGGATTATGTTGGACATAAGTTAGTATTATTGATGGGTTGTTATAGTAATATAGCTTTAGAAAAAGGACAACCTGCAGGACGGGCGACAGCCCATCGCGTCAGACAAGGATGTGGGAATCAAACCCACAACCGAAGTGCGACTGGCCTTTATCGCCTACTACTAGCCTACAGGAAGTCCCTGTTTATTAGAAACTAGTTTTATTTTATTAAGAGGTATGATATATGAATTATAAGTCCATTTTAGGAACCATATATGATTAATCTCACTAAATAATGACTTATGTATATTTAATAACTTTTGCTAACCTTTTGTTTGAGATAGATGGAATGACCTGTCATACTAACACTTCACGAATAACAAATTCAACTTCATTTATTTAATAGATGAAGTGGAAATTGTTCAAGGCACGAACAACAGTGAGATTGTACCAAAATAAAGTAAGTATTTATTCTAATTCAAATTCTTCAACTTTAGGGAAACGATCTTGAAAAACAAAAATGTTGTCCTAGTGCTCTTATATCTGATTAATCAGATGGTACCTTAGATCATCACAAATTTTTGGATTTGTGATTGCTAGCTTTTCCATAGCCATGTTCTCTACCACTCTCCATCAGAACATGATGGTTAGATTTCTCTTCCATATCCATATTTTCACCTATGTGGAAACCCAGTAATTAGTTTATTTGGGTAACTGTTACATTTCATACTTTTGTTTTTAAAGATTGGTTTTGGTATTCCTTTTTACAATGTGGGTTTTGATTAAATAAACTTTTGAATAGTAAACCATTTATAACCCCGACGAATTTCGATGGCGAAATTCATTTTAAGGGGGGTAGAATGTAACACCCTGAGATTTTATGAAAAATATTCTATTTAATTTCATTAATGTCTTGTGTTATACGCTACACCAAAATGAGCTTTCACAAAACACATCTCTGACCTTGCTTGAATTACACGCAATCGCGACCTTCCACGATAGCGTGTGTTGTACGCAACACCAAGTTTCGCTAAACAATGATATGCTATTAAAATATTATTAAAACTAGACGTTATGAATAGTAATAACCACTTTTTGAAATTTTTTAAATTCTATTTTTCAAAATGGACTTCATTTTTGGATTCGGAATATCGAAATTAGCCTAGGGTGAAATTTTGGTGATTTTCATAAAACTTTCATATTCTGATGAATATTGAAAATTACTAAATTTTAATTAAAAACAACTTTTTCAATCGAAATAATTAATATGGATAAATTATTAATTTGAGTGGTTTTAAATTATATTTAGAATATATATTTACAATTTAATACAATGTTGGTCATTGGATGTAATTTCACATTTAAACCAGACATAAACAAGTGTCAATCTTTTGATAGTTATTATTTCTTTGGAACACGCTATTTGTTTTGACGACGGGAATTAATTTTTAAATTAATTAATGCAACTGATATGTTTTGAATTTGGTAAAATAGAAATCATTTTTGAGTTCATAATATCAAATATAGCTTAGGCCTAATTTTTGGTATTTTTCTGAAAACTTTAAATTTTTGATGAATAGTGAAACCACTAAGTGGTAGTTAAAAAAACTGAATTTTTCATAAAACTTAATTTTACCGCTTCTGTGAGTGGAATTTAAAACATCAGAGAGACACGGTTGATGTCAGTAAGTAAAATGTGGTTCAATGAGATGAAAATAATTTTTTGGTGAATAGTAACTTTTTACTTTTTTTACCACGGTTAAAAGTAAATAGGGTAATTAAGGGTAGAAATGATATTGTTATAACCCGAACACATGTCCTAATTCTATTGGACAATTTTAATTAGACCAAAAACAAACTTAGGAATAAAATATGACCATTTAGGCCCACTTGGATTAGATTAGGACATTTATTATTAATTTATTTAAAGAAGGGTTAAAAGAGTTAAAATCAAAGTTTATTTACTAAATCATTTTTAAAATGGGGTTATACATAAGATCAATTCGACTATAAATATTCATTAGAAAGATAAAAGGATTTCCTACATAATTGTATTTTATTTGTAATTTTTAGACATTAAATAAGTTAATTTATTTATGACACAAAGATGATGCAGTAATTATCTTATTAATGAAATGTTGACATAATTGATGTTATAAATACCCAAATAAATATAATTTGAGACTTTTTATGAATTACACTAATTTTATAGGTTAATATGACATGTTAGTATTGATTTAATTAACGTTTTTCGAACTTATCATTCTTTTATGAGTTTCAAAAAAATCAATTACTAAATAGTGTCAAAATTGACATAAAATAGTTTTTAAAAAACATATTATATTATTAATTGTTATTTTATTCCTAAAAATATAAGGTTAGGCCTAATGACTTAGATAAGGTTATATATATTAATAATAAACAATTTGGGGTTCTTTTGGCTTCTTATAGTAAGTTTATTAACTTTATAGTATAAGAACACAAGAAGACACGGTAAAAGTAAAATTATTTAACTTAATGTTAAATCTAAATGATAAGGTTACAATAGGAACCTAAACTTGTCTAAATTCTATTTGATGAGAGTATTGCGACCCATACCAACCTTAGCTTCGAAATAAATCAATTTGGAGCTATTTAAAACCGAAATTGACTTTATAATAAAATAATATTTCTAGTTATTCCAAAGGTGCCCCTCTCCTCCCTTATAAAAGGGCACCCCCTCCCTCTCTTCCTCACACAACTTTGAGCCTTCAAGCTCGGCCAACCCCTACCAAATTCTCTTATAAACTTCCCTAGAAACATCCTAGAGGTTCTGGTCTTCCTCAAAGACCAATCTTAGTGCCCTAAGAGGAGGTTTCAAAGAGGCGTATCGAAGAAGAGGTAATTTCTTCTCCTGATTCTTTCAAGCTTCTTTCTTCTTCAACTTATTCTTGTTTAGTTGTATCATTATAAAGTAATGACATAAGTATCACTAATATACTGATTTGTTATTATAAATATGAAACAACCCCATTTCACCTTCTATCCATCCAATGGAAAACAAAATCACCGCGCGTGCGTACGTACGGAATACCGTCTCCACGCCGTGGTGTAATCTGTTTTTCCACCAACACCTTACATGGATGGGTATAATGGTGTAAAGAATAACTATACATAGTTATTATAACATCATACTGATTCTGATTATATTGTATCATCCTCTCCAATTCAATTCAATAATCATGAAAATGATATCATCGCTCGTGCGTACGTACGGACTACCGTCTCCACGACGCGATGAGATTCATTCTCCACTTTAACCTTTCATGAATGATTATAAAGTACATATAATAAGTAATCATGAAATATATGAAATAATAATGATACTGGATTTATGTGTATATATATTAATGTCATCTACTTAATTCCATTCATCTCAATAAGGAAACGAAAACAGCGTTCATGCGTACGTACGGCCTACCGTCTCCATGAACGGTGTATTTCTTTCCATTTACTGATTTATTATATATATGTATATTATGAATATATATTATATATAAATCATGTTTTATATTCTGGAATTAAGTAATCATGATCTACGTAATCATATGAATAATTACAAGTAAAAACACGGACGACAAATGAAACGATTTTACCCAAAACGCTCTTTAACATGGAATTTACAAAAGAACAGGTAAAATAAAGTAATAAGTGAACCATATATGATATCATAACAATTAGTATGATTCTGGAAAAAGTCAATGACATTATTTAAATCATTATACAGGAGGTTCGGACACTTACAAAGCAAATCGGACCTAAGGTAAGGGAAATATCACAATCTCATTTTTATCCGAGATTGTTTATACTTTGGGATTTACTGGGGTGTATTTTATCATCAACATACATGTTTCCTCAATATGTAATATTTTAATCATTATAAAATATTTTAAATCCAATTTTACCCTTTGGTGAGTTTTTAGTAAAAGATATGAAAGTAATCTTTTGTCGTTTTCCGTACGAGGTACTTTTTGACTTTTCCGACAAAAGTACGAGAAAAATGTCTTTTTTTAACTTATACGGCATGAATGGATTTTTAAAACATTATTTCCAAGAAGCTTCCTTTAAAAGTTTTCAAGTTTATTTTTAATCAACTTCTTTTAGTTTAAAATTGTAAGACATGTTAAGAATGGAAAATGTTTTTGAAGTAGAAAGGATATTTTCCTCAAGAATGAAGCTCAAGTGTTTTATCAAAATTATTTTCCATCTAAGAAAATAAAGGGTTCTGTTTCTATCCCTATTATTACATGGATTTGATTATGTTGTGATGGAAATATTTTTATGAATTCATTTATCTTATATGAATTGTTTTTTGATGTCATCCAGTTTAAGAATCCCATTTTTATTGTATGGGTTATGCTATGATGTATGGTTTATGATTTTGTGGCACACATAAGAATGGTATCATTATGAGACGGGTGGGACCTATATCTCCCTCCAATGCATTGGGTAAATATTTTATATCTCATGAGATAGACATGGCTGGAATGGTAGGTTATACCGGTTCAGTGAAACATGACTGAAACGAGGGTGACTCGGTTCAGAAAGGGACTTTGTCCACTATGATAGTCTTGGCAATGAGTCTTGACTAACGAGAAATGATTCTCTATGATTATGTGTGCATGCCACAAAGTTTAATGTTTTAAGTTATGATTATTGTGATTACATTTCACTGCCATGAGTTATCCCAGGTTATGAAATTATGATCTCTTTTACAGGTTAAGATTTCCAAAAGTTACGTGCTTATGTATATGATGTGATTGATATTTCTTTTGTTTACCCTTACTGACCATTTGAGCTCACCCTTTTAGGTTTAATTTTCCCCAGGATATAAAGAAAGGTTTTAGGTATAAAAAAATGAAGATCTTTATGGGAGATGTAGAAGATATTTCACTAGGATTAGAAGATTATATTCCGAGTTTCCAAAGACACTAAACTATTACTATCCTTCTCTGTGGGTTTTTGTTATGTACTAAGTATTCCGAAAAAGTAATGTAATGTGCATGTACGTCAAGATACGGGTCTCTACAGTTGGTATCAGAGGAAAGGTTTAGTCAACCTTTGGAAACTAGGATGCGAAAGCATTAGTGAGATCCCTAGAGATATTTCTAAGGTATGTCTAGGGATGTCCCTAAGGATAAGTATACGTATAAGATACAGTCCTAGAACTACGGTAACGATCATATATTTTAACCTAAGAAGTTAGATATTGAGGATACTCCCCCTTTATAATGTTGTTTTCCCTAGCATGAGTTTTTCCTCTCACACTATTCTTTTTGGGTTTTAGACGATGGTTGGAACCCGAAGGAACCGTGTTGATCAATGCAATGGACAATGCAATGATTGTCCTCCTGAACAAACAAATGTTTTGGGAGATGGAGTGCAAAATCTTATTGCTATACTTACACAAGCTATGAATCATTCTGGACTTCCAAATGAGCAGAGAAGGGAACAATATTCTATTGAGTCCTTCATAAGGCAACGTCCACCTTCTTTCAGTGGGACTTCCGATCCACTTGTTGCTGAACAATGGATCAGTACCACTGAAAAGATATTTTCAGTTCTTCAACGTTCTGAACATGATAAAGTCATCTTAGCAGTATATCGTTTGGAAGGTGAAGCTGATCAATGGTGGAATCTTATCAAGAATACGAGGCCAAGAGATGAAATTGAGTCCATGAAATGGGATGAGTTCAAGAACTTGTTTTTCAGAAGTACATACCTCGTATTCTTCGAACAAAGATGGAAAATGAGTTTCTTGAGCTGAAGCAGAAGGATGATGAATCTGTTGGTATATACGAAGCAAATTTTACAAGACTTGCAAGGTATTCATCTGGCATTATCATCCAACCTGAAAGTAAAGTTGATCGATTTTTCAGTGGCTTAAAACCAAGTCTTCGAAGGGCATTAGCTATAAGAGACTTCAGTAGCTATGAAGAAATTGTACGTTGTGCTATCAAGGTAGAAATGGAAGTTGGTGTTACATATCCATCTCATGGTTTTGAAAAGAAACGAAAGATGGAGTTCAAGGATAAATCTCAAAATAATGGTGAAAAGAAGATTAATGTTTCCTTATGCACAAAGTGTAGAAAGAAGCATGGTGGAGATTGTCTTAAAGGGACTATAAAATGTTTTAAGTGTGGAAAAGAAGGTCATCGAGTAGCTGAGTGTCGAAGTAATGGAAAAAGGGTTTCTAATGATGTGAATAAAGCAAACACTGCAGAGAACGCACCACCAACACTTCAATGCATCAAGTGCCAGAAAATGGGGCATTATGATAATAAATGCCCTAATCCAAGGGTTAGTGATGATCGACATGAGCAACCACTTAAGGAAAAGGACAAAGGGAAGTCACATGCGATCACTATTGGCGATGTTGAATATGACAACGATGTGGTGGAATAATTAAGTGTTTATGTAATGGGATTCCAAAATAATTTTGTATCATAAAGTATTGGAATATTTATGTATTGGTCTAATGTGGTATTCAAAGTGATTGAGATATTTTTGGAAATAAGGTGATATGCGCATAATGAAGGGAAAACGAGAAATCGAAATGTTTAACTATATTCATGAGCTCATGATTGATATAAGGACTAAGTGATATCATGGTTTGAGTATATAAAATTTTGAGGATTTTGGTATGTGGAAAGTGTTAACTTTTAACTGCATTCATGTTTTCACTAAGGTTCAATGGGTATTCAAGAGAGTACAAGATTAAGGCCTTTGAATGTTTGGAATGTGACCAACAAGATATATCTTATGATATATGGGGATCAATGATGGTATTAAATATCTGAGAGTGGACGACAGTATTATGGATAATCCTAATGACTGGAATGGATTATGTTGGACATAAGTTAGTATTATTGATGGGATGTTATAGTAATATAGCTTTAGAAAAAGGACAACCTGCAGGACGGGCGACAGCACATCGCGTCGGACAAGGCTGTGGGAAACAAACCCACAACCGAAGTGCGACTGGCCTTTATCGCCTACAACTGCCCTACAGGAAGTCCCTGTTTAGTAGAAACTAGTTTTATTTTATTAAGCGGTATGATATATGAAGTATAAGTCCATTTTAGGAACCATATATGATTAATCTCACTAAAGAATGACTTATGTATATTTGATAACTTTTTCTAACCTTTTGTTTGAGACAGATGGAATGACCTATCATACTAACACTTCACGAATAACAAATTCAACTTCATTTATTTAAGAGATGAAGTGGAAATTGTTCAAGGCACGAACAACAGTGAGATTGTACCAAAATAAAGTAAGTATTTATTCTAATTCAAATTCTTCAACTTTAGGGAAACGATCTTGAAAACCAAAAATGTTGTCCTAGTGCTCTTATATCTGATTAATCAGATGGTACATTAGATCGTCACAAATTTATGGATTTGTGATTTTTAGCTTTTCCATAGCCATGTTCTCTACCACTCTCCATCAGAACATGATGGTTAGATTTCTCTTCCATATCCATATTTTCACCTATGTGGAAACCCAATAATTAGTTTATTTGGGTAACCGTTACATTTCATACTTTTGTTTTTAAAGATTGGTTTTGGTATTCCTTTTTACGATGTGGGGTTCGAATAAAGAAACTTTTGAATAGTAAACCATTTATAACCCCGACGAATTTCGAGGGAGAAATTCATTTTAAGGGGGGTAGAATGTAACACCCCGAGATTTTATGAAAAATATTCCTTTTAATTTCATTAATGTCTTGTGTTATACGCTACACTAAAAGGAGATTTCACAACACACATCTATGACCTCGCTTGAATTACATGCAATCGCGACCTTCCACGATAGCGTGTGTTGTACGCAACACTAAGTTTCGCTAAACAACGATATGCTATTAAAATATTATTAAAACTAGATGTTATGAATAGTAATAACCACTTTTTGAAATTTTGTAATTTCTATTTTTCAAAATGGACTTCATTTTTGGATTCGGAATATCGAAATTATCCTTGGGTGAAATTTTGGTGATTTTCGGATAACTTTCATATTTTGATGAATATTGAAAATTACTAAATATTAATTAAAAACAACTTTTTCAATCGAAATAATTAATATTTATAAATTATTAATTTGAGCGGTTTTAAAGTATATTTAGAATATATTTTTACAATTTAATACAATGTTGGTCATTGGATGTAATTTCACATTTAAACTAGACATAAACAAGTGTCAATCTTTTGATAGTTATTATTTCTTAAGAACACGCTATTTGTTTTGACGACAGGAATTAATTTTTAAATTAATTAATGCAACTGATATGTTTTGAATTTGGTAAAATAGAAATCATTTTTGAGTTCATAATATCAAATATAGCTTAGGCCTAATTTTTGGTATTTTTCTGAAAACTTTCAATTTTTGATGAATAGTGAAACCACTAAGTGGTAGTTAAAAAAACTAAATTTTTCATAAAACTTAATTTTACCGCTTCTGTGAGTGGAATTTCAAAAATCCGAGAGACACGTTTGATGTCAGTAAGTAAAATGTGGTTCAATGAGATGAAAATAATTTTTTTGGTGAATAGTAACTTTTTACTTTTTTTTACCACGGTTAAAAGTAAATAGGGTAATTAAGGGTAGAAATGATATTATTATTACCATAACACATGTCCTAATTCTATTGGACAAATGTAATTCGACCAAAAACAAGCTTAGGAATAAAATATGACCATTTAGGCCCACTTGGATTAGATTAGGACATTTATTATTAATTTATTTAAAGAAGGGTTAAAAGAGTTAAAATCAAAGTTTATTTAATAAAACATTTTTAATATGGGGTTATACATAAGATAAATTCGACTATAAATATTAATTATAAAGCTAAAAATATTTCCAACATAATTGTATTTTATTTGTAATTTTTAGACATTAAATAATATAATTTATGTATGACACGACGATGATGCAGTAATAATCTTATTAATGAAATATTGACATAATTGATGTTATAAATACCCAAATAAATATAATTTGAGACTTTTTATTGATTCCACTAATTTTATAGGTTAATATGACATGTTAGTATTGAGTTAATATACTTTTTTTGAACTTATCATTCTGTTATGATTTTCACAAAAATCAATTACTAAATAGTGTCAAAATTGACATAAAATAGTTTTTAAAACAAATATTATATTATTAATTGTTATTTTATTCCTAAAAATCTAAGGTTCAGCCACATGACTTAGATAAGGTTATATATATTAATAATAAACAATTTGGGGTTCGTTTGGATTCTTATAGTATGTTTATTAACCTTATAGTATAAGAACACAAGAAGACACGGTAAAAGTAAAATTATTTAACTTAATGTTAAATCTAAATGATAAGGTTAAAATAGGAACCTAAACTTGTCTAAATTCTATTGGATGAGAGGCTTTCTACCCATCCCCACCTTAGCCTAATAATTAATAAATTTGGAGCTATTTAAAACCGAACTTGACTTTATAATAAAATAATATTTCTAGTTATTCCAAAGGTGCCCCTCTCCTCCCTTATAAAAGGGCACCTCCTCCCTCTCTTCCTCGCACAACGTTGAGCCTTCAAAATCGGCCAAACCCTGCCAAATTCTCTTCTCCACTTCCCTAGAAACATCCTAGAGGTTCTGGTCTTCCTCAAAGACCAATCGTAGTGCCCTAAGAGGGGGTTTCAAAGAGGCGTATCGAAGAAGAGGTAATTTCTTCTCCTGATTCTTTCAAGCTTCTTTTTTCTTCAACTTATTCTTCTTTAGTTGTTTCATTATAAAGTAATAACATCAGTATCAATAATATACTGATTTGTTATTATAAATATGAAACAACCCCATTTCACCTTCTATCCATCCTACGGAAAACAAAATCACCGCGCGTGAGTACGTACGAAATACCGTCTCCACGCCGTGGTGTAATCTGTTTTTCCACCAACACCTTACATGGATGGGTATAATGGTGTAAAGAATAACTATACATAGTTATTATAACATCATAATGATTCTAATTATATTGTATCATCCACTCCAATTCAATTCAATAATCATGAAAATGATATCATCGCTCGTGCGTATGTACGGACTACCGTCTCCACGACGCGATGAGATTCATTCTCCACTTTAACCATTCATGAATGATTATGAAGTACATATAATAAGTAATCATGAAATATATGAAATAATAATGATACTGGATTTTTGTGTATATATATGTATGTCATCTACTTAAATCCATTGAACTCAATAAGGAAACGAAAACAGCGTTCATGCGTACGTACGACCTACCGTCTCCATGAAAGGTGTATTTCTTTCCATTTACTGATTTATTATATATATGTATATTCTGAATATATATTATATATAAATCATGTTTTATATTCTGTAATTAAGTAATCATGATCTACGTAATCATATGAATAATTACAAGTCAAAACACGGACGACAAATGAAACGATTTTACCCAAAACGCTCTTTAACATGGAATTTACAAAAGAACAGGTAAAATAAAGTCATAAGTGAACCATATATGATATCATAACAATTAGTATGATTGTGGAATACGTCAATGACATTATTTAAATCATTATACAGGAGGTTCGGACACTTACGATGCAAATCGGACCTAATGTAAGGGAAATATCACAATCTCATTTTTATCCGAGATTGTTTATACTTTGGAATTTACTGGGGTGTATTTTATAATCCACATACATGTTTCCTCAATATGTAATATTTGCATCATTATAAAATATTTTAAATCCAATTTTACCCTTCGGTGAGTTTTTAGTAAAAGATATGAAAGGAATCTTATGTCGTTTTCCGTACGAGGTACTTTTTGACTTTTCCGACAAAAGTACGAGAAAAATGTCTTTTTTTAACTTATACGGAATGAATGGATTTTTAAAACATTATTTTCAAGAAGCTTCCTTTACAAGTTTTCAAGTTTATTTTTAATCAAATTATTTTAGTTTAAAATTGTAAGACATGTTAAGAAAGGAAATTTTTTTTGAAGTAGAAAGGATATTTTCCTCATGAATGAAGTTCAAGTGTTTTATCAAAATTATTTTCCATCTAAGATAATAAAGGGTTCTGTTTCTATCCCTATTATTACATGGATTTGATTATGTTGTGATGGAAATATTTTTATGAATTCATTTATCTTATATGAATTATTTTATGATGTCATGTTGTGTAAGAATCCCATTTTTATTATATGGGTTATGCTATGATGTATGGTTTATGATTTTTTGGCACACATAAGAATGGTATCATTATGAGACGGGTGGGACCTATATCTCCCTCCAATGCATTGGGTAAAGATTTTATATCTCATGAGATAGACATGGCTGGAATGGTAGGTTATACCGGTTCAGTGAAACAGGACTGAAACGAGGGTGACTCGGTTCAGAAAGGGACTTTGTCCACTAAGATAGTCTTGGCAATGAGTCTTGACTAACAAGAAATGATATTCTATGATTATGTGTGCATGCCACAAAGTTTAATGTTTTAAGTTATGATTATTGTGATTACATTTCACTGCCATGAGTTATCCCAGGTTATGAAATTATGATATCTTTTACAGGTTAAGATTTCCAAAAGTTACGTGCTTATGTATATGATGTGATTGATATTTCTTTTGTTTACCCTTACTGAGCATTTGAGCTCACCCTTTTATGTTTACTTTTCCCCAGGATATAAAGAAAGGTTTTAGGTATTAAAAAAAGGAAGATCTTTATGGGAGATGTAGAAGATCTTTCACCAGGATTAGAAGATTATATTCTGAGTTTCCAAAGACACTAAACTATTATGATCCTTGTCTGTGTGTTTTTGTTATGTACTAAGTATTCCGCAAAAGTAATGTAATGTCCATGTACGTCAAGATACGAGTCTCTACAGTGATGGTCATGTTCCCATTTCGGACTCGGATAATAGAGTTGATTGTTGCAAGAAAGGGACGACCAAGGCTGATTGGGGTTTTCTCCCTAGGACCTAAGCTTGGGTGATTGTCCAGAACAATCAATTCAGCTGGGTAAATGAAATTTTCAACTTTCACCGAAACATCTTATAAGATCCCCTTTGGAACTCGAACAGTACGATCAGAAAGTTAAAGAGTGAATGATGTGGGTTGGAGTTCTTCTAGCCCTAACTGACAATACATGGCATAAGGAATGAGGTTCACACTAGCACTAAGATCACACAAGTCTTTGACAACATTGTTCTCTCCTTGTTTAACATTTATGTAAGGGCATCCTGGGTCTTTCAACTTAGGAGGAATGGTTCCTTGAATGGTGGTACTCACATTAGCAGCCAACATGACTTGGTTTTTAGGTGAAAATTTTCTTTTAAAAGGGAACAAGTCCTTAAGGTACTTGGAGTAGGAAGGTATGGTTTGGATGGTATCGATAAGGGGAATGTTCAACTTGACTTGTGAGAAAATTTCCCTCAATGTTTCACTCAATTCAGGCTTGGTTTTCCCCCTCATGCATTGAGGAAATGGTGTAGGTTGTGGTGTTGTTTGATGAATTGTTTTTTCTTTCATATTGTTATCAGTTTCTTCAGTTTGATCTTGTGGTTAATTTGAATTTTCATTAGAGTTTGAAGCTTCACATGGATTATGACTTATTTGTTCAGGTTTTTCAATTAATTTCCCACTTCGTAAAACTGTCACATCCTTTAGTTGTTCGTGAGTTGTTTGAGTGAAACTTGTCTCTCCTCTTGATGTTTGTTGGGGAATGGCCTGTGTGGGCATGGGTGCCTTTCCAGTTTTGATGGTTTGAAGTTCTTGTTTAATCGATGCGAATTCTGAGTTCATTTTGTCCATTTTTTTGCACAGTTGTTCTAGTAGGCTTTGTGGAACAATTTGGATTTGTGCTTGATCTTGTTAGTTTATCCCAGGAGGATACTTTGGTTGTTGGATAGGTTTTTGACATTGGACATGAGGATGTTGGAATTGGACTGGCTGGGGTTGGAACTGATTATGAGGTTGAAAGTTTTGTTGAGGTATGGGATGATACATTGTTGTTGTGTTGGTTGTTGATTTTCCTTCCAACGAAAGCCGGGATGGTCATTATACCTTGGATTGAAGGTGTCACTACAAGAAAACCGCCGTTTAGCGGCGGTTTTTTCGCGACGGTTTTTAAACCACCGTGAAACGCGTTTCGGGCTGCCGTTTCACGGCAGTTTTAAAAACCGCCGCGAAAAAACCGCCGCTAAAAGCCAAAAAAAATTAAATTTTTTTCATTTTTTTTCATTTTTTTTAATTTTATTTGAGGATTAGGGGCGGTTTTTTAAAAACCCGCCACGAAATAGTGGCGTTTTCGGTAAAACCGCCGCGAAATGAAATGAAAAAAATAAAAAAACACGAGAAACCCCGAAATCACTAAAACGACCATAACTTTTGATCCGAGCGTCTGTTGAAGCACCACGACCAGTCAAATCAAAGCTCATGAAGAGATCTAGAGGCACATATAATCAAAACCGTGAGACAGTCTAAGCTGTGGAAGATATTAGAGTTATAAGAAAGTTGAAAAATGTTCTCCAACTTCAAACGACCATAACTTTCGCTCCGGGTGTCCGTTTCGGCTCTACCACATATCAAATCGAAGCCAGTGAAGAGAGCTACCCACTAAATGAATTCAAGAAAGCTTCTGTCGTGTTTTGGGACCCCAAAACCCCTCCGAAGGCCTCCAAAACCTTGTTTTTGTCACCGGTGTCCCGTCGAACTTGTCTTCAAAAAGACCTAACTTCCGATCCGTGTGTCAGTTCGGCCTTCTCCACCTTCCAGATCATAGCTCGTTCCATGAGCTTCAGTTTGACTGGTCGCGGTTCCCACATGCACTCATAGATCATATGGTATGGCATATTTAGTGTGTATCAGGTTTGTTATGTTTTTCGATGCCTCGTTTCTAGCACCCGTTCCCCGTCAGCTGTTTTTTTAATGGTCATAACTTTCGATCCGCCTATCCATTCGGACTCTTTCAACTTTCACGTCGAAGATCGTTTCAGGATCATTGATTTGACAGGTCACGGATCTAAAACGGTATCTCGGATCATAAGTTATCTCCGTTAATGTGAGTCCAATGTTTTTGTCTCTTTATGACTGTTTTGACGGGTTTTAACGGTAGCTCCATTTAATACTGTTTATTTGGGTTTCCATGACTTGTTATCTTTATCAATGGTTTTTTATAGGTTATTATGATGATTATTTTGAATTATTAAAGAGTTTTTCAGAGTTGTCATGAGTTTTCATGCGTTCTCATTCTTTCTAATGCCTCATTCTTCATATGCTTCTCCATCCTTTTTCATGCGTTTTCATGATTTTTCATCCCTTATCATGTCTTTTCATACTTTTTCATGTGTTTCCATTATTATTTATTATTTATTATTTATAATATACATTAATTTATTTATTAGTTATTAGTTATTATTTATTAGTTTTTATTTATTATTTATTATTTATATTTATTTATTATTTATATTTATTTATTATTTACTATTTATTATTTATTATTTATTATTTATATTTATTTATTAGTTATTATTTATTAGTTTTTATTTATTATTTATTAGTTATTATTTATTATTTATTATTTATTGTTTATATTTATTTATTAGTTATTATTTATATTTATTTATTATTTATATTTATTTATTATTCATATTTATATTTATTTATTATTTATTATTTATTATTTATTATTTATATTTATTTATTATTTATTATTTATTCTTTATTATTCATTATTTATATTTATTTATTAGTTATTATTTATTAGTTATTACTTATTATTTATTATTTATTATTTAATATTTATTATTCATTATTCATTATTTATTATTTATTATTTATT